>OX596339.1:1357816-1957816 GCA_951394405.1 Coprinellus micaceus | reverse complement strand
CTGCTGCTGTCACCCTCGCAGACGACGTTGCGAAGGCCAAGCTCTAGACATCTCATCATAGAAAGTGGGGAATACGTGTGTAGAAAGGGCCGTGACAAGGGATATACGAAACATGAAGCATGTCAAGAGAGTGGGAAACGACTGAAAAGACCGACGGCTAGCCCAATAGAAGAGAAAAGAAGGGGTCCGTATGGCCAGATTAAAAGTGGGTATACTAACATTAAAGAATGACGAGGTTTTGTTTTTCTTCCCGGCGAACGACGAAGGTAAACTGAAGCAAAGGGACCAAAACATGAAGGAACTAATGACATTGGGCGAGGACACCCGAAGGATCGGAGCCCGGGTAGAACCAGAACGTCACGGCGAGGATGATATATAGGCAAATGAGGATGAAGCCTTCGAGCCAATTGGACTTGCCGTCTTGCACAACGTAGTTGACTGTGAGGACGGACAAGAAGAGGGCAACGGATTCGTAGGGGTCGAAAAGAAGGGTTAAGGGCTTGCCCAGGATCCATCCCAGTGTGATGACGAATGGGATGACGAAGAGGGCGATTTGCTGTTGGAGGGTGGTCAGTCGTTTTGGCGGACTCGGGGGGAGGTGAAAGCAAGACTCACAATACTTGAACCAACGGCAACTCCAAGCGAGAGGGTCAACTTGTCCTTGACGGACACAGTCACGGCCGTCAAGTGCTCTGCGGCATTCCCAACAATGGGGAGGAGGATCATACCCACAAATTCCTTGCTAATTTTTCCCGTGCTCGTAATTCCGTTAATCGAGCCGACGAGCCACTCGGCGGTGACGGCAACGAGGACAGTGGTCACGACTAAGCTGCCAATGCACACCCAAAGATTCATGGACGGAGTCTCGTGCTCTTCCCCCTCGATTTCCTCATTCTCCGACCTCGTCCCATTACCCTCTAGGTCCACATCGGCCAACTCCATATCACCGTTAGTATGAGCTGCAGGACTCGGAGCTTTCTCCTTCCTGAACCTCATTGCATTCCCAACAGCCCTCCCAAGCCTCTTCACCTGCTTCTTCTTGTCTGCATGGTAACCCGTGCTCCGGAAGACATGGTCACCCGTATCCTCGTAGAGGTTCGCATGAGAGAAGAGCTGAAATATCAGATAGCCGACATAGATGACGAGGAGGATGATTGAAACGCCATGAGAGACCGCGAGGATGTCGAGGGCCTCAGTGGCGTCGTCGAGGTCGGGAACGGAGAAGTGGAACGAGGCAGGGAGGAGAACAGCGATGACGCTGACGGTAAGGAGGGAGGAGTTGAGTTGGGTGGCGGAGATCCCGAAGCCCTGTTCTGAGAAGCGCATGCCACCAGCGAAAAAGCACATTCCGAGGACGAGGACTACAAAGGAATGAGCTGGAAGGCAGGGAAAAATGGGAGGACGAGTGCTCACGCAAATTGCTCAGGATAGACCCTACTAGGGATGCCTGCACAACACGCAGCTCACATTTGACGAGAGCAATAATCTGGGGGAAACAAGATGAGGACCGAGCTCCAAGCGGCTAGACCATAACGGGCGCTTACTGCGACGATAAGTTCTACAGCATTTCCCTGTGGGGTAATCAGCTTATTGCCGCGAGGCTAGAAGGCTGTGTGAGCTGGCGCACCAAAGTAGCGTTCAGCAGCCCTGCCAGGGTCTGTCCAACGCGCAGTGAGAGCTCCTCCGTTGCAAAACCGAGGAGCTTGGCGAGGGGAATGATGGCGATGAAAGAGGCTGGGCATAACGTGAGCAAGGGCTTGGCTGGGATGATGCCAAGGAGAGAATAAGCGCTCACTGATGAATACCGCGATATCTTTGCGATGGCTCTCGTCTTCGTGGAGTACGAAGTGGAGGACCCACTGAAGGAGGAAAGGTTAGACCTGCTAGAGGTAGAGAAATTGCGCCACGCACGGAGATGGGGATGAAGACCAGCAGGACGTTCAGGTCTGAACGAAATTCGAGTCAAACGGACCCTTAAACACGAATGCAAGGATTGTACGCACAAGACGACGTCCAGAAATTCCAAATGCTCCTCAACGCTGTGGGTTCCGCTGCAATCTTCTTCGACGGCTTGAAAATTTCCTGGGTTCTTTCCCTTAGCTGCGACAGTGTTGAAACTCTGGTGGTGTGGCGACGCGGCGTGGGGCCGCCGTTGGCATGGTTGGACGTGCTCGCGACTGCTGTCGACTGCGCAGAAATCGACTCGTGCATTCGAACATCTTGTTTTTGCTCTTCAGTCATCACGAGAGGCGAGTATAGCGGGGTGGGTGACGAGGGCGAAAACTGAACGCTTGTAGCGTCGTTGAGCTTCGGTTCTCGAGTATCTAAACCCAGCAAACATTGAGCTCAATTCCGTGGTACGACTCAGCCCAAAAACTCGCCAGAAGACATGCCTGCCTGCCCTTTGTCCTATGTTGGGGAGAGTTGGTGGTGCTGGACTGCGGGGACGGGGAAGAGAGAGAAGAAGGTCAGTAAAAGATATAACCCCCAACACCAACACCCTACTATTTATACTACTCCACTCACACGCCGCTATTACGTCGTCCTCAGGGCGGTGACGATTTGGCTTCGCTGCTGACTCTGGCACACGTGAACTTGAAGGTGGAGGCACAGGTTCAAGTTGGGATCGGCCCAGCCAACTGCGCGGCTATTGCGTTGATTGACAGCCACACGCATCACAGCAGGCGCCCGCTGCCACAGTCCAGGCTCCAGACACTCGGCAAGCCCCATTATGTGGGCTGCAGTATGAACGAGCATGGCCCCACAAGCACACCAATTGACAGGAAATTTTAGAACGCCATGGCGATTGTAGTCCATTACAACGCGGAGGGATACCGCAGCTTCCAACTTGAATGGATGCCGGAAGTACAGGCGTCTATAGCAGTTTAGCCGTGATTGCTCTTGATTGCTGCGCAAGGCAGAGAATTCCCCATCCCAAGTGCGGTTCCGCTAGGGTTAGAAGAGCTTATGGTATTGGTTCCCTACCGAGTTGCCGAGGGAACCACTGGTGAGGATGCCAAAGGACCAAGCGCACCGAGAGGCTGCTTGGTCAAATTCTGTACCCCTACCTGATTACTGATTCTTGCTGTAGTGTAGTATGAGGGTGGCTCAAGCAAACAAACTGGGAGGGAGGGAGCCTAAACGTTCCCACCAAAACAGCCCCTCCGAGCAAACAGCACCCACCTGTCAGTTCGTCGACGCTGGTGCTCCTGGATCAAGAAAAATAGCTTCGAATAGTCGAGTCTACTATGTCCGGGTGACACGAAGAAATTGACCGACCCAGCGGTTTGTTTTGCTTGTAAAATCGGGCGATGAATGTGAAGAGATGTAGCGAGATATGTCCAGACTCGGAACAAGATTGTAGATAGGCAGTAAGATGTGCAAGGATAGATGTTGCCAGTTGGCCGTTGCTAAACAGGACCCGCGAAAGCGGGGTGGATGTAGATGTAAACGGGAGTCAAAATATGAAGGTGCACAAAGCGAAGTTGAAGGTATGTTCGGTGGCCTGAAAGAGAGACAAAGGAACTAGGAATCGGGAAGTAAAGAGTTAAGTAGCGAGCATATAAATAGACCAAAGGAGCGTGTGTATCGTGCAATCGCACGGGTGTGGGTAGTAGTACTAATAGCATGGTATGTCGGATTAGAATGAGAACGGTTAGCGTGTACAAACGTGTGGATACCACGAAAAGAGCAAGAAAACATGTGTCCAACTTACGACGACCCCAGAGGTGTCGTCTCAACCTCCTCCGGTTCCTCCGTCACCATAACCTCGGGTGGCGGGAGCTGACTCTGCTTCAGAGCACTCGGGACCGTCGGAGGGACCATGGGCGTCGAGCCTGCACTCCTTGTCCCAGTGCCCCCTCTCCCCCCCTTCATCTCTGTCGCAATCCTCTTAATCTGCTCCTTCTCCGCCTCCATATGATCTCTCAGCATCCCATCCAACTTCCTCACCTCCTCACTCCTCGCACTCGACGCTGTTCCCACGCTGGAAACCGTACCCGCAAACGAAGGTCGTCCCGGATCCAAACTCAATCTAGTCTCCTCGCTCGCCCTCGCCGATGCTGTCCCCGGGGTCAAACTCCCACTTCCACCCATCGGCCCCCCTCCTAGCCCACCTGCAAGCAACCCTGCACCAACGATCCCGCTAGCCAAGGAGCTGCTACTTGAGCTCGAGTTCGGTGCGCTCGCACTAGTCCCGGTACGCTTGAGCCTGTAGAAATCCAGCGCACTCTCCCCGTCGCTCTTCGCCCTATCGGCAAAGTACTTCCCCTGCTTCGGGTTATTCCCAACTGGTTGCCTAAGCTTCAGATTCGATTGTTGGCCTAAACCACCACTTCCCACCGGTGTCAGCAACGGGAGAGGAAGCGGCGGCGGGGACCGGCTGCCGCTAACGTACGGCGCAGAGTTATTCGTGAACTTCATACCAAGAGGTGACCGAGGTACAGGCGCCGACGCTGTCGAATTCACTCTCGATCGCGATGGCGAATCCTGGCTGAGGAACGAAGGGGGCGGATGTGCTCTTGCTCTGGCCTGCATTTCGTTCACCTGGTCCCCATCCTCACTCTCTTCGTCAGAAGACTCGAGTTCGTCAAGGGCGTTAGGCTGCGTCTCTACGGAGTCGAAGAAGGCCGTGGGAGAAGGCTGAGGGTTCTCAACAAAAGGAGACCGGCGGGGAAGGTCCAAGGTGAGGCCGCGGGAGTGCAAATCCTGGTTTTGTGGGCTTTGAGGGAGGTCAGAGAAGGGGACAGGAGGAGTGGTAGGTTCAGGCTCGGTGAACTCGATCGTTTGCCCCTCTTCTTGATCAGGCTCAGTCGTCGCTGTCGAATCAATACTCTGTGAACGGACATTGAACGGCCGAGGTTGTTGCGGATTTGGGAAACTTGAGGACGATCCGAAAATTTGAGGGAAAGCAGAGGGAGCATGGCGACCTCGACTACGGTTGGGCGGCGCGGGGAGCGAAGGGAAATGCGCGAGACTCGAAGAAACGCGTGGAGGTGGCGACATCGTCTCATCCCTCCGTGGCGCAGGGGCGCTCGCATCCGAGAGGTCGCGGTGGACAAGAGTATCGTCCTGATGAAGGCTGAGCTGGGAGCGACTACGCAGGGACGACCTCGATGTATGCCACCCCGGCCCATTCAGTGCCTCCTGGAACGCACTCGTCGTTGGACTTGCGCTCGACTGCGAGTACTCGGACTGTGACATCGAAGGTCTACCCATGACAGCCGACAGCGCAAGGCTCCTCCGAGGGACCGCGCTGTCTTCGTACATGATCTCGTCATCTGAGTAGATGGATGGCGCAGCTGACATTCCACCATGTGAGTCGCGTACGGTATCGAACGACATTGTCGTCCGTGTCGATACGATTCTGGAACTCGGGTGAGAGTCCAGCTGGAGAGGTTCAGGGTACGCGCGAGAATGGAGGGGACTTGGGAGTGGCGGATGTGAAGCTTGCCGGCGAGTGATAGGCTCAGTGTCCGCGAGCATAGGGGACGAGTGTACGCGTCGAAGGGAACCATGTGACCGCGATGAGTCTCCCCATTCCTGACTGGACCCTTGAGGCTGTGATGGGAGATCGGTATGTGATGTAGATTGCAATGTTTGACCGAAGGGCTGTCGACGCGGGGGAGGTGATAGAGGTGTCAGAGGGCTCGAAGGCGTGTCGACGCGTGGAGGAATGTAGCTCGAGGTACGAGAGTCGGCAGATACTGTCCGATCCGGTACTGCAAGAGAGTTACCCGTCGCAGGTCGCTTTCCTACTGCCTTCTGGGATTGTTGAGGGGCAGATGGGGAGGAGGACGACGAAGGCGGGAATGGTACTGGACTGGGGATCAACTTGGAGCCATTTGATTGCTTTGAGTCGCCTTTAGATGTCGACCGACGATGCCCAGGAACGACAGGCAAGGGTTGCACCAGCTCCGCGATGTCAGGGTCGTCAAACACTCCGCCACGCCTATTCTTCGCGTCTGGACTTGGTGCGGCGCTCTTCGCTCGCCTTCTCCTCGGTGCCGGGCTTTCAGCGGGTGTAGAGATACCCAACATCTTCTTCTGGTCGAACGAAGAGATATTATGCTCGAACGAGGCCATATTCCTTAAACCCGCGGCGGTCGATAGAGACATGGAGATGTCAGGCGTGTGGTTCGGTGTCGTGTCATAGCTGTTCTGCACTGCTTGGTGCAGGAGCAACTTCCGCCATCCATTCTCAGCCTCGTCCATCACCCCTCCGAAGAGACTCATGTTGAAGCTCGACTCCATGCCGCTCATATCAGGACTACGGGGTGGTGGCAGCCTGTCGGCCAGAATAGCCGCACCAAGGGACTCTTGTACGCCAAGGCCATGTAAGGCAGAGGCCTGTACTGCGAAAGGATAGGAAGCAGACGGAGGTGGGACGTCGACCGCATCTGTGGGATCAATCACGTCCGTAGGGTCGAAGACATCCTGCGCTGGAGGCTGGGCTGCGTAGTGAGGCTGATGAACCCCTTTCGTCTTCAAGTCCTGTTCAGCTTGCTTGGCCGCAACTGCAATATCCTGCATCTTCTCTCTCACCACCACGACCCTCCCTCTCGAAGCAGGCCTTGAAAGAGTCCTCGGTGACTGACCCGCGGATGTACTCTGTCCATGGTGTCGTGATTGTCCATGGGCCCCCATCGTAATTGAGTCCGACGTTGCTCGAAGCATCGGTGGCGGGGCGTCCAGGTGGGGTGAACCCGTGGGTGTGGTGGGCTTCGATTTTGACTTGGCGCCTCTAAACAAGTCGAGGAATCCAGCAGTTGGCGTTGGGGGCTTGGAGAAGGATTTAGAGGGCTTCTTCGAAGGTAAGGAGGACGGAGCGAAATCCGAGGGCGATGGCTTGGAATGGGCAGGCGGGAGAAAGTAATTGTTCCGCACAAGAAGTTGCAACCGATATGCTACGTCGTCACCGTCGAACTCCTGCGCGTTTATCATCTCGCCCTTGAACCCGTCGAGGTGGCGGTGGGGAATGTGGTGGATATCACCTTCTGAATAGCTCATAGACCGTGGACTTGGTGGCTCAGGTGACTCTGGTGCAGTGCCAGATGATTGCCTGTTCGAAGAGTAGGATGTAGATAAGGGGTAGAGAGACGAAGATGTTGTGCCAGAGACGTGGGTGGAAACAGAGTCGCGAACGTTGGGGAGTGTGGGGTCGCGCGAGAAGGCTGAGGGAGGTGGGTTGTACCGGGCATGGTGTGTGCGTGCTGGAAGGGCCTGTGGACTGGCCGGGGGATAAGAGTGGGTGCTAGGCGGTGGTAAGCTCGAAGTCGACTGAAGGGACTCGGCGAACGTGGCTTTTGTAGGCTGGTAAGAATCGGTCCAGGCAAAGTCCAAGTTAAAGTTAGCACGCGTATAGTCAAGCCCACTGTCGCGATACACACCGTCTTTCCGTCCTTCAGCTCAGGAGAGAGCTGGCTGCCCACGAACGTCGTCTCCACCCCGCCAAGGTCGCTGTTATGTGTGCTGGAGGTCCCAGAGCTCTGCGCGTCGTGTTCGAGTCCATCCGAGGGGTGTCGTGGTGAAAGTTGAGGCATGGCTGGCTGCTTCTCTGCCAAGCTGCCTTCACCTTCGGACTCGGAATACCTGATAGGGGATGGCTCCCGCACGAGGTCGATGCCAAGGTAGGGCAACTCTGGGACTTCAACCTCGAGTGGCCGCGTTATGGGCGCCGTCGACGCTCCTGTCACCGTCCTGGAGCGCGGCCGAATACGCGGTTTGCGAGAAAGGGAGACGCCGCTGGCAGAGCTGGAGGTGCTGGAAGCGACGCTTCGGATAGAAGGTGGGCGTTGGACGGTGACACTATCGCTTGCGGGGAGCTTCGCGGAAGGCGGTGACGGGACCAGCGACGAGGCCATGGAGGCGCATAACAACGGCGATGGCAGCACTTGCGGGTCGGCAGGGTCTGGTTCGCTCGTTCCTGAAATCAATTACATACGTTTGTAATACCATCAGCCGAGTTCAATACACTTGATGCAAGCCACGTCCTTCTCCCTCCTTTCTCTCCCACCCATGCTCGACAAACTCCTCCCTTGTACGCGCATTTCTCCCTCGTATGGGCGCTAATTTACAAAAGATACAGATCTCCCCCAGTCCGAGGGCTATCTCGCGTACTGGCAGCTCCTCGTCGCGACGACTGCTGTGTTCAATTCCCTGCAGAACTTTATCACCCTCGACCTCACGAAGAGGCTCTACAATAGGACTGCGACTGGTGAGAATAGGGCTCCACCTGCGCACGATGCGCTGGTCATCTGACGACGCGTCCTTTCCTTTTCTTCCCTCTTGTTCCCAGTGACCCCACTCCAGGCACGTACCTTCGCAGCATGGACGCTCGTCTCGGCCGTCGTGCGTTTCTACGCGGCCTACAACATTAACTCAAAACCGTAAGGCTCCCAACTAGTATCTGCATTCTACGGAGTCCTCACCCCTGCGCCCAGCATCTACGACATGGCCCTCTTCACCTACCTCATCGCCTTCGGACACTTCTCGTCCGAGCTCCTCATCTTCCGCAGTGCGAAGGTTTTACCAGGCGTCATTAGCCCTGTGATCGTCTCCAGTAAGCTTCGTGCACATCTTTTCAACCCGCTATGCATGTAAACTGATGGAACTCCCCCAACGAACAGCGACTTCCCTCATCTGGATGTTCCAGCAGTACGAGTATTACGTTCGCCCGTAGAGCGCTGATTCCATAGGCCTCGGTGGTTCACACCAACCTATCTTGGGTATGTATAGCAGGGTTGGCTTGCCACCTGTGCGGCCGCCCGGACAGAGACATATTCACGTAAAGCTTGCCCGTATATTAGGGAGAGCGCAAGCCAGCACCACGGTACGCACGTTGGTTTAGCGTAACAAGGATCTAATTATTACTCTTGGTTGCCCCCACACATTCCCTCACCTTACTGCTCTTGGCTCCTCTCTTGTCTTGCTGTCCCCACCCTCAATTCTTACCGTGCTATTCTAAGCTCCCACTCTCCATTCACATCTACGTAACATTGCATCACGGGGATAGAGTCGGGAACGAGGTGCAAATCGCTGGGAGATCCCCAGGACCCCAGCTTCCTTTTCGATTCGCGAAGAACAATTGTGTACGGCACGCTCACAACATTTGTGCCCCTGAAGATTACTTTGCTGCCTACTTTGGGTTCATGTCCCTGCGGGCAAGTTCTTCACCATATGGACTTCTTCCGTCGGCGTCGTTTGGCAGGAACCACCCCTGCTTCGCGCTCTAACTATAGCGCTTCAACACTTGGCCTTGGCAAAATATCGGTACGAACCTGCCAAACCCCCTTGGCCAAGAGTTGGATCGAACCAAGAATAGGACATGGACATCCTTCGTAGTCCTCATCCCTTCATTTCTCCTGCGGCAAGAAGCACGGGCAAAGTCCACCACACAAGAGTGCCGAGGTTGGTCAGTACCCAAGGAATTCTATAACCTTCCTCTCGAAGGCAGCACTTTCACTCTGAACTGGGGGCGACAATTCCATGGAAGAAGCGCCACCAAATTACCCTCCCAGCCGGGACGCGACACCGGAGCACTCCCTTGATCCCTCGGGGGACTTGGATGAAACACCTACATAAGCGTCGGGGCCCTCATACGTACTAGACCCATGCCGATTGGTGGACAGAACCACTCCAAGTACTTGCAGTACTTGGTTCTTCGAAGGCGCGCCTTATGCACCCAATGTTCCAAGTCGCCAGTTTCGGAATGTACAACGGAACAGTGGTGACCAGGCTATTCACCGCTACTATCTGGTCCATGCAACCAAAAACACGTTTGGCTGCTCCTAGACTCCAGGAATAGCATCGAGCCTCTCCGGATGAATTTTGTTTTGGGGTTTGGTTGGCGGTGGGCTTCCGCTAACACGAATACGTTTCTGGAGATCCTCCCGAGTGTATGACTCCATCGCCCGGAAGACATATCCGAAAGCTTCAAACGCTAGCACTGACTCGATTCCGGAGGGCGCAGTCAGCAGAGCTCCATCCATTCACGTATCGACCCCCGCAAGTGTCCCGCCACCGACGGCGCCGGTGCAAACCTCCTGACCAACCCCCGACTTGCTGTGCAAACAAAAACGTAACATCATTTCAGATTCCTGCGGCGTTCACCATTCCTATGAGTGTGTTTGAAAGCCACTTACTCTGGACCGGAGCTCGCATGAGGCGCTTTTCAAATGAAAAGGCTGAGGAAAGAAGCTTGTCGGACGGCGCGGCCGATCCAGGTGACCTGCTAAGCGCCCAAGTTTGAGTGACACTTAGGAATTAAGAGCGACGGACCTCGGTCCGACATCGAGCGCGAGCGGAACCAGGCCTCATCCCTGGAGTGCTCCTTTCGCTGACCGAGGTAACCATAATCATCGCAGAGTCCAGTTCAGTTCAAATAGCCCACCAGAATACCCACATGTAGGCGCCGCCACTCCGACGGTCAACATTTGAATACCGAGAGGTTGGTGCCCAGCACCGGCAAGGAGGTAATGACTGGGAGAACATAGTCGGATACTTCCAAGTCTATGTGCTGCTGCGCTAGCTCTGGCGTTGACGGCATCTCGCTGATGCGGGTGGAGCACGCGTTGACCTAAGCGCCCGTGCTAGCCATGGCCCGCAGACTCCGCGATCGGACACGTAGCATGCGGTAGAAGAGTCGGGATGACCATCTGCTCAGCCAGACCCAAGGAACCCCAGAAATGCACACATTGAAGGCGAGTGGCAGGTCAAATGCGAGTCGGGAGAGTTGTGTAGGGTGTTGGGAACATCACGCCAGGGATACGTCGATCAGCGCTAGGTAGGGTGTTTCACGAAATTCGATTGGTGCGGTCCGTGTCGTTTCGAAAAGTATTAAAACGGCGAGGTCGATGAAGGAAGGATGGAGTAACGAGGGAAGGGTGTGAGCTTCGAAATGCGCGAGGCGGCCGGCCGATTATAATAGTCGACGCGTGTGGGCGCCGCTGAAACGCTGCCCGGGAACGAGGCGAGATAAATCAGAATAAACTTGGAAGAGGGTTAGGCGAGCCCGAGGACGGGTCTTTGACATTGCATTGTGATATTTGAGGAGGTCATGTGTATCCGTTATATTGGAGTCTGCTGCGGAGCATAACCCCAAGGAAAGGGTTTTCAGTTGTGAAGAAGTCAAGCAAGTGGACGTTTGACAGAAGGGAGGCGTCGGGATTGAGTCAATGTGTCAGGGGGATGCAGGATGGAATATTACACCCCCAGTTCGCCTTATTGAAAGGGAAGGCGTGAATTGTTCTCCCCGTTTCGAAATATCCCCAAAGCTTGATGCTGAGAAAATGGGACTGTTCCAACATCCAAGTTAGAGTCGACGTCCATTCTGATGTCTTGGGTGTCCGACTCGGCGGACTTGTTTGGCACGAAAGAAGCGCGCTTAGGATCGTCGCAAGCACGTCTACCACACCTCCATCTTGCCCTTCTGGTCACATGAAGCAGGGCGCACCAGAAACGGACGAGATGAAGTTCCGTCCTCTTTACAGATTTCGGAGATCATGGAATGGATCAATGGGAATACTTAGATTTTCAAACATAAGTTGGAGTCTGGACGAACGCCCGGATCCAACTGACCGTCCTTGGCCACAATCTGGGGTACTGCGGTACATCTGGCCGAACCTTCCTGACAGAAAACCTCCATCGCCTCCGCCACATATTATGGCCTGACGACAAGCGTGAAATCATGGCTCCCTTCGCTGACTTCATACCCGCTTCATTCACATCCTGGTTCCTTGTATACAGAGCTCCTCTGTGACGCAGCGCGAGGTCCAGAGGCGTCACATAAAATGGCGGTGGCAACTCGTTTAAAACGGCAAGTCCTGGCACTCTATTGGTTGAGAGTAGCCTATATGTTAGAGGGTCCAAGCCCCAAACATAGACCCTCGTGATCATATCGCGGTGGTGGGGGGATGCGTCCGAAGCTCTAAGGTTTGTTTAGAAGAAGCACGAAGAGGTGGGAAGGCGTCAAGATGGCGTTCAGCCCAAATGAAGGACGGGCTCATACAAGCTCATACTATGCATTGATCATGATCAAGGCTGCTATTTTACGCCAGCATGGAGTAGGCTTCGCCGACGTGTGGGGTAAAACACCGAGGAAAGGACTAATGAGGTGCGGATGCACAACGCCTTCGAGAAGGTTGAATTGGATTGCTGAAGCTTGTTGACGGACGAGAAGAGACTAGGACCTAATGCAGGTGGGTTTACGTAGGCCAGAGCGTTTGCGCCGTATGAGGAGAAGTTGACGTGATATTCTGCTGACGATCCAGGGATTGGCCTTCTGAGAGGTACCAGAATAGAGCGGTATGTTCTAGGGTGGAACAAGAATAACGCGTCCCCAAAGAACAGACCAGGGAGGCCACGAGGGTCACAGCAAGGATCTCTTGGCAGAGATTTACATGCGAGTAGGTCGGATGGATCCAAGCATGAATCTTGGTCGGGTACGTGTTACCAGAAGGGCGTACAGTTCGGTACAGGGTAGCGACAAAGTGCCAGGGATGGTGAGAACGTTTTCCCAGTACCTGGGCAGTGCCCATTCGAACGTGTCATTGTCACGGGAACGAGGCCCGTCCCATGACCTGATCTGAGACCTTTCCAAGCGCTTCAAGTCACCCATTACGCAGAGCCAGAGTCACTAGAAATAAAGCGGTGGGTCCAGGGAGCACCAGAGGTATTTTCCTGGGCATATCCACCCAATTAAATGGGCAGGAAGGCAGCGGAGAGGGCCCGAACATTCAGGGACAGGTGCAAGATCCGGGAACATGATGGTCGAGATTTGTCGACAAACATTCCGAAAAAGGCAAGGGTGAGAATTGGGTCGGCGTATATAACGGCGCTTGGCCATTTTGTCCTCTCGCCCACTCCACCACCGACTCTAATGTCTGTTGCACCTCCATCCACCGCCTCCTTCGACTTTCCCCCAGAGATCCTCTATGACATATGTGCTCAGGTTCACGCCGCAGGGCTCCCGCCTATTGAGTCCTCGCTTGACCCGGTGATTCCGTGCGAGGGAATTCCGACAGGTCATCCCTCTGCAGTCCCTCCTGCGAATTGGTCTGAAGGAGACAGTCGCCATGCCCTCGCCAACTGCTGCTTGGTCAATCATGCGTGGTACGAGGCTTCGAAGCCATGGTTGTGGCACAGGTGCGCAAAAGCCCTTATTTTGACGACTTGTTCTGACCAAAACAATAGACTTGAAGTCCGCCTGCCCCGAACCTGGCTCTCGCTCGTCGAGCAGCTCGCCTGGAACCTCGACGAAGAATCTGTTGACAACGTCATGGAGAAAAGCTTCAAAGCAGCGGCCGACGTCGTCATCGCCTCTGCGGCATCCGAGGTCGACAAAGAGGAGACGCGCCGTCTCCGCGAGTCATTCTTCGAGATCGACAACGCCACCGGCCTCGATGTCCCCGAAGACCCCATTTCCGTCGACATGCTCTCCCCCATGTCTTCGAGAGACCCCAGCCCAAGGCGCCTGCGCCCCAAGAGCAAGTCACCCGCTCGCTGGAAAATTGTTCGCTCCATCAGCGATGCCATCCAAACCGCCTTGGATGAACGTTCGCTTGGGTTGTATGGTGAGTCTATTTGGTATCGCGCCTTCGTTGGTGCCGATGGCTAACGGAATCTTCTAGTTCCTTCTCCCAAGGATCCTCTTCCCGGACGATATGTACGCCATCTCGATTTTAACCACTTCCGTACCATCGGAATGCGACGCTCGGTCGAAGAGGGTGTAAACAGCCGGTTCGTCACCGGAGATAGAGTCCAGGCCGTGCTCAAGGTACGTCCATGATTGTCATGGCTCGAGGACAAAATCTGACTCCGATCTCTCCATTGCAGGAGCTTCCGAATCTCACGGCCTTTGGGGCCACCGAGTACATGGATGGCGCCTTGACTCTGCCCGTTCTCAACGAACTGTTCCTCCGTGGTGCTCCGTCTGGCGAGCGCGGCCGCCAGTCAAGAGGTCGCAACTTGATGGAAGGTGAAGATGTTGAGGAGGAAGAGAAAGAAAGGCGGAGAGAATGCAAGGATTTGGAGGCAGTCGATTTCACGGGGTGCATTAGTGCAGTGTTTGTCAATGCCTTTACTGAGTTCGTCCAGACCCATCTTCTGGCACCAGAAGTTGAGTCGAGCGGCGAAGAAGACAACGCTGAGCGCCCAAGTCGAGCGGTCCGTGCTGCAGTCCTTTTTGAACCCGTCTCGTTCCCTGGCATGCGACGACTTGGTATGCGTGGTGTCAAGTCTATCCTTCCCCGCTTCTTAGGCCCGTTCGTCCTTGCCTTCCCTCACCTCACCCACCTTGACCTTTCCGGTACACGTATCACGTCAGAGATCCTCGACACTCTCGGTACATCAGAGACCCTGCGCCTCAAATCTCTCGCTCTCGCGCGCTGCATCAAACTCACCAGCGAAAGTATTCGAAGATTCCTTGTCGACTCCCCAGTCACCTCGGAGCTCACTGAGCTTAACCTCTACGGCGACATGACATATATCTCTCCCCTCACCGAGATCGACCTTTATCTTGTCATGACCGAGTCCGTCGCCCTCACCAGCGGCAACCTCGTATATCTCGACATGTCCAGCGCGCCATTCACCAAGGAGATCCTCGCCGCCTCGAAGCCTTTCCCCAAGCTCCGCTCCCTGGGGCTTTCGCATATCCCCCGTCTTGAACTCAAGTCCATTGCTCAGTTCGTCAAGGAGAAGGCAGCGAAAGTCGAGATCCTCACTCTCATCAACACGAGCCCCGAACTGGACCGCCAGACTCCTCGCCAGACTTCGTTGTCCCTCCACGCGGACCTCGTCCGGCCGCTATGCACCCCACCCTTCCATTTCAGCCTCACTTCGACCGCGCCTCCTAAACCCGCACCGACGTCTTTACGCATCGTCGAGCTATCCAAGACGATGCTTAGCAACCTCGGCTCTGGTGCAGGAACCTGGCGTATCATTCGCAGCAAGGGTGGAAGGGGCTGGTATGTCGATACTGGGTGCGCATGGGAGGCCAAGGATGGTGGCGCCATCATGCGCAGGGATCTGCCACATGACCATCCTTTCAGGGTGGAGATGGTTAAGTTGAGCGATGCCAATGGGAATGTGAGCAGCGGCGTTGGTTGGCATGCTAGGAAGATGGAGGTGAGCCTTATGCGGGTGCCTCTTGTTTGACGAGTCGCTGACCTTTTCCCTCCAGGTTCTCCATGGATACGGCATGCTTGGTCGCGAAGATGGCTTGTATGGCGCTGTCTCGTTCGCTTACCAAGGCTAAAGGCCCCCGGCCCCTCGACTTCACGATCCCAAAACTTATATCGAAAATAATCCGGTGAGAGGAGTGAAGACTAAATCTTCGACCTCCGCTCATTACCTGTCTAATTGCTTCCTTTTCCTCTTTCTCTCGTCATCTACCTATTTAAGTCCCGATTTCTCCTTCCTTCCTGGTTCCTGGGACATGGGTTTTTGTTCACGTCTCTCGATATCCACCGTCATTCATCATCATCATCATCATCATCATCATCATCTTTCTGGTCATTTGCTTGCTTGTAGTACGTCTCCAGTCCCGTTTTCGGTTCACGCCCGTCGTTTTGCTTTCCCCTGCAGTTGTAAACAGCGTATCTCCTCTTTCTCTCATGACCATTGGCACGACTTCCTTCATTTCCTCTCAGCAACAGCTCACTCAACTCACTCTCACATTTCTTCAGCTCTACCATCCATCTGTACTACCAATCAATATCTATATCATATCTATCCCGCACTACGATATAGCGATACTAACTGACTGTCTATCCATACGTACACTTACTCTCAATCGATTGACTTATGATGAAACTGGGTTCAGAACGAGGCCGGCGAGGTGGAACCTTGGCAAGGTATGTGGAGTTCGGCGGACAACCGGGCGTTGCGACGGTTGCGTACAGTAGTTCAGACTCTTGTGCAGTCATGCCACCAAACGTACAGTGACGACTGGCAGTGGTGAGAGATGTTTTCAGTGAACACGTTGTGCGGTGTTAAATCGTCCGATTGGGCCACTTTGGGGTTTGGGCCGCAAGCGCCCAAGAGACAACTCACGAGTCACGCTTTCTTTCGGCTTTACTCTTGACCACGACCTCCTCTAGTCTCTATACAAACACGGCCGCCGCGATACCCCGATTCTGGACGGACGATGGAGCGGTACAACGAGAGGACGTACTTTCCGTATTCATGGCACCAAGTGAGTCCACTTTCGGGGCCGAGAGAACAGGGGCTTAGGGGTTGGGGTGGGATGCTGATTCCGAAGTTTACAGTCGCATGACCAGGTACTTGGGCTTTCGTATACGATCCTTGCCGTGGACAATGCTCAATGGAACTGCTGGAATAGGCGACGGTGCTAGTCCTGGTGCCCCATAGTACGCAGGATGGGGATCTTTCGGTATGCTGTTAACATTGGTTTTGCAACGTAAAACTGCGGTTAATTGTTTCTATGCATCCCCCTTGCCCCCTTCTGTAGGTTACCATCGATAACGAGTATCTCATTGTTGGAGTAAAGAGCCAGACGCCTACAATCAAGGTGCGCGCGAAACAATAGTTCGGTACCCGGTGCACCTCGCGCTCACATCCAACGGTCTAGGGACGCCTCTACAGCAACGTCGATACCTCAACTTCAGTCTGGCAGCTCGAACCTCGGGCATCGCGGGGCCTCTCCACAAGAGAGCGCACGACGTCGACGGCCTCATCAGCTTCTACGCAGTCGTCCTATGCCTTCGTCTCGTCCGACCCCGACATTTCAAGTAGCTTCGCCGCATCTCTGGCCAGCGGACAGGTCTCCGAATCAGAAGATGCATACTCCCCTACACCATCATCGCCCCTGCTCATTCCCATAGATGGCAGCCAGCTTCCCCCTCGCCGTAGACTGCCTTCGAACATCGCCTCCTCGCGTTCGGTGTCCCCTGGAAGGCGCGCGGCTCAAGGCGTCGGCCTCCCCAGCATGCCATCGTCATTCTCCTCTTTAGAAAGCTTGCACTCGCCGCAGTCAGGTAGACTTCTGACTATCCACCTGGAGAAGCAGAAGCCGATCATATGGCCATCGTTGG
The DNA here is from genome assembly GCA_951394405.1 of Coprinellus micaceus. NCBI lineage: Eukaryota > Fungi > Basidiomycota > Agaricomycetes > Agaricales > Psathyrellaceae > Coprinellus > Coprinellus micaceus. The sequence goes on along the minus strand of OX596339.1, from coordinate 1,940,765 downwards.
TCGTAGGACCTGTGCCGGAGGCATTGTCGACCATTTCTGCAAACTCGGTGGTGTTCAATGCAAGTGAGGAGTTAGAGCACAAGTATAACATGGACCCTACAAGTCTGGCGTTGATTGCACTTGAGTTGGCGGATATCAGAAAGGATAAGGAGGAAGCCTTCGAGTACTTTTTGTGAGTGCTACCTTCCAAGAGTTGTTCACGGAGACCAACGAGAGATAATCAGACGAGCATGGCATCACGCCCACGTCCCATCCGCCACAATGCGTCTCGTCTCGCTCTACCTCCCTCTCAGTCTCACCAGCGACCTCCCCGACTCCGAATGGTCCGAAGAGGATCCAACACGAGGCACGCTCGCCTACTTCCTCCGGTGCATCGGCGGCAGGCGAGGCGTAGCCCAACTCTACCTCGAAGCCGGCCTCTTACATCTAGAAGGCGCGGCGACGACACTTCTCTCAGCTTCTTACTCGAGCCTCTCGTCCATACGCATGCCCCTGCAGTCCCAGATGGGGGACGGGGGCACAGAAGCATGGAAGCGCGACCGCGAAGCCGCAGCACGGTACTTCGAAAGGGCGAGAGTACTGCAGCCCGACCTCGACATCCCTTCACTGCCGCTTGAAGGGGCAGCCCCAGAGCTAGAAATCCCGAACTTGGATTTGGCGGTGACTTCTACTCCGGAGAGTTATCACTCGGGGCCAGAGAGCTTGTCCGGGGGCACGGATTGCGAGGCGCCTACCATTAAGAGGCGGAGGGGTAGGAAACCAGAGGTGGAGATTGTCAATGCTTCCAAGTCAGACCTGGAGGATATGGATGACCAGTGGTTCTACTACGTCCCGAGCTTGGTTGGCGCTGGGACCGCCCTCCTAGTGTTAGGAGTGGTAGGTGTCCTCAGTCTCTCTAACTGGTCACGAAGGAGTCAGAGTTCTTGATCTTCCACTTCCTTGACCTCTGCTTCCTGCGCTTTCGATGTTTTGATCTAGATGATTTATGACAGATACGATTTAGTTACCCCTGCTTTCTTCGCTGTACCACTTACACTACGCCATATTTCCAACCATCCCTTCAGTCACTACCCTCTACCCTACACTAGGTAGCACCCCTTTGTGGGTTTGCCGCCGTGTTTCACCGCCTCTATCAATGGCGCCTGTAGTATTTGAGTAGGTGTATAATCACAGCTTTTCCTGTGATAAGAGACCCACCCTCATTGCAAGCGATCACAATGCCGACCTGGAACGTGAACTTCTTGAATCCCGACGAGAACCCTCAGCTGGACAGGCCGCATGCCCTGATTATCCTAAATCAACCCTTCACCTTCTCCCTCCTTCAACGCCTTTGGAAATCGACCGGCTGGAGATGTTGTGCAGATGGAGGTGGGAATCGGCTGTACGATCTGTTTTTCACAGATGAGGACCGTCTAAAGTGAGCGATATGGGCGACGAGGGGTCAGGGTTCTCAACAACTTGTCGCAGATTTCTACCGGACTTGGTGAAGGGAGATTTAGACTCCCTCCGAACAGAAGTGCACCAGTGGTATGCATCGCACGGAGTTCAGGTTGTCCGAGACGATGACCAAGATTCTACGGATCTCATGAAATGTCTCAGGGCTGTAGAGGAGAGGGAGAGGGCCGAGTCTCCCAAGGTCCGTTTAAGCGCTCATATCCCAACCCGTTCATCGAATAACATGGAGTTGCAGGAGCAATACACGATCATCGTACTCGGGGGACTTGCAGGTCGTCTGGACCACACCATCCACACCCTCTCGTACCTTCACAAGCTCCGCAAGACCCGCGAGCGGGTGTATGCTATTACGGACGATAATGTCGGCTGGGTGCTTGATAGCGGCGAGCATGAGATACAAGTCGATCATGGTGTCCTGGGACCGACCTGTGGACTGCTCCCTGTGGGCATCGATAACACGCAGCTTACGACTGAGGGTCTTCGGTGGAATCTAGGTGAGCCCTGGCATTCCATACAAGGATCCGGTGAAGATACTCAGACTGCGCAGCGGACCACCCGTCCAGTTTTGATGGTTTGGTTTCGACGTCGAACCATCTCGTCCCTGGACAGAACGTCCGGGTCAGCACAACGAAGGCGATATGGTGGACGGCTGAGCTGAGGAGTCTGCATTGAGCCCCGATGGGTGTCAGATCCGGGGGACGAATTATAGCCGCTCATCAGCGTTCTCTTTTTGCCCTGTTTTGTATCGCAGATGCCTTCATTCGACGACTTCCTCGAAGAGTCGAAGCATAAGGCGCTCGGCATACCGACGCATATGACTCATTAGCATCAGTAGTACTGCGTTATCACCACTATAGCCTGAAGGGAATAGAGTTGAAACAGTTCTGAGTTTGCGGGCCTTGCAGATCGATGTGATAAACGAACAAGCCTTTATCGAATCTCGTCAGGTAGGGTACAAACCGCCCACAGACGCGGTAATGAGTCAAAAATGGCTCTCTCACAATCCATCACCATCCTCTACTTTGCCGCAGCGTCAACATCGACCGGTCTCACCACGGAGACGGTCCCAATCCCAGAATCCGGCTCGCTCCCTCTCATTGAGTTGCCCAAGGTCCTAATATCTCGACACCCGAACGCGACCGGCTTGAAGGATATCCTGGAAAGTAGCCAGTGGAGCATCAACGCTGAAATGGTTGAGGAGCCCGAGAACGTGGTGCTAAAGGGGGGCGAGGAGGTGGCGGTAATTTGCCCGGTGTCTGGAGGGTGAGCGCTTCGCGGATAGCGCATATGGGTTTGCGAGACTGTACGTGGCACTGTATGGCCTGCAATACTTCCCTTGGATTCCCACTAACTCCGGCTCAATAGTACTCCAGTAACCTCGCCAATCGCGCGTGTAGTGTTGGCGAGGTGGGACATCCTCGTTCCTTCGCCAATGCTAGATGGGGGCCGATAGTGACGGTGAATCGAATGGCATCGATAGGGACGAAATCGAGGACATATGTATCCAGGAGATTGGCCGACCAATGGAAGGGACTTCGTCTGACGAGCATGTTTCAGAGCTTCGGAAGGTACACACTGAGTCGCCGGTCGGGCAGCTGATATGAGCTCATGACTATGATTGAACGGTCCTCGGAAAGGTGTGAGGTATTCCGATGGGGTATTGAATGTAAGGAGTGGAGAGTGCTGGAACGTACAGTGCTCGGGACTAGCCTTGCTTCTCCTTCCCCTTCGAGCCAAGAAACTCTTCCTCCAATCTCGACAAGAACGCGTCCGCCTCGTTGACAGGCTCAGCCCTATTCCTGCCCTTAGGCTTCGCGGTACCGCTCGGCGCTGGTGAAATGGAAGCCTCAAGAACCGCGAATGGATCGTGCGCCTGTTGAGGCACAAGTGCACGCACAGGAGGCTTCTGGGAAGCTGGAGAGGCAACAGGAGGTGGACTTGAACCAAACTCCACCGATTCGTCTTTCTGTCCATCTCCGCTACTTTTTGATTGTTGCACCTTCCTCCTCTTCGCCTCAATTAATTTCCGCCTTTCCTCCAACTCTCGTTTCCTCTTCTCCATTGCCCTGCTTACCCCACCGACTTTTCCGGTTCCTTCGGCCTCCCCCTCACGCATGCCCTCTGTCTCTCCAGGTCGAACGTCCACAGCTCCCGTGTCCTGCCTATTCTTCTCTGTCTCCATCCTCGTCTGCTTCAAAGCCTCCATTTGCTCCTTCCTGGTGACTTCATCGTTCGAGAATTGGTAGAACCCAGCGCCCTTCGCACGGTTCTCTCTTGTCGAGTCGTAGCGGTCCACGAGAGGGTTGTTGGACTCGGCGTATTTCTTCTCTATTTCTTGTATGCGCTCGTCGGATGGCACATAGACAGGGAAATGGCCCTCGGGGTTGTCTGGGGGGTGTGGGCCTTAACTAAATATGCATAGTGACCAACTGTTGTACCCACAAATGATTTCATCTTCGTCGACCGCTATTTCTCGATGTTCTTTAGGCAGAAGGTGACGAGGGATGTCGGACTTTCTTGCCATTCGTGTCCGACCTAACTCATCCTCGTACTCAAGGAGAGGGTCGCGCTGTTTGAAACGTCAGGGAAGCTCCAGCGATACAGGCAAGCGTACTACACACATCGTCTTCATGACGTTGGGGAACACTCAAGGATTCATCAACATCGTCGCTGTCGGATTCATAGTAATTCGAAGGTCCAGCCGTGTCGAACTAAGAATCGCACCGGCATTAGATTGTGTAGCGAATTGTGAGGCTGGCCAACTCACATCGACGAGCAAGGCATCGTATTGCGCGTCATTCAAACCCCCACTCTTCCCCTTCTTCAGCTTTGCATAGATCTTGGCTTTGCGTTCTAGAATAGTTCTCGCCGACTCAAGCGTAGGTTTGTCGATAGCTTCAAGCTCTGCATCACGACTAGCCCGAACCGCAACGCCCTTGTTCTGTCGCGCCCATACTGTAGGTTTCTAGACTCACCCGTCAGCTCTCTAAACCCAGGTGCTGAAACATTGGATGTGCAGATACCTTGCCTGGCCGCGGGATCCCTCCAACGATCCGTGTGCTCTCTCCAGATGCTTTCTTCTTAGCAAACTCAGTTTCTTGTTTCGAAAGCTCGGCCTTGAGGTCGAAAAACGATGAAGCCCCAATCCCCTTCGTTTTGGCCTTGGTCTTATGCGACATGGAGAGCTGAGGTGGTCGTGGTTGGGATCTTAGGAGCGTTCCCCGGCCTCGAATGATGCTGATGTCGGCACCAATTCCCTTGACAGCTCACGATTCTATTCTGTATGGGTGGCTTGGACATGACATGAAGGCCCGATCAAGGATTGTAATATGCATGTACGGCAGTGGTAGCATATATCCAGAAAGTCAATACGAATCGTTCCTATTTACAGAAGGGGAAGATGGGTCACAAATTATAGGCCCTTGGGTGAATCCGGAGAGGTGGTGCGGAGTTTGTCAGACGCGAACATAGCTGCGGCAACATGCCCGTCAGAATCGAGCAGAGATCCTTGAGGAATATCGGAGGAACGTACGTTGCGTCGATTTGTGTTAACTGAGGGAGTGTAAGCATGACCTTCCTACGGTAGTTGGCCATGTCGTTCTTCTGGCATGGGTTAGCCTCGAGGTACAGCGTGCGGAGGGCCTTGACATTCCGAAGCTCCTTGTCCACAGAGGTCAAGTCGGGAATCTTGTTCCCACTCATCTACCCGCTGTATAAGCATAACTATCACCGACGGGAGATCTTTATACTACGTACCCAGAACTCCTCGAGCTCCTGGAGGTGCGAAATGTTCTCGATCTTCTCAATGAAGTTGTATTGGATATCCAGGGTGGTGAGTTTGGCCTGAACGTGTTGTTGACTTAGTTCGCGTTGATGAAATATAGGTAATTGCGCTCACATTCTTTTCCAGACCCTCAATCTGCTTGATACCGTTGTGGCTGAGGTATAGTTGATCGAGATCCTCCAAATCCTCCAGACCTTCCAGCTTCGTTATTCGGTTGGATTGGATGGACAAGATCTTGAGCTTCTTCAGTGTGCCAAGGCCCTTCAAATAGAGAGATTAGATATATCCCTGGGAAAGGTCAGATGAACGGCGCACCTCGAGCTTCGTAATTTTGTTCTTCCCCAACCATAGCTCCTCCAGATTTACGAGGCTTTCCAATCCTTCGATTGTCTGTTGGGTGAAAAGTGAGAGGTAGATCCTTGGCCGTATCGTGCCAACGCACCCGAATTTTGTTCCCACCCAACTCCAGACTCCTCAGGTTGACTAGAGATTCAAGCCCTGAGATTTTCGAAATCCTGTTCTGGACAAAGTAAATCGTCGAGAGCAACGGTAGGTGTTCCAAGTGCTCAGGTACACTTCGCAAGAGATTGAACGAGAGATCTAGGGAGCTATGTACACATTATCGTCGGTTCCACGCTCAACGAGCACCCAATGGAAGAACCACGCACGTCAACAGGCTCATCTTGTCAAACGCATCCCCAACTTGCTTGATTTTGTTATCATAGAAATCCAACTCCTCCAGCTTTGTGAGTTGGTGGAAAGTTTCAGGGTCGAGCTTCGAAATGGCATTTTGCCGTAGGCATAGTCTTCTCAGGTGTGTAGCGAACCGTGGTAGGCGAAGTTCGTCGAGGTTCTTGAGACGACAATGAACAAGCTCCAATTCCTGACCACATAACAAGCCTAGCGTTATAAAGGAAGCCAATGATACAAGAAGAATAACACTCACGTCTGTCTCGTCGGGGAAGTCTGCAAGGAAATCTCCTTCCGCTCCTGCCTCGTCGTCGCCCTCGTCGTCGTCGTTCTCCTCGTCCGTGTCATGCCCATCATCGCGTGCAGGTGGAAGAGCCGGAATGGTCTTATCCAGCTTCAACTGGTGTGCACCACCATCACTGGGCAAAACGACGCGCGCCGAAGGCTTCTGTTTCCTGCGACGAAGATATGAGTACCAACACGTCCAGGTATGACTCGGTCACTCACTTTGCCTCCTGCTTTACCTCGGGTGACTGGACCTGCTCCAAACCCTCTTCGTCCGCCCCGTTGTCTCTCGGGTCGATCGGGCTCATGTTATGGTCCAAGATCCGGTGTGGTTTCGCGTGTCGTATAGTCGTCCGCAGACAAGCTGGACTCGCCACAGCCCAGATCAAACGCGATCATCACTCAACATCGGTGGCCGTGCGCTGTTGCGTCGGTCGCACGCTAATAAATTGGATGACATCATTCCGATTTCAAAGTTAGGGGCTTCAAAGCTTCACCCTCAATATATAGCTACTTGCAGGAGAATACAGTCATACGGTGACTATCGTACCGATGGATTACACATTATAAAATACCATTTTTCAGCCTTTACACTATAAAATATGAAGACCTGGATTTCACAACAAGGAGAGTGGAGAAATGCGAAGATGGGATGGGATGGCTGCTCGGAGATGCTAACGGCTGGAAGGAATGAAAGGCGAATAATTGCGACGATGGTGATGACGGTGATAATGCAGGGTTTGTCGGAAATATTGCGAGATCCAGTCCATGAGGGGTGGAATGAAACGAGACGATACATGCTAAGGCGAACGAAGGAAACCGTAAAGACGTAAAAATGCAGACCTTGTCATGCCAGCGACAAAGGGAAAGGGGGCTCAGTGCTGAGACAATATTTCGCGCTTCATGCGCGACTCAGCACTCAACGGAGTGGGGACAACGCTACGATAGTCCCGATCGCGCTCCCTGTCACGCTCGTACGATGCTGGAGGCAAGGTGGTGGCGAAGGATGAGTGGGTGAGGGGAGACGTTGAAGGCACCAAGCGATCGACGTATGTAGAGATGGGAGGTAGCTGTGTGCAAGCGATGGGTGGGTGTCCCGACGACATGTGCGATGACACCGATGGCTCATTCGTGTGCGACATCGCGGAGCTGGAGAGCGTCGACGGTGACGTGGTGTAGAAGCTCCCGGAATCCGTGTAAGCAGGACGGCTCTCGGAGTACGACATGAAGCTCATGGCCGTCCCTGGAGGCGAGGGAGAAGGCGTCATGGTGTCCGGCCCCATGCTCCCATTCGAGTACACATCAACAGATGGTGGTGGTCCAGCAGAGGATGAGTATGAACCACTGTCATATAGCCTGCGTACGGGACCGCTGTACGGAGAAGTCGTTGAAAGCAGGGTTTGCTTAGCAGTCGTAGACGTCTTGCGCCGCCTCTGACTCTGGGTCTGATGGCCTTCTTTCTTTGCTCGGGAACGAGCATAACGAAGCCCGCACCTGTCATCTCGAGTCAATAAACGGGCGGAAGTCAAGAACTGCAGGGTCACTTACGCGTTGCAGAGCTCCTTCTTCCCGCTCGGCCCCTTCCTCCATTCGGGGCTGTTAGTCGTCTTGCAACTAGAGCACGCCAGGAGCCCGGCTGGGCGATTTGCCGAGTTGCGTCCAGTCGAGGCATGCTCGCCTTTCGCCGAGGTGGGACTCAGCTTCCTCTTCGGCGGAGGAACAACGTTGTCCGTAGTAGGAGAAATTCCGCTAACAGTCGTGGTGGGGGAGTACACGGTGTAGGTCGGCGAATCGCCTCCACGGTTACCGTTGGGCGCTTCGACGTACGTTGACTGCGACCGGGAGGAGTGCCATGATTGGTCCTGCGGGGCAGACTGGTGCACATACGAATTGGATCGCAAGTTGCTCAATGCGGCAGGCACGCCTTTAATGAATGTCAGCTCAAGTGCTGCCGTTGACAGGATGAATGAAGGCTTACTCTGCGACCACCGTTGGGGAGAGTACTGAGGCCCTTGGTGGTGCTGAGGCATGTAGGTGTAGGGCTCCTGGGTCGAGATAGGGGGGAGGGTCACAGAATAGGGATTAGGGTCATAATACGAGGCTGAAGCAGAGTGAGAGTTATAGGCTGGTGGGAGGGCTACGTGCTGCATGCCGGAAGTAGAATTGACAGGACCTCGTGAAGAAGGGCTGACTTTATGGCAAGCAAATATAATACTACCTGCGGAGGTCGGAGTCAATGAATGGGGCATGGGGCAAAGAAACGAGGGCGACTTGCCATGAGGTATGAAGATGCTTTCAACCTGACCTCCGGATGTGGGTGTGTCCTGCTTCAAAGCCTTGTACCTGCGTGTACAACTCGTTTTCGCATCGTTGGAGACTCCGCTTAACGCCGTGCCCATATTGACGGTCTCCACGAGTTTCGCCAAATCTACAGCGCTAACTTCAGCCAAATGGGACGGGTCCGGTGGCCAGCTGAGTAGAATCGACCTTCCCGGATCGTTGGATAAGATCTGGAAGACCCGGTTCGTGGTACCGGTCTGAGGGATACACATGAGTAGCCGACGGAACAACAAGGAGACCTGGTCTTGAGACATAAAGGGCGTCCCACACCAGTTGGTCCACTGAGTCTTCTGCTGCTCGTCATTGTCGCTCGGAGAAAGGTCGATAGACGCGTGAATGAAGCAGAGCACGAGGCCATCAGCTGCCCAGTTGATCACGATTTCGACTGCCATGTACTGGTCGTCCAACGCGATTTTGTCAGCCTCTGGCCATGGAGTCCCAGGGCCAGTGTAACCCAGGTCTCTGCGAACTTTGGACAAGCGCGAGAAGCGCACGCTATTTCTCTGGGTCAGCGATGCGATGTGAGACATTTGGCAATAGCACCCTCACCGAGTTACAGAGCCATGGAGAGTCTTACTGTCTAGGACACTTCCGAGGTCCTGTCTCGCTGTCTCCCTTTCGTCCGGGTGCACGAATGTGAGGAGCGACTGGCCAACGAGACTGTCGGCCTGTTCCTCAAGATGCCCTGCAAGTACGGGGTCGAGGTAGATGAACTGAAGGTCGGCAGAGAGCAGGGCCCAATCTACAAATGGCGGACGTGAGTACAACTTCAGCAGAAAGACAGAGCATCAACTGGGGGATATCTCCCCGGTGAACGCGATCGACGAACGATCAGAATGCGCATGCACGGATATATGAAACTCACAGCAGCGCGTTTGGCCCACCTTCGGGATCGCAGTCTGGGGATGATCGGCCGTAAGAGATGGCGAAAGCGATGTGCCCGGCGGGGTCGACAATGGCGACGGGGGCCCATAGGCGTGGAAGGGAGTGGCTGGAGTGGAAGGGGCGGGATTGTGGGGCGGGGGAGGCTGGGGAACGACGAGCTCGTCGTGAAAATATGCCGCGGCCATCGTCGGGGGCAGCGTCGAGTGAGAGTGACACGGCGTGGACGATGGTAGAGGACGAAGAAGTGAGACAAGGTCAACCACGGTACTGGAAAGCAGATATTAAACACGGAATATATTGAATTTCAGGGGTCTCGAGAGCCGCGCTACCAAATGCGGCATGCAGATCCCGGCGGCGGCTTGTTTGGCCCAGACAAATACCCATTTGACGACTCGGATATATCTGGATTCGGCCATGGATGTACTCTTGATTTTTCGAGCGCCAGGTTCGACCGTTCGTCCTGCCCCTTACCTATACGGCACCGCCTCGTATACGACGACGACTACATTTCTAAGGACAAGCCATTTTCATGAATACGAATATTTGGATCGCTGCCAGCAATGGAGAAAAGGAGAGGGTCGTGGTGAGTGGCCCCAGAATCTTCTCGATCTCGTCCTCATCGTTCCCTAGGCCCTCGTCGAGCATCATGGCAAGTCCACAGCACCCAGCGATGCCCTCTTTTAACCTCGTCTGCCCCATATAGGCCTCTCTCCAAACGGGCCCGATGAAAACTCGTATACTCCCATGTAGGGCCACGCACTCTTCGACCATCGCAATACGTGATCTGATGCTCGAAAAGGCATGCAGCAGCATCATATGGCCACCTTCACGTTCTCGAGTACCTCATCTCGAAAGGTAAACTCGTTCAGCTCGCTTCGCAGCCAGTCTGACCGCTCGTCTCGCTAGGGGGCGATGTAAACGTTACCGACGACGACGGCGACACACCTCTCTACACCGTTGAGGACGTCGATACCGCACGTTATCTCGTCGAGCACGGCGCAGCGGTAGATCGCCAGAACAGTGAGGGTATCTCGGTGCGTTGTGGATTGCTCCTTTCAGGGCCAAGCCACTCACGTTCATCTCGGATAGCCTATAGAGCATCTGGGTGAAGATTTTCCAGAAGTCGCCGTCTATCTCCAATCTGTCTTGAGCCAGACGCATCCCGCACCGCCCGCCGTACAATCTTCGCAGCCTTCGCAGCATTCACAGAACATCGCTTCTGAGCAGCTGACTTCGGCATTGATGGAATCCGTCCGTGGTATCATGGAGCGCGCAGATGCAGAGGGTATCGAGCCGTCGGAGCACGAGCTGCATCAGGCTGTGACAAGGGCTGTTCTCTCAGGCATGGTGACTGGGTACGAGATGTCCGAGTCGACAGGCGACGCCCCAGAGCGAGGGCAGCCTCCGTCTGGTGCTGATGTCCAGTCGCCGCCGAAGCGCTCGAGAACGGAGGCGCCATGACATGAATACACAGCTTTTCCAGACGACAGACCAAGGGTGGTTCCGTGCGGCCACCGCTAATCTCAGTCTGTGATCAGACGCCGGGTGGAAACTGATCGTGATGATCACCGTCCCCGATCGCACGCCCATGCGAGGGCCTAAAGAGGCTCGAAAGATAATAGCTAGACGTTGAACCCTGTGGATCCTGGTGGACATGAGTTTGGTGGGGAGCGGGTCCACTGGGGAATGCGAAAACTGCGAGGAAACTTTCCCTGCTCACCTCAATTATGGCGGCAAGGTTTGGGGTCGGTATCACCGTATTGCTGGGATAAGCGAGAGGCTTTAGGGTGTTGAAACCGCAGAGGTCTGCCTCGAGGACGTTTTGCTCCCCATTTCACACTTCCCGAGATCTCTCCCGTTCGGTGATGCAGTGTTCCCCTAAGCGAAAGTGTTTTCAGGAGGGATTGGCACCGCAACAGTGTGCAAATCACGTTCAGGCCTTCGATACTCCAAGAACATTTTCAACCCCAATCGCTTGGGTTCCAAGTTCCAACTGTACTTACGTCCCTTTGCGAATATGCGAGTGGCCCCCACAAAGCCCTGAGTGGACTCCGAATTTAAATTAAGTTCCGCGCACAACAAGTGAGGTCCCACGGTTGTGATGTGCAGCAAACCTTGATTTCTGCGCTGACCATCAGGGGCGTCTGCTGTTCTGGGCTCAGTGCATTGGCCATTCCCCAGTCCTATCTCCCCCTTTTCGCCCGCCTCAGCGCAATTCCAGACGCTTGGAAGCAAGATCGACGCATCGCTGGAACCCTGGAGTAGCTCAACTGGCGCCGGATCGCCCTCGAACCAGAACTCACTCTGTCAAAATGGCTTCGCGCTGGGCCACCTTGGCTACCTCGCTGACTGCAGAAGACATCGCAGACGCGATCCTCTCTCAGGATCCACAATTTGACTCCCCTGTGCTGCAGATCGTTTCCGAGGCGCACGCAAAGGGCTACGAAACGCTCTCACTTCCTCTGACGAATGAGAACTGGCGAAAGCGCTGGTCGGATATGTGCCTTCTGTCCGTGGACGCGACAGACAGTGAAAAGGAAGAAGCATCCAAGAAGGCTGAGGCCTGGAGGTCGAGGCCTGTGTTCATGAGAGATGAAGTGACAATATCGAGGCTTGGTGAGTTTTGTTGAACCCGTAACACCGCTCCTCCCTAACGTCAAGCCGTGGTCGTAGATGAAGCCGAAGGAATCATCGCCATGGTCTCTGAATGGCTTGAGCTTGATTCTCTGGACGACGGGATCCGTCATGACGCCGAGATCGTGCGTCTATTCCATCTTTTCGCCTCCAGCGGCAGAGTTCAATCTTAACTCTAATTTAATCGTGCGCTCATCCCGTTATCAAGGCCTTGCGACAAGAATTAGCGTATGCTTCGTACCTCAATATCCAGGCAGCCATCCTTCCTCCGCCGAGAAACCGAGACTATGTGGCTTCTTACGCCAGGATTATCAATTCTTGTCTGAACTCAACGCCATACATCACCCTGTCTGTCCGGTTGCCCATATACAATCCATCTGTCTTCCAACCTCCGTCCCCGCAATCAGCATTCAGTTCCCCTAACGGCAAGACCAACGGTTCGTCTCCCGCAACCCCGGCCTTGGTCGTCTCAGACTCTAGTCCTGACCGTCCACAAAATTCGGAGACCTCTCTCAACGCGACCTGGGAGATGTGGGACCTCATCCGCTCCATGTGTCAGTACAACACCCGCTTGACATTGAGTACGGAGTTTCATGTTGTTCTCCTTGTTGTACACTCACCAGCTGACCCTCAAACCCTCCTTAAGCTCTCGATCTGTCCCCGGCCCTCCCTTCGACCTTGGGAGTTCTCAGCAAATGGGCAGCGGAATCCGTCCGATACATCTTCCTACCCGCTTCCACGTTTATCGCGAATATGAAAGGCTATCCGGTCCTTCCTAAGCCCACTCAGGCTTTCCTACGGGACAGTATGATTGCACGTTTCTTTTCTTTCCATTTGATGGAACCTCACGCTTCACGTTTGCTAACGGTCTCTTCTCTTGACCTTTCTGCCCATTCGAACTGCTACTGCGTCCATAGCATCGACCTACTATCCTATTGGCAGATGCGAACACCGGAAGGCACCGTCGTGGTGGGGAGAGTGCCTATTCTCAGTATGTGCGTCATCTCGAGAAGACCAGCCCACCGGTGCAAGCGGCGCAGAAACCTGGAACGGTCGAAAACTTCGCGCAGGGATATCAGGACTACCTGCAAGCGCCGTTACAGGTATGCAACATTCCGAATCCCACACCCTTTCACCACGAGTTTGGAGTAATGACCCAGCTCTCTTTCTCATTGGGAAGCCTTTGATGGACAATCTGCCAAGTGCCACATACCATACCTTTGAGCAAGATCCTATCAAGTATTCTCAATACGAAGAGGTGAGCCAATCGGCCCGTTATTTGTGTGTGACCTGAGTGGATTCAACGGCAGCGTAGGCTATGGTCAGAGCCTTCCTTGACAAGCCAGCCGGGCAGGAGATGTACGTACGAGACTCCGAAAGGAGGGTACTAGTTTGGTTAACAATGTGGCGTTATATAGTGTCGTGTGCGTCGCCGGTGCAGGCCGTGGTCCCCTCGTAGCCAGGTGCCTAAAGGCCCTTGAACGTGCTCGCCGCGAAGCAACAGTTTTTGCTATCGAAAAGAACCCTAACGCCTATGTCACGTATGTGTATCCTTTCTCTCGGCTCCTCATCACATGAAATTAATTTAGCTCGGCCGCAGACTCCAGTACCGACAGGCAAATGAGTGGGAGTCCAAGGTCCAGCTCATATTTGGTGATATGCGAGCCATAGAGGTTCCAGAGAAGGCCGACATCCTCGTCAGCGAGTTGTTGGGTTCGTTTGGGGACAACGAACTTAGTCCTGAATGCCTCGATGGGGCTATGCGATTTTTGAAACGTGAGCGCTTCTACGGAGTACTGGGGTTCCTTCTCCTGACTATCCTTCGTTCACATTATATGTCAACGTTCCCCTGACTTGTTTACAGCTGGCGGTATCTCGATCCCCTCATCCTATACGGCACACTTGGCCCCTCTCTCCTCCTCAAAACTCTACAACGAGGCCAGATCTAGCAAAACCGATAAGAGCCTTGAAACGCCTTATGTGGTTATGTTTCAGAACGTCAACATCCTAAGCGGAACCAAGGCGTCAGCTGACGGCCGCTGTGGGCCCCAAATCCAAGAGTGTTGGGAATTTGAGCACCCTCGAAGCGATGTGGTACTTGATGCGCGAGGTAGGCTATTGCTTGATTTATGATTATCTATCACCACGAATACACGTTGCTAACAGCCGACCGCTTTGCCGTGCCCTATAGGTATCCCTTTGACGAATACCCACAACACCCGGTCTGCGAAGCTGAGGTTCTACATCCCGCATGCAGGCGTGCTTCAGTGAGTCGGAGGTCAATTCGGCACAACGTGCATCTGATGATTATCGATAGTGGCCTTGCAGGATATTTCGAGGCGGTAAGCCCTCCGAGACAGGCACGGACGTCCCAATGACACCGCTAACGAGGACCTCGTTTCTTAGGTACTTTATGGCAACATCGGACTTAGCATTCATCCCCAGCGCAAGGACCAGATATCAAAAGATATGCTCAGCTGGTTTCCACTGTTCTTCCCTTTCAAGGTCGGCACTCCGTGGCCGCTCTGAACATCTTTCTGACTTTCTGTGCCAGGAGCCGCTGTACCTTCCCAGTGGCTCGGAACTGCAAGTCTCTATCTGGCGCCTAACCACCGAAAAGCAAGTCTGGTACGAGTGGCACGCGGAGTCATTCTTGTCGGTTCCTCGGACCAGCAGCAGCAACGAAGACTTGCTACTTCCGCCCAACGGTGTGCACAGTCCATCATTCCCCGGCGGTGCGCCCCCGAGTCCTATGGCCGATAGGGAGGACCCGTTCCTCCTTGACTCCCAGCCCAGGCGGTCAGCCACTTTTCCGACGTCAGCCGCGCCCAAAGCCTCCACTAAGGAACTCGAATTCGAACTGGTCAAGATCGGGCATACCAGCTTGCACAATCCCGGTGGGCGAAGCAGTTGGATCGGGTTATAATTATACATGTGGAATTGTATCTCGAACCAGAGAAAACGGTCCTCTCATGTTAATGGTCCAAGCCAAGCAGCATTCCTGAGTAGCTTGGTTCCTTTGAGGAGCACTGCAGGCATAAGCGGTGACTCTTTGAACATAACTTTTAAGCTCTGACGATCCCGTACAGCTGATCGACAAATTCCGAATTCGAGAACCCGCGGCGGGGTGATCTATTCACGATCGACTCGATTGAACTTCAAGGTAGGCTGACATGCCTTTTCAGCCGCCTATATATTCTGGCCAGTGGCTGGTACTCAGGATTTCTCCACTCTCTTCTCTCACTCTTTCTTCTTGTACCGACCTAGTGTCACCCGCCCATTCTCTTCATCCCAAACTTCGCCCATCTCCTCCCAAATCACCCCCGCCCTTGCTCAGAGTCGCGATGAAGTTCCTCGCCGTCGCTGGTGCCCTCGTCTCCCTCATCCCCGCCACCTTTGGTTTGGTCATTAACACTCCGTGCGTCGAATATGTCGAAGATTTCGATGATATCGTTGCTGATCATCTGCCCTCAGTACTGGCGTGGTCACTTGCCGTAAGTTATTTACTTGCTCCACGCCGTGTAGTAGTACTTGAGCGAGCTCACACGGTACATCGCGCAGAGCCCATCCTGCTTACGTATGGCCAAGGCACCGCTCCCTACTATCTTTCGATTCTTCCTGGTAGGCATCGCCTTTGTTCCATTTAAGTCAGGGTGGTTGAACCTAGTTCTACTAGGCGGACAGGTCGGGGGAACTCCGGTATGCCCAGGCCCTCGTCCCGATATGGAAGGGACACTGACTTTTCAGGACAGCTTCATGTTTGGGATCCCACCAGCGCGGAAAGTATGACCTGGATTGTCGACATTCCCGCTGGGACTGCTATGTGAGTTTAGCCATTCTATTTGGGTGTGGACGTTCGGCGCTCAAGGGTGAACCTTTACTAGTTCCTTGGTCGTCAAAGACAGCACTGGTGCCCAGGCTTACTCAGACGCAATTAATGTTCAGGGATCTGCGGACACGACGTGAGCCTTTTTCGTCCCACAAGCGTTTTACACTCCTTACTGACAACACTCCCAGGTGCCTTGGTGGAGCTTCAAGCGCCAATGCTGCTGCAGGTACTCGACATGCCACACTCGTCGCATCCACAGGAACTTACTCTGCCCCAGCCAGTTCGTCTCGTGCTGCTGCTCCAGCAGCCTCCGGCACTGCGTGAGTGGTGCCTCGTATCTCCTGCTTCTACGCTGCTCACCGATTCGCCTCTGTCAGGCGCGTCTCGATCACTAGCGCTGCCGCAAACACTGCCGCAACCCACGCCACGGTCACCCAGAGCGCTTCATCGAACGCCGTCACTGGCAATAGCGCCGGAAACTCCGGATCGACCGCCGCCCAAAACGAAGGACGCCGCCTTACCACTGGCGCTTATGGCTTTGGAGCTGCTGTCGGTCTCATTGGGGCTTTGTTGATTTAGACGGCTGGACACCGCATCGTGCATCTCCATGTTTTGGGGCGCTTCTGAGTTCTCCTCGCACAATCTGCTACCTTACACCTAATATGCCACTGTATACCTCTATCTTATACCCCATTTAATATCTACTTGACTGGCAAGTTGTATTGGCATCGCGGGCATGTGATGGCTCTAAATCGCGTCAATGTTCTAGTAGCGCCGAGCTGATTGTGTGCCTGTCAGTTAGAGGACCTCGTGGACAGTTCTAACTCCTATTGGCTCAGTTCCTTTCCAGAACGAGCATCCTCTCTGTGAGCCACGACAGAGGACACCTTCTCATCCCCCAGCCTTGTACGGAGCGGTGGGTCCTTTGAAAGGCCTTATTTCTATTCCAGCGTCAATTCGTTCTTGACCTAGCCGGTCTCCCATCATTCTCCTGCCATCATGTCGGTTTCTTCCGATACTCCCCCCCACGAAGCCGTCGACTCTGGCGGGCTGCCGATAACGAGCGACAGCGGGACCACCATCGCCTCTCAGTCCCTCGAGCATGACACTCAACCCGGGTCGGTGAAGGCGCACCCGACGACCATGGCTGACACGGTAGCAGCCCAGGAGGCGAAGGTAGCGGGTGCAGAAGAGGTGGTGAACATCCCCGCCAAGGTGCGCACCATATGCTCGCCCACGGTCGTCCCCTCGAATTCAACAGACTTCTGGGAGTAGGTTGAGCCTCTGGACGGCGTCGAACGCGTCCCCGGGGCTGTGGATGACAAACCAGAGACAGCCGTCGAGAGCGACGGATCTAGAGAAACAGCACTTGTTCATCCCAAGCACCCAGATTTCGCCAGCGAGACCGTGCAGGTGCGTGTGGCTCAAATCAAAAGTTTTTTTGGAGATCGTTTTGCCGAACCGTTCCACTCGGTTGCTCAGGTGACAGAGTCGAATTCAACGGATTCAACGCCGGTCAGTTCCTCTCTCTCACTACACTTACATGCCCCTCTGACGCTGGGGGGAAGATTGAGAGCGAAGAACCACGCGAAGATACCAAGGAAGCAGCTGCAATTGCTTCGACCACACCCAGCACCGTAAGTCAGTTCCCTTTCGCCATCTATCAGCGTAATTGAAGTATCAAAAGATCGAAGCCCAAGACGTCGTAGGCGTACAAGATACCAAAGAAGTGGGAGAGAACCTAAAATCATTATGGATGCCATTCTAATACCTTCGTACCGCAGGAGGAGGAAGTAACAGGCAAGCAATTTGAGCCCACAGAGACAGAGGTACGTTCGAGTCCCTTGGACATGACTTGATATTTACCCACATCGACAGGGTGAGAGCAAAGACACTGTCACCACCACGCCCACTCCTGACGCCAGCACCCAAATAGGAGACACTGCCCAAGAAATCGCATTATCTCCGACGCAGGAATCGACATCTGCCGCCCAGCAGGCCACAGGGAAACCTCCAGCCACAGTCCCCCTCACCATCCAACTTGACGCTATAAAACTAGTCGAAGGCGTCACTCTTTCGGAATCCCTCGACGACCTAAGCAGCAACCAAGCCGACAAGGCCAACGAAGAAGGACCAGAAATCCCCATCGAGTCCGAGATGACTTTCGCTTCCCCCGTCTCCCCCGTCTCCCCCGTCTCCGTCACGCGGGCAGTTTCTGTCGCCGGTGAAGAGAGCGTTCCAGGGACACCTGGTGCGTAAACTCTGTTTTCTTGCAGCCTACTCATCCTTAGGTTCTTCTAGTCTCTGAGACTTATTCTGATGCTGGTACTCGGGCATCGACTCCTGGTCTCGAAGATGGTGACGCGCCCCGCGCACGTACCAAGGCCGAGAAGAAGAGGGCCAAGCGTTTGCGTCAGAAGCACGCACCGAAAGACGCTGCGGCGATGAAGACAGAACTTGATGGAGCACAGATCGAAGTTCCCGCCGTCCCAACCCCCGTTGAAGAGGCCAAGGAGGGGCCTGTTTCCGTCAAGGAGCACCCCTCAGTACTTGTCAGGGAGCCCACCGCTGAGACCCCCGCTCTTGTCGAAGAGGTGTGCGATGCTGTCAAGGAGGAGGTTGTGCCGGCGGAGGAAGAGGGAGTCAAGGAAACCAAACAAGAGCCCATCGAGGTCCAGGTGGAAGAAACCGTTGCTGAGCCCACGCCTGCCATCTCAGAGGACAAACCCACGGTCGAGGCCGCTGCCGAAGAGCCTACCCCAATTGTGGAGCAGGTCCCCAAGGTGGAACTCGCTGTCGAGAACGCGCCAAAGGCCGAGGCAGCTGTCGTGGAACCTGCGATTGAGGAGGCCTCCAACGTCGAAGCTGTTGTAGAGGATACTCCTGACATGGAAGTGGCGCTTAAGGCCGAGCCCGTCGCCGAGGAGCCAGCCCCTGTGGTTGAGGAGGTCCCTGAGGTCGAGCCTGTTGCTGAAGAAGTCCCGAAGATCGAACAGCCCGCCAATAATGAGGAGGAGCCCAAGGTTGCGGACGTTAAAGAGACTGTGAAGGTTGAAGAGGCACCCATCGTCGAGGAAGACACCACGGTCGAGGAGCTCATCAAGACTGAGGAGGGACCCAAGGTCGAGGCGGCTGAGGAGCCCGTCCACGTCGCGGAGGGGGTCGAGGTCGAGGAGCCGGTCAAGGCTGAGGGGGAGATCAAAGTTGAGGAGCCCAATCAGGGTGAGGAAGCTGAGCTCGAAGAAACTCCCAAGGTCGTCGAAGATGTTAAGATCGAGGAACCCGTGCAAACAGAAGAGGATGTCAAGGTTGAGGAGACTCCCAAGCTAGAGGCACCCGTTGAGGAATTCTCCGCCATTGAACGAACCACCGAGGCTGAAGTTGGTACCGAAGAACCTGTTCTTGCCGTCGAGGAGGCTATTAGTGCTGAAGACCCCGCTCCCCCTGTCGAAACCCCCAAGGAGGAACATCCAGTCGAGGCCGCCTCTGCACCCATCACTGAAGAGCCTAAGGATGTTGAGGTAACTTGCGACAAGGTTGATGAAGTCGAGTCCACTTCGGCACAGAGGAAGATTGAGGTTCCCGCCGATGTCAAAGCCGGTCTCGTTGAACCTGTGTCCACCCCGGCCCTTCTCGAAGATACCAAAGCTGCCATACCCGAGATTCTCGAACCCGTCAAGGAGGTCGAGCCCCAAGTCATCGTCGCTGCCACAGCGGAGAAACTCGAGGTCCCGACCGGCGTCGTTGAGCCTATCGCTTCACCTGCGCACGGAGAAGGACTCGTTGAGGAGAACGAGCCAATCGCTGAGCAACTCGATGCCGCCCTTGAGGACGTCAAGGTCGAAGAAGTCGCCGATGAGATTGATGCAGCCCTTGAGGAAGTCAAGAAAGCGGAGGAGCCTGCAGCCGAAATGTCCAAGAAAGCCGAACCTGAGGTCTCGCCAATCGCCGAAGAGGTGAAGGAGACCGAACCTGAAATCACTCCCGCAGTTGAGGAGATCAAACCCGAGCCTGTCTCACTTGTCGAGGAAGCCACAGCCCAAGAACACGTTGAGGCGGCCTCTGAGCCCCCCGTCGTTGCTGAGGAAATCAAGGAACCTGCCGCGATTGAGCAGTCTGTCGTTAAGGAGGTCAAGCCCAAAGCGGCTTCCCCGGGTGAAGCAGTGGAAGAGGCCATCGTCGAAGCCACTGTCGAAGTGCCTGTGGTCGAGGCTGCTCACGACGAGCCCATTGTCGAGGAGGCGGTCCATGGAGTTGAGGAGCCCGCTCAACCCGCCGTCGAGCATCCCGTTGTTGCCGCTCCGAACCAGGGAGAACTGAAGCCCGTCGTCTTGGCCGAGGAGGTCAAGGAGGTTCATGTTGAGCCCATTTCGGTGGCCGCTCCTCAAGAGGTTGAGGAGCTCGCCAAGATTGAAGAGGACGTTTCTTCCCAAGGGGAGACCCCCGTTACAGAGGTGGAGAAGGTTGTCGAGGTTGACAATGCCCAGCCTAAGGAGATGGTCGAGGATGTTAGGAAGGTTGTGCCCATTGAGGAGAAAGCCGCCGAATCGATCATCGACGCTGCTGCTGAACCCCACTCGCCTACCGAGGCGTCGCAAGAGTCTGAGCCTAAGCAAGAGGTTGTTTCCACGATTGCGCATACTGCCGCCTCCACCGAGAGCACAGATTCCCCTGTCGAGCCGATCACGCCAACAGTTGTTGTTCAAGATCTCGAGCCTGTTCAGGTAAGCTATTTCGCGGATGCGTTGCACTTGCCTCGATTGACCGACCTTACTCCTAGGATAAGGAGGTTGCTCCTGTCCCGCAGGCTCTCGAACGACCCAAGTCGCCTTTCTCCCCTTCGTTCACCGTGACCACCGTCGGCGGTTCCGTTGCAGAGGCGGAGGTGCCCATAGAGGAGCAGCCAGAAGAAGCGGCAGCTTCCCTTGCTGCCGACGACTCCAAGGTACAAAAATTTACATCACTCACGGCGAGTTTTCTAACTGTGATAAACTCAACAGCCATCCGAGTTACCCCCACCAAGGCCATGGACTCCTTCCTACTCCGTTCACTCCCAAGGAAGCCCCCTTCAATCCAGGGTTGCTTTGGACGACGACGTTCCCGCAGAACCCCTCTCAAAGGAGGCACCTGAAGAAGAGAAAGTGGCCAAGGACGCTGCCCCCGAACAGTCGGAGGTCCCTGTCGAGGCTCCCATTGAAGGTATGTCCGATAGCGTTGGTTCGACCCTTGATTCGATAGCGACAATGCAACCGCAACTGACTGTTTCCTCCAAACAGCAGCTGTTGAGGAAACCATTCAGCCTATTGCCAACGTTTCTTCAAAAGAAGCAGAGGCACCTGCTGTCCTTGCCGTGGAGGAAGCCCAGGGCCCGGTGGACAGCATCACAGCACCAGTCCCGCTGATTGCCCCCGTTCCCCTTGCAAGTTCATCCTGGGTACCATCCTACTCGGTTAGCCGTCAAGGCAGTCCCCTACCCAAGACCCCGCAGCCCGTCGAGAAGTCTCTTCCTCTCGAAGAGCCCGCTGCTCAGGCACCTGTCGCAGCGGAGTCGTTCTGGAATGGTGTCAAGGCTGTCGAAGACGGCAAGGAGGCAATTCGTGAGTGATGGTGATCCGCTTGTGGGTCCAGGTGTACTAACCTCATCTCGCAGAATCCGCCGAAATCCAAGTACCGAAATCTGGTGAGCAGACCTCAACACCCGAACTTGTGGAAGCGGAAGATGCCAATACTACCCCAGCTGTTCTCCGGAACGCGCCCGCAACGTAAGCATCCATGATTCGTATCGTTTTGACTATGTACTAATGATCACTCCAGAGAGCCCACGATCGCGCCGGCCACGGAAAGCCTGGTTCCCCCCGAGACTCCTCCTCGTGCAAGGTTGGAGTCAAACTCATCCACTTCTAAACTTCTCCCAGGCGGGTGGTTCAGCCCCCGCAAGGGTTCTCATGATAGTCGACCATCATTGGAAACCGCTTCTGGTCAGTTCATCCCTTCCCAGGGGTTCTCCTCCCCCATTGACTCGGCTCCAGTGCTCCCTCCGATCGCGACAGAGAACCTTAATGTCCCCTCCCATGAGATGGGACAGAACAGCGCATCACCCAGCAAAAAGAGGTGGTGCACTATCATGTAACCGCAATCGTTTATTTGTGCGCTTCATCCTTATCTCCCGAAGTTGTTCCTTCCATTTCTTTACATTCACTCCTATCCTTATGACTATAACGATTACACGATTGAACCCGCCTACCGAGTATTGCACGTCGAAGGTCACCCCCAGTGAAAGTGCCGGGTGCCCAGAAAAACTCACAGCCAATCTCAGCCAGACAATCAATCGGTTCGCTGGGAGACTTTCCCATTGGTTCTCAGGGGCGATCTTGGACACTTTCGGCGACTGTTAGCCGCTCGTAGCCACTCGTAGATAGACCAAATGAAAACACATTGTTAATGCTATAATACACATTCTACTACTAGTAGCACGTATCATACAATCCCTAGTACCGCCGACGCCGCGTGAATACAAAAGAAATACAAGTCAGCGCTGGTACGTGCAACGACGACGATGAGAAGTGCGTACCTTTGCTGGGAGGTAGGGTACGACGAGTATGTGGCGGGTTGACGAGTGGACCAGACCATAGAGACAGAAGACATGAGTCATGAGGGTCGATGGCGAGAAAACGATGACTCACTGGCAATCTGGCACACCCGCCATTGACCCGCCAAGTAGAAAGGTGCTGGTGGCCGCACACTGCAATCTAGGTGCCCGCTGTTATGAGATTAGGTCTCCCTGAGTAGACGACTCTGTAGAAGCCTAAGGGTGAGTGAGTGAGAGCTTGTTAGCCTATGGCGGGGATGAGACAATGTACTTACCCGCCTTGCAGCACCCAACGCCCTGAGTACCAAGCCAACGCCAAGCCCGAGGCCGCACGGTGAGTTACGATGACGAGAGGGCCAGTGAGAACTCGAGAGCGGAGTGGACGAGCTTAGTGCACTCAAACGAGGCCGGAGTGAAGGCTGTTGGTGGGCGGGAAGGTGGAAGGGCGGGTTCAAGAAGGGTACGCCATGTAAAGGACGTGTTCACGCGCCAAGTCGAGGGACTTTGTCTTTCCGAGGCTCGGTGGCCTGGCACTGGTTGTTTTGACAGGCATAATATGACAGTCACCCAATTCACAGATGTAGCTCACTTTTCAAAAATTCATTCATGAAGAAATGGTGGTCTATGCAACGTTTACAGATCACTATGGGCGGTTGTGGGTGGCTGTGGGTGGCTAAAAGTGTCCAACATTCGCATGGGAGGCTGAGGGTTTCTCCGAGCGGTTGTGGCTGGTTGGATCAGCTCAAGCCCTGGCTGGGACTGGCTCCGAGTTTTTCTGGCCACCCGGCACATTCACTGGGGGTCACCTACCCTAGGTACTTGCTATTTTCTTCCGTACTTATGCAATGTTCCTGCCTAGGCCTTCGTTCCTTTAATGTCTATCTACGTACGTATTTAGCACTGCCTCTGTTCGTATTCTCATCGATATTTCACTGGATCACCTTTATTGCTGTTTTCAAAAATGATGTCAGTCCGGAAAAAAAAAGAAAAAGAAAGAACACAGGCAGGGCGATTGG
Source organism: Coprinellus micaceus (assembly GCA_951394405.1). Lineage (NCBI taxonomy): Eukaryota > Fungi > Basidiomycota > Agaricomycetes > Agaricales > Psathyrellaceae > Coprinellus > Coprinellus micaceus. The sequence goes on along the minus strand of OX596339.1, from coordinate 1,917,258 downwards.
GTCACTGGGCGGTTAGTCAACGCAGCATGGTCAAGGGTTCAATTCTCGTTCGTTACACTTTTCTCTTGCTGCCCTGGAAGGTCTCCTGTCCCTCTGGAGTGGGCCACCACAGCGATGTGAGTTCCTTGAGAGGCCGCGGCTATTTTATTCAAGCTATCTCGCATTTATACACCCTTTGTAGTAGATGAGAACGATGGGGAGGCACATCGGTGTCCCGCCTTCCCAACCCGACACCATTCGGCTTGCTCAGGATGCGAGCCGAAAGTGCCGCCGATCATAAACTCGCCTTGACACACTCTTTTCAAAGCCCTCGGGCCCCTTCTCTCTTTTTTTCTTTTTTTCCAGACTGACATCATTTATGCAAACAGCAATAACAATTCACCCTATGTCTGTTCTCCTTGTTTCCAGACCTTGATGCCATACGGCACGGTCTAGGGGTCTTCGAGCTCCTTGACAGTTCAACTTGAAGACATCCTTGTTTTCTCCCGTTACAGGAGGGGGACAGCAGGAGAAACGCACAAGTGCAACGCACCGTCCCCTGGGGTCCTGGAAATGTGGCTGACGGAGCTAGCCAACACCTGAACCCCGTCATACCAATCGCGACGCGCGCCTTGAATGAAGCCATGATCATGACGGCGTGGCGCCAGAGCCCTGGTATAGGGTGCTATTCAAGCTATTAGTTAGGGGTCTTTTCGGGGGTTTCGTCACGGTATCAAGCGTTGGTGGGGGTGTCGAAATATCGGTATTAAAGACAGCAACAAGGGGTTGAGGCTGGCGCTCTGGCGACCACACCAAGGCGAACGTTACTCCATATGACACAGAAGAAGAAAGTGAACGCGAAATGCAAGCTCATCTGTGCTCTAATTCCGGCACCTTTGACCCTCCCATTAAGTCAAGTCCTCTCGGACCTCTCCAGAGACGGTCACAACACGAGTTCGCAAATTGGATGTTCGCGTCTGGGAGTTTGACAAGTTAGCACCTCTCCAGGACGATATCTGCCCATGAAAAGTGCGCTTGCCGTGTCTGGGCTCTCTCCATATTATTGAAGCCTCGTTCACCAGACCGCCTGACGTCGGCTGGCTAGTATGAATTTCCTTTAGGCTAAGCCGCAGTCTTCCACGAAGCATTCAATACCCTAAGTTGTGGCGAGCCCTGTACCCGGCGTCGATCATGCCTAAAGCCCATATATTGTTAATTCAGAACTTGCATCTCACCCTTGAAGCTCAAATGTCGGATGTCTCGGGGACGTCCTGTTCTCCAAAACGCGCGGGGCTCTCTGCATGGATACCAAAAAGGTGGTCGTATGAGCTGACATACGTCACGAATGGTGTTCTTTTCCGTCCTCAAACATGGGTAGATCTGGGTTGTCGGCGTAGTTCTATGACCTCGGTGGCCCGGATGGTGTTTCCGTAACGCGTACTTCATGAAGAATAGGGCAGATACGCGCCGTATGTAAGCCTCAGCGCAGATACTCAGATCGGTTAAAGATGGTCATAGAAAAAATACGCGTGGTGGAGATATGGCAACGCCAGCAGGGGAAGGGGAAGAGAGGGGAAACAGTTGCAAGCGTTACGTGGCGGTCGCGTCGCGCATACATGACGCGTCACGATTGCTTAGTCAGCTGCATTCCTTGAACTTGAAGCGCCCACACTTTGGCTGTAACCAGAACCTCCACGGAAAGGTGTTCGGACCATGGCTCTCGTTTCTGACTCAGATAGCACGGGCTGCAACTCTGCGGGTCCATTACTCCAGAATCGACCCCTTGGATTCCATCGTCAACAACGAGGTCTACATTGGAACCTTGAGGAGGAGATATTGGAGGGTGGGTGGGTTCATATCCAAAACCCGTTCGGGAGACACGCGCACAACATACTGGTAATATATAGTGGCCCCTCGATTGGGCAAGGCAATGGAACAGGAGCCAGACGGTGCGTGTCACCAAAATGCCCCGAATTCCAGATCAGCGAAGAGTCTGCTACAAAGCCGAAGGGGGAGCCATGCTGGCAACTGGATAGCCTCCTGGTGCTTGAAAGCCGGTATATATATCAGCTATTAACCTGAATATAGATTCTCGACGCCCCTAGCTACCACTCCTACTTTCCCATCGCAGCCAAGTAAGCGTCGCTTTAACCATGTCTTCTGATTCACCGCGTCCAGTACGTCTCGCACCTCAACTGTGGGGTGACATCTCCCCCCGACCGTTGACGTTAACCGGGCCTGTCATATAGTCGCCCCGTCGTTGGCTGGAAGATGTCGTGGCTACTCTTGACCAACAAGCTCACTTGGCTTCTCAGGCCGCGGATAGCGATCGCGGCCTATCCGATTCTCATGTAGAGCTACTCAGGCCTATTCTTCACGACATGCGGAGTATGCTGGAAAGCGACCAAGGCAACAACGTTCAGCGTATGCTCGGCTCTTTGGTGGAGGTAAGCTCGTTACCTGGTCGTTTCTCGAGCCCCATCACTCAAAGTACCTGGATTTTTAGCTTCGTCGCTCGAGCGCGCCTATTTCAGGGTTTAGACACTTTACGAGAACTGTCACGGCAGCAATTCTCAATCTTGCAGGGAGCAACGGGGCTGTTCCGGCAGAAGTCACCATCGACACGGTTGATATCGATCTTGAAGAGTCTCCAAACACTGTGGTTAACCAGGACCCTATCTCCAACACGTACAGAGGGACATACAAAGGTAGAACCGCCCTTTTCAAGCAGTACAGAGCATTGGAGAGCCATTCTCGTCAGGGGATTGACGTCGGTAAGGTGAGCGCTGAATGTTGTACCCCGAAAGCGTTCTTTTAATCTGTTGGTTAAACCTTAACTTAAAAGGTCGCAATTACCCAAACGCTACTGCGGTCTTTCTTTCCAGGTTTTGGACTTGTGCCCCTCTTTGGCATCTGGCAACCAAACCAAGGGTTCAACCACAGGACCTTCCTAGTGGAGGAGTCTACCCCGGGATCCGTGGACCTGGCGAACTATCTTTTCCAGAACCCGGGTGTCGACCACCTACTACTCGTCAGTGACTAATATTCAGTATCTCTAGCCCCGAACGGCTACTTACCAATTCCACAGCTAAAAGACGTCGTAGAAGCCTGTGCATGCCTTCATCTGAACCACCTAGTCCTCGGTCCCCTGACACAACAAAGCATCACTGTCAGTCCTGACGGTCGGGCCTACTTGTGCAATTTCGACTATCTGCGCTTCGAAGACCCACCCACCCCATTCACCCCGATGATTGCCTCGTTGGACTCTATTAGGTGGATGGCTCCCGAAGTAATGCAGTCCTTCAAAGAAGAACGTGAGACCTCCCCAGCCATATTAACCAAGGCGACCGACGTATATGCCTTGGGCTGCTTGATGCTCTGGGTAGGTCCGCTTCACGTTGTGACATTCCACGGAACTGACACCACTGGCAGCTCCTTACAGGTCGGAAGCCGTTCGCGGAGTATACACAGTATCCTTATCACCTGCACGCTCTTGTCACTGCCGCCACCGAGGGAGGACGGCCGCAAGGGCCCGCGGACGTCAGTGCCCAGGAACTTGGGTTAACGGCCGATATGTGGACTGCGATTGGAGCCTGCTGCGCTCGCAATCCTGCTGATAGGCCTTCAACCTCCGATATTATCCGGTGTTCCTTCCTGAATGATCTCGTGGACAACCGTCTCAGGAACTGAACCAGACCCCCTTCACCCCCCATCCCCTGCTCGCGGTCGACATGACTTCTCCCTTCATTATTTGTTCATATTACCCGTATTACTCCGCCTTATAATTTGCTTAGTATCCTCCTGCATATATTTATCTGCTCCCTCTCCTTTCTCTTCACCGCGCCCCACGTCCTACGGCATAATCAGAACCTCAGACGGATACTTGAACTAGAGCAGCGGTCCTTTTCGATTATTTCCCCTTTTTAACCATCAATTTCCTGAAACGGCATTCAAGTTTGGCGCCCGTCACAGGTGCAGGGGCAGTTGTTCGCAGTGTTTCCCCAGCGATCCCAACGCTACTGTTGCGCTTATTTTTTTTTCTCAAACCAGGGCGCTGTGTTGGGCCCGGAACGTCCCAGACTCATTTCTGATGTTTACGGTTGATGCGTTGCACTGCGCTGAACTTAGGCTGACTTTGTTCTTCCTCCACGTTCCAAACTCCTCATCAATCCATGCTCCCCGTGTGCCGTCCCGAGGCTCCAAAAGCGATAAATTCACAGCCTCGGGAATTGTGGAAGGATTGAGTCGGAATGGGTGATCACGTCCACCTCGTGTTTTGAAAAAGTTTTTTAGTCCCGTCCTGCACGAATCACAGTTTGCGTTTCCGAAGGATGGGGAGTCTCTCAGATCTCAGGTAGTAGGTGTTCCCTTTGACCACAAACCCAGAGAATTCGACGTTGCAATCGTTGTAGCGGCGGTGGCCACTCATGGAATGGGAGGAGTGCTCCCGCCATGCACGTGCGAAGCGGGCGGTGCACGCCCACCCCTTTCTGCTGCGCGCTACACCCAATCTGGTGTGGCTTGGCTCGTTCAACTGCGACAGTCTAGATTCCGGAATCACCACATCAATCCCCAATCAATGCTATAAGTATGGGGCGAGTTCTGACTCAGGAGGAACCAACCACCCAAGCCTCCATGCCTGCCGCATTGTCGACGCTCCTGGTACGCGACACTCTTAGAGTCAGCTGAAGACATCGACCTAACACGACACCTTCGATATGATAGCGAACCACGGGAAGGCTGGTTACCGCCTTTATCGACCGGATATTCAAGAGATTTGACAGGCGCCCAATGGCAGCGCCTAACAGGATGCATTCCGTCGAAGAAAATAGCCTAATTGAGATAATTGCCTCCACAAATATCGACGCCGGTCGTAAGCTCGAGCAGCAGCGCCAAGTCGATGGCTTGTATTCGGTAGGACGCTTTGTTAATTTGTATCTCGTCGCCGACTAACTCGCACCAATTGCATTATCGTAGTTGCTCTGTGACACGCCAGTGGCAGAAGCCTATCGACTCAAGAAGCTGGTAGAGCTATGCCAACGAGAAAGGTTCCTTCCGACTCGGCTCTTGATCAATGGCGTCCCCGAGGGCACTATCATTGTCCAGACATCCACTACAGACATCCTCCAGGGCTGGATCGGCGATAGGCAAGCTTGCTTAAAGTTGTATCGCATCAACAGCAAGTCCCAGTCCTCCCAGGTTTACGATGCCTCGACCAAGGTTGGGAAATTTCTCCGTCTTTCCTCTATGCCGCTCCGCTCGCAAATGCTGACTGTGAGCCTCGTGGGTTGATGCTGCGATTAGGCTGCAATCAAGGACATCATCATGTCTTGGGGCCTTGTCCACTCGAGGATCGTCTCTTTCGAGGGAGCCTACCAAATTGGCAATGGGTTCGACAGGACCTATTTGGTTCAAGCGCCCTGCGATACCCTCATGGAATACCTTTCGAAGTGGCCAGGCGCGGACTGCAGGATGCTGGTCCGTGTCACCTTTCGCTGAACCTCGAGGCTCAGAACCTTTGACACTGATGTCACGCCCTTTTGTAGTTGAAAGACGTTGCGGAAGGTCTTGCTTACCTGCACGACCGCAACATTGCCCACGGCGCGGTGGACGATACTGCGATCTTCGTAGATGATGCGGGGAGGGCATATCTGTCTGATTTTTCGCAGGCGCACTTCGAAGGGTCGGAGTTCACGTCCACGACGTATACCCAGACTGTAGCCTGGCTGGCTCCTGAGAGTTTGAAGACATTGCGGAATGACGAGTGCATGGCTCCTAGCCAAGCAGGCGACATTTATGCCTTCGGGTGTCTTGCCTATAAGGTGAAGTGTCTGTTGTTCTGGGAGGAGATGGAGCTGACACCCAACGATCGCCCAGGTCTCCGTAGGGGAAGGTCCATTCGAGAGGCTTGTAGGCGGCACGCTGGCGATGTCCGTTTCCAGGATCGTTAACGCCGTCTGTGACCACGACAGGCGCCCTGGCACCAAGCCGACGGTTGAAGACAATGCGTTCATCAAGCACGGCTTGACCGAAGAGATATGGGGGAAAGCGATTGAAGCTTGCTGGAAACGCGACCCTTGTTCCAGGCCGGCCGCCTCTGAGTTGGTCAGGATCCTCTCCTGAACCATCTGTGAGTGCCGATAGCTTGGATGAGGGTGAGTGAGTGGGGTGATGCCCACTCAATGCGGTGCCGTGGCTTCTCGAATTTCTTCCCGTATTTTAGACATACGTATTAGAGCTTAACGAGAACGTACATTATGTACCCCGCCCACCGCCTAATGATATATTCCATGAGAATGACATACATAAGATCGATCAGAAGCGTAGAACACCCGCTCAGTGAACCCCCTGACACGCGTCTTGTGCTGACTAAGCCGAGATGCACCGCGACGTGGTCTCCCAGTGCCTCAGGCCAGACTCTCTACGACCGCCCATCCTACTTGTCTGCTCTTGTCATTGTATCCTTGAATGCCTGTTTTCTCAGAAATATTGGGTATTCTAGTCCGCACTGGCGACATATGGGGTCGTGTTCCTCATACTCTTGCCAAGCCGTTCAACTATTACGCGCATTCAAAGGGTACCAATCGCACCTTTCAGTTGGCTCAAAGGTTGACATCCCCCGCACGGACGCGGTGACATGGCGTGCAGCGTGGCGAGGCTCTGAAACTAGGAACTCGATGAGCGTTTCTGGCCCGTTTTGGAGCATGCGCGTCATGCAGAGTTGCTCTCATGAATGCGGCAGGGGGAAGTGCTACGAAATGAGTGATGGATCTCGACGTCTCTAACTACCCCAACCGAGTAGCTCAACAAGGTCGTCGACCAATTCGATGGGGGAGCAGACAACCCATTTTCTGTCTCGATCCCATCCTGAGGGATCTAAAATATTTTTTTGTTGCTTGTATAAATCCCCTCAGTCCCCAAGGTTCTCTGCCAAATTCTCCCCCTCGCCCTCCGAACGTATACAGTATGAGGGGTCGTACGTCGTCCGATCCTTTCACTCAGGTACGTCCGAGATGCCACCATTGCTTCCCGGATTTCGTCCTAACGGCGTTTCTGTCACAGCCAACCTCCCAGAGCGTGAACGCCGATGCAAACACACTAGAGTCTCAACTAAAGTTTTTGAAGGCCCCCCGATGTGAGGTGCAAGCCATCATGGACGGCGATCATGGGAACAATATTCAGAGGATCCTTCACTCGTTGACAGAGGTAGGAGTCTCCCTTAGTTGTTGAGCGGAACTTCAGTCAACTCCGATATAGCTTCGCTACCCGACCGCGCTTACTCTGGAACTCATGCAGCTCGTCTTGTCGGTTGCTAAATCGCTTTTGCTCATTCCGGGGACCGGTGGATGCATTCCATCAAAATTGGTGCTCGCTACTGCCAAAGTCCAGCTCGAGGTGTCCATCGCTACTCTCGTGCGCCAGGATCTTGCCTCACACACACACAGTGGGACGTACAAAAGCCGTATTGCCCACTTCAAGGAGTATAGATCGTTGGAGACGCATTCTTGTCAGGGAATTGACGTCAAAAGGGTGCGTGCTCGTGCTGTCGCCGTAGTGAATATACTGGATTTTGGCACAATCCTCAACAGGTCGCAATCAGCCAAGCCCTACTCCGACTTTGCTTCCCTGGTCCGGGGCTCGTACCCGTTGTTGGAATTTGCCGACTCGATACCAGGACCTTCCTCGTAGAAGCTCCTGTCCCAGGATCTGTAGATCTGGCGGATTATCTGGCCTGGAACTCAGACGTAGACCCCCGATTGCTGGTTCGTGACTATGTTCTATCCATGAGCGGCCACTCGCTTACCAAGAACACTTCAAGCTGAAGGATATAGTCAGCGCAATTGAACGGCTTCACGCCAATGGTGTTGTCCTCGGCCCAGTGATGAACCAATGCATCACCGTCGCACCCACAGGCCGGGCCTATGTATGCAACTTCGACCATCTGCGCCTCGAAGACTCGGCCACCCCATTCACACCTATGATCACCTCTTTGGACGTTTTTCGTCGTTTGGCTCCCGAGATAGTCCAGCCTTTCACAAGAGAAAGGGATGGACTTGCTACCTTGACCAAGGCAAGCGACATCTACTCTCTAGGATGCTTCATCTTCGAGGTACGCCTATTTTACCTGCCGGGGATTTCCCGCCCTAACATCGCCCGTTTTGCTTCAGCTTTTCACGGGTCAAAAACCCTTCCCGGAGTACACCAAGTACCCTCTGCACCTCCGTACTCTCATGGTTGCGGTTGCAAATGGCCAGCGTTTCCAGAGGCTTGCGGACGTTGATGCCCAGCAACATGGCTTGACCGACAGCGTACGGGCTGCGATCGAACATTGTTGCGCTTGTAACCCTGCGGATAGGCCAACTGTCGCAGGTCTCCTCCAGCTTCCCTTCCTTCAGTGCCTCGTAGATGATCGTCCCAAGGATTGAGCCTGACAGGCTGTAGGATGTGGTTGCACATCACCAACAAGCCGTGCATTTTCTATCTCACGGACATCACTATTGGTACCATATACGACGTTCCACGCCCGGGTTGAAGCAATGCTTCCAGGAGATGCATACGCGCTCGAAATTGTATCCAACTCCTGTTGTGCCAAGCATTCGCCATCAGCTGGGCCTCGTTTAGACGCCGAACTTGCGTACATCAAGCGCTGGCGGTTATCTCCTCACCCCCGAACAATTGGAATCCAGGTTTTCTTTGACGCTCGAGGTCCGACGGGAGCACGGGCTGCACACCAGCCTTCTCTGCAGTGGGTGCATCGTATCAGGGGTCGTGTTCTAGTCGAAACATCGAACCAATTCATTGCAATGGTCCGGGCGGTGCTGCCTCGTGTTATTCGGCCACTGGGAAGTCCTTGATGAGGATAAAGACGCTGGCCAGTTCAAGAGAGTTTCGCCTCCAAGCTATGTACACACTCCACACGAGATCAAATTCGCAGGTTGAAGCGCAGAGGTGGGCAGCTGGAAACACGCCCACTTCCGCTGGTGTCGCGAATATATTAATAAATTGCGCCTCTCTCATTTGTCGGACACACACACGGGCGTCCTGGCCATTTGGCACCTCAGCACCCTCAAATTCTAGAACCCAGCTGCGGTCCTTGGGTGCTGATTCCGGAGAAGGAGCCTCACTTCATTCTCATGCACCACCAGGAGCTCTTGAGAAGCAGTGGGCCGCACACCTCATCCACGGGTGGCATTACATTCACTCAGTACGGCTTAACCGATGGGATTTGGGCGAGGATGGAGGCTTGTTGGGACAGCAACCCTCACCCCCGGCGGGATATCGCGGTGTGGGACACAACATCGACCGTTGTTGTTGCTGAGTGAGCGGGGAGCCGCGCCCGAGAGCGCTGTGATCTCCATCGTTGCCCTACTCGCGAAAGTCCTCCAGTAGCCAGTAGACATGTTTCACTCATGCGGCACTGTAGGTGCTCGATATGCACATTTGGTTCCACCTTTTATCATGGCGGGGATCGAACCCCCAATTGAACCCCTTATTTACCTCACCTTCAACGTCAAGCAAAGGCTGTTGTCGTACCATGAGTACCTACAACTCAATATGCCGTTTTCACGAGCGCTGAGGCCTGGACCTGGAAAGCGATAGTCTACTTAGAAATGCCCAGACTGTCAGATCCAGGAATATCGTGTGGAAGTGACGCGTCGAGGAGAGGGGAAGGCAGCGCTACAACATATCGAGCCAATGATGGAGTAAGATCCCATATCTCGTGAGTCGTGAAGCGACCCAAAGTATTCAGCATCCTCCTGAGTAACCCTGCCCAGGTGACAGCGGTAGGGAAGTCGCATATCAGGTGCCAACACTGCAAATTCCGCTGACGCGTAGATTCCACGGCAAGGTTCCCCGCCTTGGTTCCTGTTATGCTCTGTAAAAACGGAAGTCGGACGATCGGCTGACCACAGCCGTCCGAAAGTCGTCGCATGTTATGATTGATTCTCTGAAACTGTGCGTATCCAATCATTCAGATCCCTGGCCGCCCTTCGCTGTTTCCGGTTCGCCTCTCTCCGACACAAGAGCAACACAAGAGGCCTCCGATGTTCTTGTACTCGTAGATGCCTGTGATACGCGACTGGTAGTTCCTTGCTCACAGAACGGAATGCAGGTAAGGACAGCTAACACCGGAGGGAAGGGAGCGCGTTCATGAAAGAGCGCCCGATACGTAGCTAGAGCGCGTGGAGAGGCTCACTGCTGCCGCTCTCGCTTAAGTGGGGAAATAATTACATTTACGCCGCCCTTACCATAAATGGAATATATTATAGACGCCCGTATGCGCATCAAGCGCCCACGCTTGGACGGTAGTGCACGGGAACCCGCCGTACCTGTTTTAGTTCTCGGAGTTTTCCGATGGCAAGTGGCGTGAGTGCCTACGTGGCCTTGCTTCGTGCAGAAACGGCTGGAAACCCGAATGTGAGCAGGTGACATGATCAACCTTTCTGGAAGTGGTTGTGGAGCGCTTGTGGGCGAAGGCGTGATCCGAGTGGTGCCGACTCGTATGGTTGCCTCAGCTTTTGTTGATCTCGCACGTACTCGGGGTGGCTTGGTTTGTCGAAGGTTCGTAGGACTGCACGAGTCGCGCTTGGCGGTCGCTCATCCGGCTCATGGATCGACATTAGCTCGAACGTCCCCGACTCCGAGTCGCCCATATATCAAGACGTTCGCCCTGCCCAACTCTCAGCGACCCGCTATTCCTTCTCCTCGAAATTCTGGATAGAAACTATGACTCTTGAAAAAGGGAAATTATTCGCGAGGTTCTGATCCCCCGGCTCATACTAGTAGCTTTACAGCGTACGGCGAGTGTTACGCCTGAGGTCCACGCGTCTCCCCTGTTTTAACGGCCCTCGGGCTGATACTCTTTCCGCCTTCAGAGGCAAGCATGCTCTGCAAATGTATAGGGAACCCAACGACAGCCCTGAGGGCAGGCCGACAAGAACGCGGCCGGACCTCTGAAGCAGCGACACGCGAATACCACACGCACCGTGGGCGGTGCATTGCACACCACTTTGCCAGCCTCATACCCACGAATTGGCCCCTTTATACTTCGGAGGGAATGCTTTAACATAGCCTCTCCGTCTTTATAAACGCAGTGCCGCGCGAAGAACTAGTCCCCCAATTCCACTGCGACCACTTCCCCAGCACTCGTGGTGCGCCGCCCCTCGTCCCCTACTAATTCCCCCTTTTACCAACACTACTCTTTGGATAGAGCTCTTGGTTGAATACGATGCAGCGTCTCTTTCAGCACGTTTACGAAACCATCAGGCGCCCATTGCCGGCGCTTAGAACCTTGAAGGGCCAAATTTTAACCTTCTTTGAGTTAGTTTACCCCACCTTCAATACAACCAGAGCAAGCTCCACACCCATTCAAGACCGAGTGGACAATTTATATCAGGTGAAGGTCTATCCTTTCGATTCCAGTGAGCTAGGACTTACTAGGACACCGTTTAGAGCCTACAGAGCGCCCCTAGGCAAAATACCCAAAACGATCGACAGCAAATCCGCAGATCTCTTCTCCATATCACACAACAGAGCGAGATTCTTCCCAGACAAGTCTTCATCGATGCTGGCCAGGTCACGCTCGCGGAGTCCAACATCATGCTTCAAGCACCAAACTCAGACATATTCTTCGGATCGGTCGGACATAGGCCCGTCTCCTTCAAGCGCTATCGCATTGCCCGCAGCGGGTCGCAGGCGACGGATCGTCGAGACGCTCTCATTAAGGTCCGCCATTTTCTATGCCTCACCTCGAGACCCGTATACTTATTATCGACCTTCTACGGCAATTAGGCGACGATCAACGAAGTCGTCATGCTATCCAGCCTCAGTAACCCCAGGATCGTGCCGTTCGAAGGGCTCTACCAGGTAGACGGTACCTGGGAGCGGACATACCTCGCCCATGCGCTCTACAACACGGTCAGGGGTTTCTTATCGGCGAGACCGGACGCCGAGCGCAAGCCGTTGGTTTGTACCTTTCCTTTCCCCAGACAACTCTCACTCAACGTTAGGCGGTTCCATCGCTCACGTATAGCTCAAGGACGTCGTCGATGGTATCGCCTATTTACACGATAACGGGGTACTATACGGAGGATTGAGCGGCGCAACAGCCCTCGTTGATGCAAATACCGGCAGGGCGTATCTGTCCGATTTCTCGCAAGCTCAGTTGGAACTTGAAGGGACCCTGTTTGCTCCCACTTCCCTTATCCAGAGCATGATGGAGCCAGTCAGTCTGGCTTGGCTGGCTCCGGAACGCTTGGGAGGGCTGTTCGAGGACATATGCGCTGGTCCCACCAGGTCCAGCGATATATATGCCCTGGGGTGCTTCGCTTATTTGGTGAGATACATCAGCGTTCTTTCAGCTAGTAATAGTGAGCTGAAAGCCCACTGTCCACCTAGATCTTCACGGGTAAGGACCCGTTTGAGGAGCTGATGACTGGCTCCTCAACCAGGTCCATCTTCAGGATCATTACTGCTGTCTGTAACGACAACTGCCGCCCCGCGAGGCCGGGGGCTGGAGACGATGCGTTTGTCAGGCATGGCTTGACCGAGGTGATCTGGGTAACAATTCTTGAAGCTTGCTGGGTACGCGATCCTCACTCCAGGCCGGATGCTGCTGAGCTGGTCAGACGCTTGTCCACCTCGGAGGCGGTCATAGATGCCGGAAACGTCTGACCAGTTCGGTGACAGCGGTATCCGGTCTGGAATGGTTGTGGTGAGTGGATGTGGGGACACCCCATTCAAAGCGGTGCAGCGGCTTCTTCGAGTCATCCCACACATATACCCTAGGTTCCTCTCCTGTTCTCTTTCTCCTTCCCTTGTCCGATGTCATTTATCAATTTCTTACCATGTACCCGCATGCTTAGGCATCTCTCTTCCCGTCGGTCAATACCTGTACCAATATACTCAGTGGCTCGATGTCCGTCTTCATGGCTTGTATTGAACCTCACCTCCTGTTGAATTGGCGTGCGTGATTGGGACCAAATGTTCACAAGCGCACTCCATTTGGATTTCCTTCGACCGGAGAAGTTCTGAGACCCTGCACAAAGTATTCATTCGAAGCACTTCATATTCCTCTATGAACCCGCCGCATAGCCTTCGATCCACCGCTCAATAAGAAGATCCCGGAACTTCTTATCACATTGGGATAATTGAACTTCGGCCCCGGATCCCTGAGAAGGGCCTTACAAGCGCGACCTCGCGGCGGCATCGTGAATATGGGCGTTGGTGGTCCGAGTCTCCCTGCGCATCTGCTCGAGGGTATCACGGTAGAGATCTTGCTAAAATGGTAAAACGGACGGGTCAATATATCGGCTCTACCGTTCGACCAAGTACCAGCGAAATCGACCAGCATTAAGTCACTTCTGCCGCACGTACCTTGATGAGTCCCCAAACGCCAGTAGCAGCGTTCCCGCTGACCCTATCGGCGATTTGTTCTGCCGTAGCAATAATCTCGGGGGTCTTGCCGTCGACAATGGCGTCGAGGATCCCGGCCTGCAAAGCCTCCTGGGGTGTGAAACGGTGGCCCTCCAGAGCGATCTTACGTTGAAGGCGGTGGTCCCCAAATTTGCCGCGGAGGAGAGCAGCAAAAGAATGGGGCCAGTGAGCACCGAAGTGAACCTGTGAATTATAAGAACACAAGGTTAGGCGACAGGTAGAGAGGGAGGGATACGGTGTATTACCTCGTTCATGCAAACCCACGCGTTACGCTTGGTTCCGTCGGTCATGACGCGGTAGTCGCATGCCAGAGAGAGCATTAAGCCGCCAGCGAAGGCGTGCCCGTTGATGGCTGCGATGACGGGAACTGCGATGAGGTTTGGGCATTAGTCTTCGCCTCAACGAGTCGATTAGACAAAGCGTACTTGGGAAGGTGAGGATCCTGATAAGCATAGGGTCGAAAGTGACTGGGAACCAGCAGTGGCGTCAACCGACGAAAACCTCGAATACGAGGAGGCCCGAAACATACTGGGGAAGAAGTTGGGGTCTTTAATGGCTTTTTCAAAGTCCAAGCCTGGAGGGGGATTCTGGTATGTCAGAATCTCTGGAAGAACTTGGGACTGCGTATATGCGCGCACCATTGCTGAAGAATTTGTCCTGATCCTGCCTTCCGGTGATAATGAGTGCGCCATTACCCAACTCCTTCTTCTTCTGCTGTTGGGCCTGTCCCCACTGGGCTCGCCATTGTCTCTCGACCTCGTCCAAGGCGGGCATGATACCAGTGGTGATGAACTCGGTAGTCAAGCGGTTGTCTTGTCCATTCTTCAACTCGATAATCCAGAGGTGAGGCTTGGCTAGTACATTGGGACAAGTTAGCCAAAGACACACTCAGGAGTACAGGAAACGCGCGTATTACGATGGATGAGTTCCAAGAAAGGGGTTTGGGAACCGGCAGGGTAGGTGATGGCGGGGGACATGATGTTCAAACTCTGGGGTAACGGTGCGGGGTAGAGGTATGCGCTACTTATTGCAGCGGTCGGGCGTTAAGTGCGTCGCCTGGAACGGTATCTATTCCACCCAATGGCCGGCAAAGACGACGCATGTGATTGACCGACGAAATCCATGACACACAAAAGCTGGCTAACCGGCTAGTCAGCTGGCTGTTCTGGGAGTTCGTTGAGGAGTTACAAGTGTGTCTTTGAGGAAGGATCTGGGGACTGTGGCCGAGCTGGTCGTAGCCGTCGTCGAGCGCGCGTCGTCGAGAGTGATGCTGCGCCGAGTTGAAACGCCGGCGGCCAGATTGGCTGGGTCAGACGCGCAAAACAGAGCAAAACAACTTTGACCTGCTTTCCACCAACATGTCCAACAGGGAGGAGACCTACACAAAAGTCAAAGGTGAGCCTATATTCTTCGGTGTGGCTACATGGACTGAATACGTGGTATAGCTCAGCTTGAACAGCGGGAGCATGTCCTGCGGGAGTCGTGGGTGAAGGCGATGGAAGCTCGGCTCGTTCAGGAGGAACTCGGGAAGTGCCAGAAGGGCGAGGGAGTGAACCACTATGAGAACTGCAAATGGTTGGCGGACAAGTACTTGGGCATGTTGAAGGAAAACAGGGTGCGTGGTTACAGTTCCCCCAGGCTGGCCCGTTCTGACAATTCTTTCTTCATTAGCTCAAGGGTTACAGGCGGATAGACGTGTAAATTGTTCGGGCCCCCCTTAGACCTCATGATATACACAGGCCTCCTCCCCTCAATCTTGGATACGAAGGGCCTTCATGGCTTACAGTGCATGGGCCCGTCACCAACCCGAACTCGAGCCGTCAATTTCCTCGTGCATTACGTTTAGTATCCAAAGATGCTACATAGAGCCACACCCCCAACGACTATTTGAACAGGAACTCTCAAAGCTCTCCCTCCATTCGAGTTACTCGACCTGTAGCGCGGTTTTCAGCTCCAAGATTTCCGGAAGCACCGAAAACACCTACGAGCCTGTGGGTGAAGGCGAACCTGAAGTGGCTGTAGTTGGCGTACCGGTACCAGTCGGCGTGGCGGCCCCTGAGTTCCCTACTGTACCACCGGAGTTGAACGCTCGAGTTGTATTCGACTGCAACGCCCAGCTGATACCTCCAAGGATATGCGAAATGAAGACGGGGTCCTTGTCGACCTTTATAAGCGGCTCTGCTTCTTCCAAGGAATTGAATGGAGACGGCTTACCTGCCAAGTCTCGTTCAAATGTCCGAGACTGGTGTAAAAGCTTCGACCTGCAGTTCCAGGGGCACCTACGCCAGCCCCTCGTTCCTGGTACCAAGCTTCGACGAGGAGTCCCGATCAGATTCTCTTCAATGGCCACGAGTGTGTTCAAATCATACCAATGGGATGAGGAGAGCCCTGGTCAAATCTTCTTTCACGGTCGTCCGTGTAGCTCGACTCGTCTGCTGAGAGCACCACGATGGCGTCGAGGTCCCTTGGGTTAGACTCAAAGTTGTACCTAAAACGCGAATTTCAGCATGTTAGGAGTGCATCCCTTGGCCTCCCTCCCCACTCTTCCCGGACTGCACGTACATTTCATCTCTCAAGGTCCATGTTGAAGGAACGCCACTCGTGCTGGGATGCGTCGGCCCAATGACATTCACAATCTATACGAATAAAAATAGAGTCAGCGTCCTGAACCGAAAAAGGTCGAGAACGTGCGGGAACTAGCACTGACAGCTTCTTGTAACTCCGCGTGGTAGTCGAATCGCGCGCCTAAATGAAATGAGACGTCAAGCGCCCGTCGCGATCGAAAGAGGGTCAAAGAAGGAAGGAGCGAAGGCGTTGGGTGTAGACGCGCATCGAGTAGTACGCACCTAGCTGGCGAACGAAGAAGGTGGTGTTGCGTAGACAGTCGGAGGCAGAGTGAATGCCGACGAAGTTTCCGCCGGAATTGAAGTACGTCTGGAGAGCATTCTTTCCGGGATCATCGAGGACTAGCGGACGTAACGACGGATCCGGGAGAAGAACAAGAAAGAATCGGTTAGTGCGCGTTAGGGATGGTTATGAGTGAAAAAAGGCTTGGACGGTACTCACCTTCGCCGACTGTACTCAAGAAGACAACCGCGTCGTATTTCGCCAGGTTAGAGTCGGTGAAAGCGGTCCCATCCTCCGTGTTCTCAAAAGTGACGTCGATAGAGTCTTGATTGTCCTTCAATCTCTGGACAGCAGTGGGTATTGAATCATGGCGGAACATTCCTTCCTGAGTTGCTGAATAAATAAGGACGAGCGGTGTTGGTGAGCTTTGCTGCGCCTTGACATCGCATAACGAGGCGAGGGCGAGGAGTAGGTATCCGTACAGATGGAGCATAATAGATATAAGAGTAAATATAGCGGAGAAGCGCTAGCGGGTCATGCGGGTCGAACGTGAAAGGGAGGTGAGGTGTGGTCTGTTCCTGGCCTGGCGAATGCCAAGCGCTGTTTTGATGGAATGGCATATGGTCTCTTGGCTCAGAATGACGGAACCTTACACAAGGAAGTCGTTTCAACATGATGATCAGGATAGATTAGGGTGTATATAATAGCAAAGGTCGATGACAAGGCCGTATTAGATGCGTATGGGTAACTCTAGCGATGAGTTGTGGGAGTAGCGTGGACCGTTGAGAGCCGAGGGGAGTCTATAGATACTGTACAATGCATGGAAAGAACGGAGGTCAGCGAATCAAATGTCAGTCTAGAGCTCTCTACTGGGGTCGGCACTCAGGTTGCTCGCCGTCCTCATCGTCCTCGTCCTCGTCCTCCCAGTCCGAGTCATCGTCGCCGAACTGACCGTCGAGGCCCCCGTCCAAGAAGGACGAACGAAGCTCTCCAATGTCCGACTCCTCATATGGTATCTCGTCCACAATCTCAGGGAGGGGTTCCAAGTCCTTCTTCTTGGGGGGCAAAAAGGATTCGAGCGCCTAAAGCGGTATAATTAGGGTCAGTGAGCACGGAACCCAATAACACCAAACTGCGAACGAACCCGGCGGTCGATCGTCTTCAGCCAGTCATCACTGGGCATCTCCAAATCCAAGATAACATGGAGGTCACCCTTTTCATCGGGGCGCTTGTATATGGGCATCCCCTCCCCTCTGAGGATAATGGTATCGTGGGGTTTGATGATTTTGGTAGGAGGGCTGGCGACCTTGATTCCGCGACCGTCGAGGTGGGTAAGGAGGATACGGTCGAACCCAAGGAGGGCTTCAGAGAGTGTGATAGTGACGTGTGTGATTAGGTCGTCGCCGATGCGCTCGAATGATTCATGTTTCTGGGTCTTTAGCAAAAACGTAACGTCGCCTGGTGGCACGCCGGGCTAACAGGTTATGATCAGAAGCATATCCGCACCGGCGGTGTGGACAAAGTTCAACTTACGTGCTGATCTCCCGCACCGTGAAGGACGATCCGATATCGATCAGGCATACCTCTCTCGACGTGGATTTCCTGCCGGTTCTTTTCGGTAACGACCTTTTCACCCTTGCACTTTTTACACCTAGGTTGGTGTTAATACCGCCGGGAGTTGGGGAGAGATCGACGATCACGAACCTCTCCTTTTCCTTCAAACGCTCGCCAGCACCTTTGCAATCGCGGCATGGAGCCCGACCGACTTGCATCCTATCCCTGCTGGCCGTTGCTGACGTGAAGGTGGTCCAGCCCTTCCCGTCACATGTGGAGCACGGTTTAGGTTTCGAGTTTCCGCGAGCGCCAGATCTACGGAAGGTAACAGGCGAAGTCAGTGAAGGGAAGAGAGCGCCGAGAGGACGGATTCGCCTTACCCTTGGCAAGTCCCACAGATGGCCTCCTTTTCTAGGTTCATTTTGACGGTTTTGCCGTTGTAAAGATCCTCGAGGGTAACCTCATAGGGTACCGTGGTATTATCCCCCTTCGAGCGGTGTTCAGGTCCAAAGCCGAACCCAAATGACTGTGCCATGAACTGAGCAAACATGTCGTTGGGATCCATTCCTCCTCCACCGCCACCTTTCGTCAGTCCGTCCATGCCGTATCGGTCGTACACTTCTCGTGTGTTGGCGTCGCTCAGGATGTCATACCTGTACAAAAGCCAGACGCAATCAACTCCAATGGATTCAATGAATAGGCTTGAAGAGTAACGCACGCCGCGGCCATCTCCTGGAACTTCTCTCCCGCATCTGGATCATTGATGTTTTTGTCCTGTCAAAGCACATCTGGGGTCAGGATCGAGAGGTGCGTGCAGCGTGCCATAAGTATACCAACGGGATGGTGTTCCTTCGCCTAAACAGGGTCAATTCAAGTGAACTTTGCTTGAATGTGTGTGATAAGAACCTTTTTCTTGTATGCCTTTTTGATGTCGTCTATACATTAGATTAGTCCTCGAGTACGAGAGTGGCAACAACGCGGCATGCCTTGTGTCGCGTCTGGGGAAACGCCCAACAGGTCGTAAAGGTCGGTCTCGACAGCCACTATGAGGTTTTCTGAGTTAGACGCCATCATTGTTGGGTGTAAGGGTTGCGGTACCCACTTTCAGAGGTAGAAGAGGAAGAGGAACTCAGCAAGAGCCAGCTGCTGTCAGTTGACGCCCAGAAGGGCATCACCGTGACCGCCTAATTTTATGGAGGGATCACGTGAACCTGGTTCGAACTCCGCCCAGGATATGTTCTGGGAATTTTCCGACCTCTTCCTCCTCCTGTCTTCTCCGGCAGCTGCATTCTGGGTCCAGGTGAGTTTAACTTAGAGCTCATCTTTTCGATATGATGCTTCATTATCTTATCTACATTGGCGGAACGTTCCTTGAACGTGTGTCGAAAACTTCTGTTCAACCCTGATCCATGCTCCTCGCAATTTTCTGCTTCATCCGTACTGACTCAAATTTTACGCAGACGTTCGCAACCCCGCCGAGATCGAGCACGACCCTTCTTGGGTCACTGCAAAATCTCTACTCCGTAGTAGCCATCCCCCCGTCTCACCTTGTCTGTACCCATATCGTCCCAATGAACTTTTATTTCGAGGCCAGCAAAATCCTGGACCGTCTTGATGCGAAACAAGGCTCCATAAAGGGTCTTATTGCCACTCTCCCCGAGAAAAGCAGGAAGAGGTCGGCTGCATTAGTCATCGAGACACTCAAATGTGAGGCATCCTTCGTGCATCTGCCGTCAGAGTGAAAATGCCAACATGAATCCTTGCTTGCAGACAAATCTGTACTCCTTGATGTCATCCAAACGTCGGGCTTAATGAAGCAGGAGCGCAAGGTCAATTCGATAAACCTCGCGCTCGTCCTCACCCACGATTTGCTGCTAGCAAAAGGTGGAATTCAATGTGGAGATGGTCCCCTCAAGGCTGCCGTTCTTAGGCATAAAACGAGGCTACACGGGGAGTTCAAGCGACTAGCAATAAAACGGGGTGTCGCCTCTACCTCGGAGCTTGCTCAGACGGCAGACCAACGATCAGGTAAAGCGCACATGGTTATAGGCGTTCCTCAGTGTGATGCGATGCTGACTGCTCCTAGCTCAGATACCTCGATACGTTAGAGTGAATACGGCACTTTGGTCCGCGCCTCAAGCCATCAAGTACCTTGAGGGAGTTGGCTTCATGTTGAAAGAATCGATCCCTTCAAGGTAATGCCCGTCTTTCCTATCCATCACATGCAGGCGACCTAATCACGATTACATCCACTATGCAGCGCGTACCATCCGAAGGAGTTTGCAAACGACGCCCATATCCCTGACCTCCTGCTGTTTGCCCCCCAAACGTCCTTCGCAGATGAGCCCGCTTATCAGACCGGCAAGCTCATTCTTCAAGATAAGGCCTCCTGCTTCCCTGCAGCAGTCCTCTCCCCGCCTGCTTCTGACGATGCCGTTGTGATCGACGCTACCGCGGCACCAGGCAATAAGACCTCACACCTTTCCGCGTTGATGAGGAACAAGGGCAAGGTTAGTGGGGTTTCCCCGGTCTCTCAAGCAGATTTTGACCATTTCTCTGCTTCGCGCCCCGATCAACAGTTATACGCGTTTGAGAGGGACGCCCGGAGGTTCGCCACCCTGAAAACCATGCTGTCCAAGGCACAATGCAGCAATGTGGTGCCGACCCACAAAGATTTCCTCACAGTTGATCCCCGTGACGAAGAGTTCAGGGAGGTGACGCATATGTGAGCGCCTGTTTTCTTTGTGGCGCCGTCCGCGAGTGTTAGCGTTGATATCCAATTCCTAGCCTTCTTGACCCGTCCTGTAGTGGTTCCGGAATCGTCAACCGCTTAGACTTCCTTCTCGAGTCAGGTAAGCATCCCTCGATCGACGCCTAAACGATCTAAACGCCCTCGGTCCCCATTGTTCTAGGGACGAAAGAAGAGGACACCAATGTGACGAGTGATAGGCTCGCAAAGCTAGCGGCATTTCAATTGAAGATGATCAAACACGCAATGGGGTGTACGTGTCTTGGTTCTATAGCATTCACCCCCTTGCTGTTCCATTCACTTCTACTTATCGTCGCATTCGTGCTCTCATTCCCTCCCGGATCCCAAAGCCTTTCCCGTGAAATATACTGCTTTCCGGATCGTTCCTTTACACAACTCTAATGCCCTTTCCCCAGTCCCTAAAGTTAAACGAATCGTGTATTCGACATGCAGTATTCACGCAACGGAGAACGAGCACGTTGTCCGCGAAGCCCTGCTTTCCAAAGAGGCCAAAGCGGCCCAGTTCATATTGGCACCCCGGGACGATGCTTTACCAACCTGGCCTCGCCGCGGATTGCTAAGTGAGATGGCCTCTGAAGGTATGCATCATTTCCCGAACGTCCGTCTACCCCTCAATGCTACCATTGCTTATTACCCAACGATCTGCTTCATCTAGACGACGCCCACTCCATGATTCGTTGCTCTCCCGGAGAAGATCTCACAAACGGGTTCTTTGTATCGTGTTTCATTCGCAAGGGCTTGACAAATGGAACACTCAAGCGGAAGGTGGAGGAGGAGGATGGCAATGCTAACCCTCCGAAGAAGAGGAAAGCAAAAAAGCGCAAAGCAAAAAAGCCATTACCTCCTAGCTAACTCCTTATTCAACTCACTGGCACTTAGCTTGCCAACTCTCTCCAGTACGATACGCATATGTATATTGTATAACGTAATTTGAACCTGGAGGATAACAGAGGCGGCCGCCAGATGAGGTCAGTTGCTGGTTCTCTCGGCAAAGTCAGGGAGCGGAACACTGGTCACGAACAAATCAATTAATACGGAAGGAAACATTACCACAGAGCTCGAACGAAAGGAAAGGACAGACTATGAGGATTGAATCCTATACGTGTTAAGCGCCGTACAATGGCAGTTAGACGAGAGTCAAAATAGAGTGAGAAGGGTTAGGAAGAAGTTAGGACATCTGTTGTTGGGCGTATTGGCCTTGATAGTACGCGGCGTAGTTGTAGTCCTGGGTTTGACCGTACCCAGCAGAGGCCTGACCATACCCCTGCCACTGGGTAGAAGAATCGCCATAGCCACCAGCTGCTCCAGAATAGCCGCCGCCGTAGCCACCTTGGGGCGCGCCGCGGTATTGCTGCTGTTGAGGAGGTGGCGGCGCCCAAACCTCGGGACGACGCCAAGGTGGGACATTCCCACCTGGCATGTCGTGACCCATGGAAGGGGCCGACCAGTTCTTGTTAGGGTCAGCTGGGGTTTCACCTAGTTCTGCCATGAGGCTGGCGTATTCGGAGTCGAAGCCGCGGGGCATGGGCGGCCCTCCTGGGGGAGGAGGAGGAGCGTTAGGATCTCTGTTGACCTGGCAATCCCTTGCCATATGTCCAGCGCTCCCACAAACACGACAGATGATGTTTGCAGTGTAGTTGCGCTGTTCAGGACAGTCGTACTTGCGATGGCCAACGCCACCACAGTTCTGGCAGATTTGGTTTTCGTCGTCCCGGAGGGTTCCGTTAAGGGCCGCAAGCTCGCGCAGTTGGTTCCTCTTGTGGTCGTTCTGTCCTTCCGGTGTTGAAGCAGCCTGGAGAAGACGGGTTTAGTGTGGCGAAAGGGAGAGGTGGGTATGGTGAGACCTACCGTCTCGATGACTCTGTTGATCATTTTGACACAAGCTGTAACCTTGTCCTGACTATCAGCAATGACCAAGCAATGCAGATCCTCTTCCGCATCGTCGGCGAACTGGTCAGGGCGAGCTTTACCCTCCTTGACACTCCCTTTGCCACGAATGCTAATCTTGGCCCCGCTCTCCCTCTCCATCTTCTTCAAACTGTTGCCACGGGGACCTACAAGCAGACCGAAGAAGTTGATTTCGGGAAACTCCTTGACCGGGATGTAGACCTTCTCAGAAGGTCGCTGAGATCGCTTCTGCTGGTGGTACTCGACGGGAGGGCGGTAGTTAGGATCGTTCTTCATCGCCTTCTCCACCAGACGGACGCGCTCTTCTTCGAGCTTTTTACGATAGCGAACTTCTCGAGTGTTGGTTCGGCGACCCTGGGAATCATAGGTCGGGGGAGGAGAAGGGGAACTGAATAGGCCCACAAGTAAGCACGCATTCGGGAAATTCAAGATAGAACGTACCGCTCTCGCTCAGGAGGGACGAAATCGTTCAGCCTAAGCTTGCGATTGATCTCCTCCAAGCGAAGATGGATAGCATAATTGTCCAGTTGGGCCTGTGAGACGCCGGCCGCAGAAATGGCGGTAGGCAAACCAGGTATTTCTGTTTTAGCTTCGCCCCAACGGCTACGTCTTTTACGGGGCGCGTTAGGATCAACTGAAGGGAGCACAACGAGTAAGTGGGTTAGTCGGTGTAAGGTTAGTAGATTGAGCTATGGGCTGTGAGACGGAGCGCTCGAAACAAACACTGAATGGAAATGTTCAGGTTCAGGGAAGCTATGACAAGCTGCTTGTTCATAGGGAGAGGACGGAGCCCATTAGGTCAAATCGCCGGTTATATGCTCACCTTTGGGGTCTCCATTCATTGGAGAATCATCGCGCCCACGCTTTCCAGGACTCTCGCGATCGACGCTCTGCTGACGAGGGTATACGGACGGGGAAGGCTGGGCGAGCTGCGGCGTGTGGTGGTCCTCGGTAGGAGCAGGGCCAAAGCGACGACGGGTCCCGAGAGGAACTGGAATCAGAGTGTCAGAAACCAACAAAAATAGAGAAACCCGGCGGTTTGTCGCAGGTACGCACCATCGTTGGTTCCTGTGATTTGGCGAGTCGCTGGTTTCCACATTTTAGGCGTAGTGTGCTCGTATGTCGAGGATGATGGTGGTCAAGAGCAAAGAGAAATTCCGCATTGAGCGAGCCGTCCACGTCTGTCATGTTGGAACTCCGCCGCTGGCTGACTCAGCCGGGTCAGTGCTCAGGCTCCTAATTGGCGTGAGGCAAGTCACCCTTCACCTTCGCTCCCGACCACGACCATCTCGCTCAGCCATGTCGCACAAACGTCCTGCCGGTGGTGAGTACGGCTGCGTCCTGGGGTTCCAACGATTTTTAAACGTCGGAACAGACTATGGTGTGCCTGCGAAGCGAGCTAGAAGAGATGACGACGAATATCTTGATGTTGCGGATGAAGACGATGTGATACCTGCATCCCCTCCTGACACAGGCGCCGACTCAGGACTCGTCCCTCGTGGCGCCACCATCAAGTTCTCTGCTCTCAAGAGCAAGCTCGCCGCCTTGAGTAAGGACGACAGGGATCCCGCCGACATGTCATCTCTGGAAATGCATCGCCGCAAACAGGATGAACTTGTTTCAAAGAAATTCGGAAATGAAGACTTTTCGTCTCTGAGGCTGAAGCTGGATCATGCTGCACGACCTCTGTGGATTAGTCCCGAAGATGGACATATCATCCTGGAAGCCTTCTCCCCGCTCGCGGAACAGGCCCAGGACTTCTTGACAGCAATTAGTGAACCAGTCAGCAGGTGCGTATACAGCCAGGTAGCTTTAGAAGTTGTGTCCGATACTCGCTTAGACCAGCATTCATTCATGAATACAAAATCACTGCCTATTCACTATACGCCGCCGTCTCGGTTGGACTTCAAACAGAAGACATCATCGAAGTCTGTATCTTTCTCCCGCTTGTACCACCGCACACGACTGACCTAAAGCGCGAAGGTGTTGAACCGCCTATCCAAGGTATGTTAAAGAGGAACATTTCCAAGAGAAGCGCGATACAAAGCCCTCTAGGTGCCTGTGCCCGACGCTATCGTCGATTTCATTCGGAACCGGACGTTGAGCTACGGCAAAGTCAAGCTGGTTCTGAAGCACAACAAATACTTCGTTGAGTCAAGCCATCCGGAAACCCTGCAGTTCCTCCTCAAGGACCGAACCATCCGTGAAGCTCGTTGCGTTTCTGCGCCAGTGGACAGTAGTATCAAATCTTCCACTTTTACCACTTCCAAAGCTCCTTTGCGAGGTAATTTTGTCATCCCTGGTACGTCCAAGGAGCCAGAAAAGAAGGATAGCGCTGCGAGCAGGCCGAATCCCACCGACGCCGAGCTCTTCACTTCAGTGGTTGGCGTTGAATCTGGTCAGTACAAATTTAAGCGCCATACGCGAGGTTCACTGACATATAGTGGGCAGACGAGATTGAGGAGGACGACGACGACGTCCACTCCTTCCAAATCGACGATACGAAGATCGATGTAAGTTTCCGAAGAAACCCATTCCACACTCGCTAACTTATAATGTAGGACGTCAAGAAGCGCTGTAACGAGCTCGAACACCCAATGCTAGAGGAGTATGATTTCCGCAATGACACCATCAATCCCAACTTGGATATCGACTTGAAACCCGCCACCGTCATTCGACCGTACCAGGAAACGAGTCTCAGCAAAATGTTTGGAAACGGCCGTGCACGGTCCGGGATTATCGTACTTCCTTGTGGCGCTGGAAAGACGCTCGTCGGCATCACCGCAGCATGCACTGTCAAGAAATCCACCCTGGTCCTCTGCACATCTTCGTAAGCGCCTGACCACTCATATTGGCATGATCCACGGTCCTACCTTTTGATAGGGTTTCCGTAATGCAATGGAGGCAGCAGTTCATGCAGTGGTCGAACATCACAGATCGGCAAATCGCAGTCTTCACAGCAGACCAAAAAGAGAAGGTGGGTATCCAAATCCTGTGACACCTGCCGAACGCTGATGTGCTTCAAGTTCGCTGGAGACAGTGGTATCGTCGTTTCAACCTACTCGATGGTGGCCAATACGCACAATCGGTCTCACGAATCGAAGAAGATGATGGAGTTCCTGACCTCCCGGGAAT
This sequence comes from Coprinellus micaceus, assembly GCA_951394405.1. Taxonomy (NCBI): domain Eukaryota; kingdom Fungi; phylum Basidiomycota; class Agaricomycetes; order Agaricales; family Psathyrellaceae; genus Coprinellus; species Coprinellus micaceus. The sequence continues at coordinate 1,891,628 of OX596339.1, read as the reverse complement.
GGGGCTTCATCCTTCTGGACGAAGTACACGTCGTTCCCGCGGCCATGTTTCGCAGGGTCGTCACTACGATTAAAGCCCACTCCAAGTTAGGCCTGACCGGTGCGCGACTTTGTTGCTAAACGGTCATAAGTTTATCTGAATAAACCCCTATAGCCACCCTCGTCCGAGAGGACGACAAGATAGCAGACCTCAATTATATGATCGGTCCCAAACTCTACGAAGCCAATTGGATGTAAGTGGCTCTCTGCCGTTTCGCCCATCGTGGTCCTGTCCGTGGTTTGGGGCTTACCGAAGCCATGATCCGCGTACTGACATTTGGCCGGCAGGGATTTAGCCGCAAAAGGGCACATCGCCAATGTTCAGGTGAGTATCCCCCAGAAGCTAGCACTTGTGCGTGTTCAAAGTCCTGTAGTGTGCGGAGGTCTGGTGCCCCATGACGCCCGAGTTCTATCGCGAGTATCTCAGGGAACAGTCACGCAAGCGCATGCTGCTGTACTGCATGAATCCAAACAAATTCCAAGCATGCCAATTTCTGATCAAGTACCACGAGGGACGGGGCGACAAAGTGATCGTTTTCTCTGATAACGTTTACGCGCTCGAGGTTAGCGTTTCGTAGAATTCGAGCGAAGGATGTGTGCCTGACGTTCCATCATCCTAGGCATATGCCAAACACCTGGGAAAACCTTACATTCATGGTGCCACTGGCCAGGTCGAGCGCATGCGGATTCTGTCCCATTTCCAGCACAGTCCTCTCGTGAATACGATTTTCCTGTCCAAAGTTCGTTCTCCATTCTTCACCATGCTTTTTTAGTTTTGCTCCAACACCGTGGGATTTGTAGGTCGGGGATACCTCCATTGACTTGCCGGAGGCGACTTGTCTCATCCAGATATCATCGCATTTCGGTTCTCGGAGGCAGGAAGCACAACGGCTCGGTAAGCATCGGGGAATGCAAAGAACGCTCTTTTTTGCTGACCAAAACCCCAGGACGTATCCTCAGAGCTAAGCGAAGGAACGACGAGGGCTTCAATGCCTTCTTCTACTCTCTCGTCTCCAAAGATACACAGGAGATGTACTACAGCACGAAGCGTCAACAGTTCCTGATTGACCAGGGGTATTCATTCAAGGTTATCACCCACCTCGATGGTCTGGACGACCTTCCGGATCTCGCATACCGGACGAGAGACGAGCAAATAGAGCTGCTCTCATCTGTTCTGCTGGCCAACGAACAAGACGCAGCTCCCGGAGCAGATGTTAAGGCGTCGGAGGGAGACCTCCAAGGTACAGTTACGTCGGTAGACTTTGGTGGACCAGGGAGCGGTCGGTTCCCTGGCGTCTCACGAACGACGGGCTCGTTGCAGGCCTTGAGTGGGGCTCAACACATGGCGTATGTCGAACAGAACAAATCGACTAATAAAAAGCTCGCTCGGGAGCCACCTACACGCCACAAGCTCTTCTCCAAGCGCGACAAAGCCCAGGCGACGGCACGCAAGGAGGCCAAAGCCGCGGGCAGCAGCATGGCTCGCCCTTAGCTCAACCGGCCTTTATCCCCATAAAAAAAGTTATTATTTTGGCTCAATAATTAAATAATTATGAAAATTTCCTATTTTGGAGTGTGGGTCAATTGTTGGCGCGCCTATATACAGTAGGTCCAACTCGCCGACACCCCGGCGGCGTGTAATAGCCTTTCCATCGCAAGGTTTTCTTCGAACCATGTGGCATAATGAGCGCGGCGAAGGGGTTGACCAGCAAAAAGGCATTTTGAGTGATATGACCGTTTCAGGAGCCATAAATCTGAAGATGCGCATCGTCCGAGGATCCCGCCCGATGTCAAGGCGCGGCTTGTTTTCCGCCACAGGACTCCGATTCGATCTGTGATGGATTAGGTCCCATTCGGGTACCCCTGGAACCATTCCGATGGCCTTTATATGCGAGGCCTTCATGACTGCAGAAAACACTACCCACCCACCCCTCGGCCATTGCCATTTTCTTCACCATGTCGAGCTCCAAGCGAGGGCGAAAACGCAATGACAATCTTCCACCGAACCGCGCCCGCGATGTCCAGCGCGCCTTTCGTGCGAGACGTGCCGCTCACCTCCAGGTATGATAATTTTACCGTGTATTTGACGCCTCAAGTTAATTTAAAATGTTGTTCTCGCGCAGGCTCTGGAGCTGAGGGTCGCCGAGTTGGAGGAGGAAAATGCATACCTCCGTCAGACGCTCCATCTTCCTCCGGCTAACCGACCGCCACTAGGAAGGGGACCCACAGGCAAGGACAAACCCGCAGGGGCGGAGGCGACGGACTCTGCGGGTTCACCATTTTCATCCAGTCGAGAATCCTCTTCTCTTGCAGGGTCTCCCCCTTCGCGCAAGAGCTCTGGCTCGCCTCACGACTGTATTCCATCGTCCATGTCACCCTCACACTCAATGAACATCCCGGACAACTCATGGGACGACCCCGCCGTTCTTCTCGCCGACAATCCTCAGCCGACTCACTCATCACCCATGCTGCTTAATGAGCACCCGTATTCCGTCAGCCCAATGGCTCATCCGACGCCCATAAAGTCGATGCATTTCGCTTCCTATACGAACGCCGTTGCCGGCCCTTCACGTCGAGTAGACGACGTATATGGCACTCAGCATCCTCACCCTTACTCCCAGTCATCAGACAGAGGCTCCACCACCAGCTACACCGCCCAACACTCGTACTCCCTCCCAAGCCAAGATCTCAGCCGTTCCCCATACGTGCAATTTCCTAACCCTTCCCCGTCGCCCTTTCATCATTCCCAAACCCCGCACTCGGGGCAAACCACGGCCAGGCCGCTCCACCACCCACAACCGACCCTCAGTCACGGTGGTCTCCACCAGGAGCAAGACCACCATCACGAGACGCTCGGCCGCTACCCCTCTCAGCGAGCTAGCATGTCAAATATTCACACCCATGACTATCCCCAGGCACCAGACTACCCTGGGGCACATTTCACTATCTCAAGCCATCCGTCTCTCCACATGAATTCGCGGGCCCGGTTGCAAGTCACCGAGTACATGCCTCGAGCACCAGATCCGACTCACGCTAGTAGTATTGCCAATACCACACACTCGCCTTACACACCGGACGGTCGCACTCACCCTCCTATGCCGTAGGTTCGCTCTGTCCCTGGTCGCTTGCTAGTCTTCGGCACACTTGTTCTTTTCTGTAGGCCCCAGCTGGAATCTTGTTGATTATATTTGTCCTTTTGTTCTCTTGCTCATCGGTTAGGATGTTACGCACCTTCGACCACAGTTTCAAACTATGTCCCCCACCCCCTGGCACACACACACACACACACACACACACGACATTGTACACTAATGGCATTTCACAGCGGTCTATTCGTTATTTAAATACTTATGGCACTAGACGGAGGTACATACAGGTTATCGAGACAGGATGTTGTACAGTAAATTCTTCAAATCGCACCCTCACCAAAGCTATGCATTTGCGAATCGGACGAGTAGGTCAGCAAAGCGGGTTGCCCATCGGCTTGAGAACGCGGATGGCAAGGTAATTACTACAGTTTGACGAGGCGTCCTGTTTACTAGATATGTGCGTTTGAAAGGTGTCGGAATCGGCGTCTCTTGTATTTTTTATGGCGTCTATCATCCGAGAGGCTTGTCGTTGCCGCTATGGGCGCCTGGGCGCCTTGTATCTCTCTGATCGTTTTGATGTTCTATCAGCGCGACTTGCCTCCTGCTTCGTGTGCTGAATCAGTTGTGGAAAACCTTCCAATAACGCGATGCCCTAGTCTAGCTCTACCGGCTGATGTGCTTCAAAAGAATGATCGGGTTTTCTGATATCGGGAAGTGGACCTAGTGGTCAAGTGGGGAGATGAAAGGGAGTCGACGGTAGTTCACCTCGCTAAGGGGCGAGATCTGACAGCGTTATGGTACATGGGAGGGTCGAGCAGTGAATAAGGTAATTGCTAGAGGCTTAGATGCCCGGTACTAATATATTTGGCACGGTTGATGGATGGAGGGACACGGACAAGGTAGAAGTAAATCAAAGGTGGACGAGGAAGTTCAAAGCGTTGGCGAAGTCCGATGAACACCAGCATATACTTATGATGAAAGGACAGAGGTCTAGAGCGAGTTCCAGACGACCTTCCCTTCCACCCCGTATTTCTCTTCAAGCCATTTGTTAGCTTTCATAAAGTGGCCATTTCCAAAGAATCCTTTATCGGCGGAATAGGGAGATGGGTGCTATTTAGCAGTTAGTATCCACCTCGAATTACCGATGAGAATTCAGACTTACGGCACTCGTCAGAATGAGGTGTTTTGACTGGCAATATCAGTGGGTTTTTGTCAGTCGTCTTCCATGAATCACGGACTTGAACAACAGACGAGTTCATGCATACCTTTGACAGTTTGGAAACCCGCTCAGATGCCCAGGCGCCCCAGGCAAGGAAAACGATGCCCCGCCCTACACCGGTCGAGGTCGATCCGTTTGGCCCATTAGGGAGATTGGCACCCCCGTATTGATCTAAGACTTCGATCACTTTCTCCGCAAAACGTTCCCAACCTCGTTTGGAGTGGGATCCTGCTCGACCCGCCTCAACAGTAAGGCAAGTGTTGAGCATCAAGACACCATTGTTTGCCCAAGATGTTAGGTTTCTGGTTTCAAAGGCAACACTGGCAGTTAGCACAATGCATCATAGCAGTCTAGAGGAAACTATCAGCGGAACGCCAAACTTACCCATGTTTCGGCGTTGTGAAGTCAGGATACTCTGTCTTCAGTTCTTGATATATCTAGGGAGACGTGTTAAAAGTTGGGAATTGGTTCAAGATCTTCGATATGCTCACATTGACCAGGGATGGAGGTACTCGAACACCGACCGGGACGGAGAAGCAAAGGCCTGTCGGCATGGGTGGAAGATGCAGATGGGCCGTTCAGTCCTTGAGCGCTATTCAATTCAATACAGGGTCCACACATACCGTGGGCTTGTCCGGCGCCATGATAGGGATCTATACGGTGAGGAACGATGCGTCAGTACTCTGCAGGTTCTATCATAAGCGACGAGGTGGGGCTGAGGGAGGGAGTTGAAATTCTCGCGAACCTTGACCGATGATCACGACCTTTACCTTCCCGAGAGGCGTTTTCGACCACGAGTATACGTCCTTAGCTTGGAGACATTACTGATAGAGGCCAAATGGAGTTTAACGGGCGACTCGCACCTGATGGGTAGATGTTCAAGTTAGGCGGAGTGTTCTGACAGGACTTGAGCCCAGCCTGCCAGAGGAACTTCTTCAGCTCGATGAAGTAAGGCTTTCGGATTTCATCTTTGAGAAGCTTCAACCTGCACCCAGCGATGGACAGAGGTTGCGGTCAGTTCGGGCAACCAACAGCACACAAACCGCCAAAAGGCTGGCGCCAGTGCCAGTGGTAAATAGGCTACGGTAACATCACTCACCAACTCAAACCTATACATTCACATTCCAACCGCAAGAGATCCTTTTCTCCCTCGCTCAGGGAGTTCTGATAAGCAGACAAAGAAAACGGAATCGAGTTGAGCTTTGGGCGTTGCTGCGAGTTTACTGACATGGCAGGGGACCCGGCAGGACCGCCAGACTCTGCTTTTAGCCTTTTCGTTCCAAGCTGAGATGACGATTGGGCCCCAGCTGAAGAGAAAAATGTGCTGAGAGTGCCCTGTGACAGTGTCCTTTTCGTCGTTGATACCACCCCTTTAGTTTTCGCGTTTGGGCCAAGCGTATGCCAGCGGGTGTCAATTTCGGAAGCTTTCCTTTTAGCGCCCTGAGACGGTGCTGGATCGATGTCCTCGAGAAAAACGGTGGCCTCCGTGTCGCTCATCGCGTTGGCCAGGCTGTGAGAGTGGTTAAAGAGGTACAGCGTCTCGCGTCGTGCTGGCAGTTGGGGGCGGCATCGACCCTGCACGGTTGATGGCCAGTTCTGAATTCAATTCGCGGGCATACCGGACAAGTACTGGCCCGGGGAGTCAAGATCATGTGACCTGCGAGATGCAGCGTCACTCACTGAATTTGGCTTCCTGTCAGTCCTCCTGCCAAACCCGATTTGAAAAGTACCTTTCGAGGCGTTGGCAGAGTTCACTATTTCAAAGTGCCTCGCTCACGCTCCTCTCCATCTCCTCCCGCCTCTACGCGCTCTGACCAAGGGGGGAAACACGGTCATAGCGGACAGCGATTTCGACGACGAGTTGGCTCGGTTACTCCAATTGACGAACGAGGAAAGGGAGTGAAGGAGCCGGCAGCTGTTCAGGGATGGAGCACGAGCTACCAGGCAGGGTCCTCAAGGTGCGCTCATTGACTGTGGGTGCTGGGTGGATATGAAGCAGTCTAACGCCCTATGTAGCTCTGAGTCCCCTGAGTCATCCGAAGACTCCGACTCAGATACCGTCGGACGGACTAATAGGGGCGCCCGTGGCAGGTCCTTTTCCCAGTCGAGGCATTCAAATAGCGAAGGAGATGCGTCAAAACCCAATCCAACGTCGTTCATCCGACCAAAGAGCCCCGACCGGGACAGAACATCCTCGGGAGAGTCTTCTACCACTGGGGTGCATAATGTTATTTCGAGGACGCGGAAGACATTCACTCGGTCTCGGTCACCGGTCATTACTCGCAAGTCTCAACCATCTCTCATGCGACAATTCTCCCCTGCATCCTCACGTCCAGCAAGGCGGCACCCGTTACTCATTCCCATATCATTATTACCTGCCAACATCACATTCCAGATCCCATACATCTGGAATTTCTCCGTGGATACACGGAAACTTGGGGAGTTCATACTCCTTCTACTGTCCCTCCTTTACGCTACATCATACCTCTCACCGCTTGATATTCCACTATCTAATATCCAATCCGTTAACGACTGGCAAGCGCTAGGTACGCTTTCTAAGCCTGTTTTCACATGCATCCCCTCTCACTTGTGTGTCACAGAACTTCGCATTCTCGCATCTCTATCCACGTTATATTTCATATGGACACATAGTTCCTTCATACCCGCCAAGGAACCCGTCCCGCTGTCCAGTGCGCCCAACCGACCTGGATCGCCGCGCCATTTCGAGAGCAAATCGGATGCGCGCAAAGCAGTAACACCCCTTAACGTCATAGACAAGAGCGGCTTTGGCTATATATGGATGTCGGTTCCCAAGAACTACAGGTATGTCGCCAAACTCGGTGTGACGCTGCAGGGAAGTAATGCACCGCGGCAGGGAATCCAGAGACGACGGAATGGCAACCGGCCTCCTGTTGGGCCCGTTGATTGCTGCATGTGTCTTAACCTCCAGCCTTCGCACCTCAGCAGCATCCCCAGAAGCTGTACTGCCCAGTGACTGGCTTATTGAGCCGCCACTGCAGTCAAGGAACGCCACTTCTGCGTCCGATGCTCTTCAAGCACTCGTCGAGTCGAGGCGAAGCTTGGTAGACCTTGCGACGTTCTGCTCTGTGATGCTCCTCGCGAATGTTTGCGCTTCGTGGTGGGCAGAAAGGAGATACCAGAGAGCGGCCAATAAGCCAGAAGGGGAACGAGCGTCTGTTCCTCGAAGTGAAGCCCGGCGATTTCTCTACTATGTGCTATACACCCTCGGCGCCAGCGTGGTTCTTACTTCCCTGAGGCTTTACCTTGGTCATCGAGGCGTCCTCGTTTGGCAAAGTATGTCTCTCACTCGTCGTAGCCGAGTTACCTGCTGACCGTATGCAGGGATGAATCACTTTGAAGCGGTTCTCGCTTCAGTCTTCTATCCTTTCACCCTCTATGCCGGCTTACGACTGGCGCACCGAGGCTTCACGGTGGGGGAACTGGGACTTGTCTGTTTCGGAGGCACAGCCCTATGTTTGGAGTTTTTGCACTTAACAATAGCTAAGGTGTGCTATCCCGTTTGTCGTTCCGTTTCGTGGCCGCGTGACTTACCGTCTTCCATCAGATCTGGCCTCTTACAACGCCAATCATCCGAACGTACCGACTCCCCAACCCGCTGTTGATTTTTCAGATTGCTTTGATTGTCGGCTCCTTCTTAACTGGCTTCCTGCTCTCGCCCTTTCTGGTTCTCTCTCGTAATACCGCCCAACGACCTGCACACCGCCTGAAATACCCGGAAGAAAAGCTACGGAATCGAAGATATTTTGCGTTGGGTTTCTATGTGGGCACCATCGTGTGTGTTGGAGGTCTGATCGGTCTCTGGACACGCTGGTGTTTGGGATCTCGCGATCCTTGGTTGTGGACATTATTTTACCTCACGGAAGGCCGAAGAAAGTGGAGCCGACCTGTCCTCTTGGGGTATTGGGGGCTTCTTGGATGCATCAGCGTTGCAGGATGGGGCAGACAAGTCGCCAGAAGCCGACGCCTCAGGCTTCGTAACCAGACTGGGACCGAGGACTTGTACAGCCCGACCTCTGCCATCTTCAAAATCTCAAGTTCCGCAGGTGAATCGTCTGGGGGTAGCAGCTCGGGTAATTCCCTGGTCGGCTCATTCCCAACTCTGCCCAACATCCCCATGCCTAGCCTCCCGAACGGGTCGGGGGTCTCGAACGTCGCTACGGACCTGCTCGATGCGGCAGACAAGCAGATCCCAACACTAGGGTTGAATGCACGTAGGAAATTCTTCCATGGGTTGTCAGTCGCTATGTTCATTCCTGGCATCGCGCTTGATGTAAGTTGTTGTTGAGCCTTCAGGATCCATGTGTACATGCTGACCAGCTTGGTGCCCCTCTCTTGTCCACCACCCTAGCCTGCTTTCACTCACCTGTCATTCAGCGTCGCGTTCGCGTTCTTCACCTTTGTGGAATACGTCCGATACTTCGCCGTATACCCCTTCGGCGCTGCCATTCATATATTTATGAACGAGTTTTTGGATCACCGGGACGGCGGAACGGCTATCCTCAGCCACTTCTACCTGCTCACTGGGTGTGCAGGATCTGTATGGCTAGAAGAGTGAGTACACCTGGCCGCCTGGTTGACACGTTCGCTGACCAGCCGTAGCACTTCACCCATCCTTTTGTATACTGGGATATTGACCCTGGGTGTCGGAGACGCAGCTGTAAGGCCAAGTCCATTCCCATTCTAAAGCGCGAAGATAGCTCACTCTTGACCAGGCATCTATCATAGGGCGGAAATTGGGACTTCGTAAATGGTCACCTACGACAAGCAAGACTGTGGAAGGGACACTAGCATACATTGCGTCGATCTTCGCGAGCGCGCTGTTCCTCCGAGTTTGTGGGCTCACCCCTCCCTTTGCGGTGAGTTTCTTGCTATTCCCAGACATATAATTCTGATGGCGCTTTGACAGTCCCTCCGATACTTGGCTGCGACAATTATTGGTGGGCTTTTGGAGGCGTTGTCAGACCAGAACGATAATTTAACGCTCCCACTTTACATGTGGAGTATGCTTGTTGCTTTCCAGGTGTAATTGGGTTTGTAGGTATTGTAGATTGTTGTAGTAGCGCAAAATCTGGCAAACGCGACTGCGAGAAGCACGTGCCATCGCTCGTGAGTTAGAGTTCAACAAAACTAAACATCGAGCCGTCTCTTAACTCCCCTCCAGCCTACCTTTTTATTCTTTCCACTGTCGGCCTGCGTTGGGGTTCTTCTCGTTGCGTGGTTAACCGTGGTCCTCCCCGTCATAGGCCAGAACTCGCTACCAATCTGTCGACATCAACCGCATATAACCACCGACAACCGCATATAGTCAGGCTCAGCGCGACAAGGTGCCGCCTCCGACTCTGAGCACCCAGGTAGTTCGATGTCTGCTGCTGAGGCGAAGAATGTTTATCCAGTATCGTCTTGGGATAGTGTCACAGTGAGAAACCTAGACTGTTGACGCCCTCCAGCGCGTTTGAGAGGAAACTCTCACCACCAGGTGACCCGTCTTTCAGGTCAAGGTCAGTAACACATTCCTACAGCAACCCAGGAGACTGCCTCCAGATCTGTCCTGTACACTCTGGGATCTGCAACTCGAACTCGAACCTACTCGAACCCTCGCAATGATGAATGACGCGTTCCTCTATCACGCCCAGCAAGGCTACTGGGTATAGTTTACACTTCCTTCTATGTAAGATCTTCGAATCGCGAGACCAATATACTAATCTCCTCCAATCTCTGACGTTTATGAACTCTTATGCGGCTCGTGTCCACTGGTGTCGCGGTCACTCAACGGACTGATGATCGATGATTTACTGACCATGACGTCAGATGCCCACGGTTCCTGTGGGGAAGATTGGGACGCTCGCAGCGGAGCTCACCCTAAATGTGCCCAAGCTAATGAAGACCCCCCAATGCATGATACGGCCATAGTCGACGCACATCCAGCGGTCAAGACCGTATATCCACACGACATCCAGCATGCAGACGCTCTTGCATTCGTCCCCATTGCCTCCATTAGCGTCATTGCCGATGGTTCAGCCTCTCATTCAAGACGACCACCACGGCCTCAGACAGCACCATCCCAGGACCAACTTGCCCTTCTACCTTCATCCCTGAGAGCCCACACGATCTCTCTACCGTCTTCGCCCTATCGAGAATCACCATCTCGGCCTGGCCCCAATGCCGTTCTTAGGAATGCCCTCCAGAGTCTGACGGCAGCGGAGGAGCAAAGGTCGGGCAAGGGGGAGAACGCTGGTTCGCATTAGCTTCACATTCTTACGCTCAGCAACTCACTAGTATATAGGTGAATGGGATCAGCTTTCGGAGCCAGGCACTTCGTCCAGCAGCACAGAGTGCGATTGGGCAACCTTCGTCTCTGCATACGCCATGGGACGCTGGGACCCCCATAAGATCCCAAATCTGCCGCGATCATACCACAACTTTCCTTGCGACAGCAAAGTCATGGAAACCATACGGCTGTCCAACTCCTTTCCTAAGGAGTGCTCAGAATTGACCCTCGTGGAGGAGGCGCCATCCCCGCCCACCAGTGTCCCTCCCAAAGCCTCAAGAATTCAGAGGCGGGCAGCGATCGATCTTCCCCTCCAACTTTCGCTTCCTAGCTCGTCACACAGGACCCGAAGTTCTTTTTCCTCCGCCGCGTCCACGGTCGGGGGCACAGCCAGCAGCAGTAATAGTACAGCGACGTCGAATGCCGAGATCACGACAGCCGTCGCAGCGATGAGATGGGCCGCAGCGAGAGTTGACATCTCCCCTCTTGCTTTGCCGTCTCCAGAGCACGAACTGACGGACCCGATGCGCGGAGTCACAGCTGCACTTCCACACGAGGACTTCAGTGTGGAGAACGCCACCACACCAGGTGGTAATCGGCGGGCCAGGCTTGCGAGTTTTTGGGAGGGAACGACGGACGTAGACGTCATAGACTCGCCCAGAATCGCGTCCGTACAGCTGAGTGGCGGCAATTCCAGCAGGCCACCACCACGCGTGACAATGGGTAGCACAACGCCTACTCCGTTCATACCAATCCAGATCTCGGAGACTCTCCCGACGCCAACCGATGCCAGCAGTATTAATGCGAGCACTTCTTTACTGAGCCCGTCGAGTACATTGTCCGACCCCGCCACCCAACTTTCCATCCTCACCGCCGCGCCACCCGCCACTGCGCCTATCCTCGGCAAAGGGTCCCAGTCTCCCGCTGGAGACTCCGACTACTTTGGAGATGCAGTAGTCTCCCCTGCGAAGACGAAGACTAAGGATAGCCCCCCTGCCCGTATACCATCGGGACCCGACTATAACTCCTCCAGTGATTTGTCGACCAGCGACGGAACGCTCTCTGTCCCTGCTCTCCCTCGACGAGTGTGTTTAACGCGGCAGACGTCTTCGCCTTTGCCGATGTCACACTGTCTCCATGATTCACGTTTCCCTCCGGCTGGGGGAAGGGTGTGTTCTTCCACAGATAGCAGCGTGGCGACGATGAAGGCCGGCAGGGCGGCCAAGGAAGAGCAAATGTTCAACGAACTAGGATATTTAGCTCCCCCAAACCCCCCGGATGAGCTAGAGCGGCGGAGAGCAATGTACAAGTCAGTCTCTAATCTGCTCGGTCTGCGTACTGAAGCATGATGTTCATCTATCCGGTGCAGATTCAACATATGGAATACCGGGCCAGACCTGAACTTTGACCGCATCGCGCATCTAGCGAAGTTGGTCTTCAATACGAGGGGAGTTGTCATCTCGCTGGTCGATGGAAACGAACAGTTGAGCCGCCTAGATTTTGCGTCGTGCGAAGCGAATTGCTGACCGGGTCCTCCTTCAACCTCCACAGATGGTTCAAGTCTGAATGTAACGTTGGATTTCGTTGCCCGTTCCATCCATTGACTGACGGTTTTATTCAATGCAGTCGGGTCACTATTCGCTCAGGGGGGTGAAAGGAGTTATCCTCGTACACAATCTTTGTGTGGACATACCATCCTGCAACAGTTGCGTACACTCTTTTCTTTGAGGGCTGCATCCTACCCTTCATGATCTCGCGGAAATCATTGGGTTACACCCGAGCCCAGACCCTTTTTCAAAGTGTTGCTTGAATACTGGTGATTTGCTGACGGGGCCTCTCTCAAAATAGAGGTGACGAGCCGATGATGGTTCTGGACACGCACAAGGACTGGAGATTTGTCAAGAACGTGAGCATACTCTTATTATTTTACCGCTTGATTCATGGCCATGACGCGACCACATCGCGCTTCCCACCTTCCAGCCCCTGGTCACCGGCCCATCACACATTCGATTCTACGCTGGCGCACCACTTCGCACTCAAGACGGGTACAACATTGGGACCCTCGCGGTCATCGACGATGTTCCTAGGGAGGATTTTTCGCCACGCCAGCGACACACGCTGAAGGAGTTTGCGGTGCGTGGCTTAGATACGCACCTAATCTGCTCGAGTTGGAGGCGATAACGTTGCGATTTTCAGGCCATTGCGATGAGAGAAATGGAGCTATGGCGGGACAAGGTACGTTCAATCCGGTCTACATATCTTTGGATCTTCCTCGTCAACGTCCTCTTCAGATTCAATTGAGGATACGTGATCGCATTCAGAGCTCCGTGAGTCCAGCGGTTTCGGTACCTTACCTTCGCCATTCTGAGTCTAGGCCCTTTCGCTTGCCTCCCTTACGCGTCTAGATGGAACAATTTAGCCGAGAATGTCTCGAGAGCAACAACGAAGTCTATACCCATGGTCGGCAAGATCTCACCCTCGGCTCCTCGATGGAGAAGGTGTACGACCGGGCCGCCAAACTTGTGCAAAGCACTCTTGACGTGGAAGGCGTGATCGTCATGGACGTGTCCCACTGCAATGTTCTGGAAAACATGAGCGCAGAGGGTACTGTTAGCGTGATCCTACACCATGGGGATGTGGACATGGACACGGAAAAGAGGCAGATCACAACGGAGGAGTATCACAAGTTTAATCACTTTTTTCAGAAGTACCCCGATGGGAAGATATTGGAGGGGATCTTGCCTCATCTCTTTAGGCCGTATATGCCCACGCATATCCGGTACGCCCTCAGTAGGTGTTTTCGCGGTGTTTCGGAGGCGAGGATTGTGGCTGAGCTTCTTTCTAGCGGTGCCTATCTTCAACATAGACAAACGACCATTCGCGCTGATATGCGCCTACAATACGAATGAGCACTCTAAGCGCTTTGTAAGCGGCTCTTGTGCATGGAAGCGGTGATGCTGACAATGTCTCCACAGCTGGAAGGTCACGAACTGTCTTACCTTCGAGCCATTGGGGTCATTATCTTGTCCGCCGTCCTGAAGCGCAGAATGATCCTGGCAGACAAAGCCAAGAGCTTGTTCATTTCAAAGTGCGCCTCCCCATATTTTTAGAGCACCATCTAACGGTCGCTAACCGGCGTTCAGCATCTCCCATGAACTTCGGACTCCTCTCCACGGAATCCTTGCTGCTGCAGAGCTGCTCAGCGAAAGCCCACTTTCGCACTCTCAGATGTCGTTCATTCAAACCGTCCAAGCTTGTGGCACTTCTCTGGTCGAAACCGTGAATCACGTCCTAGACTTCACGAAGCTCAGCGGGAACTCCAAGGCTGGGGGTGTCGAGAAAGTCATTGTCCCTACAGTGTCAGTCTTCCTTAGAGCAACCCCCGTAAGCGTCTGTACTAATCGCCCACCAGAACCGATCTGATAGCACTCATCGAAGACGCTGTGGACGGGAGTTGGATTGGGCACCGCGCTAGAACAGCGACAGGCGACTCGCTCATCGGTAGCGTCTACTCCCCACCAAACCAAGACGACGAAAGCCAGAGCTCAAACCACTCACCTAGCCCACGGCCGATGCACCATGTTGAGACCGTTATTGATGTTGGGTTCCGAGAACAGGGCTGGCTGCTGAAGTTCGAGAAAGGCGGGATCCGGAGGGTGTTGATGAACCTTTTCGGCAATAGCTTGAAGTTCACGACGGATGGATACGTGCACGTCAGAGTGAGGTTATTACCGAGTGGGCCACACGACCCTCCGAGTAAGGTAAATGTAGAGCTCGCAGTGGAGGATACGGGGAAGGGCATCAGCCGGAATTTTCTCAAGGTTGGTGTCATTCACGGGGATGAAATGACCACAACTCACTGATCGACTTCAGAACCAACTCTTCCACCCGTTCTCGCAAGAGAACCCACTGCAAACAGGGACAGGCCTTGGCCTTGCCATTGTCAGCAGCATCGTCACGTCGGACAATGTGGGCGGGAAGGTCGACGTGTGGAGCGAAGAGGGCACAGGCACGGAAATCCGGGTCACATTTCCCGCTGAAATTCCGGAGAGCGAAGCCGCTGTGCTACAATCCGCTCACGAGATGCAACCGTTCAAGGTGGAGGAAGGGACCCTGCTGCCCTCAGTGACGCTGCTTGGATTCGATAGCCCGCACCGAGGTATCCAAATGCTCAAGAGCGTCACTCTGAGCTATCTGAGGGATTGGTGGGGATTCCCGATCAGGGAGGGACCTGAGCCGGGCGACATTGTGGTCACAAACGAGGACATTGACCCTTTGAACGACGCTCTGGAGCGCAAGGACGTTTCTAAGCCGTTCATTATCCTCTGGGGTGCACGCGGTAACCCGTCTGTGTTGTCGGCGACGAGCGAGTACGAACGGTTGGGCGGGTTTTGCCGGATATTGTACAAGCCTGGAGGACCGACACGACTCCGGGCCATTATGAAGCTCTGCATCCATACGTTGAAGATAGGGAAGTACCAGTATCGGCAAACATCTACGCCTCAAATCATGCCCGGGTATGTCTCCCATGCGAAAAACGAAGCCGATCGGTATAGCAGCGCTGCGTGGAGGCGGAACTCGGACGAGAGCTATAAAGCCCCGCCGAGATCTCCCCCTACGATGAGGCCAATGTTATCGCGTGCCATCACCGCGAGCCCAATGTCCGCCTTGCGACAGGTTGTGTCAGGACAGATTGATGGACAGGTGAACCCGGCGACGACGACGCTTGACCCATCGAAGGCTACCATATCCATTGGATCGGGCGGGTCACTCCTGAGATCCGCCGTTCGGTTGCCCTCTCGAGAGGAGCGGGTGTCTAATGATTGGAGAGCGAGAATATTGGTGGTGGAGGATAATACTATCCTTCGAAACTTGTTGTGAGTTCGCGCGTTTGGCTCTTGTTCGACGGCGCAAAAGCTCATCTTGACCATGTGTTGCCTTCTCTTTCTATTCAGGGTCAAATGGTTGGCGAAGAAGGTAAGCATTTAGGTTCAGCCGTTGGTTCTCGGGTAGATGCTTATTACCTTTTATCTGTATCTTGCTTGAATTTAGGGATATGATTACAAGGAAGCTGTCGATGGGCTACAGGGTGTTAATATATACCGCGAAGAAGGCCCATTCGAGTACGTATTCTACTGCCCTTGGAATTCGTTCTTGACTGATCCCCTCCTGCACATCTAGCGTCGTCCTCATCGATCTCTCTATGCCGGTTCTAGATGGTAAGGCTCTTCGCCCTCCTCTTAGTGGCAGTTAATCGCTCACCTTACTAACTTTGGGTACATTTCCCTTTCCTTCCCTCCGACGCTTCATTCATACAACTACTTCACTTCACCCCTTCTCCCACTTCACGAACTTCTTCCCTTCCCACCCCGACCCATAGGTGTCGGTGCCACGCAGCGAATGCGCGAGATCGAGGCACAATCTGGATCTGGATCGGGGGAGGACAGTGGGGACGATGATGCCCAGACGGCTCCCCCGGATCAGTTTGAGTGCCGACACACCAAAATCCTCGCCTTGACGGGTATGTCCTCGCTAGAAGACAAGCGTAAGGCTTTTGACGCTGGGGTAGACGGCTAGTGCGTACCTCTTGCTTTTTACCCCTTCCTAGGCTCTGGCGGGTCTTTGGATTCTGTACGCCACGCGATACTGATTCTTCCTTTGTCTCTGTCGTCTGCAGTCTCGTCAAACCTGTCGCCTTCAAGACGCTGGACGAAATGTTCGCAAAGCTCGGCATTCCGTGACGCGAGGCTCGTGGCCATTAGGACCGCAGCCAGTTTCGCTCAAGGTGCCTTCGCGGGAAGACGGAGACTAATGTTTAAAGGTCATCCTCGGGCAGACTCTCTTCCTTTTCCGGCGACTAGCTGAAACTCTCCTACCATTGATCCATGTTCTCCTCGCTCGGTCGTTGGGCTATTTGTTATCCCCCCCACCCCCTCAATGCTACCTGCACACTTATTGCTATATTTTACCCTTGGACGGAGGGTTCCCAGTGCTGGCATCGATGTTTGCTTTACCCAACCCTTCCTTATTCCTGCCTCGCTCCGCTCCATTTCAGCATTGCACTCTCACCACCTCCGTCAAACCTCTGCATCTATTCCATCGACATAAATTCCCTGACCACCAATGTAGCCTAGAAAGCCTTGCTGACTGTGTGAATCTTGTATGTTTTTCGCTCCCCTACCACCAATCCCCTTCACTCCTTGTCTCTGGCACATTCTCTCGCCACCACTGCGTAGTTTTACCCTCACTGTTACCCATCTTCACACACTTATATCTACCTTTATCAAGTTGGTTGCCCACCTTTCCTCATCTGGGGCCGTGTTCCGCCGTCCTCGATCCCCCACGACAAGCACCGTTCGGTAGGATTGTTCCAGATGAGCTGTGGAGTAAAAGTACAATTATTTCTGTTTAGCAGAGTTCCTGTTGCTCTCAAGGAAGCGGATGGTCGATATATATGCAGCGAGGTATAAGGATAGACGCGACGGAACTCGATCCCCCTCATCGTGACAGGAAGTTCGGGACGACTGTACGGTCACCCGTTTTGGGGCGAGGAACGGACGGGGTGTGGGACTGGCGGTGTACGCGGCTGGCTGGCAACCTCACCTGTACGCTGCGGGCCTCCCATAAGCACTTGGGCCACTTTGACCCACTTTGACCCATTCCAACAACTGGAAATTTAATCAATCACCTCGCTCAACCGAAGGGCTGGCGGCACGGCCCTGGGCCTCTGCCTTGTGCCTCCTGAGGAGACGGTCAAGGGCCTCCTTCTGGCCGCAGGCGAGCTCGCCGCTCTGGATGCCAGAGTGGTAGATGCGAAGGAGGGTGTCGACGTCGTCCATGGACTGCGTTCGCACGTCGGCGAGCTCCTTGATCTTGGCGGTGACGTCCTTGACCTCGTCGTCATTGAGCGTGAGGTCGAGCTGCTCGACACGGGACTTGACGGCGTTCCAGCCGGTCAGGCGGTGTCTGAAAACAAGAAACGGGAATCAGGACTCTGGTTGTTGGGGTTGAAGCCAAACACGCACCCAATCGAAACGTAACGAGTGAGACCAAAGTCCTCAGGCTTGAGGATCTCGTAGGTGCTGGGGTTGTTGAGGATGGCCTTGGCGTGGATACCAGCCTTGTGGGTGAAGGCGCAGTATCCAGTGATGGGGTTCATGAAAGGGATGTTGACCTCAACAGCCTCGGCGACCAAGTTCTCGATTTCTCGGAGCATGGAGAGATTGTACTTGGACTTGACATATTCGGGGTTGGCGGCGTATAGACAGGCGACGAGACCACCGAGAGGGGTGATACCGACACGCTCCCCGATACCGAGGACGGAGGTATCAATGTGGGTCGCGCCAGCCTCGAGAGCGGTGTAAGCGTTGGCGATGGCCATCCCGGTGTCATTGTGGAGATGGATCTCAATGTCGCAAGAGACGACGCTGCGGAGGGTTCTGACGAGGTCGTAGACTTGGCGGGGGTTAGCGCAGCCGACAGTGTCAGCGATACCGACACGGTTGACACCGATCTTGTCTACAGTCTGGTAGATGGAGAGGAGATCGACGAGATCTGACCGGAAGGAGTCCTCTGAGGAGAATCGGACCTCAATGCCCTTGGACTTGACGAACTCGATAACCTCAATGGCGGTCTTGGTAATGTAGGTCATGTCCTTTCCATGCGAGAACTCGCGGAGGAAAGAAGAGGTACCGATGACGACATCGACACCGTCGACACCTTCATTGTGTTTTTAGATTGAGCGACGCAGAAGATTGAAGAGGGGCACATACCAGTCTCGACAGCAATTCGAGCGTCGTCCATGTGACAACGGATGTGGGTGAGGATCTTAGCACGGAGACCAAGCTTGCAAATAGCCTCACAGTCAAGACGCGACTGTTCAGATGCGGCGGGAGAGGTGAGTTCGATGTATTCGACACCGAAGGCATCTAGGGCCTTAGCAATGGCGATCTTGGTCTTGGTATCAAAGAAAGCATTGGCGAACTGTTCACCCTCTGGATTCAGGAGGGAGAAATGACTCAGTTGGGTCCACAGAACATCAAGACATGAGTATTTTACCCACCTCTGAGAGTGCTCTCGATAATGTTGAAGTTGCAGATATTGGAGAGGAGGTCTGAGGCGCGAGCAGCGTATGGGTTCTTGGGCTCGTTGTTGAGGTGAGCGTTGGGGTCTCGCATGGTACCTCGCTTCTTGATAGTGGGTTGGCCAATGGTTCCGTTGACACCGTCCTCAGTGGCGACCATGTCGTTCTTGTCGACGGGGGTTGAGTCACCGCTTGCGTGGGGGCACATTTTTGGGGGCGACGTGGTGGTGGTGGTAATGCAGAAAGTGTAACAGAAGGCTTTATACTAAACGCAAAAAGTTTGACCGAGTCAGTTGCTCGGCTTCTCCGGCAAACATCGGATGTATTTCACTAAGCGCCTGCGCCTTCCAGTTCCCCGCTACGCTACTCGTCGCTCGCATCGCGTCTCGTCGTGCACGCTCTCGCAGTTGAGGGAGCAGTACCCCATACCACAACGCCGGCATTGATACGAGCCCAAAAAGCCGCACACAGAACACAGTGGTCGAGGGGGATACGAAGGGGTTGGAGCGGTCGCCGTGATGTATGAAGGGGTTCCGGGGGCCAGGTCCTCTATGTTCTGTGATAGTCAGGTGAAGTGGCGCTATAATTTTAAACGGACGCACAGATTCTTCAAGCAAGGTCGCGAAATTCTTCCGGTAGAGCAGGGCAGAGCGGACGTTCATCGTCGACTTCTTGTTTGTTGCTGCGGGCGATGTTCCGGGGATGTTCAGCTTGCGTTTGTCCGAGATCGTCTGCCTTGCCCGGCCTTTACTGTAGCCGCCCTCTTCCCCTTCTTCCTGTCCATTCCCAGCAGCAGTCTCCGAGTAGTTTGATTGCTGTCGGAGCGACATGCAGCATACAGTTATCAGTGGAAGTCTACATACGCACCTCGAGCTCATCGAGGTGGCGCTTGGTTCGCTTGGCAATTACATCGGGAGGTAGTGCCTGAGAGCTAACCGCCGCCTGCCTCACGTCTACGCAGAATCGTCAGCGACGCCCAAAACTGTGACGAGGAGGCGTACGTTGTTCGCGTCCCCGTTTTGGAGGCATGAGTGTTCATTGATGGGTTGGAGTTGAAGACATCGGCCGATGTGATGGGCATCGTCGGCGGCTGTTTGCCTGGCTTGAGCACGCCATCTGTGAGTAAACAGGACAAGTCACCATATATTCTCCATTATGGCCAGCAGCTATTCCCCGAGACCACCACCACGACCGAAAACCTAGTCATTTGCCTTCCTTTTTCTGCCTGAAAAGTTTCTGAGCAGTGTCATTACCAACCTAAGACTCGACCATTCATCATGGCGCCCACCCCAGTCGACACCAAATCTCGCCTTCATGATCTCCCCACACCTGAGCCAGAATCACCATTTCCAAGGGCGAGGAAGCCATACAGGTTCTCTACGCTATGCGCGACTGTCGAGAACCCCGACATGAAGGATCAGTATGGGAGTAGTTCCGTGCCCATCTACCAGACGGCCACTTTCAAGGGTGTCGGGAACGAATATGACTACACTCGAAGCGGGAACCCCACACGAACCCATTTACGTGAGTCTAGATACCATGAAACCTTGGATGTGAATCTAACTCGTACCCACAGAACACCATCTCGCCAAAATCTCATCGGCAGGCCATGCATTTACCGTCTCTTCCGGAATGGCGGCTCTCGATGTCATCCTGCGGATACTAAAGCCAGGAGACGAGGTCATCGCTGGCGACGACCTCTACGGTGGAACCAACCGTCTTCTCACCTACATTCGAAAGCACGTTGGCGTAGTCGTACACCATGTTGACACCACCGATCCCGCCAACCTCCACTCCTACATCCACCCGACAAAGACCGCGATGGTCCTGCTTGAATCTCCAACGAACCCCCTCCTTAAAATCGTCGATCTCGCAACGATCAGCAAAGACGTGAAGGAGATTGCGCCAAACGCCGTGATCGTGGTAGATAACACCATGATGAGCCCGTATCTGCAGCGGCCGTTGGAACATGGTGCGGATATCGTTTACGACAGCGCGACCAAGTACCTCAGCGGGCACCACGACCTTATGGCTGGTGTCGTGACCTGTAACAGGGACGATATTGCCAAGCAGCTCGCCTTCACCATTAACTCGGTTGGCAACGCCCTCACCCCCATCGACTCCTTTCTGTTGCTCCGAGGTATCAAGACTCTCGCGCTTCGCATGGACCGACAGCAACAAACGACGCAGTTGGTCGCGGAGTATCTGAATGGCTTAGGATTCCACGTCAACTACCCCGGTTTACCTGACCACCCGCAGAGGGATGTCCACTTGCGAATTGCGGATGGGAACGGTGCCGTGCTGAGTTTCGAGACCGGAAACAAGGAGCTGAGCGAGAAGATTGTTGCGGCCACTAGGCTTTGGGGAATTAGCGTCAGTTTTGGGTGTGTGAACAGTCTTATTAGCATGCCCTGTGTCATGTCGTAAGTCCTGCTTCCCCTTTCTTCCCTTGAGGATGAATTTGGTTAACGAGGTACGCCCCCAGCCATGCTTCGATCGATGCAGCCACCCGTGCGGCTCGTGGTCTTCCAGAGGACCTCATCCGCCTGTGTGTCGGGATTGAGGACCCCAACGACCTCCTTGACGACCTGGAGCATGCTCTCTTAGACGCCGGTGCCATTGAACTAAACGCCGCACAGAACAAGCTTGTCCGAGTCCGCGACCCCGATGCACTCAGCCGCGCAGTGCACGAGCTCGATCTAAATGGCGACCAGCAGCTGGAGTGGTTCGTCAGTGCCCCTGGGAAGGTCATCCTGTTCGGAGAGCACGCGGTTGTCCACGGCGTCGTGAGTGTTCTCCACTTCTTATTCTTCTTCTCGAAGGTTTCTTTTGAACCCCTTCGCGCGTGGGTATTCAGGCACAGATGCTAGGCCTCGAGGATGACCCTCCGTGCCTGCGTCACAGGGATATCGTCACCCGCTCACCTGAGAAGCAACCGGCTATTCAGTGTCACTATATGCTAACTACCTCCTCCACTAGACTGCCATTGCAGCTTCGGTCGATCTTCGCTGCTATGGCCTTACCTCCCCTCGTGCTGACGATAAGCTTTCCGTGCACTTCAACGATCTCGGCAACTTTTATCACGAATGGGACATCAACAGCCTCCCTTGGGATGCTGCGACCCCGACCCCAGTCGGCGCAGAGCACCCTGAGGAATTGGATCAGAGGCTGATTGAAGCTATCACCGCGACTGCTCTCGCAGAGTTGGACCAGGACAAAAAGACTGCTCATTCTGCGTCGCTTGCGTTCTTGTATCTGTACATGACCCTTGCCAGGGGCGATAGGCGGTAAGTCCCTTCTCACCCACATTACATGCTGTGCTTCTCGAAGAGGTGCCCACCACGACGTAACGCGCCTCAACTCACCCCATCATCCTACACCCCGTCAAATTCTCCCCCCGCGGGCTATGCTCGCTGTACCCTTTGGGATACCCTGATTGGAATGGAGAAACTAACGAATCTTTGAATCCCTGCTTCCAGGCCTGCACTCAACTTCACTGCGCGGTCGACGTTGCCGGTCGGGGCAGGGTTGGGCTCCTCTGCGTCCTTCTCTACGTGCGCTGCAGCGGCGCTGCAGCTCGTGTACCGACGCCTCGCTCTTCCTTCGCTGCCAGCCCCCGATGTCACCCATACGAGTCACCAAGGACGCCGCGCCATTCCGCGCGATGTCGCTGAAGAAGTCAACCGATACGCCTTTGTCGCGGAGAAGATCTTGCACGGAAATCCCAGTGGTGTTGATAACAGCGTGGCTGTATTCGGGGGTGCGTTGGCGTATACGCGTGCCGGGTTCGGGAGGGACGGGGGAATGGAAGGCATTCAGGGGTGCGTCTTCTTTTTGGGCAAGTTCCGGTTATTCAACCCGCCTTGCTGCTGCCGCCAAGGAGCCATGTTCAATCCGTGGTTGGGAGTAAAGGAGGGGGTCATGGGAGCTAGGACTGGCCTTCGAACTTCCATGCACGAGAACATTAGCTCATTAAAGATGCCTTTTGCAGATTCAAGTCCCTCCAGTTCCTCTTGACTAATTCGAAGATACCCCGGGATACCAAGAAGCTGGTTGCTGGAGTTGGAGAGAAGAAGGCCAATGTGCGTCTGAATCGCTTGAGCAACGCTATGAGAGCCCGACCGCGGTGTTGGCCACTGCCCGGGCCGGCTGACTTTGCGTTTTCAAGGAACCCGAGCTGGTCAACGGTATCTTGAAGTCTATTCAGAGTATCAGTGATGAAGCCAGGAGGGCGTTGGCGGATCCCGAGTTGCCGCGCGATGCGTTGTTATCTGCTCTTAACGTGAGTGTTTCTTTCCTTGGAGGCATTTGCTTCGCCCCCCCATGTTGGGTATAACTGAACACTTGACTCTACGATATCAGGCTCTGATTGAAGAGAATCACGGGCACTTGGCCGCACTCGGCGTGTCCCACCCAGCCCTGGAGTCCATTCGCGAGAAAACGAAGACCATGTTCGGGCTCAGCACCAAGCTGACAGGCGCGGGAGGAGGCGGATGTGCAGTGACGCTCGTTCCCGATGGTGCGTAACATCCATTGGCACTGGTGCATGCTGCATTATGTCGTCTGTGTGTGTGCTGACCGACTCTCCTCCTTCTATTTTCCTTCAATGCATGTGCAGACTTCAAAGACGAGGAGATGGAGATGCTGATTGATGAATTGATCCGCTTGGACTTCAAGCCATATCTCACATCTGTGGGTGGAAGCGGGCTTGGGATCTTGTCGCCGTATCCAGAACATCGGGCTTCTTCCTCCACGCGGGGACGCGGATCTGATCCTCACGCCGTACCTGTGGACGGCCAGGTCACTCCTCCAGAGACGCCAAACCCAGAGATCGTTGAGGGCGCGGCGAGTCCACAGGCTGGCTTCGATCCCTTGCGTCCAACGTTCGAGGCCACTGCGACGACGGACCTTCCTGAGTGGACCACTGGTCTCGGGCGTTGGCTGTACGTCTAAATGACGAGCCTTGAAAGGGGTGCCGGTTGTACTTTGATCTTGCTTTTTTTTTTCTCCCTTGCTATCCTTTGAATCCTATTAGAACGCGTGGAGGCTGTCCCATAGTGAGATCGAATCTTCGAATGAAGGACGGATGAGTATGAGGCCGGATGTAGTAATTGTGCTGTATTTGTAGTCTTACTAGTATTGGTACCCCATCGAACTGAAAATGCTATAAAGTATTCCCTTACTTCTGTGGTTCGGAGAGGGATCGACCATACCCTGTTCCTTGCCTTTCGCTCATGAACTCGTCAAGACGAGGTGCATTCATCAAATGTCCGCGTCCTCGGGGAGGAAGCGTCTTACCAAACCCCTGAAACCCAACATTGAATCCACTCACTCTAGAGTCGTTTCGGCCCAACCCTACTCGGTCTACCCTCGTCTGTCCAAGCACCCTCGGGATCACCACGCATTTCTCGCGCGCATGAGTTACGTCAATTAGTGATCGGGGCGCTCAGATCTAATGAGGTCCATCCTTCGAAGGTGCAGGATCTGCAAGCTTATCTCTATCCGACGCGACTCGATCACTGAGCGACAGAATCTATAGAAAATGCATATCTGACGGCAGGGAATATAATTACACTTGTCTACTATGATGGAGAATGGGGTAGGTTTGAGGACAAGGAGCGCGTTCCAGATTGCCTGCCAGGGTATTCCACGAATTCAGGAACACAATACAAGGTTGAACGCAAACCAAAAGTCAATGGTACTGGACGGGCTCAGAGGAGCGATAGGAAGCATGCGTACTACACTAAGGACATATCGAGACATGAAAAAGTATATATACGGTTAAACAAGAGTGTGCTAGAGTGCGTACCCACTGGCAATTCCCGTCGATCCCTAACACTCGCTGTCAGACCCAGAATCACTCGAATCACTGCTATATAATACGACTTCGAGAATCCTGTCAGAGGGCCGCAGGTAGACAACGCGAGTCTCTTTGACTCGCAGGTGATCTGCACCGAAGTACCGCGTCGTCTGGAAACTCCATCTATCGAAGGGAAGGAACGCAGTGAGTGACTTGAGTAAAGCTACGGAAATCTGAAAACACTTACACAAGATTCCCGACCATCCAGGAGCCAAGCGCATCGATGTACCGCAAGGCGTCTTGCGATAGACCGTTCGACGAGGATAGCCGCGACCTGGCGCTGAGGTATTCTTGCATTTGTGCCTGGCACTCCCGACCAACGTACTCTGAAGCTTCTTGGAGAGTAAGTCCGTTTTCTTGCATCAGAACAGTGACGACGTTGTTCCCCGTGAGGCCTTTCGACTGTTCCATGTCGTAAGAGTAAACGTCCTGCACGGGTGGTGGTTAGGTACGGCAGGATCGAGTCGAGTGGGCGATCGCAAAACGTACGTTTGACCAGCAGACGAAGTCGGTCGCAGCCCAGTACGCATCGGCGAAGTCCTCGTCCTCGAAGACATTGTCTGGAAGATCAATGCCGAGGATGTACTCCACCAATGAGTAGCATAGAAGCACCGCGCTGTTGTTTCTTCGCAGAGGGATGAACTCGTCGAGGGAAAGGACTTCGCCGCGCTCCCTGAGCTCCGCTTCCTGCGCCACACACTCAGTGTACTCCTCGCTCAAGGCCGCGAAGCGTCGAACAGTGTTGGGACCTGCTAGGCGCACGAAGCGTTCGCGAAATCTGTTGATTGGTGGGTGACAGCGGTCAGGTACAGCAAATCCAGCTACGCACTCTTTTGTCATTTTGGCCAGGATGGACCCGTCGTCCCAGTCCGGATACTTCATGGCATTTGCGAAGACTTGGCCTGTTGCCCGAGCGTCTGCACCGTTTTGGTCATCACTAATCTCGTCGAGGACAAAGAGAAGGTTGACCTGCGAAGTGGAACAGTGAGTAAGGCTAAGCGCGCTCGACCACGGCGATACTCACAAAGTCGCATGTGGTTCGGAATTGCTCGTACCCAGCGTAACAGTAGACGTGAGAGCAAAGGAGTTCGTTCGATCCCTGGATGAAGAACGCCCGCTTTCGGTCGGTGAAAATGTTGTAGCTGTTAACCCAAGCTCGGGACTCTGTAGCTGCTTCCTTGTACCAGGGGTTACTGTCGTCTTTGAGAGGGCAGATGGAGAGAATATCAGGAAGAGTGAATTGGCTTGTTGAAGGATACATCGTGGAGACTGGGAATGTTGTGGTGCGAGGTAGAAATGTGATTGTCGATGAGAAATGTGGGGCGTTGAGGAGCCCATTCAAATCTTGCTGCCTTATATACAGGATTCTAGGACAATGAGGAGGACCCAAAGTGTCTCTGCATGCGCATACGGGCGAGATCCATTGGCCAGAATCCCGATCTCATCTGTAACTCACGCATAACCCAATCTCCAGATTTATCGCCCTAAAAGTAAAGGTGTCAGTGCTCAATGCTAGGAATAGAATCGGTGCGCCCAAGCCACAAGCCGGTCGACCTGATCCTTGGAAGGGATTCGACGGCATCAACAGCCCCCTCCTCTGGAATTAAATGGGGAATAAGGGGGAGAAGCTGGGGTACATCGGAGTCAGGGATGTACTGAGTGTGAATCCCGAGACGTAAGCAACGTGGGCCTGTGTTCCCATGCAGGAAACGGGTTGTGTCGTTGGAATCAGTTGAAAGACCCTGAAGCTGCTTCTGACGGCTTCCAGTCAGGGGATTCCCGGCCTACAGCAATGGAGGGAAATCTTATCTCTCGATCGTCGACGACCCTCAGTAAAATAGGCGTCTATCGACAGGACAGTGCGGGCGCGCTGTGTGATGCGAGCGCATTTAAGCCGGTCGCGGCTGATGTTCATCCCCTTGGATTATGGCGCATTCACATTCTGCAGATGGTACCCGTGTTGTTAGTGAAGGGTTCAAAAGTAGAAAGGAGGGACACAAACCCTTTCTTCGACGGCTTGAAAGCTCCTGACCTCAAAAAGATCTCGGTCCGCTTACAACCGCAGCCAGTCCTTCACGGTTGGGGTTTGAAAAGAGACTACTGGCCTCCCAGTGAGGAGGGACGGTGACAAGATCTCAATTGGGGTTGAGGGTATCCAGTCGCTCCAGGTGCGGTCGCGAGCCCGAGGGTGCCATAATGCTAAGTCGAATTCTGGAGGGTGATCCAAGGACGCCGTTACTGAACGTGCACCATTAGCGAGGACATCGAAAGTTTGAAAACAATGCGATGGGGACGGTACCACTGGCCGCTGGAACACGTTAGTTCGGGGTGTAAACGAACAAATTGGAGACATGAGGGAGACCTATACCTCACTCGCCTCGAAAGGGGTTGGATGTGCCGGGGGGCAGACTAAACGCCTAATGCCGCGGCATTCATGGGGCGCAAACCTTCTGGGACGGGCCCCGCGAGCGCCCAAGTAGCTATGAGGCCGGCCGACTCGTTGTGGCGCCACTCACTGCACGCTGAGAAGAGGCTATTGCCTGGAGGTGCCTGGTCCTGGTCGTTGACAACGGCAAGGTTGTAGGACGTACAGCGGTTGGGTTCGAGAGCTTGGGGTGTCCGATAATGCGGGCTATACCCGGAAAGGAGCAGACTTTCTCGTGGCGGCGCACCATACCGACCAATTTGAGATAGGAAACTTCGTTCGCCTGTCAGCTACCCATAGTTGAAGTGGGCGGCCAGGAACCGGTGTTCAAAGAGACTTTTCAGCGCCGGCTTGAACAGAGGTGTGACACGAATACGCACCGAGCGCTTTGTCGTCACAATCCGCTATTACAGGAGCTTCAACGGCTTCGAAGCCGGTTCTCAGGTGGTTATCATTTAACATAAAAGTTATGCGTCTGACACACCAAAATGAAAAGTGTACCCGAATCCCCGACCTCAGGGAAATCGCCTGTGGCCCGTCGTCAAAAACACAACCGGTACAATGGCAGATGGAACAGAACGGCGGGTGCATGGCAGGATATGACCTGCTGAAATTTGAAGAGGAGGAATCAGGCTCTGTTGAGGAATAAAAGGCTAAAGAGTATACCGATTGAGTGTGTCGTAACTTGTAGCCACCCCGCGGAGAAAGCAAATTTGCCAGATCTTGTGAGATATGGCACGGCAGCTCCAGAGTGCTGGACCGGCTTCGGTCGGTGCGAGATGCTTGTCTAGAACACATTTGGAATGAGATTCTCCACTCTGAGAGCCGAGTCGCATCAGTGAAGCAACCGGAAGCTGGGCTGCAAATCGGTCCTGGTCGCGAAGATTCCTTACAAACTCGAGAGAATAGAGCATGCTGGGTATTCATTCGCTACCATCTCCAAGTATAAGGGTGTCAAATGAAGCAAAGAACCCGGAGGATATGGGATGGAGATCTCCCTTAAGATGTGAGCGGGGATGGAGGTGGGTCATATGCAGGACAGGGTTCGGTGAGGGAAGGAGGCGCCGGTGGTGGCTTGCTTGCACTCCAGGACGACAGTATGGGCTTCATTACGAGGCCGAACGTGGTTACGACAAACGCTCCTTTCGGCGTTATCACTCGTAGCAATCCTATTCAAACGACATTAAGGAACGAGCGAAAGAGTCGGGTAGGCACTCACGTTGAATGAGCGCCAAGCAGAAGAGAAGGGGAACGCACACCGAGATCGAGGGATAGCTGCCTGTGATGATCATGAACTTTGGGAAACTGGAATGATTATCAGAACTAGAGGGTCAGTTCATGCTTTTCGAAGTGAAAGGAAGAGGTTCCTGGCCCAGGTCCATGGAAACCTCGGGTTGTGCAGAGAGTCCTCCGGGGGCTAGAGTGCGGCACCTGACGCTGCCTCTTGCTGGGGTAGAGTATTGAAGGTGAGGAGAGGATGAGGTGCAGGGATCTGCTTGCAATGAGATGTTATACAGGAACCATTAAGACGGTCTAAGATGCGTTGAAACCACGGGAATACAAAACGAATGCCTTAGAAGCATATCCGGTAACTGGCATACCGCCCGCTGGTTTCACTGGGACGAATAATTTTGACGACTTGACCTCGGCGGAGACCATAGTACCGAGCAACAGGGTCGGCCATTTGGATTCGAGGCAATTGAGTTTCCTTTAGACGGCTGGAATAGGCATTGGGGTCAGCCAAGGACAAGTACCGATGAAAACGGTTACGTACTATTTCTCCAGCAAAGTTTTCTTCTCCTCAGCAGATAGCACTTCGTGTCGAGGAACGAGGGTGTGGTGGGTGATGTTGACCAGAAGGTCGGCCTCTGAGAACTCCTCTAGGCGAAATTGGGCTGCCATAGCGACGATTACCTATGAAAAAAGTATGAGATATAGACACCAATACGCGAATGGCGTGTCTGCAGATACTTTTCTGGCGGAAGGTGTCATGTTGCCTGGAAAGACAATGATTCCCCGCTGTATTGATTTCTCCTCTAGGATGCTCAGTAATCTTGAATCCCCTACATCAGCGCAATGACTTCTTTGGAAAGAATTTAATCGTACTTTCTCATCGTTTTCACGCCGACGCTCTTCTCCTCCGAAAAGAATACAAAAATTTGGTCCGAGTTGTCTACCCGATGGTTTGTGTAGAAGTTCAGCTGATTGCGACTGCTTGATGTCTGAGCATATCCTCGCATACAGAATACATTTTACGCACTCTACTGTAGCGGATTGGTTTGAATACAGTTCCCTGAACCGCGCCAAATCCATGTTGATTTCCTCGTCAGAGACCCGGTAGCCCTGTAAATGCATTCCATAAGCTCCTCGACCCCCCACGCGCGATTTGAAGCAGCCTAACCCGATCCTTGACAAGTTCGTGAATGGTCCTGTTGACCTTCCAAAGCTTTGCACTCTCGTGGCTTTCCTCTGACATTTTGGGTTGTGGGGAGGCGGGAGGAGGAGAGCTTGTTTGAAACTCCGCTGAATGGAATTGGGCGTTGATGACTGCGCGCATTGCTCACACCGACTCTATCCTTGACCTCGATGGCCCCAACTCCCGTCGCAGGCCCCAGCAATGCCAATGCTACTCCTACATTTACGCTCAACAACACAATAATTGCAAGTCACGACTCCCGTGTTCGACAAGTCCGTATTAACGACTTCACAGTGCAAGTTCAAGCCTGCGAAGGTGTTCAAAAATGCGGTTGAAGCTGGACCGCCACCAACGCCAACAGCACGACCGTCGAATCATGGGCCGAAGCAGATCACTGGGATGAGCTTCGACGACAAGGGCGAGTGTGTCATTACCGGGGCGGAGGACGAGACCTTCCGACTGTACAACTGCAAAACGGGCAAGCAAGTTCTTTCCTCGTGCATCCGGCTTCGTCTAACTAATGGCCGATTTATAGGGCAACGAAGCCGTTATATTCGAAGAAATACGGTGTAGATCTCCCGAGGTTTACTCATAAGAGCTCTGCCATCGTGTACGCTTCCACGAAAGAAGACGACACCATTCGATACCACTCCCTTCACGACAACAAATACCTCCAATACTTCAGGGGCCACAAGGGACGCGTCGTTTCTCTGGAGGTTTCTCCAGTCGATGACGGCTTTATGTCCGGCTCCCTTGACAGAACGGTCCGCCTCTGGGACCTTCGGACACCTGCCTGCCGTGGTCTTCTCGCTCTGCCAACC
The DNA here is from genome assembly GCA_951394405.1 of Coprinellus micaceus. Lineage (NCBI taxonomy): Eukaryota > Fungi > Basidiomycota > Agaricomycetes > Agaricales > Psathyrellaceae > Coprinellus > Coprinellus micaceus. The sequence continues at coordinate 1,861,367 of OX596339.1, read as the reverse complement.
CCAGGGCCAATAGTTGCCTACGAACCGGGAGGAATGGTCTTCGCGGTCGGCGTTAACACCTATCAACGCATAATGCTATACGACTCCACGGCATATGACAAGCGCCCATTCCTGACCATCGTCTTGGACGACCCCAGCTTAGCTGCAATCACCTACCCACCAAGGGCGATCTTCATGACTTCCCTGTCGTTCTCAACCAATGGCGCCTACATCCTCGTCGGCTGTTCTGGCAGTGCTCATTACATCGTCGACTCATTTGAGGGCACTATTTTAGGTAAATTGGAGGGACATGTGGGATTGGAGAGGAGAGGGATGAACGCCCCTCCCAGTATCGAGGCAGTGAAAGGCATTAGCGGAGAAGAAGTGTCATGGACGCCAGACAGCAAATACGTTCTGGGGGGCAGTCTCGACGGGAATATCTATGTTTGGGACGTACAAAATCTCAGCCAGACGCCACCAGACCCCAACCCCAAGGCTATTCGAGTAATTCGTCCCATTTCGACGCTTGAAGGGCACAAGGGTCCAGCACGTTGTGTGAGATTCAACCCTCGATATGGAATGCTGGCGTCAGCGGGACATGAACTGGTGAGCGGCCTTCTTAGCCGACTTGTTCATTTTCCTCATCATCTTTGTAGGCGTTTTGGCTCCCTGACACAGCCGGGGATGCAGAGGATATTTCGAAAGACTTGCTCAAACGGCAAAAGCTGGTGTAGATCATGTTCTTTTGGTGATTTATTCGCCACACGCTGCCTTCGCTTCGGGATTTGCAGGGCGCCCTGCTGTATTATAATTCCATTTATCCCGCCTTCACGGTATACATAATCCGCCTCCATTACGTTTTCTATGATATATCCACGCTTTCATTCAGCACGGACAATTCTCGCCTGCCAAGGTGCAGGATTCGCTGACTTTCGTGCAGCTCGTTTCGACACTTGCCAATGCCAGTGCGTGACAAGCGCCGGCGGCTAAGCGGCCCGCCTCTAAGCGGTCACGTGGAGGGCTCGACGGGGGAGGACGTGGCAGCTTTGTGACTTTGTCTTGTGTCACCGAATTCTCTCTCTCCTCTCACCCTTTGGTACCCTTTCGGTTGGTTTATAGGTCGAAATGCGTTTTTCTGCGTTTTTCAGTGCAGGCCTCTCGCTGGCGTCGCTATTCTCTGCCGTTGCCTCCGGTACGACCAGGGTTAATCACCACGATGTCATGGAGTGCTCATTCTAAGATCCCGAATTGCAGCTACAGCAGACGAGACGTTCGTGAAGGACCCTGAGGTTAGCGCTACAGCTACGTTCCCTGAAGACAACACCTTCAACCGTACGTGGAACGATGGACCTGGGTCGACCCCGTTGCTCACGCGATACGCGACCTTTAGACATTGTCAACGGCCAGAAGAACACCATTACAATCACTCTCGAGAACAAGTCTAACCAGAACTTGACTCTGTTGAGCGTTGCTGGATCTCTCACGCACCCGGACACCAACGCACTGGTCAAGAATGTATGTCTTCGAGCCGCCAAGTAAAAGAAACGCCGCTAACGTAGTGCCTAGTTGACTTCCATCCCATTCGGCAACGTACCGCTGGCGGAGAAACTCGAGATCAACATTCCCTACACTTTCTACAGCCAGTACGTTTCCCGTGTCTCGAAAATGAGTACCACATTTCTAACACCCTAGTTCCAGGTTCAAGGTTAGATGATCTTCCGAACAACACCCTTCCTAAAGCCTAATGACAACCGTCACAGCCTGGCGACCACCGCCTCAACATCTGGGTACAGCATAGCGATGGTGTAAGTGGGCAACGCTCTAATACCTCACATCTCTGACGATTTCTTATAGGACAAGGTCTACACCGTTGATGCCTACGAATCCGTCATTACCGTTATTGAAGCTCCGCTGTCCATCTTCGACTTGAAGATGTAAGGTTATTGTACTCAACCTCGTTGAATGTCTCTCACACCACACCCATAGGCTGTCCACCTACCTCATCGTCTTCGCCATCCTCGGTGGAGCCGGGTACTACACCTACCGTACACTCGCGCCCCCCAAGAAGAAGACCAAGAAGAGTCCTGCTCAGGTTAGCGCCCCCGTCGGTACTATCACTGCTACTGGCGCTGGCGGATACCAGGAAGAGTGGATCCCCGAACACCACTTGAAGAAGGCCAAGAAGAGCACTGGCGGTGCTACGAGCGGCACCAGTGCAGACGAGCTCAGCGGCGCTGAGTTGAGTGGTAATGAGGGCCGACGGAGGAAAGGCAAAAAGTGAGCTACAGCAATCTATTCCTCTCGAGTCCATGCGTTTGGTCTCCTTTGACTAGATAACCCTCACTGTACACTACTTGGGTATATGTGTTTGCGACGTGAAAAACTGAACGACTGGACCTAGTCAGTGGTGAAATGGCTCAACCCGAAACCATCGTCTGGCCTGGCCCGAAGGTTGACCGCAATCTTGTTCTGCCGCACCTGCGCCGCAGTCAACTCTCCCGAGGCCTGCGTTGTTGGTCGGTCGTCAGAAAGGCCATCGAGGACTGAATCCTGCCTCACACCCTTTGCGGTTGGCCGTCGTTCTGGTTCCTGGTCCCAGCAGCGTTCGATGAGGTCCCATAGCCTCAAGGTCAACCCTAGATTGATGACCGCCACATCGGTAGGGCCTGGCTTTTCAGGTCGCTTCCCTCTCGACACTGCCAGGACAATGGCACTATTGTTGGTAATCGTGTGGAAAGGTACTCTCATGGTCATGATCTGTGAGATCCTGAATTTGCATTTGCCCAGTGTGTGAGATCGGTGACATACCTCGTAGCAAACGCAAGCGAGTGAATATACATCCGACTTATCTGACAGAGGGAGTCTCGTGGACACATCCTCACATGCAAGTAGTTCGGGAGCCTGATAGGCAACTGTTCCCGTCTGCGCCGTCGACAGGCGTGTCAACCTCAGGTGGTGGTTAGTGTCCGTTGAGATAGTGGATATACCGAAGTCTGCGAGGCAGGCCCTTCCGTTGTCCGACACAAGGATGTTGTCCTAAAGATCCTCTTAAGTACAATGCGCTGAGATAGTGGGAAGCATCTCACTCCTTTTAGATCACCGTGAAAGACACCCATGCGGTGGAGATACTCCAGGCCCGACGCAACATCGGCAATCTGGAATAATAGGTGAGTGGTGGTAGACGTGTCAGATCCCTGGAGACTGACTAGCAGCAGGCGCGGTCCCGACACACGCGGGAAGTTACTCTGGAGGTATTGCCGGACGTTTCCCTTTGCCATGAAGGGTGATACGAGGACGAAGTGTTCTCCTTGGTCAGAGAAGACGCCGTAAAAGGGGAGGACGTTGTCATGGCTGAGGTTGGACCATGTCACAACTTCCTTGTAGAAGGTCTGTGATTGATGTGAATGTGCCGTTCCGGCCATAGAAGGTTAGAGATTGTAATGTGCGTGTACCTTCAGGACTTTGTTCCTATGGGCAACCTTCAGAGCAAGCACCTTTCCCTCGTAATTGCCCATGTACACTTGGCCAAACGACCCCACGGCGCCCTGAATGAGTTTCGCACCGGCGACCGGGACTGTAGGGTGCTCCAGGATTGTTGGATACATTTCACTGCCACCCGAAAGTCGATGAAGAGCTTTCAAGAACGCCGTCCTGGCCAGTGGCTCCGAATCGATGTGGACGCTAAAATCCAATAACTTTGGACCGTGTCACGTCAGATAAAGACGGTGCACAAAATGAGCGACGTACGAGCTGAAGGGCGTTTAGAACAGGGTGGGCTTCTGGAGACTGGAGCGATATCAGGTACCTGTACAAAGCAGACTTCTGGTCCCCGGAAGTGACTGCGACCATAAGCTGGAACAAGGTATACAGCCCTGAAAATCCTGGGCTATTGGGAAGTGACCACTCGAAGCTCTCCTTCCAAGCCAAGGTCATGAGCCGCCTGACGAACGGAAGTACGTCCTCTTTGGCGACGCCTTCGACAATCGTTTCTATCGTGGGCGCATGGACGTCTTCAAGGCGTATCTGCGCGACAATCAGCACGGGTCAAGGAAAAGTCGAAAGAGCGATGCCCATACCCGTGATACAAGGCGCCTAGCATGCTCCAGCTGCACTTCACTGCACATGGGCCAGAATTTTTCATCGGGCACTGCTGCCAGTTTCCCTCGCGCCTTGTTGCGGTTTTGCTCATATGGTGAGTGGGAGGGAGTTGACCCTGTCACAAGCGTCAGCGTCTTCTCTGGCTTGGTCACAGAGTCTAACCTACGGTACGCAATTGAGTTCGTTCTGCGACTTTCTTCCACATACATATCCGTCGCAAGGTTGAAGAAGTTCTCGTCCGTGTGTGTTGCCAATGCCTCCAAATGGCGTCTGCGAGTGTCGTTATCGGTTACCGACCGGTTCGCTGCTAACCCATGAGTTTGAGATGGCACCGACTAGAGGTAATGCATTACATTCATGTAACAAATACGCCCCCAGTTCCTCATTGGCGACGACCGCGCTCATGAGGGGGCTTGCGGCGACGAGTTCAGTCTGGATAAGTAAGGGGAAATCGGGGCGCGGCATCGTAGAACTTGGGAAGTTGACGGGATCTGGACTTCTTGACAGCAGACTGCTCTTATATGAGGAACGCCTCGTGGCGTTCGAATGAAAGGGCAGTGCGGGCGCCTAATTCTGACACCTTCTCGGGCTGTGTCATAGGGGGCACAGTACCGCCGCACCGTATATTGCATAGAGTTGCCTCGACTTTCCAGAGGAGAGGATTCCAGAGCACAAAGATTGTCAGTGACAACGTTCCGTAAGAAGAAGACCATCTTTCAATCCAGCGGTGTGAAGGGGATCGTGCTCCGCCTCCACATTTAACACGTTGGACGAAGACTCCTGTGACCACAGGAAGGCGATGCCTTTCGGGATCGAGTTCCCAGACACCGGAACAGGATGAAGTTCCTGGACACTGTAAAGTGGAAAGGTTTGGACGACATGCAAGAAGTTTTTGAGCCCTCTGCATTGAAACATTGCCATTTTAGGAAGAGCATGTCCATTTTGAGGAGTGTAGTTATGACATGTTTGTGTTTGTATATACTTGTCTCGAGGAGGGGTTGAAGGCTGCGCCCGCGCCGCGGGCTCAAGGTGGCTGCATGTTATCTCTTGACTTACGACCGTCCAACATTCGAAGTTCACCGCTTCTTTCTCAGAGGCGATGGCGCAAGGGAGTGGGATGCGTATAACTGTTCAGTTTTTTGGTCCAAGTCCTCTAGTCGAGCCAATTCCTCTCTCAGCTCTTCCGACATTCTTTGCAGTATCTTGGTCTCTGGGAACCAGCGCAGGATGAGGAGACCGCTTAATTTCGTCACCCTGGACAGCATCACGTATACTCCTTGACCTCTGGATGACGCTATGTCAATTATCGCGTGAGTTAATGTCCTTCCTTGACTTTTGTAATCAGTGTAAGAGTATGCAGGCACTAACGGTATTTGTTTCCGTTGAAAGGACTTCGCCATCGCCTCGCCCGATCCTACGTCGTATTTGATACTCGATCCAGTGGGGAAGAGCGGTACGAGCCCTCGCTTGAGGCCGGGAGCCTTTAGAGTGCATCCAGGGATGCTAACGTGCACCACTTCTGCGAATCGTCTCCCCGCCTCGTCAGAAGTGTAGACGATGTGTTCGATTGTTCCTTCTTTCCCGTTCACCACTTTAAAGGGTACTGAGACGTTTTCGGTGACCATCACTCGCATTCCAATAAAGAGAGGTAGTCGGCCGAAGGCTTCGCCCGCTATATGGGAAGGCAGATCCCAAAGTCTTTCAGTGAGTCCTCCCTGTACCTTTGTTCGGTGGACGAAGTCTCTGGAATGGTATAGATGAACTGATTTGCCGCTACGTCTGGCATGTGCGACGAGGAGACTCGCATTGAGAGTGTCTCGTAGGATCCTGCTACCGACGATTACAGGAGCGCTCTCAAATTCGACAAGTGACGCTGGATCCTTCGCGGCTACCTTGCCGATTTCTCTGCTGCGAAGCAGGTCGATTACGCTCGAGCTCGTGCCCTCCACTACTACGGGTTTTTCGTTCTGGTCGAGGCACGAGCCGGTACGAACCATATCCAACAGTTTGGCAAGTATGGGGTCGTCTTTCTGCCGTTTGTTTTTCTTTAGAAGAACCACCGTATTTACCGATCGCCATAGGTATGCCCCTGCGATGGCGTCTAGACCGCTGTTATCGCGCGTTTGAAGGAATGATGGGTTCCTCACGAGCCGGTATGTGAACAGACTAGGTTGCTTTGGTGGCGATAGCTGATAAAAGTCTCCTAAGAATATGAGGTTGACTCCCCCGAAGACCTTTGTGCAATCCTCAAATGCGTCCCCTTTCGCCATCTTCAGTTTTGCGGACATCATTGCCATGAACCCCGCTCCTATCATGGAGGTCTCGTCGACGATGAGGTACTTGACTCCTCGCCATTCTTCGGAAAGGCGCCTAATCGTTGTATCCTTGTCAGATGCTCTGTGGTTCGCCCCTATGGAAAAAAGGGAGTGCAGAGTATTTCCTCCAATCAATGCGGCTGCGATTCCCGTAGGAGCACCTATGCGCAATTCTTCTGCACGGCCGAGGATATAGAAGAGGAGAACGATGGTTTCGATAAGGTAAGACTTCCCGGTACCACCCCTTCCACCGATGTACATCATCAGCTGGGTTCCTCCATCTATGGCATGGTGAGCGACTATTTCAAAGGCTCGTCTCTGTTCGGGGTTCGTCATGATATTGCGAACCCTCATGAGTTCCTTCACCGATTTCCACATATCCCTTCTCTTTCGTTTCGTTTTCCAGAAGTTTTTTTTCAACGTTTGTATCTCCGCTGACGGTGGTATTTCCACAGGAACTGGCGGCGCGGGAACTCTAGGAGAGTCGGTGCTGTCCAATACGTCTTCCTCGATCACCCCCGTTGAACCGCGGCGCTTGCATTGACTCATAAATTCTGCCTGTTTGAGCAATGAGTCGTCGTCGAGAGGGTTGGTTACATTTACGGGGTCGCTCGCGCTGTCTATGTCCATTGTCAACGACTCGTGAGTGTTGAGATAATCGACGAAGGCGCACGCAGCTTCATCTCCTATTAACAGCTTGAGCCTTCCGGGAAGCCTTGTTGCATTGTCGTCCCCTTCGGATTGTGTGTTATCGTCACTGGATCTCAGAATAGCGAAGATGCTCTGCTCTGCTTCTGTCGTCTCGTCTTGCATAGCCGCCTCGATGACGGTGTCTACGTTCAATCGATCTTTGTCGGGACGGAATGGACTCTTTGTCTTTCTTGGACGGGCGTCTCTCGCTTGTTTGGCCTCTGCCATCAGCGACATATTATCAACTATGCGCCGGTCCACTTCGGTGAGGAATGGGAGCAGGTGTTGCAACGTCGCGTACCAATCGGACCCGTTGATGGTCAGTTCCGTCGGGCACCTCCAAGGTTTGAATAATATGCACATGTCTCGAGCCCAACGCTCGCGTTCCATTTCTGATCCGTTTCGTCTCGGGATCCTCGGTCCTAGGAGTACAGGTATCACGAGCTGAGCGCGGAGCCGCATCGAATGTGTACGAGCTTGAGGATGATCGGTACTAGAGAAATGACCGACGGTTGTAAGGGTCGAGGAGGATGATCGTGGTGGTTTGGGTACCTTCCTCGTTGACGCCAGGAAGTTGTACAGACCCATGGATTCGAACGGTTGAATTGCAGGACGGAATATGTAGTCCAGTAGTTGGTTGGAAGCATTTATTTCCCCCCGTTCCACTGTCACGGACATACTAACTCCGGTAATCGGTGGATCTGCACTTGCTTCACCCTCGTCAGTGGATTGTCTCGCTTGGAAGACCTTTTCGACGTAGCGGACGATTTCTGACCAATTGACAGGATGGAAGGTTTCGTTAGTGTAGTTTTCCCCCGTGCCTAGAATGTAGCTCATAACCTGGGGGTGAGAGACCTCCTGATGTCCGAGCATGCTGTTGACGGCAATCGTCATTGCTCTTCTGTTGTCAGACTCTCCCCTCCCGCTCTCGCTGAGCACGCCTCTCGCTTCACCTTGTTTGATTGCGTAGGATAAGGCTGTGAGCCCAGCATGGATGGTGAGGGGAGCCTTGGTTATGTAGTCAGTTAGGTAGTACATGAAGGCTTTAGCATCTTCCCCTGAGCCGATGAATTTGACGTCGGTGTTGCACTTCAGAAGAAATGAGATTGTGGGGTTAAAGTGTGTCATACGCGGATGTATTCTCTTGAGGTGAATTGTGCCGGTGTCGGGATCGATAGACGTGACAGGAGTGGTGGTCCCGTCCAAGCCGAAGCGACAGTTCTCGGCGCTTCGACTATCCCGCGGTCTGAGGTATTTCCAGCACGTTCCTGTATGGACGTGCCAGTTGAACCGCAGGAGGAGTTCGTCGAGGTACTCGTTCATTTCCCTCGAAAAATCTGGCGCTTCAGAACTCTCCAATCGCGGCCCTGTGACCGTTGCTGGATGCTGTTCCATCATCCCAATATCTTCCCGGGTGTGAGTCGATAGATCGTTGAAGCATGCCTTCGAACCCTGGAACCCGGATGCCATGATGGAGTCTAGCCAATTCGTCAACTTCACTCTGTATAGCTCAGACGATTTCAGTGATGCCGCAAGGGTTTCGGGAGGGAGATGTCCTCGTAACCATATCAGCATGTGACAGTGCAGACTGCCCCGTCCTTGGGTCTCCACCGTTCCGTAATAGGCTTCGCATTCGCCGAATATTCCTCCTTTACTTCCCTTGCGACCATGCCTCAGTATAACACGTATAAATTTTTTCACCACGAAGTCAAAGAACTGTGCACATGCTACAGGATGTTTCAGGGCCGCCGTCGTTCTTTGTTTGATGGTCCAACCTTCCAGCGCTTCGATGTCCTCTGCGCTAGAACACCGAGTCGCGAGAACCGTCACGATGGGGTTGTAGTAGTCTGCAGGGTTTAGTGTAACGAATAGTGAAGGAGAGCCCTTCTGGCTGATCATTGCACGAATCTCGTTGCGCATTTTGATCTTCTGCGCTACGCTACCAGGTATTTTCTTTGCGACTGGGGAAATAGACGTCATGGTACGAATGATCTTCCTCTCCTCATCGTCTTTCGGCTGGTAGTTGGGGTCCCGCTGAAACGTTTTTCTCAGCTCCGAGAGCTTACTTCTATCCATATGAACAATGTCACGTATGATGGTCGCGTAGGATGTGTAGGGCACGCAAAATCTCAGGCTTGTGTTGACTGAACCCTTGCGGATGATGTTGTAGACGTCGAATGCGATTTGAGGGTCGTTCTCGAAAAAGGGATCCCGGACGGTTAGGAGGTGACGCAGCTGTTGCTCCATGCTTATAGGACGCTTCCTCCGGGGATGATGAAAGCCTCCAATTCCGTAGGGATCCGCGTTGGGATGAGCCCAGCTCAGCCAATTTGGATTGTTGATGTCAGGAACTGGGAGGGTGCCGGCTTGTGAGCTGAGGAATGGCCGACCTTCTTTGCAGTGCTCGAGCGCGTGGAGCGTCATTTGTCGGTAGCTGAACGCACTTCGGTCGCCTAAGGTGTACGAAACGTTCTCCATCAGAAGGCCTTCCACCTCATCTAGGCGCCCAGAGTAGTCCGACGTCACGGACTCGATTGCGTCATTGATGGGCAAGTGCCCCAGCTTCACCGCGCTTGGAACGCCGATGTCTCCTGGTCCTTTGAAAAGATTCTCTAGATGGTTCGAGCTGAACCCTCGGAATGATTCAGATTCTTTATAGTGGGGGTTGTGTTCAATGAGAAACTCAATGAGTAGTTTGACTCGACTTTTTCTCACCAGGATGGGGTGTAAGCGGTGGATTGTGTCAAGCGTAGGGAGGATCGTCGAAATCAGAAGAGCGCACATGGTATCCGCGATGCTTTGTGCATTGGGTGGTAGGACGTCGTTGATTCGAAGTGTGTCGAGCGGAGTCGAAATGATGTTTCCTTTGATGTGGCGCCTCTTCGCAGCGAACAATTCGCCGGAGGAGTCGTCCTCGAATCCGCGGAACCTGCACAAAATGCTACTAGTTCTGACTCTGCAGATGAGGGCCTTCTCGAACACAGACATCCCCTCGAATCCCCTGCGCACGTCCGCCGGTAACTGATCTCTAGCGTAGTACAACCAGTTCGCTAACGCGAATCGAGGCATCATCCCCCGAACTAGGTCCCTGAGGCATGTGTTGCATGAAGATACTGTTTTAGGGAGGTTCACGTCTTCTAGTCCTCGCGGGTCGAGTATGGCTCTATCGTATGCGTCAAAGTTGTAAGTATTCGGGATGGCAGAGATAGGGAGCTCATCGTTCCGAAGCAGAGACAGATCGAGGTTAATCGCGGGGATGCTTCTGATTTCATCAGGTGGGGTGAGAGCACTACAGACCGCGCATACACGCCTCATGAACCGCTTCAAGGATGTCATCTTTTGCCATTCTGAAATGATGGACTTTTTGAGCCCGTCCGAAGCCGGATCGAGGTGTTTCAGCGATTCTTTCTCGGTTGGCGATAGCGCGGGGGTGTCCCGAGTGATCGGTGCAGTGACCGAACGTCTATCACGAGGTGGTATGGAAGTCCCTCCAAGTGGCGCGTTCTGTGTAGGGCGTTCCACGGTCAGAACTTGCAACGGGTCTTTTTGGAGTCTGCTGAGAGCGGCTCGTAGCGCGCGAGAGCCAGACCAATTTGTCGAGGAATCTACTTGAATGGACGATTCTGAAATAGGTCTAACACCTATTATTGAAGCCGTCGCAGTTGTATGCAGTGGAGTAGGCGAGTTTCCTGGCAGAACGCCCCGTTCATTTGTTACCTGCATGCGAGCCGCGGATACAATGCCGATTCCTGCTCTATTAGCAGTGTTGGGAATGGCTTTAGCCCCAATAGGTGATCGCCGCGGCTCCCCTGTCGGTTCTAGCCGCTGCCCAGAGCCCTGGATCCAAGGTTTTATGGGCCTGAGGCGTGTTGTGAGTCTGAACGCGTACAAGAGAGAACCACACAAGATATTGCAGGTGTGGGATAGGAGACGGGAGACTATGACGTCTTTCCTCAGACCCTTGGAGGAGATGCCGTGGTAGGTGCATATGTCCCCAAGTTGCCTGATGATGAGGTGCTCGAATTTCCGGACGATCGTGTGGACGTCCGTCTGAATGATCAGGAACACTGGGTCACTGATTCTTCGATCATCTACCCTTAGCTGCCTGATAATATCTACGAAATTGTAAGCACTGTTCCAGACTTGTGTGTTGAGCTTATAGGGTTGCATAGAGATGCTCCCCGCCTCTGAAAGGTGGGGCCGCTGGACGATATGAATCGACATCCCGGAAAAATAGTTGGGGTGGAGTGCAGGGTACTGAGGCTGATACTCGGAGTAGCTGGCTTTTATACCCTTCGACATGACGGGTCAAAGAGTTTCTGCGCCGACATCTTCTTCGATTGCCCGGGCTTCGAGGTTTTTGAGGCGATAGTGATGGAGAAATGCTTAAATTGAAACTGATTTGGGAAGATTGACTTACTTGAAAACGTCTTTGTACCAGGGGCTGAGCTGCACCGAAACACCTTTACCGAATAGCGATACGGCAAGTTCTAGTTGTCGATGCGGTTTTGGAAGCCTTCCCTCCAAAGGAGGCTTGCTGGCTCTGGGAGAGTCGTGGCGAGATGATAGGCGCGCTGACTCATTCGGGATCAGCTGACGCGTGTGAGAGAAGCCATCATAGGGTCCGAGTCGGAATCCTCGAGAAAACTGCATGCCTTGTTTTCCCCACCACGGCCATCGCCAAATTCGATGGAGTCGCATCGATTGCCTTAGTGGAGTTGATCCGAGGCTTTCTGATGTACAGTATATAAGACTGGACTACTAGTCGTTTGCGCTCTTCAAGATACAATGCATCCCCTCGATGAACAGGAACCCTTCCTTTCAAAAGAGAACGATCGGTACACGGTGTACCCTATCCAGTATCCCCTCGTAGGTCTAGGACAACTGCTGAGAGCGCGTCTTACTGACATCTTGACTTCGTAGTTGTGGAGTATGTACAAAAAGGCTCGAGAATCGTACTGGCTACCAGATGAGGTCAACCTCACTGAAGATATTCGCCAGTGGTCTACCTCGTTGACGGATGCTGAGAGGCATAGTCTCTCACGGATTCTGTCTTTTTTTGCTACTGCGGACGGACTGGTTGCGGAGAATCTGGTCGAACGGTTCGCCTCTGAGGTCACTGTACCTGAGATTCGTCTTTTCTACGGCTTCCAAATCGCCATGTAGGTCCCAGTGCTCCAATTTCGCCGTTGAGGGAGTATGCTGACGGTCTACCAGGGAAGGAATACATGCGGAAACTTACGCTCTGCTACTCGAAGCTTTCATCGCTGACGATGCTCAACGCATGAAACTACTCCAGGGCTCGACTACCGTCCCGACTATCGCTGCTAAAAATGTTTGGGCTGCGAAGTGGATCGCGAACAAGGTGTAGAACGATGCAAGTATGACCCACTGTAAGTGGGGAGAGTTCGATGTTAGATTGGAAGTAAGTAGGGTATACAAGATACGCACCTGTAAGTGGGGAGAGTTCGATGGGGACTCACCCACTTACAGTGTGGACTATATACTGTGGAGAACAATAGATAACCTATATACGGAACAATAGGAAAAAACAATAGACGTTCCATAAATAGAGAACAATAGCAGTGAATGGAGATAAGGTGGAGATAAGAGAACAATAAGTGCGAGTATAATGGGAATAATACAAGGTGGTTGTTGTTCTCTGTAGAACAATAGAAGATAAGTAAAACGTTCGAAATAGAGGTATTCTTTGTAGAGATAGAGTTGACATGAGCATTGTCTTCCAACACACCCCCTCAATGTAATGTCTCTGTATTTACTCGAGTCCAAGAGCAAGTCGATGACGTTCAACGGCAGGTTTGGGTAAAGGTTTAGTAAATATATCGGCGATCATATCGGTAGTAGATAAAAAGTGAACAGTAATGTCGCCTCGCTTGATAGCATCCCGAATCCAATGCATCTTTATATCGATGTGCTTCATTCGGCTATGGAGTTCTGGGTTCCGGAGAACCTTGAGTGCGGATTGGTTGTCGACCATGAGTGGTGAGGGAGTAGAGACGTCGTGACCAAGTTCCTTCAGGAGTGTGCGCATCCAGATGATGTCCCTTCCAGCGCTCGACGCAGAGACGTACTCTGCCTCTGTTGAGGAGTCTGCCACCGTCGATTGCTTCTTTGCAGACCAACTAACTGCTCCTGATCCCATTTTAATGACAAATCCAGATGTGGATCGTCGCGTGTCAAGGCACCCAGCATGATCTGCGTCACTGTATGCTTGAAAGAGTTCCGAAGACATCTTGCTACCATTGTTACGATAGGTGAGCTTCAGATCTTTGGTTCCCTTGAGGTAACGGAATAGGTGCTTGACTGCTTTCCAATGCATAGGTCCGGGGTTGGAGTTGTATTGGGCTAGTTTGGCAACAGCGTAGGCAATGTCAGGGCGTGTCGCAATCATAAGGTATATCAGGGCGCCGATGGCATTCATGTATGGGACGTTCTTCATCATCTCGTCGTCAGCCTTGTTTGGAATGTACTTGGTGAGAGTAGCACCGCTTCCTGGATCCATTGGAGTTCCTACTGGGTAGCAGTCCTCCATCTTGAATCGCGCAAGCATGTCGAGGATGTATTGAGTCTGGGATAGGCGCATGACTCGGTTCTCGCGGTCGTAGTCGACCTTGATTCCAAGCAGGTACGAGGTGGGTCCGAGATCCTTGATCTTGAAGACCTTGGCAAGGGAGTCCTTGAGCCATTGGATCTTCTCCTGGCTTTTCGAGGTTATGGTGATGTCGTCAACGAAGACTGGTACAACAATGCGGGTCCCATCCATCTCCCAGACATAGATAGCCGGGTCAGATTTTATTTGGGTGAATCCGATTGCTTCAAGCTCTGATGCTAGCTTTTGGTACCATAGTCGTCCGCTCTGTTTCAAGCCATATAAACCCTTCTTCAGCCGGCACACCCACCTCCGTCCCTTTGCGTCTGGATTCTTGATCTCAAACCCTGGCGCTTGCTCCATGTAGACTTCGTATTGCTCCTCGATTGTTCCGTTGAGGTAGGCATTGTCGACGTCAATGGTCTCGATGAAGTGTCCTTCCATGGCGGCTTGGGCAAAGATCGCGCGAATTGATGTGAGACGAGATGCAGGTGCCCATGTCTGATCGTAGTCTACTCCAGGCATTTGGGAGTATCCCTTGGCGACAAGTCGAGCCTTGTAGCGGTCAATTGTGCCATCTGCCTTTCGTTTGATGAGGAAGACCCATCGTGATCCGACAACCTTTCGTCCCTCTGGTAGTTCGACTAGTTCCCAAGTGCCATTGGTGGTTAGAGCGTCAATCTCAACCTGTGCTGCGGTCTGCCAGTGTTCGCCATCTGGTCCTGCGAAGGCTTCCCAGTGTGTCCGAGGCGCATCTCCTGGACGGCGTGTAGCCGCTCCTAGTGCTTTATCCTGTGCCATGTAGAATGCCATTTCCATGCCTTGGTCAAGAGTCAGGGTCTCTTCCAGGGGGACGTGGTATAGACTGATGAGAGAATCAAGTATACTGGTGGCACGTAGTGCATCTTCCATGTCTACAGGTTCGTCGTCAAGGTCAAAGTCCTCAGCTGCAATGGGTTGTACAGGTTCGTCGTCTTCATCGTCGTCTTCATCCTCATCCTCATCCTCTGTTTCGGGTAGCTGATTGTTTCTCTGTGCACCCCCTCGATCTGCTACCTGTTCACCCCCTTCACGCCTGGCCACTGGAATTGTACCGCGTCTCCCTTTTCCACTCGCGAGTTGGTAGTCCTTGACGGTCATTGCCGTTTTCCGTACGGGCCGGGAGCTTTGTGCTACTAGCGGTGGAGCTTTCGGAACTTTCGCCTTGCGAGGGATTGATTCGCGAGGGGGAGGGGGAGGTGGCCGGGTGCGTTTCTGGGCAGGTGCTGGAGGTGCGACTGGTGCTGGAGGAGGTAGTTCTGGGAACATGGGTCCATCCTCAGCTGGTGCAGGGAGCCCTGGGAACAAGGCAGGTATTGGTAGCAGCTGTTTCGTTGAGGGAGTAGATGAGGGATCCCGTTTCGTAGGAGTAGGTGGAATTGACGGATGGACAGACGGTTGCTGTGTGGCTGGCGTCTTAGGCTCAGTTTTAGGAGGTCGCTCGGGAGTCCGAGGTGCTGCTTGGTCTCCATCGTCATCATTGTCGCTCTCGTCTGATCCATCATCTGGATGGTCATGGGGAGGCGGTGGTGGCGCGATGGGAGCATGAGGTGGTGCAAGAGGTGGATTCTCCGGTTCGAGATTGGCGTCTGGCCAGATGTCCCTAATGCCTATAGGCGTGTATGCCTGTTCGTTCCCTACGGTCGAGAGGCCAGGGAAGGTGCCTTCAGCGAAGATAACATCCCGGGATATGGTGATCTTCTTCGTTACTGGATTGTAGCATTTCCAGCCTTTGTAGCCTGGTTCAAAGCCGATAAAGACACAAGGCTCCGTGTGTGACTGGAGGTTCTTGCGGTCCTTGCGCAATACATGGACGTATACGCGGCAGCCAAATACTCGGTGCATGGACAGATCGGGCTTTGCTTTATGCCAGACTTCATAGGAGGTAGTATTCGATAATGTGGAGGATGGAGTCGCATTCAGGATGTCTGTGTAATAGAGTACAGCTGCACCCCAGAACATCATGGGAAGGCGTGCTTGGTTGAGCATGGCAATGACCCCTTCAGTTAGCGTGCGATTGAGTCGTTCGCTGACACCGTTCTGTTGAGGTGTGGCTTTAACTGTGTGTTGCCGTGCGATACCAAGTCCCTTGCACCATTGAATGAAGTCGTTCCCCATGTATTCCCCTCCTTTGTCATCACGAAGTTCCTTGACCTTTGTGCCGAGCTTTCGCTCACTCTTGGCAACAAAGTCTTTGAAGGCTTGGAATGCGTCACTCTTGTGTTTCAGGAGGGCGACCTCCTTGAACCGTGAGTGGTCATCAATGAATGTGATCCAGTATCGATAGCCGATTGGTGTCTGTACAGCGAGGGGTCCATGGAGGTCCAAGTGAATCCGTCCAAGGAGCTCTGTTGAGCGATTCGCTGATAGCTTTGGGAATGGATCCCGATGTTGCTTGCCTGCAATGCAGTGTTCGCAGGTGTCATTGAGTTCCGTGCCCTCCTTCACCAGGATGCCAGTGGCTAAGTCTTGGCGCATAAGCGTCTCCAGACGGTCCTTCCCAATGTGCCCTAACCTCTGATGTAATAGTTCCTTCTCGATCTTGGAGATGTAGGCTGCCTCCGTTTCCGTGTTTTCGAGCGTTGTCCCATTGAGAGAGCCAACAGTTCCGTCGATGGTAGCTGTTAGGAGTAGCTCGCCATTCTTGAAGAAGTCAAGCGAGTCTCCTTCAATTACGACGCACATTTTGCTCTTCTTAACAACGGAGAGGATCGAGAATAGGTTATTGCGAAGTGCGGGAACATATAGTACATCGTTGAATATCACAGTTTGGCCAACTTTTCCGTATATACGAGGCGTGAAACGTACTTCCCCCTTTCCTGTAGCCCAGACGATCTCGTTGTTGGCGAGAGACACAGCAATTTTCACCGCAATCATGTTACGGATCCACTTGCGATTGGGTGTCATATGTGAGGTTGCACCTGAGTCTGGGTTCCAGGAAGTATTAGTGGGGTTGTTACGAGCTCGACGGATAAGGGGACTTGCGATGTGGGCAACACTGGCCATCATGACGCTCTCCTCAGCAGTCGCTGCTGTGGTAGGTGTCTCAGCGATCTTGGCCTTCTGGGAGTTCTGGACGCGGCAGTCCTTGTCCTCATGCGTGTTCTGCCAACCGTGGACCTTGCACCTGTACTTCGCCTTCTTCTTCGGGGCAGCTGTAGCTACCTGAAGAGCGGCGGACGTCCCCTCAGCAAGCTGAGTGTTGCGAGCAAGGGAGTCGGCCTTGCGAAGGTGATCGAGGACTTCAAGGGGATTGTCGTCCCCAGTGGAGATGTGGTTGAGCGTATTGCGGAGGATGGTGTCATCCTTGCCAAGACCAATGGGGATCATGCTGATCGCAAGATCGCGCGCGAGATGAGCAGCCGTGTATCCTTCCTCGAAAGCAGAGGGCGTAAGGAGTTCACTTGCTCCCCGACTGGTGGATTGAATCGTCGTCGTTGCTCCGTCCGATGTCGTTTGGGAGGAGATGGTGACAGACCGTGTCGTCTCTGCAAGGTATTCTGCTCCTTGCGGGAGGAGTGCGGTGAGACGTGAGGCGTGCGCCATGCAACGCGATCCGAAGTCGGAGTAGGTCTCCTTCTCAAAGCCCGAGGACCTCATGCGAAGTGCCATCATCTCCTGAAGGACACTGATGCGAGAGCCAGAAGTCTTGGGCTGGTAGGTTTCCAAGAGCTTCTCCCAGATAGCAGCGATGTCGGTGACTTGGATGCCAGAGAGGACGGTCTCGAGTTGGGAGTGGTCGAGAGTAGACCGGACGTAGCCGATGAGCTTGGAGCGGCGACTGGCATAGTCGGACTTGACCTTGTCGTCGGCATTGCTCCCAGGTTTTTTCTCTTCCCCAGTGAGGATGCCGTAGGCGTTGAGGTCGAAGGCCTTGTTCTCGACAGTGAACTTCCACTGCTGCACAGTGTAGGCCGTGAGCATGATGGGCAAGGACGTAGTGGTAGAGTCCATGATGGTAGGTGATGAAGAATGGGAGAGGATAAAATGATAGGTACGAAACGATAAGAGATAGGTGATAGGTAAAGTGCCCGTGATTTTGTAGGTAAAACGGACCAATACGTAGATATCCTAAAAAGGAGTTGAAGTTTTACACTAAGATCCGCAGAGGGAACCCCACTGTCACTTTGAGTACCGGTTACTGAAAGCGTTTGGATGGAGGGAGCGCTACCGTTGCGTCGTTTCCCCAGTCCAACCGAATCAGGCCTCTCAAAGAAGGATCGCTACTCTAATTCCGCAGACGGTAAGCGTCTGTGGACTTCCTGATAGCTTCTTTCCCGTAGTGGGAACGCTTGCCGCGGGGTAGAAGGTGGTAATGGAAGTTGATACGTATTCCTGAGTATCAGGAGGGGTAGTGGAATGTAAGTAGCGAAACGTAAATAGCGAAAATGAAGATAGTGAAAATGTGAAGGGAGATAGGCTTCAGGTGGAGATATCACACGAGAAGAGGCCGTAGGCTATGGGCGATCAAGGGGCAGTGGAGCGGTTACCGCGGTGTCTGATAACGGATGGCGTGATCAGAGGAGCCCGGGGCTCATAACTTGTAGAACGATGCAAGTATGACCCACTGTAAGTGGGGAGAGTTCGATGTTAGATTGGAAGTAAGTAGGGTATACAAGATACGCACCTGTAAGTGGGGAGAGTTCGATGGGGACTCACCCACTTACAGTGTGGACTATATACTGTGGAGAACAATAGATAACCTATATACGGAACAATAGGAAAGAACAATAGACGTTCCATAAATAGAGAACAATAGCAGTGAATGGAGATAAGGTGGAGATAAGAGAACAATAAGTGCGAGTATAATGGGAATAATACAAGGTGGTTGTTGTTCTCTGTAGAACAATAGAAGATAAGTAAAACGTTCGAAATAGAGGTATTCTTTGTAGAGATAGAGTTGACATGAGCATTGTCTTCCAACACAAGGAGTGCTTGTTTGCTGAGCGCTTGATCGCATTTGCTTGTGTGGAAGGGTTATACTTTTCGTCCAGCTTTGCCCTGATATTCAAGTTGAAGTCGCTGAATAAGATGCCAGGACTGGCGCAGTCCAACGATTTGATCTCTCGCGACGAAGGTCTACATACCGAGTTTGCTTGTACCCTGATTCGAAGTCTTCGCCATCCCCCTGACGCGGCGACCGCGAAGGCCATTATCGAAGAGGCCGTAGACATCGAGATATCTTTCGCGAAAGGTTCGCAAATCCTTGAAATTTTCGAAATGATGGCTTACTGTTCTCACGTAGACACGCTGGAGAAGCCCGTTCTAGGCTTGACCTTTGAAAGTATGAGCAGGTATATTAAGTTCGTTGCTGACCAGCTCATGTGTGCGATGGGATACTCGCCAGTTTATTTTGTCCCCAACCCTGTGAGCGTTTTGGCCCTTTCTGGAGAACTTGATGGCTAATGCGATACCCATCCCCGTCCAGTATAGGTTTATGTCGATGGCGTCCTTATCTACCAGGACTAATTTTTTCGAGCATAGGAATTCCGATTACCGCCTCCCTACTGGTGGGGGACATGTTGGGAAGGGCTGCCTCTTTTGAGGTCAGTCGCCCATCTGCGGACGACAGCGTGGGCCAGGAGTTGGCCTTGATCCGATTAACTTGTGCTACGTGCGCAGCGTTTTCCTGGCGGAACCCTATATTCAGTCTTCGTGTGTCCGTATTTCTAAGTAACTGGTTGCTCTTCTCAGAATCATAATCCATTTCCGCCCAATAGGCTTCATGTTTTGTGGGCCGAGTGAGCGCTTTCTCAAAGCACCCCAATTTGTATAGCGATTCACAAGCATGTGCCTATACGGGGACGCCCCTCGGTTAGGGCAGAGAGGTAGATTCTGTCAATCAAGGCAGAAAAAGTTCTTGTTTGAATTGTGTGTGGGAGCGAGGAATCACGAATTGGGCGGCGTATGTCGGCAGCCAGGAACAATGTTCTACTCACCCTGGGTATATAATGAGATCCCGTGATGGCTCATTCACCCTCGTCCTGATTCCCTAGGCCTGATGTTCGTCTCGCAAAGATCCTCACTAGCTCTGCATAGGGACAGGCGCCTGCAACCTAGTGGATCGCGGTGAGTTGTTCGCATGATCCGGCTACACTGGGGCTGACATTCGGACGCGACGCAGTGAATGTGCTCGCCCACTCGACAGCGCGACCGTGGAACTGTTTATCACTGGTAAGCTTTGAGTCATTCCATGGTTGTCGCGGAGAAATTTTCACGGTTGGATAGCTATTTTGGAGTACAAGGCAGCCATGTTTGAACGTGGCACCCAGCTGCCGTTGCATCGGTCCTACTCGGATTTTGACAGGAACGCTTGGATCTCGTATTTTCTGTACCTCGTGAAGGGAATCGACGTCCCAGCTCCTCGAGTAGAGAAAGAGTTCAACCATATTTTTATGCACGCTCGCGCCGGTAAGTAACAACCAATCTATTTTCTCGCTGTGCAAAGAGTTGATTACTCTTGTTAAAGGGCTAGATCAGCGTGACCTTTATCTCCACCGGTCTCAAAAGCATCCTGCTCCTCCAGGATTCACCCCTCGCGAAATGAGGGCGTTTCTGTTGGTCAGTGGACTGCCGGGGACTCAACAGTTGAGCGCCTGTATAGCGCCAATCTGTGCTCGCGGTGAAATGCCTATTTTGCGCGCCAATCTATACTCCATCGGCAATGTACCCATCCGGCTCATATCGCGGTATCACCTGACAGGGTTCTCTGTGGTGAACTTCGCCGTGGATGACAGGGATGCCCTATCTTTCTATACCCGCCTTTCGTTCAAGGGCTTTATCGGTCCCACGGACGAGACAGAATACAGAGTGTACGAATGGTGGGTACCTCGCACTATCTCTGAGTGGCTGAAAGATTGTGGTAAGAGATTTGAATTTTGATCATCTTCTGTTGATTCATCCTCGCCCTAGAGAGTTTTGATAAATGTATAATCCGCCACCGTGTCTTCGTTTCTCTCGATGCATGGAACGTGTATGATTCGGTGCACCAGGCGGTAGGCGCTAACCCTATGTACCAATCTTTCGAATGCATGTACCATGTACTCACCACTTTCTGAATGCCAGTTTGCGGCGGAGCAAATGTGCGCAGCTCGTGGAACATCTGCACGTTTTTCGTATCTGGACCTTCTCCCATTGGGAGGCGCGATGTAAAGGGGCAAGTAGATAAAGCGTAGGTACATGCTTTCGGGCGCACTCAAATGAATAAACAGACCTTCGAAGGAGGGTCACGTCGCGGCGACAACCCGGCGGTAATGATACATTGTCTGGAAACTTGGACTGGTTAGAAATGAGGTCGTAGGTATCCGCATGATCACATGCGTGTTGAGGTAGACTCAGGGCCATGGAAATTGTAGTGGGGCCACGGCCACTGACCACCGCTGTTCTCGGTAGAATTGGTCTGATACGTCGAGTTTTCGGGCAGCCAGGGTTGGGCAAGAGATATGCATACCCAGTCGGACAAAGGGTACCAGGATGACATGGTTTCATTCTTCCGAGGGGAAGAAAGGCCGTTTAGATGCGCAGTTGTTGGTGGATATTGGGAGGTGGTTGCGTAATTCAAGGTGTCTGGATAGTTAGAGAGGTAGGTGGCGTCATGATTGACAAAGGCGTCCTTGGGTGAGCACCTTAAGGATGTTACCGGTGGGTCGCCCAATGTGTGTGTCGATGGGAATACCTCCGGGGGAGTACGTGGGTACCCATGAGAACGGTCGAGCTTTTGGACGTCGTAGGCGGAATCCGGGGTCTCCAAAGGGGGTTGCTCTAAATGAAATGGGACCAGATCCAACTGGCTTTCGTCGTCGGCTTGTGGCAGGTCGTCAACATCCGAAAGTGAGATACGCGAGAATCCGAGACGTACGATAATATATATCCTGCAATGGAACGTGATACATTGCGAGTGGATACTCTAACCCTAATGGCGACATGGTTCTGGGAGTATCGACGTGTTGCAAGGAAGTAACTCCATCTTCCAAGCCGGCATGTCAGTAGTGTAGATGGTAGCCTCCTACATGGAAACTCACCTGAGGTTGGCCATACCGAGTCCTGCCTACTGTGAGCATCTCCGGGGTTTGTTGAAACGGCGTTATCGGACGCGAGCGGGGATGGTGCTGATGTTAGTCAGTTCAGGCTCATCAAGTAGCGCGTAAATACATACTCAATGACCAGACGAGCACGAGATTTGTCCACTGGTCGGCCTTCTTTCCCCCAACTTGTACGGGGTCGATGTTCGGTTGCGAGGCGGCTCAAAGGTAGTCAGTTTAGACATCTTTCAGTGAACCCTTGGATAGACACACCTTCGATGCCTTGAATTTCGACTTCTTCGCTATTGGAAGGGTAATCCACCTTCCGTACGAGCCTAGAGCTGAATGGGCCTTCGAGCGGTATAGGCGGGAAATCAGAGTCGGTCCTTCGGAATGAGAAGGCGATCTGGATGTGCGTTATTGGATGTGCCTTTCTAGTGACCGAGTGTAGCAGCTGGTTGACGAGTATGGACCGGCTGTTCAGCGTAATAATCAAGATAACCCGAGTATCTGTAAGCCCGCGTAAGTTATAGTGAACAGTAGATAGTATGGGCAGAACTCACGCGCTGGGTCTCGCTGCACTTCGTCGATGACTTCCTGGGGAAAGCGTGCTATAACCCCGGGGTTGAACCGTTGTTGAATCACCATGAGTTTTCCACCCAGCGGCTCCATCGGCGGTCGGCGGTCATTCGCGATCATGAATAGGCACTGTTTTTTGAAGGCCCATGCTGAGTGAATGAGGACAGACGCGTTCGCGAGTGAAGATCCCGATACGCTTAGTTGGAAGACGGCTTTGTGAAGGGGCCTCATAGGTGCGGCGACGTTGATGAATGATGAAGTTAGGTAGCTTGCATGGGTGTCAATGTGGTACAGAACGCGGTATTGGGTAAGCGGATGCTCGGCATTCCCTAGGAATGAATTGCCTGGGTCGGTACTTCATGCCAGTCAGTATGCGTGTTTACTAGGCAAGATATACACTTACATGTTTAGTAGGGGTTCGCTGAAGTCCAGGGGGGGCCTGTGGTCGTCGTATGTCTCGGAGTTGCCATATGCGAGGTCAAGCTTAGTTAGGCGTCCTTGAACAGACGATCTTGTAAGGCTGACATTAAATACGACGGCGTGGTATACGAGCACAAAGACGCCTCTCATAAACCACCAGGGTGTCGAGTTTTGTATGTCCATGATCTCCATGTTACGGAGGAGCCTTCCGAGGAAATACCCAGCGAGAGCTGGTTGAGGTGTCAGCGGTGTGGCCGTGATCGTGGTGACGTTTCCGACCTTGCTTCATCTGCCCTATCCTTGAGGCGTCTCGTCAGGACGCGCCGTTGATTTGGGTGGTCAAAGGAGTACTCACTCAGTAGGGGAAAGCGGCAAACGGCGCGGGTTATGTGGAGCCACCATGGTAAGGGAAGTGGGGATGGTAGTCAAGAAGGAAAGGAATTGTCGCGCTAGGTACTAATATGCCACAACACAGACGAACTGAATTGGCCGTCCACTGATTCCATTTGGTTCGGTATCGCCCACGAATCTGCGTTTGGAGCTACATCAATCTTGGCTTTCGGTGATTCGAAGTGAAGGGAAGAAGAACCATAAACGCTCACAAGGGACCAGGTGGACGGCGACGACGGAGTTGGTGCTCTGGGATGGGAATACTCTCGACGTTCTATCCAAACAGAGCAAATGGGAAGCTAGGATTTGCCATGAGGTGAGCCTATTTCCTGCGGTTAGGCCACGCTGACATGTGCTCCCTCCCATCTTCAGCACTCTGCGTACGAGGCGGTTTGAGAGCTCGCAGAAGACATCTTCAACTTGGCAGGTAATATGGCCAGTCCATGTGGAACGAGTAGTTGCGGCGGTACACGGCGTTCGACGAGTCGGTATTAGTTTAGGGCACGTATGAGTGGAGTAGGATGGGCTGGACGGTCCTTGAAGGGTGCGTGTTTACACTTTCGACCGGTATCAGCCGCTGAAGGCTGCGAATAGAGCGATCGATACAGAAATGACCATGGGACCTAGAGGAACCATCCATTCTACTCCTTCCTGGAAACACCACCCCTGGTTAGTGAACCGCAGGGATAGGAACAAGGCGGCCAGCTTTCCAGAGACGGAGGGGGAGGCCTCGAGAATGCCATACAAATTAGACGCCAGGCTCTTAGTGAGCCCATTTTCACGGGAGAATTCGAAACTGATCCTATGACAGGACCTACGACGGCAGAATGGCGCCTACACCGCCTCGAACGGAGTGTTGAGGACTTCGATAGTCGCCTTCACCCGGCTGCTACGACGTAGGCAGAATTGGTGCTTTAATCGACCAACCACAGACGTGTGGGCATTAAAGGGCTGCATCGACAATCGTTTGCGAACCCCGGAGACAATGAGAGGCTCAGGATATGTCCTTTGCCACCGAAGAACAGGGTGAGTCGCAGTCTTGCTGTTGATGAGGCTTCGGCCATCACGTGATGGGCGCTTCGGAGAAGGCGCCCATGCTTGTTGCGTCTCCGGAGTTAATGTACTCCAACGACCAGAGGCTAGGGGCTGGTGGTGTTCTCTGCACCCCTCCCTCGTCCTAGATCCAGTTTGGTTTATCTGGACATCAGGAGGTGTGAACTGTGGAACTGTGGTTCGGTGGTGAGGGATCTGTACAGTCAGGGTTAGCTGTACGTTCCACCGCTTTGGTTGGTCCAAGACGGATGGGCTGGGGCCTCTAGACGGCCGTATGGCGTATACAGCGCTGCGGAAGGTTGAACGGGTCAAGAAGACCGTGGGCTTGACGAGGGTATGCCAGCGGCTTTCGATCTTCCGTTTGCTTGGTCTAGTTTTCCGAATTCAGCCTGTTTACAGGTCGCCCTTCTGAGTGGGGGTTGAGGGGATGTGTGCGAGAAATGGAGGGCCGAGATGGTCGCAGAAGACAGCGTATGCCGGACCACGGGCGCTGTGGCTAGGTTTGGGTGAAGGATGGCGCCTAATTTCCAGAGGGTCGTCTCATGATTCAGGCAGAGGAGTGGATGGACTACCAGAACTTTGTGTCGTACGAAGACACGTAACGGCTCGGTGTCGAGAGGGATGGCTTTGTCTATGGGACGGTCAATGGTCCAGAACCTACACGAGGAAGTGTTCCCTCTCTCTGCCGTGTATCTTTGAGACGATGGCTGCCCTTCAACTGGAGTGAAAGGATGCGGTGTCAGGAACCTCCATCCTCAGGAGGATGATGCTGGGGTTGTGTAGGAGCATGCGAAGTTCTCACTCACCTTACCCAGTGCATTTTCTTTCCTCCCCCTCGGTCTCGCTGCTGTGCAGCACTTGTGGGCATGGACTATTCTCGCGTTTGCTGCTGCGTTGGCACCCCTCCCCTCAGGTCTGCAGACCCCATACCTGAGCGACCATTCGACGATTTGGTTGGGGACAGTACGGAGGTTTGGCGGGTAATGCTCGTCGGGGCGGCGATGAGCGTTTATAGGTATGCTGGGGGATTCAGATGTGGCGGGAGGAGCGAGGTGGGCTGGGGGATTCGATGCGGAGGGAAGAGCGAAGTGTGATTTCGCATTGGCGTTCGGGATGCTGGTGATTTCGCGGGCGTACAAACTCATAAGGTGGAGTGGTGACTTTCTTCTGCTTGGTGTTTGCGATGAGTCGTGACTTGAACATCAGGTCATGCTTCGCGCATATTGGATCGGCGTACTCCTAGCAGGCACTGTTCGGAGAACATAGAAGACGGACTTCGGAAAGTGAGAGGGTCTGGCCTAAGGTTTGGTCGGAGACCTTACTAATGATGGCGGTCAGCGTTGTGGTTGTCGCGCGATGCGATTGTACGCGTCCTGAAAGGGCAAGTCCGACATTCACATGTTGGATGGCCTTGAGGTTTGGTTAATTCATCTCCCATGTTACCTTGGAAGGCTATACCAAGGTACGGTTCCCTTCAAATCCCTTTCTCGAGATCCCATCGAACTTGTGTCCCAGTGCATGAGCCATTGCCGGCAAATTCAGCTAGCTTGGGTCAGTGTTTGTCAATGTTCGAGATGCTCGTGCTGACGACGTTCATCCCAGCGTAGGGAGGGGATGCCACTACGAAGTGGGCGTACCCCGGACCAAGTCCCATCCGCCCCGACCAAGGTGTAGTACCGTCTGTCTTCGATCCGTCGGCGAAGCGTAGACTGACTGTCCCACCAGTTTCATCGGTAATCTGCTCGGCACTATCCAATTGCTTTCCCCACTTCACACCCTCCTTCTCCAATACAACCAACAACGATCCTCGCAACTCCGGTCTATCGATCTTTAGCTTCCATGCGGAAACGGATCGTCAGATTGAACACGCTGGAGTACATGTGCTACTCGAAAACATACGAGAATAGAAGACTTATTTGAGACCGGAGACTGGGCTGTAATATCCACTAGGGAGTCAGCAAGGTGTTTGGTAAGGATTGAATCAGCAACAGCTGAATTTGAATGAGATAATTGGACACCGTAAACGAATAATCTCTTGAGCAAGAATCAGATGGATCGAGCGTGGCTTTGGGAACCCTCGCTCTTAGATTGGAGAGCGACAGAGCGTATCCCAGCTCCTCTGATGTAGTCCCGAGATGCAAGGTGTAAAAAGTTCCCTTCGTCGGAATACTGAACGCGACCCGACCTGCCTACAACAGTGGCATATGTCTGGTCTTTTGGAAAACATGAGCTATTTGGAACCATAAAGGTCGAGGGCGGAACTCACCTTCAGGAGCCTTAGACGCGCTGTTCCTACGGTCGTAGGGGTGGTAGGCAGGATGGGGTGTTAGAGCTCGGTTGCAAAGGCCGGTGGACTTCTTCGCGCGGGTGTTTTCGTCGCTGGCGGGCTTGACGAATCGAACTGCCCTCTGAATATGTTGCGGGAAGGGAATCAGTTCCTCGAGGATCTCTTCCGTTCTGGGGTCCGAATTGTCTGGGGACTCCAGTTCAGTCGTGACGTGCGAGGATGAATCCGAGAAAGACACGTCTGAATAATCTGTTTCGCAGTCTGAGTCGTCTGAATCCAGGGCCATCGATATCTCGCTGTCGGTGTCGTCATGAAGATCGCCCTCGCCATCGTTTGTATGACCGTGAAGGTCCGAAGAAAGACTGGAGGAACTGTCGTCGCTGTAGTCGTCGGTGACATAGTCTTCGACTAAAATAAAATTTGAGTCACTATTTGCGGCACTCATCATCTGAGGCTCACCATATTCGAGATCAGGTAAATCGTTGTCACTTCCTTCGTCACTCAATCGATTGATTTCGGATGCCTTGGCTGAGCTAATGCCTGCATGGGAGTCCGAGGGTCCATGAACGTGATTCGGGGGTATGAGCATGCTAGCAGACGGCCTGCCCAAAGGGTCGGTGCTGGGCACCTTCTTCATTTGAGCGGCTCTGAAGGGTGTTAGAAAATGTTGACAATAGTAACAATACGGATAAACTGGCTCACTCGTGCGCCATCTCGTCATCGTGAGGGCAGACCTCTGACTGAGAACGCTTGGCGGATATGCCCGTGCTACGCGCAGGGAGACTGGGTAAAAGGAATGAGTCTGCAAGCTCCCTCGCAGTAGGGATGTAGAATGGGCGCTCGCTATCGGGCCTCTCATCAGCACCGGTGAAACTGAATGGACAAGCGATCGTCAGTAACGAGTTCTGCATGTCTACAGCAGAGAGAGTACCGGGGGATTAGCTCGCCAGCGGGAGTATTGCCATTGTTTGAGCGAGACAACTCGACTGTGGTTTCTGACCGTGTGGTGGCTTTGTCGTCGGAGGTCATCTTGTAGAGAACAAGTCGCTTGAGTCGTTTGAGTAAGAGTTGTTGGGTCTGGTTTTATAGGTCTCAGTCGAAGAAGCCCCGGCATTTGTGGTGAGCCGGATTCCATTTCGCCGCGTCAGGATTTGGTGCTGCATCCTTAATGACGATCTTGTGGCGAGAGAGTGTGTGTGTGCGTGATAGAGAGAGAAAGAGAGAGAGATGTGTGATCGTAGGCACCCGATCTCTTTGTTTGGACATGTTAAAAATAGAGATTTTCGGTGACGTCATGTCTGCGAAGGGTTCATTCGCACTATCAAGTTTGGTTGATTCCCCTACACTCTCTTCAAAACTTGAAGTATCTCGCCCGATTCAGTAATCTTTCGGAAATGTTCGCTTTAGGCCATGGGTTTGTGTTTGGAGCAGGTACTCGCCCGACCATGGGTAAAACTCTCTAGTCACGGGTGAGAGGTTTCCTTTTCGTTGAATAATGAGATTTCATCCATTTGGAATCTGATCTACAGGGATTTATTTAGGTGGAGGCGCGGACTTGTCTTTGGGCCAGTTGAAAGTACGTCTCGCATTTGAAGGACACTGAAAACCATCATAAGAGGTGCGCATCCCCGGTTTTCTCTGCTCGAAACCACACCTTGGGATGAGTCTCACGTCGATAAACCCACGTTTGATCGACTCCCCCTTTGGACCCCATGCAGGAGCGTTGACCTCTCTTGCAAACGAGATTCTTTCAGAGATAGCTCTTTACTTGGCGGACAATCCTTCTCATCTCAGTGCGTTCATGCTAAGCTGTCGTAGGGCCACTGAGGCTGCTGAATATGTACGCTACACGACGATCACAATTCGGGGAAATCCAGGTTTGCGCTTGATGACCATGTTCTTTTCTGGAACGGCTGTCTCCCAGCGCTACTGCGCATTGGTGAAAAGTCTGTGGTTCCGAGGAGTTCCTGGTGTGGAGGCCTTTTGGATTAGCCACATGCTGAGCACGACTCTGGTAGTCCTCCGTAACCTGCGAACGCTGTGGATCGACGGTGAACATATTGACTGTACTCAGCTGCTGAAAAGAATGGCGGCCGCCGGTGTATTGCGCAAGGAGGAACATCCCGCCTTGTCACTCAAACCTTTGTGGACAGGTGGCATTTCGGAGTACTCACCGTTGGTCTTGCCACATGTTAGATATCTACGCGTGGCCGGGAGTCATCATCTGTGGGTCGTCGCCTCGCACAGAGCAATTTCTGAATTGCATCTCGACTTCACGATGAATGTCGACACATTCGCCGAGTTTCTCCGCTGTGCTGAAGGGAGCGTACTAGGGAAGCTTTTAGAGGCGCTTCTAATCAAACTCAGTCGAACAATTTCGCTCGGAATGGGGCTCCCAATGTTGTCTGACACCTTCCCAAGACTTCGAATGCTTTGCCTCGATTGTCCGGGAGCGGATACCCAGGTATGTACACTTGGAACCATCTGTACCCCATACGCGTGTTGATGTCTTCCAGGAGATTCTGTCTTTGTTCTGCGGAACAGGACCCTTTTTTCCGAAGATAGGGCGTCTGCTGATCAACCCCATCTACCCAAACGTGAGCCGGAGATCAGACCCTCACGGATATACACGCCAAGGACCGGCTATAGTGGAAGTAGTTGAGAAGTTCCTCGTAGAAATGAGTCGAGGGCATCTTCGGCTTCAGTGTGTCGCAGTAGGTCGTCATCTTTGGGAGATGGGAATGGGCGGAGGGTTCAGGTGGAAACAGGATCAAGAGATCGGGGAGTTGGAAGCGGCTGAGCGCTGGCGGATGTTCTTTGGAGAACATTTCTTACGGAAGAGATACCCCTACAATGAGGAATCTTACCCCAATTTCGCGTAACTGTAGATAATCCGCGTGCATACCGGCATTCATGATTGAGATTTCGCTTGATCGCGGGCTCTTACACGGCATTTTTTGTACCTTCCTAATCTCAACAGCCACTTGAGGTAGCCGTTGATAGGCGCGCCAGCGCCTACATTCAGTATGCGCGAATGATGCCACGAGGCAAGTAAGTAAGAGGAGCGAATCGATGAACAAAGTGTTAATATATTTGTGCATCCACCATACTCGAACGATAACACTGGAATCTGAAGAAGTAGGAGAAGCATCAATCGACGCTGTCCAATGTTGTGTCGGCCATGGGCTCGAATGATGCCCCAGGTCGAGTGCCACTACTCCTTTCCGCGTCTCTGAAGCCATTCCACGCGCCGACGGGCGCAAAGTACATAATTGGATCGGGGATCGTGTCGATTTTCCGGCCGTAAAACGTGTATCGAGAAGAGCCTCTTGGTATGGCTTCTGGTGTTCCACGCAAATCAGGTAGCGGTCGAGGCCTCGTAGCTCCTATGTTTCTGGGATAGGGCCACCGGCGAGAACGTGCCCTCTCAAAGCGTTCAACTGTTGAAACTCCCAGCTCCCTGATGAGGAGCTGAATAATTTCTGGAACGGGGTCCTCTCGTCCTTCTCTCTTGAACTCACGCCGCAAAGTACCCGGAATGTAAACATTCGCCGAAATATATTCTGGAAGAGCAGGAGTCAGCGGCTCCAATGCCCCTGGGATATGAACCACGAGTGTCGAGCCTCCAGTAATACGGTCCAGCTTTGCCGCCTGTGAAGAAACCAATTTAGTCAAATGAATAGAGAGAGTGGTCCCGACGCACATGATCAAAGGTGGCTCTGAGTAATCTCAACTTGATGATTTTGCGGATGTCCCCGTTTGGTGTCTCTTCGCGAAAACTATGAAAGTCGTCGTGGAAATCGTCATCTCCAATAGGCCCATCGTCTAGCGATGCATTATGAGTGAAATAGGCGAGATCTGCAGCCTGCAGCCTGTCCCTGTGGTTCTCGTAGAAGCCGGGGTGCTCATGGACGTGATTGAGTATGTGTCTCAAAGCGGGTAAGCTATGACCTGATAGCACATGGTCATGTCCAATCAGTCGCCGGACGTTCGCTGGTTGCTGAGCCATGTTACGGAATCTGTGAGGGATGGCGTGAAATCGAGGGCGGGATTTTATACTGATTCATCAATACGATTGCGCCCTGTGTGAGTGGTACCCCTACTGCCTTAGAAATACACATCACATCCTAGACGCTGGACTCGGGCGTACAAAGAAGGATGTGACAAAGGGCGCCTCATCGGGCGCCTTTTCTCCTCTGGTCGAAGCCGGTCGATAAGATTAGATCGGTCACGTGCTTTCCCAATTTGGGAGGGCATGGGTTCGAACCACAAAAATTTCTCTTCTTCCGATACTTCAACAAGCTATCTCTCTCCTCTGGAATTCTATCGCCTTCCATCCCTTTCACCTTCTCCAAAGTCGGATAGTCTTCTTAGATTTTGGCCCAGAGGTACCATGGCTGCTAGCTTCCTTGCCTCCATGGGAGATCCCAGGTGAATCAAGTCGTAGAACTAGGAAAATTCATTGAGATTCGATTGACTTCCTTTCAAGAACCTTTCGCGTTAGATCGCCCAAGAGATTTGGAGGAGTCTTGGTACACTCCCAAGCGTTTTTCTCATAGGGCTGAGCTGATCCGCAGGTATAAATGCAGACGCTTGATCTCTATTCCTCGTCTTGCGCCGTCTGATCACGCGTATCAAGATCTCCTGGTCATATTTTGTGTTGGAAAACACGTAGGGACTCTCTCGTATCGCGACCTCGACATGCATAAGTCCAGGTCTATTGTACCGTGAGTCATCCATACCTTGGTCTGCTTCGCTTTCGGAACGTATGCTCACAACGCAACTATCTACTAAGTTTGCACTTACACCCTCTATCGCCTGACAAGGTAGCCAAGCTGGAAAATCAGGATATTGGCTGTATATCCCTGCTGGGGAACAGTGTACGGGGTAGACTCCACCGAATGTGTTCAAATTGCGGCCATAAATTCCTTCCCGTGAGCCTCCCTCCACTTTTTCTTTTACCTGACGAATTTGATAATCCATCTTTCAGTGCACTGGCAGGGTCGAGTCTCGAGGATGTTCGTTTTGCATGGGCGCTATGATAAAGGTGATTTCAGCTTCCACTCCGCCATATCTGTATCTCTGACTTTAATCCAGTGCGATTGGCCTGCCAATTCAGACCCACCACGACTGCCAGAACCCGTCGCTGTGGTTGCGGAAACCATGATGCCGAAGCGGGTTGCTGAAGTGGACATCAGTGAAGATTACAGCAGTGGCTATATCGATACGGAGTCCGATGAAGACAATGACGAGGATGACGATGAACTGTCCGGTGAAGAAAGTGACAGTTCAGACACTCGGTACGGTACGGCACCCTCCTTGCAAAGTACGTCTCGAGACTACATGCCAGCAGCTCAACCCTCACCGTCAACCTTTTTCCCACTTCCCAAATCTATTTTAGCTGCTGATCCCTATCCCACGGATATCAAAGACGATATACACTTGAACGACGATGGCGAGAGCGGACCGCCCCAGACACAATTAACCCCAGTTGCCGCCGGTCGTGGACAGCCTTTCGACCATGTTCTGGAAGATGATCCAGTATACACATTCACGGGTGAGCTTAATAAAATCGTCGTAGATGTAGAGAACTAAAAAGTGTGTGCCCAGAAACAACCCCCGATGCTTCTGTGGGATTGGAGGCCGAATGGGAATCTAGTCTCTGGTCCACAGTCCCGTGGGGCGTGGTGGAATCACAGTTCGCCAACGGATTAGGTTCGTGGTGGGGAACCGCTGTAGCACCACATACTAATCTAGACTATGAATGCACCCCAGAAGTCAGCACCGAAAATGCAACCCTACATGGGGACAGCCTCGCAACCCTGAACGGGCACAATCATGGGATCGCCAGTGATACGTGGGGCATTGCCGAATATCAAGAGTGCAGTCCGCTCACCTACGATTGGTATCCTAGTGTTACGGCCCAGCCATCGTTGGTTTCTCGCAATGCACAAAGCGGTGTGTCTACATGGGGCGCTGGATACTTTGACCAGGTTCCTGCTGCCAACGAGAGGTGGGTCACATTATCGATTCTGTACAACCCATGAATTGACGTTGCGGTGTACGTTCTTAGTGCGCCGAGTTCCTACTCCTCCCTAGCGTTCGTCAACCACAACTTCATCCAGAATGCGGTCGATGGAGCAAGTGAAGACAGGTGAGACGATACCGTACTATGGAGCGCTCTCAGTTTATTTGGTTTGCTAGCGATGAGGATTCTGACGACGATGAAATAGTATTAGCGAGGTATGGACCTTCCCCAATTCTACACACACCGCACAGTTGACGTCCCACAGCACATGCTTCGATATCTTTGCCAATACAACGCCTGGAAGGGAGGCTACTCAATGGGTGTACGAATATTTCTCTCAGTGTGAACGTGGGGTCCGATGGACACCGATTCACGGATCATAGTCCCCGTCTCTGCGTCTTAGGCATTAGCCCTATCTTGAAACTTTCCCTTCGTTTCAATCCTACCATATTGGTCCAATTGAATACTATGCGATTCACTCCCTACTTCTCATAACATGCGGCCCTATTCTGAAGAATCTCGTATTCATTAGGCGGGAAACTCATCCCTGAATGCAAGCTTGCCGGTACCCACACGCAGGGGCCGCTTCACGCTTCAGTCGTCGCCGTCGATTCTGTCAGCGAAATAATATCTCCCTGCACCGTAGAGGCCCTTCGCAAGCGTCTGTCAATGGTAGTGTTACGTTGATTAAGAGTACTCTAGCAATCACGCTAGTATGCCACGGTATGATCTAAAAAGAGGCCATTCAAGTCTGAAGGAAGAGATCCACAAAGGAATGAAGAAGGAACAAAAGAGAGGGCCCCAGGGTGTCCACTCGTCGATCTCTGGGGCGGGCGCGCAGATGCGTCTTAACGCATTGTCCATCACGATGAGGGAGCTTCCCCCGCCGAATACGCAGTGCGCTGAGACTCTGTGGATGATAGGTCTTGGCATGTGCGTATCGACGAAAGCTTGCAACCGTTCGGGAGGGGGGCCTTGGGGGCGTTCGGCGACATCGCTCTTGTTCCCAGTCAAGGCAATAAATCTGGGACGGGTTTTGAGTTTCTGAAGATCCAGGTAAATTCTAGTCGCTGTCTCGAATGATGAGGCTGAGGTCATGGAGAACACCACAACGAAGGCGTCGGCATGCCTAGGGAACGGAATTACTCAGTACCTCTGGATAGAGTCTTGGGATTCTGAGGAAGAATGCTGACTTGTATGTCTTTATGGCGTTCTGGGTATCTGAAGTATCGACGATCTTGAGGTATACTAACTCGTCGATCTCGCCTTCCATCTCTACTAGCGTGTGCCACAAGGCGTGGCGAACAGGGTCAGAATACTGGCATGTAAGACTATTGTCAGTGGGAGTATGGTACTGCGCACTTTAGACAGCCTCACATTCTTAGCGTCCGGCCCTTTCGCCAGTACTTTCCCAGAATCCCCGTCGGCTAGCATCGCTGGATTCCCCCTTCTTGCCATCTAGAAAGGTGGGTCAATAAAAGGCGTCAAGGTTTACGCTCTCGCATCCGTATCCCAGCCGTGGAGTATGTTCTGTTCTCGTACCCAGTTCTTCAATATGGTCGTTTTTCCTACTCCCTCATCCCCAACTACAACGACTGTCCTCGGGTCGAATATGGTGTCCTGGGGGGGCGTCGATGGGGCGGCGTTGCTCAGAGATAGAGGCTCGTCAGGCTGGGGAATAACGTGTGTTGAAGGCGGGGAGTGCATAGGAATTAATGGGAGCCGGCCGGTGACAAGTCATCACACATGGCGCTCGTTTTATGGACGGTGCGAATTCGAGTAGTTTGTGCCTTGCGATGGATCTCGAGGCTCTCACATTGGTCCGCTCTGTCTAGAAGCTAGCCGTGTTGAGTAAAGCCGTCCATTTTCGGCCGTTTCATAAAAATTGAATACACCATTCCTCTAACAATATGTCGCACCCCATCAGATCCTGGCTGTTTCGCTTCTCTACTCGCAGGGGGATGGTTACCGAGTAGGGCGGTTGTGCCACTGACAAGATGGAAAAATTCGATCCTGCCGCTCAATGACTTCAGGAACGGGATGCAAATGTGCTCCTGTCTGTGCTTGTACCATCCTATAAAGAAGACTGGTACACGTATGCATTTTCCCTTCGACAAGTTCGTTGTTTGGTTAGTTACGGTGTGTTTGGTACCTCTGGTCCGCGGTAGGCATGCCTACTTTCTGGAACATCAACTACGGTGCTCGCACCACGTTTCTGTCCTCTGTGCGTTGTCCGGTACGGGATCATCTCAACGAGGTGGTAGATCTGACAGGCCGCGTTACGAATCCAGGGTGAACCTGCTATTGCGCACGCATCCGCCACTCTCTTTAATTTCGACAGGATACTGTCGAGGCCAAAACAGCGACTAGCATATTGACAGAGCCTTGCACATGTCCGACTGTGACGGCCGTCGTAACTCAAGTGGCTGTGAAGTGTCAGTCTTCGGGGCGCTTATGGGTCCACTGTTGTTATCTAATCCCATCACTTCTAGACGCCCGGAATTGCGACATCCTCCCAGACGACCCTGTTGATCGCGGCCGCAGATTTGACGACGGAAACAAAACGTCGAAGTCAATTAGTTGGTTGTGATGGAGGAGTGGTGAATTGCTGGCACTGCCATGATACTATCTGGCGTACCTCATCTGGAGGAATATCACGCCAACCCGAGAAGGTGGGGTTGGGTTCGTTGAGGGCCAGGCGCAGTTTTTCTCATCTGACTACTAACTAGTTTCCCGTAGGCGCTCCTATCTCCCGTGCGCGAAAGCCACAAAGTAGGAACAATAAGCGCCGAGGGCGCCATCGCTCATACGTGAAATTTCTGCCTGCTGATAGGGGCACCCACACTTGATCACATGGAGGTCCTCGAAATTATTGACGAACTACCGTATGTCATATTCCGCTCGTGAGATCGCTAAATACGTAGCTGATACTAGATGTACCGGGACGTGAATGTATACCTTCGCACGAGGCAACCACCTCATCGCGGCATAGGCACTAGTCCCAGGTCTCGCCCAGGTCACTAAAGGGTCGTATTGAAGCTCTCACTCCAAATTTTGGCGAGCCAGCTGTCGTGATTGGTAAGAGAAGTGAACCCAAAATGCAAGAAATGACGTACTCTCCGAGAAGAGCGACGATAAGCTCGGCCTCCGGTCGCTGAATATGAGCATAGATGTGGCGTTTCTTGGAAGTTGCTCTGGCGTAACGGACCACCACTATGTTTCCCACCCAGGGACGTTTGAACATGGCTTCGATGGCTTTATTGCGAGGGCACGGAGCCCGGTGACTATCCATGTACACCCGGTATGAGAAGGGCAGAGGGCTTCCTGAACCTGGTATCGTACAGAATAGTGTACTGATTGCGCCTTCTGGGAAGAAGAGGCGGAGGTCGAGTTCCTCACGTACGAGACGGCCGCTTTCGGTCGTGTAGGAAGGTGCTTCCCAAATTTCCGGCCTGGTTCCGTATTGGGGGATCACGAGGACGTCAAGCATGCGCTTCTAGAAAGCCGGATGTCAGAGTGAGTAAACGGAGGAGTAAGCGGTGCCGCGACCTTGCATGGTTCGCCTTCAGCGAGGGGTAGGCTCCACTGAGTATGCTGAACAGTAGATTAGCCTTGAAGAGACATTCGACAGTAGTCGACATACCTCTTTCAATAAAGAACGGTCTTCCCAAACAGATGGGGTGATAGCGTGTCGTGTTCCTCGGGAGGCCATGGAGGAAGTCATGGAAGTGCTAGTCCGTCGGGTAAGTGGGATGACTTTCGCTCGCCTGCTGGTGTACCTCATTACGCATTTATAGAGGTGGTACTCGGGGTAACCTATACCTACTTGGCCACCAGCTTGCTTCCCGATCCTCCCATTGAAACGTGTGGTTACCTGGCCGGAATTCGCTTGAGAAGCGGAACCTCAAAGTTCGGGAAATGGGGGAAATAATAATATTCGTGTCCTTGCCTAACCTGAAAAGAGAGACGTTAGAAGAGGATCGGGATCGTGGTTACAGTCTCATTCCAGAGAACCTTTGGCGCGTCGACCTTTGCGCGAGAAAAGAACTCTACCAGTTTGGATCCGTGACAATAGGATCCACTAAACCGGGGACATGTGGTTCGCTGCTTGCTGTATCGGGTTGCTCTCTTATTCTCATCGCGTGGAGAGCATAGTGATATCTGGAACTGAATTTTTAGTTAGCTCCATCCGGATATCTCAGAAGAAATGGTACTGGCATCAGCGAACCTTACCTCCAGACGAATGGCTCACCTATTTTCAGATACGTTCCTCGCTCGTCGTGTAACATCTCCCAATCCAGAACCTCGAATGATTCCCCTTTACGTGGCAAAGAAGGTTCCATTGGATCTACCTCTACCGTATGAGAGAGAGGATCTTTGGATGTAAACATAACAGGCTCACCGTCTCTGGTCCTCAGAATCGTCCAGCAATATTTATCACCCAGGTGTCTCCTGCCAATCTCCGCTGAGAGATGGATTTTGGAATCCAAAGGTGGTCCGAAGGCGGGAGTAAATTGGTGCCCCCCTCCGAATTCAAACACTTCCCCGGGCTTGAGGAAACTCGTATGGGGCTTGTTCTCCATTGCAAAGGCAATACGATCACGGAAAGTACTCAAGGCAAAGGGCGAGACTGCGCGATCGTAGACCACGAAACACGTCAAAGGTGCTAGTTTCTGGTGTTCAGTGACCGAGCTGCGGATGAGGTTGAAAACTCACTGAAGGCTGTGGCGAGGACATGGCGGTAGGCCTCGCATCGTACGAGATGCAGGTTTACCAGCACCCGTCGCCCGTTACCGACGAACTTAAAGTATGTGAACTTGAATCCAAGGTGTGATTCAGGTCGGTCGCTCCGGTCGCCAGAGAGGAACCATGAATATTCCTGACTTTGCTGATGATTAACCAGTTTTCGCACCACTTTGTAGGTCCCCGCCTTGCATGCAGAACGAGGGACGATGACATGGTAGCCATCCTGCCACAGTAGACGCTGTATGTCGTAGAATTTGGGAAGTGTTGTACAGATATCCAACCTTAACTGAGATTGATCGGCCCTTAGGAAGAACCGAAGGACAGCTTCGCCATAGATCATGGCGTCTCTCCCATCCATCAACGCTAGGAGGACTTTGGGTCTGCGGACATACTCCCCAGCAAACTGGACAATGTCCCAAACGCGGCGGCAGTACGCATCGAACCAGTACCGCATTCTGACGTTCAGCCGTCCGAAGACAATGACGTCGTACACGTTTACGTGGTCCATAAAATAAAGAACCAGAGCATCGTCCGCCCTGCATAGGAATGATTCGAGAGACCCCATGGGCGCCAAGAGGGGGTTGAACAGTGCCATCGGAGGAGGATTAGGTGGTTGGACGGCAGGATAAAGCTCTCTTTATGTAGGAGAGCGTCCGGCGGGCGTCCACCGAGTCCAATGGCGATACCGACAGTTGTTTTCGAGCTACGTGCCATGGAGTTGATAGTTCGAAAAAAAGAATCGATGAGATAGTGAACAGAGGGAAAAAGGAATGGGGAGACCATTTGTTCCCGCCTTCAATGCAGGATTCGGGGTTCTCCGATCGGGCTTCCCATGGGCACCGCCTCAGATTCCAGCGGTGTAACTGTGCTTCCTTTCATTCCTTTTGATTCTTGGCTCTCACCAACCTCCCGGGACCCTCTCACCAACCCGATCCCGCATATGATGTGTGCATGGGAGGTCGGACAAAGGAGAACTCCAACTTTCCATAGGTTCGAGTCTACGATTGCGTGGGGACAGCCGAATTGATGCCCATTATGAGTAGGCCAAACATCCTTTCCCAGCATGCCCCGAATGACATCGAAGTGCAAAGTTTGCCGCATCGACCTTCTGTATTCGACAAAAGTAGCCCTCTTTCTAACCGTCTGCTCACAGCACCGATTTCACTTCGACCAGTCTTACATTTCGCGACCTCTGACTTGCAATCATCCACAGAGACACCGCCTCGCGACCTGGGGATGTTCTTGAGGGCTCGACAGTATTTAAGTGGGGTCGACAGGAGGAACCGAGGAGAATTACCAGTTCCCTGAACCCTTCGACTCATCCAAGCATGTCCGGAATGACTAACTGTGATGTAATCCAGAGAGGTGAGTTCTAGATACCGTCTAATAGCTTTGTTCACTGACGACATCGACGTACAGATGGGTGGGTCTACTCCTTAGGACACGATGACGAGCGGCCTCTCACATGCTTACAGCTTGACCGAGCCTTTTTCCTTAACGAGGGTAGGTCCTAGTCGTCAGCTCCATTGTCATATAGCTGAATGGATTACCGTCTTGATAGCTTTTAAACAGACTGAAGATAGTCAGTGCTCTTGAGGCATATCCGAGTCCGTCTATAGTACCTGATCACCTCATTCACAGGCTCTGAGTCCCTGCAAAGACGCGCGGGAGATCGATATCATGGCGACGAGGTGGATAATCTCCCCCTATATGTGTCCTTTTCGTACTGATCATTCTCGACTCGTCTAGACTAGCAGAAGGCGTGGTTGACAGACTCTACTCTCCGATTGAAGTCGATGAGTTAGAGGTGAGCTCGAACAGCATGTATATTCAGCATTTCCTCACCATTCGCGTCAGGGACTAATCGCCGAAACCGCGTATGAACTCGAACCAGTTGACCTTAGGTTTGGCTTGGTAGCCACGGCGGCGGAAGCCACGCGTATCTGCAAGGCGACCGAGAGTACCTTCTCTGCAGCAATGGCCAAGGCAGCTCATCTTCTTGGGGAAGAGTTCCTCGGTTTAGTCAACCTTCATCAGTTGGCATTGGACGAAATGATCGATCCAAGGCGAGATGTGTATTTGAATTAGTGAGTTACTCCCCTAACTGTCGGCCTCTTGGGTTCCCGCCTTTGAGTACAACCTGATCATGTTCTACCTAGCGTATCTCTCCGCACCTTGCGACGAGGCTACCTGCTGAGAGATGGCAAGCAAATTTACGAACGACCTCAGTATATGTGGCTACGTGTCGCCTTACAAGTGCACGGCTCCGACATCGACGCTGTGAAAAGGGCATATGACCTCACGTCTACACTGCGATACACGCACGCGTCTCCGACCATATTCAACAGCGGAACCGAAAACCCTCAACTCAGCTCTTGCTTCCTTCTCCCGGCCGAAGACGACCCCGATGACATATTCATCACATTATCGAGGGCAGCCAGGATCAGCCGGGGAGGAGGAGGTCTAGGCATCGGCGTGCAGAACATCCCGGCCAAAGGGTACGTCTACTGATCGAGCAACTGGATAATGGCTAACGGGGTTACTAGCTCCAGGGTTCATGGCATCGATAGGACGGGGATTGCGCCTGTGCTCAAGATGTTCGACGCGGCTATGGACGTAATCGATCAGGGCGTAAATAAGCGGCCAGGTGCGATCATGGTGTACGCTGAACCATGGCATGCCGACATCTTTACCTATTTGCGCATGAAACGCGTCCGCCAGCCTGGAGAGGCAGCAGCCAGGAGACTGTTCTACGGCCTCTTCATAAACGACCTGTTGTGAGTGCATTTTACCGTGATATAAGGTATAAACATTCAAGATCATTCGGCAGTATGGAAAGGGTCGAAAAGGATGAGCAATGGACCTTGTTTTGCCCGAGCGACGCCCCCCGCCTTTCTAATCTTTACGGCGAAGATTTTGAGGCAGAGTATGAACGCATGGAGGAGAAGGGCACTGGAGCGCACGTCATCAAAGCACGTGAATTGTGGAAGGCAATTATCGAGAGCCAGATTGAGAGTGGAGGACCCTCCATCCTCTTCAAAGACTCCATAAATGGTGAGCACTCCCCGACATTGGGATACCATCAGCTGATGCACCTAAACAGATAAGAGCAACGAACGTCATCTTGGCACTATCACACAATCTAATCTCTGCACTGAGATTGTCCAATATGCCGACGTCGACGAGACTGCGGTTTGCACACTGGCGTCCATCATACTACCTTCCTTCGTAACCTCAGACAAGACCTTCGATTTTGACTCCTTCGGTCGCACTGTTCGACATGTCGTTTTATCCCTCAACCGTATCCTATTGGACTCGGTCTACCCTACCAGCGGCGCAATTTCCTCGTCCCATGCCCACCGTGCTATCGCGATCGGTATCCAGGGTCTCGCCGACACATTCACCATGCTGGACATGCCATACGACTCTGAAGACGCTTCTGACCTCAATATCGAAATTGCAGAGGCTCTCTACTACTACGCTTTGGACGAGAGCTGCGAGCTTACCAGGCTGTATGGCGTGTACCCCTCTTTCCGTAATAGCCCTCTGTCCAGGGGTCAGCTCCAGTGCGATCACTGGGACAACCCTCATTTCAGTGGTAGGTTTGACTGGGATGCACTCCGTCGGAAGGTCTGCAAAGGAACGGCCAATTCCCTGGTCACCGCCTATATGCCTACTGCGGCGACATCCTTGATTTCTGGCTATACGGAATGTTTCGAACCGTATCCTGGGTAAATTTTACATTCTTCGTCGGCCCGAACGTAGACTAATGTCCTTACCGCAGGATGATGTTCAACAGGAAGGTCCTGGCTGGCCAGTTCACTGTCACTTGTCGATCTTTGGCCGAACATCTACTCCCCTTGGGGCTATGGACCGAAGAGATCCGCAACATGATCATGGCCAACGAAGGTACAGTTCAACTTTCCAGCTTTCGAGTCCCTGTCGTCTAACAATCATGATTTAGGCTCGATTCAATCGATTGCCGCTATTCCTAGAAACATCCGCGAGATGTACAAGACCGTCTGGGATATCGATCCTGCCGTTCTAGTTTCCATGTCTGCTGGGCGTGCTCCCTTCATCTGTCAATCTCAAAGCCTATCCTTGTATTTTCCCCAGCCCTCCATTTCTTCAGTGGTAAGCAATCTCATTGCATTCGCTAAGCATGCTAATGACCATCCTAATTTGCCAGAGTCGAGCCTTAATCCACGGGTGGAAGGTTGGGCTGAAGACTGGGTTGTACTATCTACGCACCAAGCCTGCGTCCAATGCTCTACCCATTACCCTCCCGGTAGACTACTGGAAGCACGTCGTGGATAGGCCCGCGCAGGATACTGGTGCTGGGGAGGATCGCTCTCATACCTCTAGTCCTGACCCCATCTGCCTAGCTTGTAGCGCTTAGTGTGCATCCTCCCTCGAGTAGGGAGTTATTTACTCTCACCTTGCGTATTATCCGAATAGCCGGTCTATCTATGTTACCTGTTATCTCGCTCCGAGAGCGCCATTGTACGCGCACATTAATCTGCGTCTGACTGAGAAGAGCTAAAGCGGTGAGGAACGGCGCCCTTGGCTCTCACTTCGACTAATAATTGAAGCCCAGCCCGATAACGACCTTCGTGATTACTAGTACTGGTTTATTTTTGGGAACCGCGGAAGGCTACCAAGCGCTTTACGAGTAACCAGATGGCTTTGTTTCCCTGTTGCTTTCGTGCAACTCTCTGTTATCGAGAACTAGGGTCCGTGTCTGCGTAGAAGGTGATCCGTAAGACCAATATTTGAAGCGAGATACTGAACCCTACCTTCTTTGGTGCTCAGAACCCAATCGACGCTTCTGGATTCGCACAGTATTTCGCGGCATTTCAATATATTAGGGCATATAACAAAACTGGCTTAAGTAGTAATCGAAACGACAAGCCAGCATAACATAGCTACTTTGCACTTCAACTCTTAGTGGCCCTCTTCTTTCGATCAGGTTCTTCGGTAGAATCTCCCTTGCTTCGCTCACGTTTATTCACCCTATCGAACCCGGCCGTGCGGTTGACTCCGTACTTGGTCTCACCACCATCCACTGCCA
Organism: Coprinellus micaceus; assembly: GCA_951394405.1. Classification (NCBI taxonomy): domain Eukaryota; kingdom Fungi; phylum Basidiomycota; class Agaricomycetes; order Agaricales; family Psathyrellaceae; genus Coprinellus; species Coprinellus micaceus. Next base: position 1,819,041 of record OX596339.1, on the reverse strand, counting down.
ACACTCGCCCGCTGCCCGAGGCCTCTGGAACATCTCCAGGTAGATCCTGGCCGTCGAGTAGAGGCGTGAGGGGTTCCCACGATGGAGAATTTCCGTCCATTTCGTGTTCGGTTTCGTCGGAGGGGTCATCGCGGCCCTTCCCTTTCCGCTTCGAGACACCCTCGGAAATGTCTGAGTCTGAATCTGTGAGGAAGCCATTGTACTAAGGCGGATGTCAAGATCTCGAAAAGTTCAACGACTTACCTGAGAGTACTTCCAGGGTGTCCCCTTCCTGTTTCAGGCCCAGTTTGGTATTGTCTTGGGCTAACTGACGAATTCCTACCTCGGGAAAGGCTGTTCGGTAGACCCTGATAATCTGAACAGGGGAAAGTGCCATGACCCAGGAGGTCTTCGTCAGTGTGAACCCTAACTTGAAGACCATCTTTACGAGGTCTCCTGCATGAAGACGTGGCATGTCGGTCTTCAATATGTCTTTCTGCACCCCGTCGACCCTTTCGTAGAACATCACCCGTGCCGGGTTAGGTACCCATGAGGTGTGAGGGACTACCGCGTTCTTCAGCCATTCATGAAGGGGATATTTGATATCAGGTGCATCCTCCTTGCTGTTGAATGCGCTACGGTCCTGGAACAGGGCACAGGTGGCGATGTAAATAGACCTGTCGGCTACATATTCTGGTTTCATCCATGACAGACGGGATCTGGTTTCGGAGTCCACAGTCGAGTTCCCTGCGGCCCATTCCTCGAGCACCTATGATGATAAATGAGACGAGCACTCTGAAACTCACTAGGTCGACTCACGGACAGGTGCTGATGAAAGTCGGGGTCCAAGGACGTATCAAAAGTTACTGCTATCTGAGCACCCCACTGGGGCGTTTCTCTCCTGGAATATAGGGCTTCAGTATAAGGGACGATTGGATATAGACCGACTCTACCTGTGATCTTTGTGCACGCCGTCAGGGAGGGGTTTTCCGGGGGGCACGAAGTTACCTGTTTCGAGAGGTGTCGAAGTTTTCACGACGAATGCATGAGTGAGTGGTATTTCCAAGCCAGTTTTCGCGTTACACAGCTGGAAAGGTGTCTCGTGTCAGAATGCTTACAGGCGGAGTGGAGGCCGGCACAAAGAAGTAGAACGTACAAAATAGTTCATGGGGTAAGAGTTGGATCGCCCAAGCTTGAATAAGTCAGGATTTTCCTTCACTGACTCTACCAACTTCAGGAATACCGTCTCAGTCTTGGCAAAGCGCACGCGCGACCACTTCCCCACGTCGGTTGCGTCTATGGACATAGCGAGAGATGTCGTCAGCCTGAGCCTGCTGTGTGTAACCATCTCATTTATACCCTCGAGCTCATGCCTCGGAGTCAGGGTGCTTTAGTAGGAGGACGGGATATCCATCTTCGTCGATGACGATGAGAGGGTTGCGAAAACGGAGATCGAGAAACCACAAACAAGGAAGTACTCGCCTGATTTAAGTTCTCGTGCAGAAGCCGGGTTATCAGAACGTATCGACAGACTGACAGACCTGTTTCGGTGCGTCGTGACGGGTAGAACGCCATCGCCAAACTGAAAATGTTGTCTCAAGAAATCCGAACAATATAGGGACCTCCAAATCGTGGATGTCCGTCTCAGTCTTGGCAAAGCGCACGCGCGACCACTTCCCCACGTCGGTTGCGTCTATGGACATAGCGAGAGATGTCGTCAGCCTGAGCCTGCTGTGTGTAACCATCTCATTTATACCCTCGAGCTCATGCCTCGGAGTCAGGGTGCTTTAGTAGGAGGACGGGATATCCATCTTCGTCGATGACGATGAGAGGGTTGCGAAAACGGAGATCGAGAAACCACAAACAAGGAAGTACTCGCCTGATTTAAGTTCTCGTGCAGAAGCCGGGTTATCAGAACGTATCGACAGACTGACAGACCTGTTTCGGTGCGTCGTGACGGGTAGAACGCCATCGCCAAACTGAAAATGTTGTCTCAAGAAATCCGAACAATATAGGGACCTCCAAATCGTGGATGTGAAGAATGTTCGTCGAAAAAATATCAGCCGTTCACAGGATCAATGTGACGGATCAACAGAGTCACGTGGTCGACTGATTTCATATTACTCCCGACGTGGGTACAAAATGGGGACAAGACAACCGCTTGCGGTGTCAACTACCACTCGTTCCAAATGGCCACATTCGCGAAGTACCGCTATCTATCTTCCGCAAGGCGTTTGGGAGGCTTCGAGAGGCTTGCTGCAAGTGATCATCCGCTGGGGCTTTCCAACGTCTTGCTCTCTTATCTCTCAATTCAAGAGCTGATGCGGATTGCCAAAGTGTCTACCTTCATGCGCGCAGCAGTCCATCGCTACACGACGGTAGCTTGGGATGCCAATACCTTCCTCCGATATTGGTTTCCAGAACCTGAGGGCTTTCGATCGATACTTGCTCGAAGTGGGGCCATAGTCACGGGTTCACAGATGATCCAGTTCTTCGAAAGACTGCCTCCCTTGGTGAATTCAGACCTCGATATCCTGACTCGAATAGGAGGGCTCCTCCATCTGATCATGTACCTCGATAGAGAAGGGTACGTCAGGGTTCATAAGGGGCCCCGCGAGGGCAGAGATGATGACTACCCACTCCTGACAGAAGTCTTCGGAATTACTTCTTCTCCCGGATTCCTGTCTGGAGGAGGGAAGAGTGGAATCATCCATGTTATGGATTTCGAGAAGGTGGATCTGGATGTAGCTGGGCCTGATGCCGTTCTGCTGAAGGTGCAGGTGGTTGTCGTTGCAAAGCCCCCAGTCGAGCATGTCCTCGGCTTCCATTCGAGTGCGTGTTATCATCCTTCTACGAAGAACATGATAAGAACTAATGTGTCCGGCAGCTGGGGTCATGAATTTCATGACGCACAAGCAAGCCATTTCTCTTTTCCCAGAAGCCACTTTCCAGTTACGGAGGTTCTACGTGACGGGACGGGATCCCTTGGGTGACGACTGGAACCCAAATTGGGCAAAGAAGTACACAGAAAGGGGATTCTACATTGACCGCGAATCCCGCAGGCCAGAGATAGGGATCGGGATACGCAGCGTGAATGACAAATATAGTTGGGTGATAGAGTTTGGAGGTGCGTCAGTTCCTAGAACCCCCGGTGGAAGACATTTCAGACGATAACTGAAACCTCAAATGATTTAGACCGATACACTCCCTGGATGAGGGAGGCAGAGGATCATTCGGTGTATTTGACGGATCAAGAGACGACCGCCTTCAAATTCGAGCTAGCATGGGTTCATGAAGAGTCGAAAGACGGATCTGGTAAACGCTATCGGCTCGTCGTTCTAGAGCGTGAAGTCTGGTTCTATTTGTGGCCCCTTTTTTTGTAGGACGAGTCAGGCCAATTCCGCCTCGCAGAAGGCCTATATAATGTAATGCAACGCGATGGGACATCCAAACTCCCATGGCGACCTCAGCTAACAATCGCAAGATACGTCTCGTTGTAAACCTTGACTTTTGGGCTGCGGCCGACAACAGGCCAGAGCATGCATGGGCCGACGGTCCTGCACCGATGTATCGATTGTTCACGTTCCCCAATGGGGTCACCGATCTACGCTACCAAGACGGGACAGCCCAGACACAGCGCGCCCTCACTCGGCTTCTCAACGCGTCCACATACCTTCCCGGTCAGGCGCCGATTATCGCGCAGATGTGTAAAGTCATCGCGGTGGGACTACCTTTATTTTGCTTTCCATCTAATTTGTGCTGACGTCCATACTGTGCCAGTCTAACGACGCATTCTACATCACTCAGCACCGTGGAGCTGTCGTCACAGAACTTCAGGCATGCTCCCGCGGAATGTTCCTGTGGATGAGGTCAACAGACCTCGAAATAGGCGCCCACGTCTCAGTCGCCCCCTTCGCGGTATCTTTTTGCCTACTAAGTGGTGAAAGATTCCGCCTGATTTCCCTTGCGAAGATGATGGCTGACTTCATCAAGAGCAATAGCTCTCGCGGCCATATGTTCGACCTTGTCTCCGTCTGTTACAAGTTCGCACCAGGTGGAGTAATGGGAGTTATGTTCTTTGATGGTGGACTTAAACGCCCGTATGAACGCATCTTGGACAATGCGTTACACGGTCAACCCGGAACTGCGCTGATCGACAACCACCCAGTAACCTTCTGGCCCTCTGATAAGAGAGTCAGGTGCTCTGAAGAGGCATATCGTTCTCTCCGAGAAAGGACCCGGTGCGCAATTTCAAGTGCTATTCCTTCTCCTTGACTGACCAGAGTTGGCTTATAGTGACCTCTACCTCCAGCCGGGTACTCAAACCTCGAATCGAAGTGGGGTTCAACCCTTTTCTAACATCACCAACTTGACTGCGCGATAGTAACGACACCTTACTTAGCTGCGCGTGTATGTACTTCAGCTCTCAGAGCACCGTGACAACCTATTCCGTTTGGTTTTGTGCATGGTTTTGCACTTGGGGTTTTGAATCCATTTTGGAAGTGTCCAGGGCTGCCCGGATGGGCCATTATTTACAGAAACTGAGCCAGACCTGCAGATATAGGGTGACTCGGTGACAGATGACAGAGAGAAGAAAGAAAAAGGCCCAGGGAGTGGGCGAACCCCGATAAGCATGGCAATGGGGGCATAGCTCAGTTGGGAGAGCAGTAGACTGAAGTTCTAAAGGTCCCGCGTTCGATCCGCGGTGCCCCCATTTTTTGCCCAGGGTGTCAGTCACGACTCACGACTCACTTCAAACTAAGTAGTAAGTTCAGAGTTCAAACTTCGAACTCCACCCTCACGGTCACCCCCAGGCTCCAGCCAGAAATTCAGAATGCTGCCAGATGTCATCAGGAGTTGGAGCCAGTGGGCCACACACCGCGACTTCCCACCCCCAGATCCTACCGGCCTCTTCTGTAGGTCCCTTTGCATTTTTGCACCAGTCAACCGGTACATGAGTCCGGGAACAAAGCATTCACTATGAACCACGCCCCCGGCGAAATGCCCCGGGCGCTTACTGGGCGCACTGGGAAGGCACCCAGTGAAATCGGCTGGGTGCACCGGGTGCCTCCCAGTCAATCCCACTGGGATCTTCCTGGGATTGACCGGGCGCTGACCGGTTTTTGATTGGGCGCTGACTGGGATGGAGGCCGTTCCCTGGGGCGCCGTGCCCAGTGAGCTCCCAGTTACAAACGGCGGGAAAATGTCGCTTTTGACTGGGGTCAAAAACTCCTGGTGGGGCATGACCCAGTCAACTCCCAGTCAACTCCCGGTCAATTCCCAGTTGGATCCCAGGTATACCCGCTAGGGGTATGCTGGGGCTGTTCCCCTATCCCTGCCTCGGTTCCTCGTCACTGGATTGGGTTGCTTTGATCGCTACATTGGTTATTTTCAAATCGTGTTTATTGGAAGCGCTCTATGCGGTGTACAGTGCGGAAAATACAACTATATAAACCATGGATGTACTCAGAGTGAACGCAGAAGCCAACGCTGAGCAATGGTAGCAGCCGCCCTATTGTGACAGCATTAGACGCTTTGGGGCAATTCCGAGGCTTTAAGCCTCGGGTTCTTGTCCCGCGCGAGTTCAAATGCGCCAAGGAAATCTTGAAGATTCGACCCATGTGATCGTGCGTAATTCCTTCCTTTTTCTCCCTCATCATTAAGTTTCCCTGTTTCCGTGCGATTGTACAACACACTCTACCTTTCTACCATGACTCCTCCATATCCCATCCCATACCTTCTTTTGTGACCTCTGTTCTCCCATCGTTATACCCGTCCTGTCCTTCCCTTCCCCCTACTGTCCTTCCCTTCCCCCTATCAAAGCTTCTCCTCTTCACTCCATTTGCTGACTCAAATCTGCCTGTCTCTCGACTCCACCCTATCGGTTTTAGGTTTGCTTTCTGGATCGTTTCCCAAAATCTTTCCTCCTCTGCCAATCATGTTCCTCCATCCCCACCGCCAGTTAGTCCTCCTCTCCTTCCTTATCTTGAGTTTCAACATTCTAATCCAATTTTTCTTGAAGCTCCGTCCCCTCTCAACCACCCTCCCAAGTCGCCGTTCGCTTCATGGATCTTCCGCCTGCCCCCTCGGGGTCCATCTATCCTCCCCTCGAACGCCTTTCCTCCCTCGGAACGCCATACATTTCGAGATGGGACCTCGTTTCCCTGAACCTGTGGTCGCTCGAATCGAGTTCGCTCGTCCGTTTCGACATGGTCGTCCCTTCTCTCACCCATCCTGCACCACCTATTCTACATTCCACGGCCTATGCATCGCGGTTCTCCTCTCCACCCTCTCCCCTTAATTAGGGCACTTTGTTCGTCTTTTGCTCTTCGCACTGCTTTACTACATTAACACCTCTTCCCTTAGATTAAAAACACGCCCTCTCTCGTCTCTCATTGTCCCTTGTCCGTTTTGAGCTCCCGATGTACCCTTCACAGTTTAGTTTACGATGAATCTACTCATGTGACCGTCCCTTCTCTCACCACTTCGCTTCATTGCCGTTTCTTCTCGTCGGACACATCCGTAGTTGAACCATCCTCACTGGCCTCAACGTCACAGGAGCTCGGCCATCCTTTCCCCCATTCTTCTAAAATCGTCTCTTATTAAATAACCTTGCATGGTGAGCTCACATTACTGCACCCTTTTACGCGCTCACCGAGATAGGATGGTGGCTTAGGTGTTACCCCCGCACCGTACATATACCCGAACCACGTCTATCAACACCCTGAGTGGTCAAGCTCCGTCGTTCCGCGGTTCGCTCCCTCCTGTCCCGTCGTCACTTTTATTTTTGACCCTGGTTTCACGCGATTGGGATACGTGGAGCCGCCGGTTGAAGGTGGATCCAGATCTCTACCCTACCCCAATTTTGCATTCGATCGCTGCCCATTTCAGTCTCCATCGACCACTGCAACACACACTCTCCTCTCTGTCCGGTTCACCATGTCTCCCATCCGCAACCTTCGTCCGTTCAAACCGGTTCCTTTCGACATCTTCGAACGCATTATGTTCTTTTCGCTCTACAGCGGCAACGAGTTCTCTGCCTACATGCAACACGACGACATTTCGGGCCACTTCGTCGACTTCCCCACACGCCAGGCCACGTTCATCAACATGTTCGCCACGGTCAATCGTGACGTGAACCGCGCGTGCGTATGCCTGTACTGGAAGGTCATCCTACTTCGCACTTCCGGCGAATTGTCCGCCGTCCTCGAGACGCTCACCACTCCCCCCTCCCCCAACGACGTCGACTACGGATCTTTATGCTGGCGGATGGAGTTGCGAATTCAAGGCGGTTACTCCGCCGGCCAGCTGGGCGCCCTTATATCTCGCACTCCTAACCTCAAAGTTTTCATCTTGCGAAACGTTTGGCCCTCCCACAACCCCCCGATGCGCATACGCCCAGTCGCAATTGTCGATGCATTGTCCGCTCACTCAACCGGCCTCCTGCGTATTCAATTCGAATCCCAGAACGAGGAGCCAAATCTCTTCCAAACGAAGACGCTATTACGATCCCTCCCTCAGCTGGTGACTTTCCACTTGGACAGGTTGTGCGTCAAACCTTACCCAGACGATTCCTCTCCTTTGCCCAACCCTCATCCTAATCTCGAGGTGCTGTCTATCGGTAGCGCTGTACCTCAGTCTCCATGGGCGCACCCTTACCATCGCACGGGTCACATTCTCCGCTGCTTCCCAACCCGTGACCTCCTCCCGGCCCTCACGTCTTTATATATTTTCGAGCCTTCCATCAGCCTTCGACCTTTCCTTACGCTCTTCGCTCCTCAGATTGAGGAGCTCGGGTTCTCTCGCAATGCCTCGTGGGTCGCTCGGGGAGAGGGTTCGCATATCATGCACCTGTGTCCCTCGCTCAAACGAGTTGTTTGGGTGGCGCCTGAGGGACCTGACTGGCAGCCGTCGTACCCCCTCCCCACTGACAACCCGTTGGAAGATGTTATCCTCGTATACATCAACCGCAGGCCCACAAGGTCTCCGACACCCGCCCGCGCTATCCTAGACGCCATGCTTTCACTTCAACTGTTTGCCCCGTCCTTGAAGAACGTGCATATTGTCGCACCGCCCGCCCACGCTGGGTTCGAGGAGTGGGCTTCCTTTCGGTATCTTCGCCGCACCCTGGTCAGAGATGGCGTCAATGTCAACGGGCCCTCGTTTTCTGCCTAACGATCATGGTAAGCTTCACTGCGCTATCAACCACCTCACTGCGTTACTCACTTTTGCCCCGTTCGCGTCAGGTCTCTACGTCGTATCTGAATATCCTTCATTAATACTTTCTTAATACTGCTCAGTCACTACCCTCGCTATTATATTGCTATTTTCTCTCTCTCTCTGCTACGTTGCGATATTCTCTGCCTTCGCCTATCGCCGCGCTTGCTTTCAGTGGCTCTGTATGGTACGTTCTTCACGATCCTTCTTCATCCCCGTCGCACCGACCGTTCTTGCCTGAGCGACATCGTTATATCCTTCGGTCTGCGGTATCCATTGCGAGGTCCATACTGTCGCACACTTGTTAACGGGAATAAAAGCCCGGTCCGCCTTCCATTGTGAATTCCGTCGTCTTCGGATCGGTGCCCTGCGATGCAATGTTGATGTCAGCAATTCAACTTGTCCTGTCGTGTAGCAGAGGTCTTCCTCACCCCTTTCCTCTCACCACCAACGTCCTCACACCTCATCCCCGGGCATCTTTAGCCCTGTCAGATCTCCTTCCATTGGCCATTCTTACGAGGGATCGCGGCCCTCCGTCTTGGGTTAGAGCCATCGGGGTACGTATGTGCGCCCGCTGCCGATTCCTCATCATCCGCCATGCTCAAGACCTGGAGCTCTGTCTTCGCCTCACCCAACTCGTCGGCGCAAACTGCCAACGGGATTGACCTGGGTTTATCCACCTGGCGGATCGAGGCGTGAATTTCTAGTCCATACAACTCCCTCCGACCCTGCCTCCCCTCAGGGTCTTGTTGGCTTGCGACATGATGGTCTGCAAGCTCGTCCCTTGCTGGTCACGGATACCTAACACACTTTCATTTCTTCTATGCTATCACATTTGGAACTCGAACCTAAAATCCCCTGTCCCATGTTGTTCGAACTCGTCCTTAAACCATTTGATGGTGTTAGGGGGCATCGGTGCGCCCACGACGACCACTTTGGTCTCCTCGAGACGCTCAAAGCGGCCGTGCCTGATGACCCTGATGCCTTCCTCCATGTCGTCCACCCGTGGAGCCCTCCACTCGTCGTAATCGTGGATGAACGTCAGGGTGATGTGGCGCAACGTTCCGTGGTGGGTTGGGAGAAGGGGGGCGCCGTCGACAACGAACCCATGCGTCGACGTACAACGCAGGTCTTGCAAGTTCGGACAAAGGTCGAACACAGCGTGCCCATGGTCTGCCACACTCCACATAACGCCGGGTTCCCATCTCCTCGGCACAAGGAGAACCAACGTATGAAGTTGGAAGCCGTACACATTGAAGAAAGGGTGGAATTCGGGGACGTGTTGGTGGACGTGAACTTCTTTCAATCCTTGGAGGGCATGATCTGCGGTTAACGCGATCAGGATCTCCCCAAGCGCTTCTCTTGACTCCGACTCGTTGGTGTGAAGCGCCTCCTTGCCTAAACACAGTTTCTCGAGATCTGTGTTCTCCCGGAGCGCTGGTCTTTCTTCGCCATCCATACGCCGCACCATATCCAGGTGCAGAGATCTTAACCTCCTCGTGTTCAGCAGTGCCACCACACTCGAAACAGTGGGGTGGACGTTTCCGCTACATACCTCGACACGTACCAAGTGTGTGAAGATTTCGAGGGATGGGCCAGTGAGGGGTGCGGGAAGGGCGTGTTGGCTATGGAAGATATTGTGATTGATGAAGACCTTCAGGTTTGGCATGCTGGACACGAGATCGTTCACCATCCCCTCCTGACGGTCGTGTTCCGCAATCATTCGTAGATGCAAGGTGTGCGTTTTCGCTCCGAGTGGCGTGGGTTGTGGCACAAGTCCTCCTGACTGTGCGAGGTCCGCCACGGTTTCGAGGGTGTTCACGGACGAGATCGTAACTCTCTGCCAAAGGGCCGCGATCGCGAAAGAATGCAGGAAGCGACATGATGGGGCGATTATGTGTCCGACCAGGTGCCGCCTCTCCCGGTAGGTGCGGGCTCCCCTTCCGAAACCATGCCCTACCACAATCCCATCCTCCTGATCCCGTGTTCCTGCCGCCATGGGCGGCGCCTCCGAGCAATCTATCGTGGTATCCCCTGCATCGTCGTCGTAGAGGACCGCATCGAATATCTTCTGAATCACTTCCGGGGCGAGCGTCTTCAATTTCGACAGGTTTGGGGCGGATGTCATGACCGGGCACTGGTCACCAATGGCGTGGAGCGCCCGACTCCCTGTTTCTTATTGCCAATGTTTGCCCTCGCTTCTTAGTCAAGATCCCGGGTCTTACATGGGCAAGTGAGGGTTCAACGGGATGCATCCATTGCATTCACATGGTTTCATGCACTCGCGGGCAGCGGTGGCCGAGAATATGTACTTGCCTTGTCTGCGCGGCTAGTCTTTACTTAGACTATACAAATACACTCGTTTCTGTCGTTTCTGTCGGCCGAGTCCCGATTTTCCTCTCCCGATCGCCTACGATGGGGCCTTCGATGCTATCCTCGTCGGCGCATAAAATAATACCGGACCATATTGCCGTTTCATCCGTTCCGGTGGGTGCCTTGGATGCCTTGGGCGCTTGGTCCCATCAACGTCTATTGTTGAATGTTGACGTCGCTCGAAAAGGAAAGCGGTGCAGCAGTAACGTGGGTTCACGAGGCCTGGCTTCTTCTTATTCAACCGCCATCGACTTGCTACGCAGATTTCTACCCTCGTCCTCCCTCCGTTAACAGGTTCTCGAGCCGATATCCTCCTCCATGCACGCTGTCACTACCCACGTGAACGCGCCCTCTCTATTCAGTTGCTTTGCATTCTACCCACACGATCAACTCCACGTTGTCTTCCGCTATGGTATCATCGCAAAATTTCCGGTTAAACTCGTCCCTGGCCGTCCCCCCTCCTACACCCTATAAGAAGCGACAGTTGCCCGGCTAAGCTCAGTTTCTCGCCCTACAAATTCCCGCCTTTACGCCTCGCGACAACTTGACCTCACCCTCCATCGTCCTCGAATCGTACTATGCCGCCCAAACCCGCCGCTTCGAAAGCCAAATCCTCGTATGTTATCATTACTGGAACATAACTTGGGGCTAACCTGAGATCGATAGTGCCCATACGCCGGGAGCCGCCTCCTCTACGCGCAGTCACCTAAAAGCTGGGGTCTCCTTCGCTGACGTCGCTCACGCCCACTCGTTCAAGAGAGCCCGTGCTCGTGCTGCTTCCAGGGTCGACAACGAGCACGATATGGGGCATGTTGGGTGCGACTTCCTTCCCATATTATCCTGTCACATCTGCCGACAGCCTCTTCCTATCCCTTTCAGAGACGTCGTCTTGGATATCCCCTCTGATTCTGACGACGACGCCAGGTAAGGAGTACCCTCGTTTCAAAGGGGCTGAGAGCTTACCGTCGCCCATTTAGCTTGACCTTGCCTTTCCGCTCCAACCCGACGAAGAAGACGACGAAGAGCTCCTCCAAATTCAATATTACTACGCCTCTCCACCCTGCGCCTGACATTTGGGAGTCTGCGGGTCACACTACGTTCGTACCGCGTTGCATAAGTGCTCGTCCTCCTTCTCATACCATCAGTAGACCCGGGGAGGACGCGCTCTTCGGCCGCACACGCATTCACGACGACTCTGCCGCAAAGAAAGCTATGTTTAGTGCGAGGTTCGTGTGTTCAATTTTACAGTGCGCGTGTTATGCTAACAAATCTCAGTGATTTCCCGGCGCTGCCCAGCCCTTCTACACCGAAAATTGATGCCTTTGGGGACTCTGAGTACGCACTGGTTTCACGATCTGTGCTTCGTTTCATCTAACATTTACTACCTTTAGGTTGCCTTCAATGATGGAAATCTTTGAAGAGGCCGGATTCAAGATGAAGACCAATGCCCTTCCAAGTGCGGGTGCCTCCTCAGGATCGACAAAGGGAGGAACGAGCGCTCAGAGCACCGACCCCTCGACTATAGACCCGATCACCAGGTGAGTTGATGCATCCACGGGTCCATGGTCGGTTTGGATTTGACGCTGGACTGTTGAAATCTTCCAGGGACGATCCTATGGTTAAGAAGTGAGCCTTCGCCCGTCGCTTTTTACCGTTGACTCATTATAAGCAGGAAAGGAGATACAGACGCCCGGGACGACCCCCTGGCTGCTCTAATCGGCGGCCTCGACCCTGACCTTGACGCATTGTTCCTCAAGGCTGGGAAGCATCGCGATTTTCTGCTGAAAACTCTCCACCACCTCGTTGCCGAAGATGCGGCGAAACCGGGCGACACAGTCGATTCTGATCGTCGCCTCAGGTACGTAGGTTGACATTTGTCCCTCTGTTACGCTAATCAATTGGTCGAGAAGCCGGGAGAAGGATGGGACGGGTGAGGGGCTATCTACACGCCCCGCTAAGAGGGTTCGGCCTTCTGGTGAGTCACCGTCCGTTGCATACGCTCTTGCTTTTACTGACACGATCAAATGCACAAGAAGTTCACGCCCCGCCCGATGCTCTGCCGCCCAGCAATGCATTGCCGGCGGTTTCGGGGGATATGCAGGGAGACTCTGAAAGGTTCGTGATAGTCCAGCGACAGTTTTGCACGGAAACTAACTCGTCTTCCAGCGGCCTATCGGATTACGAGCGCCGGGAACGCAAGCGCCTTCGGTGAGTCGATCTTGGGTTCCACCACCTAGTCATCGCTAACTTGTTGGTAGGACCTCTCGCCCTGAACCCAGGGGTCCTTCAGAGGGTCCCGCATCCACGAAGGCCATAACCGACGAGAAGAAGTCTACCAAACCCGCGGCTCCCAAAACGCCCACTCGTCGACGTGCCAAGAAGGGGGTCATGGAGATGATGGCGGCTGTCGGCGCCGAGCCCGTCACTCCTCCGCCTCCGTCGTCGTCCCCGACCACGACAACTACTAGTACGGGTGCGATCATCGAAAGTCGTCTCTTGCCTCCCCCACGCGTGAACGAGTTGCACTTGGATATGACTGACCCTATCGCTCGAACCACTGTCAGGGACGACCTATATCGCCTGGCGTGAGTCCTTGTCCCTCCTAACCCGCCCCTTCTTTGTATTGATGTCACTTCCAGCGCTGCCATCGGTGTGAAGTCTTGGAATCCGAGCCTCCAAGGGCCTGGACATGTTAAGTTCTGCGTCTGGGGCCAACATTGTCCGCACATGGATGGAGAGTACGTTACGAAATCGTTGAAGTGATATGACGCTGACGATCCGGTAGACTTGCTCTCGACTTCCTTGTTTTTGAACATAAGGATAATTTCGGCAATCTCTCTCGCATGGATATATCCAATGTGTATACCATGCGTTTCAGCCAGTCTGCTACTCGTCATCACGCCGTCACCAAGGATGGCAGGCCTTTCATCTTCCTCACGACAGGTTTCCTCGAATCTTCTCAAATTACAGAGCCTAGCCCCGTCGGTCTGAAGCAGAAGTCCCTCAAACTAATCCCACACGAAGGCGAACACCAACGCATGTCATGTGCTGCATGCACTGTGTTCGGTTTCGATTCAATGAAGACCCAGTATGCAAAGCACGCTCTCCAATTTTCTACACGTGCCGAGTACACGGGGTCCACAAATCGTAGGTCATATCAACTTTCCCCTAGACGGCGTACTTACTCTTTCTCCCAGCTACGACTTCTTCCCCTTCTGGCAAAGGTGTACCGGCTGGCATGTTCACAGGCGCCTCCAATTCCTCTTCAAACCGGGTCTCTATGGATGCCTTTTCTCTCCCTCACAACGCTGAAGGTACGTGCCCCTGGTCATTTTCTCGGCGTTTCAACGCTGACGTCCAACAGTGCCCGTGTATGACGCCAGAGACTCCGATGTGTTTGACGTTAACCATGACTTGCCCGAGCTTGACTCCAAGCTTCCTCGCTGGGAAAGGGAGATTCCGCTCGGTTCCTTCGTGGTGGTCGGCTACACGATGACCGCGTTTTTCTCTAATTCTCGGGAGTGGACCTTGGGCCTCAACATCCAGTGGGCCATCATTGTTGGAACTCCGGAAAGCGCGTCCGTTTGAACAGACTGTTTCACGTTTCTTAACACGTAGTTCGCGTAGATCCTCGATCCTTCCGTGTTTTCAGAACCCCTACACCGTTTCCCAATAATTGTTGTCACCTCACATTCATGTTTCGTAAGCTCGGACTCAACTCGGTACGCGTCCATCCCTTCATTGTTCGCGTCCTCTAAGCTTCGCCTCACTCTTCATAGTCACCTACCACAGTAGGCGGCTTGCCCCACCCTTACGGGACCTAAAATCGGCTTGTGGCGTGTCCTCAATAATGGTCGGTACCCCTCCCTGCGCCCCACCCTGCGGAGAATCGCGTTGAACGAGCTCGTTCAGCAACACTCCTTTTTGCCGTCGGCTCGGCGGGATGGCCATTTCGTGCAGTTCGTACCAGGAACATACGGCTCTTGGTCTTGGACTGATCTCTCAAGCGAGTTTTGCTCCCAACAAATACCAGTCGTGTTTTCAAGCCGTCCACCCCTTTGCAGCTGTAACAGGTTTATAGCTAGCCCATGTTTCCCTTCTCAAGTGTTCGGAGGCCCACTACCACTTCTCGCGGCGTTACTTCCATGGAGTCGTTCCTCCCAGCCAAAGACAACGACGATCCCCCTTCTCATCGCATTCCCGACGATCTCTGGACCGAGATCTTCCTCGACCTCTGTGGATATCCCCCTGATCTGTTTGGAAACAAAATCGAGTATGGAATATCCACAGTCGTCCCCTGCCCGCTGTCCCAATTCGCCGCCGGGCCCGTCCTCGTCAACAAACAGTTCTACAACATCGCCATGCCCATCCTTTGGCGAAACGTGGTCATCCGGTCGCCCGCATCCTTCGGCCAGATCGCAACTTTGGCCGTAGCCTATGGCCACCATACCTGGCGGTTGGAACTACGACTAGAACATCTGTACCACCTGCCTCTGATATACGAAGTGGTTTCCCATATGCCGAATCTCTCCATCTTTCTAAACCGGAACTTTACAAGATGCTTGACACCCTTGGTGAAAACCGACCCTGAATGCATCGTGGACGCTCTCAGCTCTTACGCCCCTGAACTGCGACGCATCCAGCTCGATGCTGAGTGGGAGTACCCTAGCGTCGACCAAGTGCGGCGCCTCCTTAATGCAAAACCCTCGCTACAGGCTCTCCGCATATCCGCCATTGCGTACAACAACTCTACGGTATTTTCAATCTGGAAAGGGCAAGCGCCTCTCTTGCCTCGGCGCCCTCTCCGCACATTGTCCCTGGGAGCTGCCTATTGGTTGTTTTCGTCGGAATACCGCGAACGTGCCATGGCCTCATTCCTGTCCATGATAACCGCTTCAGACGCCCTCCCCCTCCTCTCTACCGTTCACCATCTTGAAAACACTTCTTTCTCGCCGGCATTCTTCACCAAATACGGGCCCCAGCTGACGGAGCTGATGTATGTCCCTGGAAACCCCCACTCCTTCCATTCCTGGGAGTACAATTGCCCTCAGTTCTCCAATTTCTGCCCCCAACTCCGTCGCACCATCTGGTTCATAAAAAATTGGAACACTGTGGACCCGGAAAATGCTATTCCTCGGGGACATCGAAACACGACAAGCGCCGAGATCATCTACCACAAGCTGGAACCCGAACTTCCGGCAGCGTTCGAGGAGACTGCCCGTCGAATTCTTTCGTCTTTCCTCTCCGGCGACTTCCCCAGAATCGAGGAATTGTACTTCGTCCCTCGAGGCGGCACCCTTCCCGATTTCAAAAACGCCCTGTGGTTCCGACAGCTCGAGGAAGACTTGAAGATGAAGCATGAATACGAAGGGGGTGCCCATGACTCGGAAGTGAAGCGGGGTGTAGTCGTTTATGTGGAGTGACACTGTAACTCTGCCTCAATTTGTACTGGTAATGGGCGATGCATTTCGAAGGGACTCAGGCTGTATGAGGAATGCCTAGCTACCTATTCTCGTTACTCTACCCGCCTCAGGGACGATGACGACATCACCAGGGGCAGAAATGCAAGGGCCTCAGCCCTGATCCATTGCCTGAGTTCGTTCGCCCTCTCCCTGCCCACTGGACCCGTCACGACTTGTGGAAAGAAACTTGCGCTTTGGAGGGGTCATAACAATCTTTCGGGGTCGCGTCGGCTTCACCATACGTGCCTGCTTCATGGCCTAGACAATTGTCAATATGGTCTCCTCCCTCGGCTAAAGTACATACACACCTTCGAGAATGCATCGTCTAGAAGGCTCAATGAGCGCATTCCGTTCACCAACTTGTATCTGACGTTTGGGCTATCGTCCGACCTGTAAGGATACAAAGTGAAGGTGCAGCAAATCTCAACGATATCGCCAACCGAGAATTCCTGCGGAGGCAGGGGGTCGTACCTGGGGGAGGGTCAGAGACGTCATGAGTTGTATAGGTGGACACTCACTGCGCTTTGCCCTCCTCGTCAAACGTCTTGGCGCAGTATTCAACGATGTTATGTTCGCCGTGAACAAGGTCAACCCCTCGCGAGCTTTCCAATACACCATGGGGGTCTACAATTTCATCAAACGGGACGTGTGATACGTTCGGTGCGTGGCGCCTTTCTTCGAAGTACCGGGTGTGGAAATCAACAGCGTAGTGGCCGTCGAATAGACCGAGTTCGGGAGCTTCAATTCGGTTGGGTCCCACAGAGGCGGAGAAAAAGTCTACGATGGAATGAAACTTGGTTTCGTAACCGTCGAATGCTGTAGACCCGCCTCCGGACAACTTCACATGCTGCCTGAGTTTACGCCGGTGCATGGCGGTGGTCGTGTCCCTGTTAAGGTGTCAATTTCAATATGAGATAGAAGTTAAGGATTGTTATACAGAGTTCCCCGAAACGGTGGCAACGTCTTCGCGCACATAAGTCCCAGGACTTTGACGACAAGCTCTTGGGAGTGATCACTTCGAGACACGATTTTGAAAGCCTTCGAATTTTGGACCTGGGCAACGGCGAATTCTCCAAGCTACACAGGCATTAGCGCTTGTCTTGACACTGGTCCAAGGTCACGCACATCTAGGTCCGTTAAAGGGGTGTCCGTCCCTCCTTCTTGGGAGCACCTAGCCATGTGCGAATCCAGGCATTTCACTGAATACAATTCAGATATGAATTGAGGCCGGATCCGTGCCAGAAACGAGCGACATACCTGCTTCGTCTATGCTAAAGTTAGGCCACATAGTGATAGAAGGCAACGAAGGGAGATATCGACCTGCTTGTTTCTGGCAGAAGGTCTAAGGATAAGAGCGGGGCCGTACCCATTGCACGATCGAAGGGGTGAGACACGGTGTGTCGGAGCCCTCGTCCCTGATACCGCCCTATTCAGAATTATAAAGACTGCTCCTCCCATAAGGGAAAAGGGTAGGTCAATCCCTGGGTGCGGGACAGAGTGACCCTTAGTACGAGCACTAGCAGGGGACGAAGTTGGGTTAGTGTGCTGGGCGCCTTTTGCCATCAACCGGCGCGCACGAACCAGCTTCCACATCGGGAAATGCTGTTACGGTGGGTTCGGGGTTGACTGACACTCTCACTAGCAAATACCTTACCATTTACCTCTCTGTCCTAACTGCCTTTCGTGCGCGACTGAATCCTGGGCTGGAACGGTATCCCGCCGTCAACCGCCTAAACGGACTATCACCATACATTTCCGTCCCGGTTACCGATCGCTGGTCCATGCGGTGGTATGTTGCCGTCCCCCGTCACCCCCTTTTCTCTCCATTCGACGACTGAATTGGACGAAAATTTCCGCTAGAACTTGGAGCCGTGGCCCTTGGCCTACAAATGGCTTCGAACCGTTGGTCGACGAGAGGTTTAGGATCCCAACTCTGTCCTACATTGTCCTACACCCGCCTCTGGACTTTCGCTGGTATCCAACATGTCTGCCCTTCGCGTTGATGTGGATGCGAGTTACACCGTTCAAAACAAGTAAGTTGTGCTTCGTGCATAGACCTCAGCGCTAACCACTTCGTTAGTCCTGGAGCTCAATCGTCGACGATGTCTTTCGGAAGTTTCATTCAACCTGGACGAACCTTTGCACAGGTGGCCCGTGCTGCTCAAGCCCAACCCATGAGGCAAGCGTCCGTCGCTGACCTTGGTCTGACGACCGACGAGGAGGCGGCATCGTAAGCAATTTTCCGCCGTAAAAGACTCTCCTGACTGGGGATTTCCATAGCGACTTACTCTCACCAGCACACGAGAACAGAGACTCTGGGGGTGATTTGGTCATATCGTAAGTTCCTGCCCATGCGTTCCCAATGACCTCAGGCTCACATGAAACGCAGTGACGAAGCCCGGGATTCGGAATCCGACGACGAGGCTGCGTCCGTCTTGGTGTTCATCAATTTATTCACTCGCCTGACTTCTCTCCACGCAGTCTTCTCGCCGACCGCCCGTTGGACCCAGGTGATTCAATGTATCGCGGACGTGCACCGGCCCAATCACGCATTCAGATTGACCAGCAGGTCCGGGACCTCAGTCCTATCCGGACGAGACGGTGCGTAG
The DNA here is from genome assembly GCA_951394405.1 of Coprinellus micaceus. NCBI lineage: Eukaryota > Fungi > Basidiomycota > Agaricomycetes > Agaricales > Psathyrellaceae > Coprinellus > Coprinellus micaceus. Next base: position 1,800,401 of record OX596339.1, on the reverse strand, counting down.
CTTAGTGGAGGACGCATCTTTGCCATATTCTAACTTTTGACCAGGCGAGCCAAAGAGGCCAAGCGACCTGGTGTTGGTAGCAACGCTGAAGGCCAGGGTGGCGTTTTGGTCCCGCTTGGGGGGGGAACACCCGTTTCCGATACGTACGTTTCCGTATGTGTGCTGGTCCCTGTATGTCTAACTCTCGTTTGGCAGAAACGGCCTTCCCCCGAAGGCCAGGACTGGTAACCGGAAGCGCAGGTCTAGCGCAGTGATTTTATCGGAAGAAGAAGATAGGATTGGAGAGGAAGAGGACGCGTCTCCCGAACAGGGCCAAGGTTCCTCGAGTCAGAGGGGACCGTAAGTTATCCCGAGAATTCACAAGGCACCTTTTAACATCGAAGTAACTTAGGCACCTGGAGGAACAGCCGCCGTTTCGTTCGTCGCCACCCTTCCAATCCCATGATAGGCGAGTGGCCTCACGTTTCTTTGGCAAACTCAATGTGACTTCGGGTCCAAACAGCGTTCGTGACAACTCGGGTTTGACTCATGTTGCAACCGCGAAGACACCCCTTCTTCATGTGTCTCCGGTACCCATGTTCCTCGATCTCGAGGCACAAGAAAGCGGGGATGAGTCCGCCCCTTCAGAACGCGGTTTGCCTGAGGAAGATGATTACGACTACGCGGACTCTTTCATGTGCGCCTTCCCATTTGTCTTACCATTCATCACTTATTGACAAAGAACTACATTGTTTCAGTGATGATTCTCAGCAGCCCGATCCGTGGTCGGATGGCGAAGGTATCGGACCTTTGCTATGTATGCTGTTGAACTTCTTGTCTGACACCTCGCTACTTAGAGCACCGTCGTGAGCGGCGTTCGTCCATCGCCTCGTCTGAGGTCACTGAGTTCGACGACACCATGCTTGGATATGAGTGAGTCGTTATTTTTGGCTCTGGCACGTCGCATTCTGATCTAATTCCAGTGAACCCGACCCCGTCGCCATGGCCTTGAACGAACGAGAGGCCAAAAGATTGGCGCAAGACGAAGAGATGGATGCTGTTCGCCTCGCCGCCACGAGGCATAAGCGGTTCTTGATAGACGCTCTGGAGCGTCTCAACGCCAATGAGTCCAGTCGCGAAAATGACCTCATGGATGAGGATCGATTAATAGCGTACGTACCCGTCCACGTTCCTCATTTCGCACGAACGGCTGATTTGTTTCGACAGATTGGCAACACGCGACAGCCTATACGAATCGGTAGCGGGTACTTCTGCCAAACGGCCCCGTCACTTCCACGGTGCGTCATTCACCTTACCTTCCCGACGGTTGGTTCGCATCTCATTGGGTAAACATTAGACGGCGTCAACGAGGGCAAGGGCACAGTACACAAGGGAAAAGGAAGAGCGCAATCGCCACCGAACTTTATTGAGGCTGAGGAGTTAGATTCTGACGGGTGCCCCATCCGTTTTCCTTGCGTGTGGGTCCCAACTGACAATTGTTTCTAGTTCGCTTTCTGAGGACGAACGGGACCGTAAACGCCTTCGGTTTGTTTCTTTTCCGTCCCTTTCTCTGTCCGCCCTGACACCTCTTCAGTCAGGCTATTGACGAGAGCCGGGGGGTTCATCATGCTTCTTTGCGTGGCCCGGGGGAGTCGAGCAACGCATCGTCTTCTTCCCTCCCCACCGATTCGTTGCCACCCCACTCTGCGACCGCTGTACAAACCCCTCACACCCCTACTCGACGCAGACCCAAAATCACTATGACAGATATGATGGCAGTCGTAGACGCTGATCAAGAGGTGCCTGCGGACCCCGCCAGCTGTGGGGTTGGCGTACCGACCAACGTGGTCATCGAGAGCATGCTCTTGCCTCCACCTCCACGAAACGAGGTTCCTATTGATAAAAGCGATCCCATTATTCGGAGGACGGATAAGGCAGGTATATATCGTCTTGCGTGAGTCCCCGTTTAATCAGTTGATTATTGTTGCGCTTACACCTATCCCAGTGTGGCACTAGCGGTGAAATCATGGTGTCCCGATGCACTTGGGCCTGGACATATTCGCTTTTGTGGTTGGGTCATCCAGTGCCCCGACATGGACGCGCCGTAAGTGATCATGGGTTCAGATTTGCCGCATGGTCTCTTACCCTCCCTAGTCTTGCTCTGTCTTTCATCGTGTTCGAGAACAGCGGTGTGTTTGGAAACCTGGCACGCATGGACCTTTCTAAGGTCTTTTGTCTTCGTGTCGGGCCTTCTGCGGTTCGCCGCCACGCCGTCACCTCTGATGGCCGTCCATTCATATTTCTGACGACTGGATTCTTGCAAACTTCCCGGTTGATCTCCCCCTCCGACAACCGAGCAAGGCAGAGGTACCTCGAGGTCATACCCCACGAGGGGGAGCATCAGCGGATGTCGAGCGCCGCATGCACCGTCTTTGGCTTGACCTCAATGAAAGGGCAGTATGCCAAAAATGCTCTGCAATTCTCGACACGCGCGGAGTTCTCCGCCAACCCAACCGGTACGCCGTTCCATCTGTGTAAGGTCCTATTTGACCTATTTGCTAATTCCTATCTACAGCACAACCATCTGTGGCACACCCCGCTTCGTTCCCGACGAACTTGTTCGTCGCCTCCCCCGCTCTGTCGTCCACTCGTGAGGTTTTGGATTCGTTCTCACTTCCGAGGAATGCAGACGGTACGTCGTTCGCTTCCCTTCTTTGATACACGAATCTGACGGGCTTCAGTGCCGGTGTACAACGCGACCGAGGTGGACGACTTTGTCGTCAACACGGATTTGCCCTATCTGGAGTCGAAATTGCCCCGCTGGAGAGGTGAGATCCCGTACGGGTCGTTCGTCGTCGTGGGCTATACCATGACCGCATTCTTATCGGGGAGGCGCGAGTGGACCTTGGGCTTGAACATACAGTGGGCCATCATTGTGGGTGTTCCCGAGAAGGAGTTGCAAACTTAGTCAAGGCTTCCTAACTATCTACCCTGTGTGCACCTGCCCCGGACCCCATTACCCTGCTTTCTGTAAAGGATGGGCTCCCGCCGATGTCAATGTCTCCCCGATTAGTATTGCCTTCCCTTATTTACCAGCTATATACCGCGATTTGGGATGTCATTCCTTGTCTCATTTGTTCTGAAATTGGGCATGGGGCTTTGCGTGTGGAGCTCAGGAAGGGTCAGATTGGTCCAGCACCCTGCGTCTCAAACCCTTACCACCATGTCAACATCTATCCACCGTAGGTGCTTCCTCCCAATCGGACTCGAGGCATTGGCTTAACTTTACTCCAGGCATTCCCACCCAAGAAGTTAGATACATTCCAGATCGCCACCCATCTGAAGCTCCCGCCCTGCCAGCATTATTACGACACACGACTATTCCTCCTCTGCGGGTCCGTTTCCCAGCAGAGATCGTGTCCATCATCATCTGGTGGCTTCCGGTATGGGTCCTCAAGCTATTAACGCACTCCCCCTTCACCAAGGACGCGGTGACAACCTTGAATGCCCGCGTTGAATCCATGATCAAGGACTGGTTTCTGCCCCCTCCGGAGACACTGGTGATGATGCGACTGCGCAATGTGGTCATCACTGAGGCTGCAGCGTTGTCTGTCGTAGAGCCAACGTCCTGGACTCCTGACTCCTTGGCCTTCTACTGTCCACACAAGGAGTTTGATGAAGTATGCCGATGGTTTGGTGCCCGTCACTACACTCGGGTGGCAAACTCAGAAGCTCCCGATAGCCCATGCAACTTGCATCGCGACGACGTCAATTGGGAAGACGATGAAGACCCCATGTACTGGGAGTGGCCCCGTGTTATGTACAAGGTGAACGATGGGGTGAAAAGTAGCGCTACGATGATGCATGCATCGGAGGGTACCAGGATCGACATCATTCAATCATATTCCGACAGCCCCATCGTGCCCATCTGCCTGTTCCCGTCCACATTGACGATGAACTTCATTACGGGTGATGGGGTTGTTGAGTTGTACCCTGCTCTGACGTCCCAAAACCGAGGTGTGTGCTACCATGGAGTGGTGCCCCGGTCGCTCACTCCGGTGTCTTAGGCATGCTCAATGTGTCGCTCACCTCATCATCGATGGATCGACATGTCGACTCCGACGTGTTGAGCTCCCTGCGGTTATATCAGAACCTGGGCTATTCCTTCGTCCAGCCATCCAGCATTGGGCACCCGCCCACGGAACAGTCTCGATCCTGGGATGACCGTCAGGCATTGCACATGCTTTTCGACGTCAACCATCCGGTGACGCTTCGCCCACCATTTGACTGGACTCCCTATGTTAGGGAGATGAAGAATACGGGCTACAAGGACTACGACCCGCACGTGAAGGTTTTCGTTGATGTGGAAACCATTTTGTACCACAATCGTGAATGTTGGACTGACGAGACAATCATGGATATGGGGGTAGAATCGTAGATCGTGATAGTAAACGGTGAAATGTCAACAATGGTGCATGTATTACGAACCTATGCCTGTTATTATAAGTTGCGTCCTATACGATTGTCTTTGGAGAGCGTGACGGTTGGTGGGGGCATGAGCGTGCTATTGGATCCGGTGCCATCAGCCTGCCGCGGTCGACAAGTTTTCCAACCTTGTTAGCCGACTGTCATCTTCCTGTGGACCTCCCAGAATGCTTGGTCCTCAAAACCTTTCCGTGATACACACGGCGTATTCAATCCCTTCCGCGGGCATAGCGGCGTCTATTGGGTCATCGACCACCTCTAGAGGGGTCGCGTTCGAATCTACTTTTGGCGACAGAGGCAATCCTCTGGTACAACTGTTTGGTGGTCGGCATTCAGCAGCACACGGAGGAGGAGGGGGTGCTCGTAACCGAGTCTTTCTTGTGACAGAGCTTGAAGGTTCCTTAAACGAGGCAGGTGAGCCTGCCCAGTTCGCTCATGTTCAATACACGATGCGGGCGTACTGTCCAAAGCGCATGCTCGAAAATCCTCTTCGAGAGGGGGAGGTTGCCTGTCTACTCCGTTACTCGCAGGTTATGGACAAGTGCGACGCCAACGAGCTAAAGGATCTGTGTATTTTGCACAAGATACCGATACCAAGGCATCCCATTCGGGACAACCTACTTCTCGCTCTGAACTCACACACCTGCACTCCATGTGTAGCTGGCGGGTGTGATGACTCGTACGCTGTCCTTACCCCGGTCGTTGTCTTTTCGAATGGCACGATGACAGTGCAGTCTGACAAATTTGCAAGCTCTGTCAGGAAGTTCACTTTGGGGGAATTGAATGGACTGATCCATGACGACGTCCTCTCGAAATACAAGGAAGGTTTCCACGTGGAGGCCGTCTACTCCAACAAGGATTTGGCCGTGGATGGTGACGACAGACCGCTGCTGCAGATACCTCTGGACCTTCTCATGCGCCATCTCACCGTCGAAGGACTGCAAGCAGTGGCTTGTCATCATGGTGTAGCGCTGCCCCGGCGAGGGAAGTTCAAGAAGGCAGAGTTGACTTCTCTGTTCGAACACCACCGGTGTACTACCTGTCCACCGCTCTGGTTTCTTCTCAACCCCATCAAGGTGAAGTCCCCCCGTAAAAAAGGAGAAGCGAAGGCGGGGAGACCGAGTTGGCTGGAGCAGTTGGATAGGGAGGACAGTCCTCCATTCGTATGGGACGCTTACTTGAACGTCGACACAGAAGCCTGGCCCCCTCGCCCTACGACAATGCGAGACGTGGCTAGAGCCATGCAAGGTTTCTGCGATGATCTCACTCCTAAAGCAGTGGAAGAGGAGGGATGTAAAGTATGTGGACAGTTGACAAGACGGGTTGAGCTGGTTCGAGAGTCCGCCGTGTCTTACGACTTTGATCCCTTGAAAGAGGACGGTGTTTCTACCAAGGAAAGGGCCTCCCCTGACGAACCTCAAGTGTACGTCGCGGACACTCCGGTCGTGGCCCCTTCTCTCACTCACATTTGCGAAGCCTGCGATGATGCCTTAAAGAAAGCCAAACGTCCGAAGATGGCACTGGCGAATGCTCTGTGGCTTGGGGACGTGCCAGATGTGCTCAAGGGATTGACATTGGCCGAACAGGCTCTGATTGCGAGGGTTCGACACAACCGTTGTGTTGTTCGAGTATCCACTGGCCATGCAAAAATGATCGCCAATGTCATCTCGTTTGAACACCCTTCGATGAAGATATACAACCGCCTTCCGATCCCCAAGGAAGAGTTGGACGATGTTCTTGCCGTCGTCTTCACCGGCGTGGTGAAACCAAACGAAGACCAATTAAAGCGTACTCCTGTATTGGTTCGTCGAAACGAGGTTAAACGTGCGTTGGAATGGCTAAAGTTGAACCACAAGAATTACGCTGACCTGGAGATTGACCATAGCGCTCTGGAATCGTACCCTTTGGAAGGAGTACCCGTGGGGGTTTGGCACAAGCCGGCAGGCGAGGAGGAAGGGAACGTTCTCGCGACTGCGAAGAGCGTGTTTGACAACGAAGACGAATTGGGAACATCGGAGGGGCCCTGTCCTTTCACAGTCCATGGCCTCACAACCGAGAAGTTCTCAACAATGTCTTCCACTGAACGAAAACTTGCTGCGGTCCAGCATCTGAAAAACGGTGGGGCCTTTCTGGCCGTGGGTCACGCCGCAGATCCTCAAACTATTTGGGATAACCCGGACCTTTATCCACAAATGTTTCCATGGCTTTTCCCTTACGGTTTTGGGGGGGTCGGCCAGGAAACCCACAAGGGCAATATATCCAAAGAAGCTCATCTCAAGTGGCTATTGCTCTATCACGACAAACGGTTTCAACGGGACGCCAATTTCTTGATTATAGCCTTCAATCACCAACTCATTAAACAGAACTCGAAAGGTACTTTCATGATGTGTAAACGAAATAATTTTGCCAAGGTCGCCACGTCCATACGATCGGTTCATCCTGGAGTTTTGGCGTCGATTTCTCAGAGGATGCGATCAGGAGCCCGGGTAGTTCCCGACACTCCCGAGGAGAAGCGTGCCTTCTCTATCCTCGACCAGGTGGAGGTTGTGGGTGCCCATGTGAACGGCTCCCTTGCCAGCAAGAAACACCAGCGGAATGAGATCTGGTCTCTTCTTAATTTCACGGGTGCTCCGAACTGGTTCGTGACGCTTTCCCCGGCGGATAACAAGCACCCACTGTGTATTTATTGGGCTTCAGAGGACCTGGAATTCAAACCGGAGATCAAGACGGCAAGTGAGCGTCTGCATTTGGTGACTCGGAACCCCGTCGCCTGCGCTCGGTTCTTCGACTACGTTGTCCGACTATTCATAGAACACATATTGGGATGGAAGGACGACGGTCCTGTGCATGGCATTTTTGGAAAGCTCTCGGCGTACTATGGATGTGTCGAGCAGCAAGGTCGGATGACTCTGCACCTCCACATATTGATCTGGATTGCAAACGCTCTATCACCACAGATTATTCGCGACCGCCTTATGAGCGGTGATGGTGAATTCCAACGACGTTTGGTGGCCTATATTGAAGGCTGCCAAATCGGGGAGTTCATGACAGGCACGAAGGAGGAAGTCTCTGCTCGGGTCCCGTACGTCCCCAACCAGACGCTGAGGGGAATTCATACCATTTTCGAAGACAAATCGGACCGTGTGATGGACGATGCGTACGTGAACCCCACTTTGTCTTTACCAGAAGCACCTCCCGCAAAGTTCTGTTCGAAGGTAACCCACTGTGTTTGTAACGACTGTCAGGACTTGGAGGCCTGGTACGACCGATTCAAATCTAGCGTCGACGACATCATGCTGAGGTCGAACGTCCACAAATGCTTTGGTAAGAAGGACTCGAACACTGATGTCGCCTCATCTGCACCGACTGCGTCCGTTCCGCAGAGGCACGCCACTGGTAAAGGTTGCATCAACAAGGATGGGATATGTACCGCAAGATTTCCTCGAGACATTTTTTTGAAAACCTTCGTAGACCTTCAAACAGGGCAGGTCTTCATGAAGAAGCTGGATTCTAGTATCAATACCGTAACTCCCATTATATCCCGGTGCTTCATGTGCAACACTGACACCACCTCATTGATGTCAGGTACGGCTGTGAAGGCCGTGATTGGGTATGTCACCGACTATGTCACGAAGGGATGGCTCAAGACCCACCAAATTTTCTCTTCCATGTACGACGTTTTCTCGCGGGATGCGGATGTGGGGGACGTGGACCTCAAACCCATCCAGGCGGCCCGAAAGATGGTGTTGCGAGTGGTGAACTCTCTCAGTGCGAAGATGGAAATCGGGGCCCCCATGGCGGCACTCTATTTACTGCAAAATCCCGACCACTACACGAGCCACGACTTCGTTCTATTTTATTGGAAGAATTTCGTCAATCGGGTCCGAGCTGATTGGCAAGAGACGCTGGATGCCGTCAAAGATTTTGAGCTTCTCCCCTGTGAGGACGGAGAGCCCGACGATATGGGGCTCACTCGTACCGATAACGGTCATACCCTGGAGCTGTTGGAAGACATGGATTCAAAGGATGAGCCGTTGTTGATCCAGCGATCCGCAGGCAACTTTGTTGGAAAGTCCAGCACCGACGATTACATCTATCGTCCTCAGGAACTCCAAGATGTATGCTTGTATGAATGGATCCAGTGTGCAGTGCGCGTCAACATGCGCACAACACGTCCTCCATCCAAGGAGCTTTCGTTTTTTGGATATATGCCTGAACATCCCCTCTCCCGCAGCCATGTCGTCGCGTGCGACCCCACTCGGCGCAGTTACATAGTGCCTAATTTCGTAGGTCACGCATTGCCGAGAAAGGACGTCGGGGATCGCGAGGAGTATTGTTGCACGATGCTCACTTTATTCTCGCCCTGGAGATCGGGTCTCGACCTAAAATCCTCTGAAGCGACCTGGGAACAAGCGTTCGACAATTTCGCTTTCACTGAGCGTCAGACAGATTTGATGGCTAACTTCAACTTGAAGTACGAGTGCTATGATGCAAGAGACGACTTCTCTGCAACCTTTAAAGCCGGATCCAATGCAACAGGGGACGAGGATCGCATTGAAAGCCGGAATGACGAGGACGAGGACGATGCAATCTGGAATGACGGCAGTCAAGAGCTCGTTCCCAACGACGACGGTATGGAAGAGATGGATGGCCTGAATTCACCTGGGAAGGATTGTATGGATGATCGAGAGAAGTATGCATCTGCCCTTGCGGCTATGAAGCGTGCAGGATGGACTGCGTGGAGCCAATCAAAAAAATTCGTCGTGAAACTTCCTCACCTGGTCATCGATCGATCGTTAGGCGCTGCTGCTTGGCGCCATGTTATCAAGGCCCAGAAGAAAGAATTTAAGGATGTGAGAGCAAAGGCGTTAGACGACATGCTTACCTTCGACGATGACGGGGGTAGTGGCAAGGTTAAGAACGACGCTTACGTTGTACCTGGAGCATTCCTGTCCAAAAACTTCGTACCGGCGGACGAGAAGTGGTCTGAGGTCATGGAAGCCATCGTCAAGTCGGAAAATTTGAATACGGAGCAGGAGAAAGCGTTCCGAATCATCGCAAACCACGCGACTTGCGTCGCTCCTGATCAACTTTTGATGCACCTTGGGGGTATGGGTGGCACGGGAAAGTCTACGGTGATCAAAGCCTTGGTCAAGTTCTTCCATAAACGGAAGGAGAGTTACCGATTTGCTCTGCTGGGGCCAACAGGCACTTCAGCGGCGCTCATCGGTGGTTCAACCTATCATTCATTCTTGGGTCTGAGAACAGGACAGTCTAGTATGGGGGGGGAATCACTATCTGCCATCGATGACCTAAAACAACGGGTTTTGGGAGTGTCGTACGTCTTCATTGACGAAATGTCAATGCTCTCGTGCCGTGATCTCTGCCGTATAAGCGCCAAATGCTGCGAAGCCCGAGAAATGTACGAGAAACCCTTTGGGGGTATTAATGTTATCTTGGCGGGTGATTTCGCCCAACTCCCACCCGCCCATGGAACAAAGCTATACGACAAGGCGGTGTCCCTCCGTCAGTCTCCAAAGCAAACACCTGGGGAACAAGAAAATACCATTGGGAAGACTATATGGCTGCAGTTCACAACGGTAGTCATACTGAAACAAAATATGCGCCAGGTTGGGAACTCCAAGGAGGAGAAGGCATTCCAGAAAGCGTTGGCCAATCTCCGCTACTTCGCGTGCACAAATGACGATGTTGAGCTCTTGAGATCCAGAGTTGCGGGCAACAACCCCAGCCTGAGTTTGGAAGACCCGCGCTTCCGTGACGTGTCGGTAATCACCGCGAGGAATCGCACCAAAGATCAGATCAACGAAAGCAACTTGGAGAGGTTTGCGCGCGAGTCAGGAGAGAAGTTATTCGAGTTCGTCAGTACGGACTCATTGACTACCTCGGCCCCAAAGCGTACATCCCAAGAAACGCAAAGGAAAAGGGTGTTCCTGAACATCAAGGAAATTACCAGGCAAATCCAGGGTACATTGTGGGGTCAGCGGCCTCACACGAGCGACCAGATACCGGCTACCCTTCGCCTTTGTTTAGGTATGCCTGTGTTGATTAGAAACAATGAGGTAACCGAGCTCTGCATGACGAGGGGTCAGGAGGCACGGGTTGTCGCCTGGACCGCTTCAGCGGTACAACATTGGGAAGGAAAGCGGAGCCTCGACGTCTTGTATTTGGAGCTTGTGAACGCTCCTCGCAACGTGAAGTTGCCACACCTGCCGCCAAATGTCGTCCCTTTGACTAAAATATCCCAGGTGCTGGATGCGAGACTTCCCAACGACAAATATGTCCACATCTCCAGATCGCAGGTGCCCATCCTCCCTAACTTTGCAATGACTGACTACAGCTCTCAAGGAAAGACCAGGACGTACAATGTCGTTGATATTTCTGAGTGCAGGAACTTCCAGGCGATCTACACATGCCTTTCGAGGGGAAAGTCTTTGGAGGGCACACTGATCTTGAGGGATTTCACGCTCAAGGAAGTATCGGGAACGCTAAATGGAGCCTTAAGGCAAGAATTTAGAGAACTAAACTACTTGGATACAATAACAGACTTAAGGTACAAAGGTGTGCTACCCCCCCTGATTATGCAGTCGACGAGATGGGAAACTATCGATCGTTATAGAAATTGGAAGAGGACACACGAAGAGCAGGACTGGCACCCGGCTCTGCAAGACGTCCGCCCTGAAGATTCAGTTCCACTACCGAAAGTCTTGGCGGAGGTTGAGACACTTGTGAGCCTGAACAAAAGAAAGCGCAAGGGTGACGCGCCGAAGGCTGATCCCAAGCCTAAAAGGAGGCGACCAAACACGCGCCCACCTTCCTTCTTGTCCCCTGCAGGACCGTTGTGGGACAGCGCGGATTGGAGCTGTGCGTACGACTCGTTGACCTTCGTCATACACACCCTGTGGAAGAGCGAGGTCCAAAAGTGGTCACCGGTTCTGAAAGGGCACGGGGACGTCATGAGAACTTTGATCGACGGTTTAGAGAACATTGATCCATCAGCGAGTCTGGTAGATGAGTTAACTAGAATACGCAACATTTGGAGGGGGGAGGTTCGGACCAGACGTCCCGGCGAGTACCCTCGAGGGCAGAGAGGCACTGAGTTCTTTGAACTCACCCGCGATCTCGTAAACAGCCCGATTAGGTGTCCAGGTCATGACTCAGTATGTCGTCGATGCCTCTCGCGGGCGGGCCGTCGGCTGTTGGGAATGCGTCCTGTGGGGAGATTCACAGCTTTGACGGACGAGATGTCAGTGCAAGACCTAGTCGACCAGCGAATGGTTGGACTGACCGAATGCCGCGGGTGCGGTGACATCAGAGATGACGCTTACGACCGTACGGACACACTTTGGATCGAGGTGGCTGCAGGTCCACAGGATGTGCTTTTCAACAGTCACATAGACGTTCCAGGGTGGGGTACTTACAGGCTGGCCGGCGTGGTATACTATGGTAGTTTTCATTTCGTAGCGAGGGCTATCTTGGACAACGGAAAAGTCTACTTCCATGACGGTGCCGTGCACGGTTACAGTACACATGAGGGGACCCAGGGTGTCACCTTCGCCCAGACAGATTTCAATAGGTGTGGGGAGAAGAAGGCGTCGCTTGTGATGTACGCGAAGGTCTCGACGATTAGGGAACTTGAGTCAGACTGATTGAAGTATTAGCACCCTGACAGGTTCTGAAATCGTTGGGACTTACTACGAGCTCAGACCCCGGCATCGATGTGTAACTGCAACCCAGTGTTACTTCGGCTGAGACGGCGTCTCCGCGCCCGGAACCATGTTTGGCTCTCCAGTGATCCCCCGTCGCCTCCTCCAGGCTGGAGCTTCACGGTCTTCAGGTTGGGGAAGTAACCATTCTCGAGGATGTCAATGAAATGTTGCAGCCGTCCTTGGCCTTCACTTGTTGTTGACCAGGTGTCCGGATAAACGATGGTTATGACCTTAAGGCGATTGTGAGCTCCAGGAAGGGTGTGTATCGGTGAGTCGCCGCCCCGTTCCGTGGCCACCCAAATCAGCACTCGCAGATTTGGACACATAGACAGGAAGTTCTCGTGATCACTGGAGTTTGTTGGAAGGCTAGGGGTTGAATAAAGCAGAAGTTGCAAGCGGGTTCCATGTTGGCGGAGGAATTCGCCCACGGAGGGCGCGTATTGCAGGAGGTGGACGCGTGTAAGCTTGCCTAATGAGGTTGGGGGCATGGCCGTCAAGTGGTCGATAAGAGATTGGACGCCCTGAGCGGCGAATTCATCTCGGCCTTCCGCCGACGTCAAGCCCAATGATAACACTGAAAGCTTGTGGTTACGGAACGTCCACGATCCGGCTACCGGGAGGACGGGCACGTTGGGCTGCAGAATACTGTCGCAACGTAAGGTCTTGAGGTTCGTATGCTGCGCCAATATGTTGTGAATGTCGGTCAATGTAGGTTGGGGTGATTGGAATTGAAGTCGCCTGAGTTTGGACAGGTGGGACACCGTACCAGCCAAGTCCGTTAGCTTCATGGTCGAGTGGGGTTGACGCTCGTCGGTAACATTGTTGACAATGAGAACGCGTATGTTGGGCATGGCCAAGAAGGTGTCGGCGAGAAGTAAGGGGTCGAACTCGCCGTGGATGCGAAGCTGTAGGCGTTGGGTCTTGGGTCCAATGATGTTTGCGCCGAAAAACGGTCCACCCTGGATTGCCTGCCTTCGGATGCTACAGAGACAATACATCGACCTGACAATCACGAACCGCCAGAGAAGAGGTAGGCCTATGCGGTTGATTCTACGATTAATTGCAAGGCAATCCATCGCGAACCATCGGTGTCGTCGCGCAAAGGGCGTTCCGCGCTTGGTGATGTCTTCGTATTCTAGGTGGGTGACCCGAAATTCCGGCCCCTCGTAAAGAGTGAAAAAGAGTATTCGCTCGAGCAATTCGTCGGGGAGACCGAGGAGATGACAGGGATTGGTGTTCATGGTGGGTAACGTCGAGGTATTGACCATAAAGTTAACATTATTACATCGGGGTGTGAGACATGACGCCTTCGCTGTGGAGCCACGGTGGGGCTCGAGCGGTCATCGGTGCACGAGCGCAGAGCGATCCAGGGGAGGGGCTAACCGACGATGGGCAGACGTTTGGGGAGGTGGGAACCATTGTGCGGCGAAGCGATCAACAGGCCATCACCTTCGCACGGCCGATCCCTCTCTCACCTGGACTCCTCTCGGTTATGCTCTTATTCGACAGCATCGACTTGCAACAGCGAGTCCAATGACGATGTTTGTTCTTGACTTCGTGCCGAGGTAAGGTGCCGAAACAGAAAACGCTCGGTGACGGAGTGTCTATAACGAAGACTCTGGTCCCAGGTGGTTTCTTAAACTTCAACCGCCATGCCCATCCCACAGAACCGAATGGCAACGCCAGACACTGCGAATCAACGTGAGGCGGAGGAATTTGGTGCGTATATGCCGTTGGGTTTATGTTCATGTACTCACCTCCCTGTCACAAGAGCGATATTGGCGAATTCTGCCCCATGATGTTCACCTGGAGGTGATCTGCTTCGTAACGTTGCGGGAGCTGAACATCATCAGGAGGGCAGAGCTCTACGAGGACTCGGCTCATTGCGAACTCCGAACCAGGGTTAACGGTCTCTTCAAGCATTGGGGTTTGGATGAAAAGACAACGACCGAGATGATGGATGAGACGCACAGCGTGTTGTCTGGGTCCGGTGCACTGCACGTCTGTGCGCCAGGCAGGTGGGTCCCACAGGACTTGGATTTCTACTGCCCGGCAGGCGCTGTAGACCAGGTCGTTGGGCATTTCGAAGCGCAGGGTTATGACATTGGGGAACACGGCAACGCGCAGGTTAACGCGGTGACCTCTCATGAGGGTGGGTCCGACGGACACGACGCCCCGAACACCGGGGCTGATTATTACAACACGGCGATAGTTGAGAAGGTCGTCCTCCTGGTGAAGCCCGACTCGTCACGAAAACTGAATGTCGTCCACTCCAGGATGCCATGTGCTGAAGCTCCCATCTTCGCTTTTCACTCTACGGTGGTCATGAATGCGGTAACTGCGAGAGGAGTTGTGTGCTTCTTTCCAGAGTGGACGTTAGAGGGGAAAGGTGCGTGCTGTTGTGTCCTGGGGGATCCTAGAAGGTCAGAGGCTAACACGCGCATTTCAGGTTTCGTTAACTACAGGGCAGGGTATTCGCGTTGGTTAGAACAAGAAGAAAGTGAGATGCGGGTGGTTGGGAAGTATGTGAGGCGTGGTTACAAGATTGGGAAGGACTGTAGGAAGGGCCATCGTGCGGGTTTTATGGACTGCCGAATGTGTGGTCAGGAGTTGAACGGATGGGGTCCCGGAATCGTGACCATGGGGTTCGAGAAGGGCGAGACTGTGACTCCATCTGGTCGCCGATTCTTTTGGCGGTTGGGTGGAATGCCCAGTTCGGTGGGAGGAGGCTCAATGTCGGAGCGAGGGACAACGGTGGTGGTTGAAGGTGACAACGATGCGGAGGTAATTGTTTATGAGGGGGGACAGCTGCTGGAGGGGTTCCGTGGTTAACTATGGCTTCGGTTCTTTTTGTGCAGCGTTTGTCCGTGTCGCATTTGATTATCCATCGTCATGTACCTCAGGCGGGCTCGGATTAACTGCAGCTAATGTATGTATGGCCTGCATGGTTTACCTGAGAACCGTAGAGTCAGCGGTATGTCGTCCTTGCGGCGTGCGTCATAGGTGGCTCTGGGCCGGGGTGTTTTATGGAGTCGTTGCTCGTGGTGAGACACTCGCATTCGCCTCCTGCTTCTGACACGCATGGTCGATGCTAACCCTTACGACAGGCGCACGTCCTCCGAACGCGGGCAAAATGCGCAGGAACCTCTGCAAGCTCCTGTTCAGGATGTAGCTACTACGTCCCTTGTTCAAGCGTCCACCGGGGGAGAGGAACAAGATGGGGATGATGGTGGCCAGGAGCCCACCAGTGCTCAACCACACGAGTCCTGGCCTTTGTTACCGTGAGTATTCTTCTCGGCAGTTTGGATTCAGGCCGTTGACTCTCGCCGCCATTATCTGTCGATATGGATTTTATTGACATGTCTTGCTAGGGGGACCCACAGCAGGCGTGGGCAGGCAGTGTCCACCCCCGTATCTTCGCATGCTTGGCCAGGCTTACCGGACGACGACATCGACGCGCCCACCGGATCCATCGGAAGGTTCGGCGTCATACGCTCGTACCGCGATGTTGCGGCAACGGTAGGTCTATGCGACCTACGTGGCCATTGTTGATACTGAAGTGCAGTGTCAGGGTCTTGTGTCATTCACGCCCTGGGGACGGAACAGCCCTGAGGTCCCGCTGAGCTTTATTTTGGGCTTGATGCAGTTTGATACGGCCAGTACCATGGGAGATTCGGCCAGGAGGGGGTGTGAGGGCGTTAGTCACTTGTCTTCCTAGATGTACTGCTCTCTTAGGAGGTGTAGGCGGACGGGGAACGACGGAGTTAATCATGAATGCCCATATTTTGGTCTCGCGGTTGCCGGTTGAATTGGATGTAATGGGTATGAATATCATAGTTCAGGCCTATAGGCAGACGAAGTACGAGAAATGACCAGAAAGATACGAGAGGCTAGCGAGGGATGTTCTCAGCCGTTCGCACCGGGCCAAGACACACGCCTGTGTGCGGATATGCCACGGAGATCTAGAAGGTGTAACAGTTGGTAGGGCGCGTTGTGGGATAGGAGACGGGTACTCACAAGGACACGGGCGACCGATGAGGTAAGGTCGAAGCACACGCTCGCTTCATGAGTTTTTCTTTCCGACTGTGCGTTTATATCATGTGTTAAAGGGAGGGGATTGCTGTACGGAAGGGGATAGCGTACCTGTGCAGGATGTATGCCTTCCTAGTCTGGATTACCACTGCGTAACGGTACATCCGCGCGAGGATGTGGGACAACGGGTAGGGAGTCCCATGCCCGTTGTCGCGGAGTTCGTCGAGGTATCGCCGTATGTCACGGCCAACAGAGGCAACCTGATCGATTACAGCAACGAAATCGCTTGGAAATCCGACGTGCGCGTATATGTCGTCCATTCCATGCAGCACTAAACAGTCGGCGCAAGACCTTTGGGAGGGGCAAATTTGGCAGGTTGTCGTGGAGTGGACTTACATAACGTGTCCTAACGGGGTTATGAAACGAAGTTGATGGGCGCTTACATGGGGGATCAAAGGCAAATCAAAGGTTGAACAAGATCATAAGACTGGTCCCCCAGGGCCAAGAGCTCAGGGGCTTAAAGCCTCGGAGATGCCGCTCGTCGGCCCACAGCCCACAAGTAGAAGTGATGCAAATAGAGGGCGTACCGCGGTGGCGAATGTTCTCTGCGCAGAAGTGGAGGCGAACTTCCCGCTAAACACAAATCTCGATAAAACCAGTACTCACCTCATCCCACATGCTGACGGTCCACTGGAGGGGTGCAAATCTGCTAGTTGAGCATCCTAGCGAGAGATATGGTGGGTGCTACAGAGGGTCGGTCGTCAGCCTAGTCAGGGATCAGAAGCGGTATTCGAGAGCTCATATCGGAAGGAGCGAGCAAGGGTGGTCTGGTGGGCATGGTGGAGAACAATACGCACCTCGCCAAGCGCGCATTATGGGGAACAAGCACCTGCTTCGTTCAACGTCCGTGCTCGGTGTTCTTGGAAAGCGGGCGGAATGAGAAGTATATGTATCTGGAAGTTGTGAATGACGAAGATCATGTAGAGCGTTTATCGTTGACTGGAAGGAAGGTACGGTGGGTCATGGACCATGGTGGTGGTGGTGGAACGGAATAGAGATGATCGCCAGCCGCACGACTGGTACTTACATATGATTGTGAGGCTGACATTCCAAACTCACTGCGCTGAAAATACTTAGAATAGAATTCACCCTGATGGACTCAGTTAGCAGCTTATGCTTCATCGCACGATGTCCACGGCACTCGCCTTAAGAGAAACAGTGAACTAATTATGGGCTCTGTTACCCTCTACAAAGCCAACCACCGAGAATATTGGTGGATATAAAATGCATCCCAGTTTAAACGTATCCCAGTTTCACCCCAGTGAGCACTCCCAGGAATGCCCAGGACATGCTATTGACTGGGCTAACCCTGGGAACTCACCGGGTCAGAGCCCAGTTAACTCTATTGCCTGGGTGCTGCCCAGTGTCGCAAAAAATGTGAGCCCAGGGATGCCCAGGGACTCCCAGAGTCTCCCAGGGACACCCAGTAGTTACCCGGTGACACCCAGGCAATGCCCAGTGACGCCCGGTAAACCCCCAGTGAAACTCACTGGGGGCGTGGTTCATAGTGATTCTTCCATAATATCTTCTCGTAGTGTCGCCACGCGACATACTGAGAGATAATATGCTTGGTCCGCCGCGTCGGCCCTGTTTACTCGGCGAAGTAAATCCCAGTCTCGTGTGTCAAGCTCTAAGTACAAGTGTCCACTGTTGAGGGTATCAAATTTGGTTGGGTACGCCGAGAATGTATCTACGAGCCAAGTAATTGAGTTGATAGTGTAAGTATTTTCCTACGAGTCGATTCACGCGAGAATAATCCAGGTTATCCACAATAAGAAGGTCATTCAACCTCTTTGTTCGCGACAGGGTTTAAACAGTGCGATACTTTGATTAGGCTTGTAGAAGCTGGATCTGAGACCGAGTTTGCTGCAGCACAAGCACGTTTCCTTGGCTCGGAATATTTTTCCTTGCATAGGATGCAGTCTTTGAGAGGGGTATGGGTCCTAACAGAGGGATCTGCAGGACGCTGTCGAGCGGGGCGTGATGCAGACATCAAATAGCGAAGGTGGGGGCGCATCAACGAAAATGCGACTCGCGGGTCTTCGAGGACCAGGCTGGAGTGTAGTAGACCTACCCTAATACCAGACTGTTTCAACCATTCCAGCTTGGTAGCTGTAGATCAGCTGTGTTCCAGGATGGAGGAAGAATGACCTACTGGTCCCCAGGCTGGGCTACCCAGACCAGGGATAAGCCAGCTGAAGGCAGGCAGAACAGGATCAGAATAGTTTGTTGGGGGCAGACCAGGGACGGGCCAGCTGGAGGGAGGTAGACCAGGGGCGGAGCAGGATGGGGACCCGTACCTGCTTGAGCCAGTCTACAGTAGCTCAGTTCTGTCGGGCATCGGAAGCGGGTCATTTATAAATATTGGGGTATCATAAGTGCCAAAGAAAAATCAAATCTCTACAACTGAGAGCACCGTCAGCCAAAACAGCCCGCACAAGCGCTTGAACGAAGTCGAGCGGAGTTTCAAACACCATCACGTGGAGGCCCGTGCGCCTCTTAATGAGCGCGTCTCGACTTGTTTCCTCACCTCCCTTCTTTCTTCCCTTCCCCCATCATCCCCACATCCCCCTCCTCCCTCCTCCCTTCATATAGCTCTGCTAAACGGGACCCGCCCTTCCCCTCCGCCGGCGTACTCGATGCTCTCATGCTGAAGCAGCGATATCGGCACCCGTTCAGCGGCAACGCCTTGCAACCGGCGATGGGCTTGGAGGCGTGAATGGGCGGGAGGTAAGTCTAGGCGAGGAACGCGTAAAGGCGGGGAATGCGAAGGGCGGGAAACGCGTTGGTGAGTGGGTTGCGTAGAGAGGGGTAGGTTCCGCACGGCCTAGGATCGCTCTGAGCTTCTCAGTGACACCATAACCGTCCTCGGTCTGACTGCGGATATAGGTAGCTATCTCAGCGCTCTCGAGTCTCTGGTGTCTTCGAGGCGAGTTGACCTAACTCATAGTAGTACCCGCCAGATCCCCCTCAGCATCTCGCCCAATCGCCGCTATGTCTTCCGTGGGGAGCACGCGCCACCGCATGCAGGCGTACAACGTCCTCGCACAACCACCCCGTCTCGCTCTGACGTCGTATACATGTATCGCTATTGCTAAATATTTGTTCTTAGTTACGCTCTCAATGCAAATTCAGCTTTCGTGGTCATATGAGAATTCACTGGAGTGGTGGAAATAGGGGGAACCAGCGCAGAACGGAACAGACCAGACTGCCAGGTTGCAGATCTGACACAAACCAGACTGGCGCCCAGCAGAACCGCTGCGCCCAGCTGGTCTGCGTCGGTACCCTGATCTGGACGAACAACAGGGTCAGCGACCCAGCTCTGGCGTCCCAGATCCCCGGCTGGTCCAGCAGACCCTGAGTCCGCTTTTTCGTTGATGCGGGGCAAAATTTCGGGCAGCAACTAGTGCAAGAGAAAGAGGCCATGCTATATGCAGATTCAGTCAATGTATTTTCTTTGCAACCCTGGCGATGGTGGGTAGCTGAGACTACTTCAACGCGGGCAGACAACACGCGAGGAATGACTTTGACGCGTCGAATTGATCCCGCGTTTGATGGAGCACATTGATGGTCTGAATACCTGCAACGGGGAGGAAACCAACGATTATTTTGGCGGCCAGTTGTATGTAGCATCTATGTACACAGAGTATCAAAATTTGGAGGCAGTGGGAAAGGATCTGGCTGCGGTAGAACGATTTTTGGCGCAGGAGGAGGGGTAAATCTATTTGTACATGCTTGGGGGCCCTCTGCGACCCATCACCCCTCACGCACAAAAGACAGTATTGCTCCGCAATCACGGATGGAAAACTTGTCCTTCCCGTTAGAGGTGGAATTCCAATTGTTACACTCTTCACTCTTTTTTTTCTTTTTTTTCTTTTTTTCACTGCGCACTGTTTAAGAATCAGCTGGGCCCACGCAAATATGATAATGTTCGATGTGGTGACTTATTCTCCTTCACCTGCCCCTTCCAAAGCGCCCTGGAACTTCGTACAGGAAATGCGAGACGCAGAAAGGCTCGAGAGGAAGAGAGCCGAGGGAAGAAAGTGCATCTGACTGAATAAGCGCTGAATTTTTCTAACTCGTCCATGGGCGCTTAATTTAAATAGGGGGGGGATCACTCGCATCAGAAAGTCCGCTTGGCGGGCTAACTTGGATCACACCCCTTTTCTATCTTGTTCAGGCGGCAATTTATCATACTACGAGTCAACTCAACGATGAAGGTCGCCCACAGAACTGCGGCAACTGCCCATGGGTACAATGTCAACACATACCCCGAGAACCATCAATAGCCAACACAGTGAAGTTCAGAAAAAAAATGCATTCACGGTTACGTTCGTTTCATTATTCAACATTCAGCCGTCGAGATACACAGCGCGGATAGCCACGAATACGGATCCGAATGAACCTCACCATATTTCACTACTCATTTGAATTCCGGGTCATCGAAGTAGGTATCTTCCCAATGTCAGAAACGTGTCCACGGAATGCCTTTAAGCCCTCTCGACATTTCAAAGTAGATCGCATGCCGAATCGGATCGGTGGAATGAGTCTAGAGGAGAGAAAGGCGTTCTACCGCTCATGTCAAAGACTGCAATTGAGAAATACGATGCCGACTGTAGATGTTGTACGTAGCACAGCACATTCATTCTTACTTTTTCCCGAACCCTGCATAATCCCATACCCCGATTGGGCGGTAGTCGGGGCCCTTGGCGATCTCCTCACCCTCCCTCACCCACCTGTTGCGAGTCATAGTCAACCCTGCCACTCTCAAGAACAAGCTCCCATCAATATCCCCTGCACCCTCCAATTCTGTATCCTTAAACATGCCCTTCTCCGCTTCGCCGTACACTTCGGCAAAGTGAACCAGCGCCCGCATGATTTTGGGAGTGTGTTCGTCTGGGTGAGCAAGGGTGCTCTGGATAATCTGGAGCCATGAATTCGGGGTGATAGCGTCGGCTTCGAGGACACCGCTCGCCGATGCGAGGCAGGGAGTGGGGTGCGGCCCTGGTGCGGTGGGCTGCAGGGTCGGGGTATCAGCGAAGAATGCCTTGAAGTCTAAGCGCGGTTGTCCTCTTCCTGTGTAGAACACCAAGCAACTTGCGAGATACCCGCGGAGAAAAATTCGCTGGTATTCGGGCGTTTCGATATGACCGATGAAGGTTGGCAAGAATACAGCAGATGTGACGAAGTGCATGCTACGAGTCGGCGGTGACCCTGAATCAGTTTTGAGGTAGAAAGTGTGTCAAAGGAATTGCACTCACAAGAAGAAATCTCCAGTGAACTTCGTATTCGATTCGCGGCCTGCGACGCCATAGAGCAGGGTTGTAATCCAGGACAACTCTTCGACAGCTTTCTCGGTACTAGTAAGGTCCCACTCGTCGACAAGCGCCTTGATCTTCCTGCCAAATTGACCGATGACACCACGGTAGGCGGCCATGAGATTTGGCTCATTGATCGCAAGCTCCGGGTCGTTGATGATGCGTGCGAGGATAGTGAGAGCGGGGAGGCCAGGTTTAGGAACCGCGGGTGTAGCTTCGGAGTTTTCGAAGAGGTAGAGAGGGACCAGCGGGGTCGCGGATGCCTCATGGACAGCTGTCTGTGATAGACCTGGAAGAAAATAGGAAGTCAAGCAGACCTGGACGCTCACATGAGAGTCAGACTTACCTTCGGCAACAACCCCAGGCATATTAAATTCCACACCGCACCCCACATAGATCATGGGATGGA
The DNA here is from genome assembly GCA_951394405.1 of Coprinellus micaceus. Lineage (NCBI taxonomy): Eukaryota > Fungi > Basidiomycota > Agaricomycetes > Agaricales > Psathyrellaceae > Coprinellus > Coprinellus micaceus. The sequence continues at coordinate 1,778,391 of OX596339.1, read as the reverse complement.
ATATACCATCGAGGAGCCGGTTGATCATCTCCGGGGCGGTCCCTTTCCCGGTGGTTGCATTGGCCTCCGGGGAGAAAATGTACTCCGTGACAACTCGGTTGATGCCTTTGGCTGTAACTTCGGCCTCGAAGAACGTGACATATGCGGTGTAGACCCTGAGTGTGGAGGTGAAAGGTCAAGGTATAGAACAGGAGGCAGCCTCGGTATATCTTACTTTGGGTCGCCGAGGTGCTCCGTCCAGTTGTCCTTGGTGATTTTGAGGGCAGGTGCCGGGGCGGGGGTTAGGTGCGATTGAGGACGGTCATACGCCGCCTGGAGAAGCCTCTCATTGGCGCCTAGTGCCCATTGGGCCAGGATAGTGTGAGTTACGTGGCTGAGCACACTAAAGGTTAACGGTTTCTTCGCAGCTGGTAGATCGTAGGACTGACGTACTTGTGGAATATCTTGTAGAAGAAAGCGTCCCACTTCTGCCTATTATCCTTGAGGATACGTGAGACGGCTTGGCCTGTCTCAGCACTCCTTCCAGGCCAGAGCCTCGGAGCGAGAAAGTTATTGGCGTCGCGAGAGGGAGGAGGAAACAAAAACGCGTCGTTGCGAGGAGCCATACCGGGCTATCGAGAGGAGGGGTGGTGAGAGCGTTCGTTCGAAAGGATGGGTTTATATATACCTACCAAATGTATGACAGGTTACGTGCCCTGTCGAGCAAACAAAGCCCCCGGGTATGGGTGACATGGATCACGATTGGTAAGGCGCTTTCTGCGTTGAGGCGCGCAGTCCTCCTTCTTGCGATCAAGCGCGGGGGTTCGGCACTGGCGTAGTTCTTTATCAAATTAGGCTGACCAAAGGAAGGGGGGATGGATACGATGCATCCGATCCGTTCAGCCAATGGGAAATCTCTTGTGACTAGTTAGTGGCCTCTGCGAGTGGCAGCACCGTGAAGCAAGCAATGAGGTGGCCCTGCGCCCCCCTATGACTGGCGTCGACAGGTCAAACCACCCAACCGCAGCGAGTTAAGTTACATGTTAGGCGCCTGCCGTGCTTGCGTCTGCAGATACTTCGCAGTGCTGACCTTGGCACGAATTATGGCAAAGGTCACGGGAGAAGGCTGCAGTGGGAGTTTGGGGCCATTGCTGCGACTCGTGGTATGTGCCGATTGAATTCGTGTTGCATGGCCGCTGTCGGAGCTCGAAGGCATGGAATTCTTCGGTTCTGGGTGTCCTGCGTTTGCTGATCAAGCTAAGCGCCCGTGACCGCGTGACCTGCATCAACTTTGCCTGGAATGAATGTTACAGTAATGCCAAGATATTCGAAGCTCCATGGATATACACACCAGTGCGCTCTATTATCCAAGCTCTACGTGAACATAGGGGATCAATGGCCTTCTATTCTGTGCATCAAGTTCAAGGTGGAACAGATCACTCGCCCCTCACTGCCGCGCCATTAATCTGCCCAGCCCGAATACTCTTGTCAATGCATTTCATCACCTCCGAAAACTCGGTTATTTGACCAGGGGCCCAGCGGCTGTATACCGTAGGCTTATCGTAAGTTATCTCTGCCACCCGGATCTGAAAGCGAGCCGATTCAGTACTCCAGCATTCAGAGAACAACATTTGTGAGGGGTCCCCTTACCAGGATGTCCGAAGTGAGTCCTTTGATTGGGGAGCCCGAGCTGCGGAATCGATGCATACGATAGGTTGTATTTTCCAGAACCTCGACCACGGAGTCGCTGGTGTTCTTTCGAGTAATTATCCGTCAGAACTGGTGAGACGACACGGAACGAAAAACGCACATAGTACTGGCTATTCTCGTAGGGCCAATTCTCGCTGTCTACAGCACTCAGGAATTCCTTTGAGGATATCGAGGGATCCAGGATAGCCTCGAGTGGATGACTGAAAATGTTATCGACTTCATCTTCCGAAGCCTTGAGGTCGTTCAAGACATCGGGCCGGGTCAATACTGCCACCACAGGAACAACAACGAGTCGGTGGAGGGATATAGATGCATTTAGGCGCCCAAGAACGTGAATGTCTGATGACATCAGAGGAAGGCCCACTTCTTCGTGAGCTTCTCTCAACTAAAGAGTTTGAATATCCTTCTCAGTGGGTTGCAGGGGGTGGAACCGACAAACGACATACTGCAGTGTCGGCAAAGTTGGTATCTCCTTCTTGCTTGTCCACGCGGCCCCCAGGTAACGCCGTCTGCCCTGCGTGGGTCCTCATCTTCTTGGAGCGCGTTGTCAACAGGACTCGGAGCGCTCCGTCCTTCTCGTATAACAAAACGAGAACCGCGGCAAGTTTGCTCTCCGGCTCAGATGATCTGGAGAGTCAATCATATTAGTGGGGGCCTGGAGATGGCTAATCCGGTATGTAGACTGACGAACAGACAATAATGCCGATCCTTGGTATTGGACAAATGCTTCACTAGACGTTCGACGCAGGTGCGCGACCGCTCGGTGAATGCTTGCAGCGCCCGGGCAAGGCTAGGGCCCTCTGGTGGGTTAATCAGGGCGCTTGCATCGAACATAGTTGTTAATAAGAGGTCGGAAGGCGACGGTAGAGAGTCGCTGGGTGGGCCTGGTGAGCTAACCGGGGTGGAGATCGTGGTGGTACGGAGGAGAGGGCCGTTCGATATACACCGGCTATCAATCTCGAATGTGTGTCCCTATTTGTTTCTGCGGGCACTGGGCCTGGTGCAATGTCAAGGTGGTGAATGAATCCCGTGCCTTCCTATGGACCGAATGCGGGGAGGAAGGAGGATTGGGAGCAGTGGATGTGCGTTAAGCGCCGGTGCAGCGCCAACCATGTGTGACTCGTCGATGTGTGGCTGACAGCACCATCAGCCTGCCCTGAACTGCCAGGGTATATCGGCATCCCCGCGGGTCTTTCGCTCCTTGCCCACGGTCCCAATCTCCCTCACAGTATGTGTGTGATTCACTCTACAGCTAGTCCCGCCATTGACAAATTCATCCCAGGGTGATTGCTACGCTTTAGGGGACTGCCTTCGGATGTCTGGCAAACGGAAGTTTAGCCAGAGACCGACTTGTACGTCGAATCTCTTCTTGCTATCGGATGACGTCCTGACCCATTGTGTAGTGGTCTCGCTCTGTTAGTCGGCTGAACCGTGTACTCGCCGTTGGGGCGAGTGGCGACGGCGTCAGCCGCCGCATTTGTGGTAAGCCAGCCTCGGTCTATTCCTCCCCTTCCCCTCATTGACATTCCGATTAGCATCAAGTTCCCTATTTACCTTCCTCGCACCCGACACACGAGTCGCCAGATCTAACCGCGCGAAAGCTGCAGGATTGACACGGCCGCTCTGAACAGTGGATAGACGAATTACGGTATCAAGGAGAGATGTGCATTCTCGCGAAAATTAATTACCCCAGGCCATCCGTCCCCGTAGTGCAATCTGTCACGTATTTCACTATGTTTCGTTGTGTAAAAATGCATGATGATTTGGGATTACAATCTTCTGTGAACTCGACCTTGGGGGCTTGTTTGCTTGCGTTCGATGAGGCCTCATTGAACGCGATCATAATGAACAGACCGCGACCGTATGAGCGTCTAACCCTCTTTGAAAATGCCCGCCATCACCCTCGTCGACGCTGTCCCACCTTTCGTCAGCCAAGAGGAGTACGACACTCTGGTTGCTTCGACCCCAAACTCCTTCAACGACCTTCCTGCTGTCTTGAAACACAAGGAGGACGATGTATCCGTCAACATTGACCCAGCCCTGCAAGGTTTCAGTGGCGACGACGCGGCGAAGGGCACTCTCTACGTTCTTACCAGGCACATTTATCCACCCAAAACGCTCCGCAATACGATATCTAACTCTAACGCGCATGTAGCTACCTTATTTTCGCTTCAACCACCGGCCATAACTTCCAAATCGAATATCCTTCAATAACCCTGCACGCCATCCAACGCGCCGACCGATCATCCATATACTGCCAACTCGATGAGAGTGAAGAACCGTTGGGTCCAGCGTCGAACGGAGGAGGAAACACCGAAGAAGAAGACGATGCTGAAGAGCAAGAGTTCACGCAGATGAAGGAGTTGAACATCATCCCCTCGTCAGCCGAAACACGTACGTTCTCTTCTACCTCGCCGCCGAGCATATGTAAACGGTTAAACGGACGACGCTGTCGCACGGATTACAGTGGACACGATCTTCGAAGCACTCTCATATTGCGCCTCTCTACACCCCGACAAGTTCGATGATGAGGAGGACACGGACGACGGGGTCATGATGGCTGATGACAACTCACCCTTTGAGGTCTTTACGGGCGATGGAGATGAGGAGCTCAGTGAAGTTGGCAAGGTTCGCAGTGATTTCATTAACAACAACCGCTTTGCTCCATACTAGCCAACTTCCTTCCCTTTGCCATGCTGCTTAACTCGCAACGGCCAACCAAAACCCATTTCGCCACCTACCCATCTAGGCTGCACTCGCACATCTCGAGTCGATCATCTACGATCCGTTCCATCTGAAGGAGGGAGGCCCTGCAGCAAACGGGGAAGAGACGAGTTCAACAACCAAAGAGCCATCCACATAGAGGGACCGTTACCCTGATCGTCTCACATTCACAGTCGATGTTGGGCACAACGGGTTTATAGAAAAGTACATGGGGATGGAGAAGTAGGAGATGGAAACGATAGCACACACATATTAACTACGAATATCTACCAATCACTTCTTGGTGAAACTGGCAGCAAGAGTGTCCTTCGTCGGTGTATTGAAAGTGGGCAACGGGCCCCAGTCGAAGGAAGGCGCGGGGCTTGGAGTACCTGGCGACTTCTTCGGAAGCTGTACAGTACTATGCTTCTTCGTCGACCCTCCCCTTCGACCGGCAGTTTGACTAGGCAAACTCATCGACAGGCTGAAGTCGTCGTCTGGCGGAAGAGAGAACGCAGAGTTATCAGGGGGGGTCACCGCCACCTCACCGAACTTGAGGAACGACGTTGGCAGAGAAAACGGGAGGGGGGTGACGGGTCGGTTCGAGGGGGACGTGGCCAAGTGCGAAGGCGTCGCAGCGGGTTTGAAAGTGCGTTCGGGACTGAGTGCTGCGAGAGGAGGCTTCGCGGCGTTCACGTTGACGTTCAGCAAAGGCTCCTTGCGGACGGCAAACAAGGCTTTCTTGAGTCGATTCGCCCCGCGCTCTGCGTTGAGGGCTGCAGCTGTCGTTGCAGCGACGTTGGGCGTAACGCTGTAGGCACGTCTTTGGCGGTCAGGCAGACGAGTGTCTCGCATAGGTGTAAATGGCGTGGATGGGGCATTGAGATCGACCCTCTTCAAGCGCGCGGCGAGCGAACTAACGTCATTGGATTGTTGACTGAGCGCAATCTCGATGTTTCTGAACGTTCGGTTGACGGTGTCGAGGGTGGGTGCCCTGTGCATGTTGTTAGCAAGTTCGCGCATCAATGGACTGCAGTAATGACCCACTTGATATGAGGTTTTCCCGACGATGCCTCAGCCAGTTTCTTCTTCGACGCCTGTAGATTGGACTCGAGCTTCTGGATCCGGTCTCGCATAGTCTGGTAGCACAATCAGCAATTGTTCTCTCCGTGTCACATTACGACCTACCCTGATGCCCCGCCTAAGTTGCGTCTGTGTTTCGCTGTGCTCAGGTCCCAGTGTCCTAGTCTTCAACATCTTCGCGAACTCAGGGTCGGTCTTAGCCTTGTTAAACCGAGCAATTTCCTCTCGGCGCGTGTTGGCTGTCGTTGTAGAACGTCAGTTGCCGAGATAAGCTCAGCAAGTAAAAGCGCGCACCTTTCAGCATACCGCTCTTCAAGGTCCTGATTTCTTGATCAATTTGCTCCCTTTGCTCTTTCAATGCAGCCAGGTCACCGCCGAACTTCACAAGCACCTGCCCGAACTGCTTGACGTCGCCAAGGCTCCACTTGCCAGGATCGCCCAGATCGGCGCGATTCCAGGACCCCCCAGCAGTCTTGCTCAGATGCTCCTTCCTCTGGTGGATTTGCTGGGCTTTACTACCAAGCTGGCGGGAGCCATCAGTACTCAGAACCAAGTAAAACAGGGAGGAGTACTCACCTCTTCGAGTTCTGCTTCCAAGTTCATGATAAGAAGTGCACACTCTTTCTGCATTCCCTCTTCCATACTCATCTCCGGGGGAGGTGGGGCAGGCTCACGTCTGGGGGTGACGGGCGGGGCCGTAGGCGCATTGGGAGTGAGGTTCAAAGGCTGTTGCTGTCCGAACGGCACAACCGCCGGAGGGGGGTTCTTAGTGCCGAACAAGGGTCCTCCCCCGAGACTGAACGCAGGTGCTTGGGTTGAGGGAGACGTCGCGCCAGGTGTCGGCGAATTGGAGTCTGGAGGGGACGCAAAGAAACTCGGTGCCGGTTTGTTAACCGGTGGAGGAGGCTTCCCAAAGAGGGTGGAAGCGGGCTCTGGGATCTTGGTCGTTGTAGCGCCACTGAGACTGAAGGCGGGGAGACTAAATGGAGGGGCCGCCGGGGAGCCGCTAGCTGGGCCGCTTGAGAGACTCGTGGCTTGGGGCTTCAAAGGGAAGAAGTTCACAGGAGGCGCTGGGGGAGACGTCGGGGCAAGATTGAAGGAAACAGGTAAAGCGGGAGATTTTGTACTACTGGTCGATGGTGCCCCAAAGAAACTTGAAGGGGTAGAACCAATTGCTGAGGCCGACGTTCCGCTCTTTGGAGCGCCAAATAAGTTGGCTGGCTGTCCCAAAGCTGGGAACAGAGGAGGCGACATAGCCTTCTTTGCATCCTTATCTGCTGTAACTTTTCCTGGTAGTACAGCAGGGGCAGGCTTGGGGGTAGGAGGGGGCTTCTGGTCCTCTTCTTCCTCGTTTCCTGATACCGGAGCGGTAGCTAATGGGGAGCTACGTTTCGGCTGAGTGCTCGGTCGGCCGATACCAAGGCCGCCGAATGGTGGCGATGAGCTCGCCGCAGTAGGTGAAGGGCTCTGCGCAGGGGGAGTTGGCTGGGTTTCGGGCGATGCAGGAGGTGTGGTGCTTTGCCCCCTGTCGAACTTGATATCCGGAACTGGGGTGGCAGAGGCTGAGCGAGGTAAGGGTACTTTGGCCGGTTCCACGGCTTCCTCTTCCTCTTCTTCCTCTTCTTCCTCTGGTAAATCATCCTCTTCTCCCTCATCATACTCGTGATCATCTGAAAGTTCGTCTTCAGATGGAACGTAATCTGGGTCCTCTTCCTCTTCCTCTTCCTCCTCACCCCCGTGTCGCTGGTCAACTTCCTCAAACTCTTTGCCTTCGGCCCTCACATCCACAAACGAGCTTCCCGCCGAAGAAATCTCACCAAACGATGCATCAGCTGTAAGCGATGCCGACGATCCAGAAGATGTCGGCTTCTTGCTCTCTTCCTCGGCAACAGCTTTGCCCTTGATCGAGAGTTCTGCTGGTCGAGCCTTGGCCTCCTCTTTCTCTCCCTCCTTCCCCGCTGCATCGCCCACATCCTTCGCGTCCTTGGACTCGCCTCCCTTCTTCAGGAGATCCGTGAAAGATCCATCCGACTTGGCGAATGCGCCAAAGGCTGACTGGGATCCGCTGAACCCTGCGAAGCCTCCGCTGACGGGAGCCTTTGGAGGCGTCGCTGTCGGCGTTCTCGGTGTGACAGGTGCGCCAAAGCCTGACTTTCCTCCACCAAGTGCAGAGGGGGCTCCGAATGCTGGCGATGTCGTAGAGGCAGAAGGGCCGACACGAGTACCTCCCGAAGCCGCCAGGTTGGCAAACACAGAAACGGGAGCGGGCTTCTGGTCTACGGGTTTCTTGGCGAAAGGAGAATCAGAAGGCACGGCTGCTCCAAATGCGCCGAACCCTTGGGCGGGGCGAAAGGCGGAGGACGTGGTCTGTAGGCTTTTGAACGCACTCTTCGTGGCGGAGGGAGAGGCGGGTGCTTGGCTGAACGGTTTAGCTGAAGGGGTGGCTTCGGGCGAAGACGAGGGAGATGCAATGCCCAGCGCATCCTTCGGCTTCTCTGGGGTCACTGGTGCACCAAATGTGCCAAACATGGAGGTCCCCGGCTTCGACACCAGAGAGCCAAAGGCGCTGGTTGCACCAAAGGCAGGCTGGGCTGAGCTTGCGTTGAATGGCGAAGTGGTTGAAGTGGTGGGAGAAAACGCTGATTTTGGCGGTTCTATGCTGGCGTCGCCAAATGCTGAAGGGGTAGAGGAAGCTCCGGGCTTGGTTTCGGTGGAAGCTGAATCCGGGGCGGCGGCCTTGAGAGCAGATGTCAAGCTACCTAATCCACCGCTAGCAAAGGCGCTAAATCCTCCGCTGGGTGTTGCAGGCGACGACGTTGTGGCGGCCCCAAACGGTGCAGGTTTGTTGGCAAATGCGCCAAACCCTCCGCTGGCCGATGAGGGGGCGGGTGAGCTTGCAGGAGTTGTCGAGCCAAACACACTTTGGCCGAATGCTGGCTGTCCGAATGCAGACTTCCCAAACGACGACTGCCCGAAGCTTGACTGACCGAAGCCCGACGTTCCAAATCCAGGGGCCGTATTAGAAGCTGGGGTGAGGGCAGGGGCAGAACTCAGGGCTGTCGGTGCTTGACCGAAAGCAGAAGTACCGGTACTCTGCGCTGCTTTGGCGAAAGGACTGTCCGAGCTGGCTGCGAACCCAAACGCAGAGGCCGGCTTGATCAGACCACCCGTGTCAGTGGACCCAAATGCAGATGACGCTCCGGCCTGCGCAGTGTTGCCGAAGATGCTAGGCTTCGAGTCGTTACTGCTGTCGTTGTTGCTTAAGCCCAATCCCATGCCACCGAAGCCTGGAGTGGCGTCGGCCATCGAAGCCTCTCTGGTCATATCGGCGGGTGGACTGCCTGTCGCGGCTCCAAAGGCCAAACTTGTCGCGCTGTTTCCAAATGCAGTTTGACCAAAGGCGGGAGCGTTGGTACTCCCAAATGCGCCTGTAGACAAGCCACCAAACGCCGAGCCGCCTCCACTAAATGTTCCGCCGCCGCCAAAGGGAGACGAGCCTGAACCTGTTGATGATTGCTGTGTGGCTACCTGTCCGAAGGCCGACGTCCCTGACGCGAAGCTTCCAAACCCGCCTCCGGTTGACGCGTTTGCGGCGGGCGTGCCAAACGATGAAGCCCCAAAGGAAGGGGCGCCGAAAGAGGAAGATCCAAAGGAGGCCTGACCAAAACTGCTCGACCCTGGTGGTTGGTTGAAAGCTGAGGGTACTGCCTTTGGTGGCTGCTCTTGCTCCGTTGACATAGAGGCGTCGGTCTGGATAAGCCCTGGGGCTTGTATCGGGGCAAGTGTAGCCCCAGGGGTGACCATGTTGGGATACGGCTTCTGGTACTCTAGGTGGTAGCCGAGCATCGTGCCGTCGTTCAAGCAGGCGAAAACAAGCGGAGTCGCTGTGGAAGTTTCTGTCAAGTCTAGATCCAAGGAGAGTAGAATCGTGTCCTCTTGATCTTCAGTCAACGGGCAGGCGGGTTTGTTGTCTGGGTTATCCTGATACCACGCTTGCTTATCATGGGCGAGAACTTCAATGTCAGCCGCGATCGAATCACCGAAAACGAACAACGAGCTGTGGTCATCATCGTCCCATTTCGGTAGTTGGACAAGATATGGAGACGGCTGCATAGTATCTCGTTGAACCCAGGGATATATGGCGTTCCAATACGTCCCCGTGTTCGTCTTGGTGTCGAGGCTCACGATGTGCAGCCCGGGGTTCGGGTCGTTCCCTGGCGCGTAGCTCGTCTGGAACGAATGACCAGGCCCCGTCCAATTCAGTCCAACCAGGACGCCGTCAAAGGTAGGAGGAAGATGCTTGTTTACTGTGGCTGCACTGCTGAGTGCGTAGGTGAGGATATCACCGGTTTGGAGGCCGATGGCAATGTGTTTGCCCTTTGGGGACCACGCGACTAGGTCGGATTAGCAGTAGAAACCGTCACATAAACTATATAAAAAACGCACCAGCCACAGGGTTCGTACTCGCATCCGATGCCGTCCATCCAGCCTGAGGCTCCAGTTGCATATTCACTACCTGCACAGACCTCTCGCCTACGACAGCCACAACAGGTTCGATTCCCGGATTCGCTGAGATTTGTTTGAGGGGCGCAGACTGAAGCTGTTGGCTGTGCGTCGGTTGAATCTGATCCTGTCCTGGCGCGAACAGTAAGGTCGTGTCGTAGATGGCTATAGCTCCTTGTTCCAGCCCAACAACGAGGCACGAATCGTGGTTTGCGAGGGTGAGGATGTTTGGTTTGCCTTGCGGCAGGGAGAGTGTCCGCTTAAACGTCATATCGTTACCTCCCCTGTTTGCTGCCCCCTTTTGTGACGACCTAAGGTCTTCCAACGTCGAAAAGACAAGCTCTACAAAGCCATTAACCCTGAACTGCAACCAAAAGCGCAAACTCACCATAAGATGTCCCATTGAACCGCGCTGCTGCAAACCATCCCCTGGAATTGGACACAGCAAGGATATGGTAGCGTGTATTCGTGGAAATTTGGTAAGGCTTGGAGAATGTCGAACGGGCCAGCTTGTTCAAGAGTCGAAAGGTTGGAAACTGCCACCACCTATTAGCGCCTGTCTCGTCTGAATAAAAGTTACCCACATTGAAGCCCGTCTCTTGCAAGTTCTTCGCAGTAGGGTCGATTTTGACCAGGGACTGCGCCGGTCTGACGAGGGGCGTATTGACGCTCATGACGACGCGTCGAGGATGCCTTTGACTTGACTGTTCTGGGTCGAGTCGCACAGATCGCAGGGGGCAGTTCACGCGGACTCACGCATAAAGGCCCCGCGTCCGTCCCCGATTTGGATATTCCCCTATCTCTTCCTCCCCCCATGACCGACCCTGCTATTGATTTCATCCTCGCCCAAACCAAGCAGAATATTCAGTTCCTCGTATCTCAAGGCGCCCTAGATAAAGAAGATGGAGTCGTGATCCTCGGGAAGCTCGATTTGTCTACAGCAATCTCCCAGTCTGTCCAACAGTCCGTGGCACGGAGCCCTCAAACGACGGATTCCGCCGTTCAACGAACAAAAACTCCTGTCCACGAACCGCCATGTTACTATGAGAAAATCTCGCCTAGTCCAGATGCCCATCTCCCAGTTCTCACGAGTGAAACACCTCTTTTCACCGTCAGGGCACTGTGGGGATACAATGAGGATGGCAAGGTGGGCCCAGCACCAAAGTAGTATCTCAATTTCACTCATCGCACGCAGGATGAGAAGGATCTCTCCTTCCGAAGCGGGGATATCATTGAGATTCTCGCAGAAACCAACACAGACTGGTGGTTAGGGAAGCTTCACAGCAGAGAGGGTTTACTCCCTTCAACTTACGTCGAAAAGCTTCCTGCTACTCCCCCTTCCCGGCCCACTAGTGCTGGGATAACTATGAGATCAGCCTCGCCATTCTATCAAGGTGAACGGTCACCATCCTTTCCTATCCCAGGTGGATCGTCCTATCCTGGAGGGCCACCGTACTCTCAAGGTGCACCCTACTACCTGCCGGCCCAAGGCTATTCCGCTCCTCCACCGCCTCACTTTGGCTATGCACCACCGCAGCAACCTCCCCCTCCGGGCGTATCAATTGCGCAGGGCCAGCAAGCTGAGCCGACCCACAAACACAAGCCCGGGAAACTGGGTAATACGGTGCGTGCCCGAAGTTTAATTTCCGCTGGAACACTCTGGAACGTCATACTGACACTCCATTGAACCCACAGCTCTCCCATTCCGCGGTCGGGGGTGTTGGCTTCGGTGCAGGTGAGCCATACCTGGGCACGAAGCTCAGCTCCCAATTCGACTGACTTCCATTTCCTAGGGAGCGCTATTGGGGGCGGCATCATCCACTCTATCTTCTAGATGAACGCCCAGAGCATGAGAGCGGCTACTTGATGATTATCAGTCTTCGTTGGTACCTTATTATGTATTTGAGCTGAACGTGAGTAGCAAATGCTGTTAGCCCACGGGAGCCCATAATCCGTACCTACATACCCTATAGTATTAATCGAACGTAATGTCGGCACAGTCGCAGTGCGGGTCCTATGTGGATTAGATGTTTCGATTCAAAAGGAACAAATGATGAACCAGAAGAACAGAGAGGCGGATCACCTCATGGTTCGAACCACCCTGCTTGAGCCATCTCGTCTGCCAACCCGACCCAATCCTTCCTTCTGGCCTTCCTTCCTGCGAGCTCCGTCGCGAATCTAAAAGCCGAATCAGGACCCCGTGTGATGGAGTTCAAACGCATACTCACCTCAAGCATTCGTCTAACCTCCATCTTCCCTTTTCACTATCACTCGACAATGATGCTGGATCTTCCCCATTCCACGCTGGTGTATATGGCAAGCCTGGGCAAAGCCGTCTGCTAAGCGCATATATCATGCCGGCGATGAACGCATCCTGCGCCCCTACTTGATCCACCAGTTCATCCTCCCCATCCCTCCCCGGCACCTCTGTGCCTTGACTCTCGTTATCGTTATCGTGCTCGTGGTGGGGCGTACGATCATGGTAGAAATCACTGGTTCCTGTCACGGTGGTATACTGGCCACTGGAGGTTGCACTATGCTTGTGATGTCGCTGAGGGTGGCCATGTTCCTGGCGGGAGAACGAAGGAGTCGTCATCCCCGAAGTAACCATAGAATCGCGGTGCCCAAGTCCGCTGTCGGTGTAGTAGCCGCCATAGTCCAATGTCATACCGGCAGTGTACGCAGCAGTCGAAGGCGTCCGACTCCGCGCAGCCGCCCAGAAGTCACTCCCACTTCGAACGGAGTGTTCACCCTGAAGGTGACTGTCCTGCCTCGTGTGCTGGATCGAGTCCCCGTCAAATGCTTCTGGGGGTGGCTTATCTTCTACCCAACCCGAGCTCTGGAAGTACTCCTTGGTGGGAAGGGAGAGGACGGCGGAACCTTCGCTTCCCCAGTGCGCAACTAGGAGCGCGTGTGGCGGGACGCTCGCAGCGAGGGAGAGAAGAAAAGCGCGAGGTGTAGAGGCGTAGTGAGGTGAGTGCACTTGCGCATAGTGTTTGTTGAGGAAGATCACGTCGGCGTGAGGAATGAGCTACGGACGGACGGTCAATGGATTTCCGGATCTCGCGCAAACAAACACTTACCGCTTCGACACCCTGCCTGCCTTTTCGCCCTACGTCTAGGCTGAACACGCAGTGGCTCCTCCACTTCCTCTCCCTCGCGAGGCCATCCAGCCCTGTGATATTACTCAACGTCGTCTTTACTGATCGGCCCTCAAAGTGTAGCCAATCGAATGGTGCGGGGCTGTTCGGGTTCGACTGGAATGGTGTCGGACGGGGACCAGAATGTGACAGTCTGGGACTCTGGCCACCTGCAGAAAGGTTTAATGGGGAACCCTCTTTCGGAGGGGCGACGGATATTGGGGGTACTGTGAACTGAGGATAATTTTCGGGGGCGAGAAGAGGGCCCAATATCGAGACAAAGTCCTCATGTGTGATGTCGGGGAGAGGATTGTGGTTGATCACTGTTCGGGAACTCCCTTCAGCTAGGGAGCACATTAGAAAGAGGTATTCTCAGCGGGTTAGAAGCAGCCTCACCCGCGTCAAGCACCCACGCAGCTGGTATGCCAGCATGGTCCCAAATCTTGCAGTAGCGCGTCGACACACCCTCACCCTCCAGGTCCTGCATCAGGCTCTTTCCCTCATCGTTTCCACCCAGAGGTGCCACAAGGGCGGCATCGACATTCACAAATTGTGCCAGCAGCGATAGCACCTACTTCGCAGTTGTCACTCCCCCGACCAATCAAACGTCGATTGCACGCGATACGTACGAGATTAGCTGATCCACCCCGAGTCTTCTCGACTGCGTGAGCCCTAACGACGCTAGAGGGTCCAGGGTGGTGAGGTATCGACAGGGTATGTGTTAGAAAGAGTGTCCCAGAGGCGACGACGCGTAGGGGCTTCTGGTGAGGACTCGTCGAAAGGGTGACGTCGTTGGCAGCCCCCACGGCATCGCGCCGTAGCTTGGCCATGTCCAGAAAGCGGGTATAGAGGACGTGCAGCACGGAGAGAGGCGTTTCAGGGAATTGCGTTATGTTGGGTCGACGAACTGGTTCAAGCCGCTGGATGTCGGGTGTGACAGGCGACAGGGGCTGGCACGGAAGCAATTTAGACGCTGGTATTGATTATTGGCATTGCATCGTGGAATGGCTGGTATGATACTTTTCTACAGATAAAAATACAGAGTGTCTTATGACATCTCGACATCGCCGTCCTCGTCCTCGCTGTCTACCTCCTCCCACTCACCCTCACCCTCACCCTCGCCCTCTTCACCTTCCTCCATCGGCGATGATTTGATACCTGCTGCCTCAAGCTGGGAGATCAGTTCCTGGACGTGCTCGAGGATCGGCTTATCAGGGTGGTCCTGGTTGTTGTGTAACTGCAGCCCGTTGTCAGTCGACGGCGTATTAAGAGTACGAGTGCTTACCACTTGGCAGGTTTCCAGGCAATCGCGCGAGTCCTTCGCAAGCTCTTCCCAGGTAAGCTCGTCGAATGTACCACCCGTTTCCTTCGCCTTCTCGGCCATGAGATAGAAACACCAACCCTCTAGATACCAAGCCTCGACATCCTGGTCATCTGTGGACATGATGCCGTGAAGTACCAGTAGAGCAGGCGTGTATAGTGCGAGTTCGAGGAAGAGTTTGACGAGGCTTAGCCGGGTGGGGATGGGAGGAAGTTTGGGATCGTCTAATGTTGGATTAGCGGGGTTAAGAATACTACGGAGACTAACTTACCGGTCTCAAGGTCTTTCCATGCCGCCCAAGACTGTTCTAGACATTGTTTCGCGTCGCCCTGTCTTTGCTGGGACATTCGGACGGAGGCAAGAGCTTGGAGGGCTTCGGAGTTGTTGGGATCGGATTGGAGGGCAAGGTTGAGGAGATCTTCGCATGTCTTCTCTGCTTCGGGCTCAAAGCTAATATAGCATGTCAAAACCTAGATGCTATGGCACGGAAGAAAGCCCCACATACCACAGATCATACTGAGGGTCCATCCAGATCTCAACCTGACCAACGAGGGCCCGAACGATGTTGCTCTTCAGCTCAAGCTCATCCTCGCTTGTAGAACTGTCCATTGCCTTGTCCTTTCCCTTTAACTGGGCAGACAAAATGTTGACCGCGCTCTGGTAGTGTTGTAAAGCCCCCCGAGGATCATCCTCGTTGAGCTGGGCGAGATATAGGTGTGCAGATGGAGGGGGAACAGCAGGTGCTCCTGGTGAAGGAGGAATCAACGATTGAAAGGCCTATTTCACTCTGTAAATTAGATTCAACACATAAAAGATGTTTAGAAGACTCACCTGCTTCGCCTCGTCGAGTTCCCCAGTCTCGAGGAGACATACACCAGCCATTTCCTTCGCTTCAACATTTGATGAGTCCTGGTCCAGTATCCGCCGCGCAAATCTCAGGGCCAGTTCGTAGTCGCATTGGACGATAAGCTCCTGAGCCTTTTGAGCGAGGGCAGCCACAGATGGCTGCTCCTTTTGTGTCGAAGGTTCGCTCTGAACCTTTGGTAGATGCTGCTTTTTCCTGGGTTTTGTGCGCCCCATGATGAGGGAAGAGGTTAGAAAATATGGCATCACGTGCGCACATTGGCAGAAATGACCACCGGCGTCCGCTGTCGTCAACGACGTGAATCACTTTCCTTTGAACGACCACCACCCAGCGTTGCAGGGGCAGTCAGCAACGAGTACTTTGCACGGCATACAGACAGTTCCTTCGTTCCTGAGCGTCTTCTTCTTCTTGGTGTGGAAGACCAATGTCACAACCAGCACAACCGGCGCCTCTCGCGTCGACGAGCAAGGTTTTCGAGTACAGCTCACCGGATTCTGACGCGATGGCCACAGACGCGCTGTTCCTGGAGCGATTGGAGACGTTTATGGACAGGTCCCTTGCAGATATCAAAGCGTTTTCGGAGCGGGAGGGACGCTCCTTTGAAGAGGTCTTGTCTGGTTCCTTGATCGGTGGCCCAGGCATTCTAATTCCTCTCTGCTCAGACACGGAGACGCGTCTCTGAATGGCACGCTAAAGACCTTTTCCAATTTCCTCTTTCTAGGGCGACAGAACACATGGCGAACAGTCGACATGATTACGGTGCGTTTCGATCTTGGATCGTTGTGTTTATGCCATTGCTGACCTTACCCGGACCTAGTTCGCACAGTGCTCATGAATGCTTCTCAAGTACTTGAATCACTTGCACACACTGCTGGAGTTCAGTCATTTATTTTGGCTGTTGATTCGAGGGATGCGAGGGATGGCGGCTTTTTGGGCGGGTCGCTTCATGGCCGTGAGTTCTGGAGAGCACTTCGAGGAGGGGGGGACCATGGCGCCAAGGCTTTCAAGCAATACTGCCTCAAGAACGAACCACTCCAAGTCGCTACGCCCACCAATCGCCCAGACGTTGAAGCAGGTCCCAGTTTATCAATCCAGGTTACACCCAGTACAGGTTCGAAACAACTCGACGCAAAGTCCGTAAAAGCTGAATTATACGAGACTGTACGGAGAGCCCTCAAGTCAGTTCACCCTCCACTTTTGCGCCAGAAGATTCTGATGGCGGCCCGCTAGGACTGCGAGTGGCGTTCGTAACGCAGAGATGAAGTGGATGAACCCTGAACGGCTTGATGTATATGGGGTTCGTTTAGTGGGCTGGCCTCCTAGTGTTCCCGCTCTCAATCCATCAACGCTCCGAGTCTCTCAGAACAGAGAGCTGTTGGAAGCATTCGAGACGGGTATAGCGAGGTTCGAACGGCTCCCGACGTCCATCCACCCACTCACCTCGCTCCCTGGCGCCGAGGCTGACAATGCTGACGAAGACGAGGACTTCTCATGGGCATTCGATGCAGATGCCTGTCCAAAGGTGGCCCACACATTATAAGTGCCTCAGGCTTCATTCTAACATTCGTTATTAGATATCCTCAGCGACTGTACCCACAAACGCCACGACCGAATATAGCTCGCCAAGGCAAGGCGCTGTGAGCTCAAGCTCGACGCGGGGGAACGCTCCCCTATCCCGCACCGGCTCTCCGTTGGGGTCTTTGGATGTTTATAGTTCATTTGCGAACCCGAGGGAAGAGAACTTAGACGATACGCTTTCGAGTCCTCCTCGAAAACGACCGAGGAGTGAAGAGCCGATACAGGGCCAAGCACAAGTCCGCTATGTGAATCACGATGCCGACATCGTGGACTCGGGTCCATGAAGTCGACAGTCATCCTCATTATACTTCACCAATAGACGAAGTTCATTTTGTCACGTCCTCATCGGCGTTCGTGCACCATTCGTTCGTGCACCGTATGCTTGGTGTATGCCCTTGATCCTTCGAGGATCTAGACGTACAGTCCTACTCTGGAGGCTATCTGTAAACTATCTACCTATGCTACTTTGAGGCGAAACGAGGAGTCTTGGTCACAGAAATAAGATCAGTGCCGAGTCTGTGAATGATGACCATGTGGTGCGAGTCCGGATATGACCCAATGTTGTGAGCGCTGGTGGCGCGTTTCTTTCCCCCTTTCCCTCAACACGATCTCCACGACCCTCCGATTCGGATTTTCAAATGTTTTCCTCGTTCTTCAGGTGGGTGGTTCTCTACACGATAAATGTGAGAGACGGTACTAATTCACCTTTGGACAGTACATCTGCTCCAGTCGACCCTAATGCCCCTAACTTTCATTCTGTGAACGCAAACATCCCCAACT
Source organism: Coprinellus micaceus (assembly GCA_951394405.1). Classification (NCBI taxonomy): domain Eukaryota; kingdom Fungi; phylum Basidiomycota; class Agaricomycetes; order Agaricales; family Psathyrellaceae; genus Coprinellus; species Coprinellus micaceus. The sequence continues at coordinate 1,760,729 of OX596339.1, read as the reverse complement.
CAGACCTCTGTGGCCCTCTCGAAGCGAAAGATCTGGAATGGACTTGCGCTGGAGGGTTTGCAACGGAGACTCAGACGTTCTACTCGATCGCTGAGGATGGTCGCACTATAATGTTCCAAGCCATCCACTCCTCTGTTGGGTACGTGCTCTATGATGTTGCTCGGACGTTCAGCTCGGCTTCAACCGTATTCGCAGACTTTGGTATCCCACCATTCAACTCAACTGCAAGGTTTACGATTCCAAGTCCGGTGAACGAGTCTGGAAATCCGTCAATGCCACCAACTTCGTCACCCCACCTCCTGGCCTCGACAAGAGATCCAGCAAATCAGATCAGTTCTCTATCACCTACAGATCTAATCCTGGATCCGAATACCCCGAGTCTTACCTCCTGAGCGCTAACGTCGGCCAGGATTTGCAAGTATCCCTTGAAGTTTCGCGTCCTGCCAGCGCCCCCGGGTGGAAAATTGGGAAGGGGGAGAAGGGTGGCTTCTCGTACTTCGGCCCCGATCTCGAGAAGCCAGAGGGCTACGTTCTGCACAAGTTCTGGCCGCATCTCAAGTATGAAGGCCATATCATCGTCAACGGCAAGGCGCAAGCGTTCTTGGGGGCAGGGATGTTTGTGCACGCGATCCAGGGCATGCGACCCAACCTCGTTGCCTCTGCTTGGAACTTCCATCACTTCCAGAGTCTGGAGCTCAACGGTGTGTCTGCCATTATGATGGAATTCACCACCTGCGACACCCACGGCAAGCAGGGTGCAGGGTCTGGCCCTGTGAAGGTGAATGTGGGATCGGTCGTCATCGGCCAGAAGCTAGTGACCGTGACAGCGGAGACGACATGGCCTGGAGAGGAGGGCGAGTCTAGCATCGTCTCGAAGACAGCTCACTTGAACAGGATCCTCGATCCTGAGACCGGCTACAAGAAACCTTGCCAAGTTTCGGCTGAGTGGGCAGGTCCCTCTGTTCTCAGCGATGCGCCTGGTACTGTCGCTGCAAAGATCGAGATGGACGTCGGCGACAATGAGAACCCCAAAGGTCTCATGGACCTGGTCGATATCCTCGCCGAGATTCCGTACGTGTTGAAAGCTGCGGTGAGCTATGTTGCCGGCACCAAGCCGTACATGTACCAGGTGCGTGTTTCCTTTCGAAAGTGGGCTCTCCGAACGCTGAATCGCCTTCCAGTGGATAAACCCGGCCAAGCTTCATCTTACGGGCCCGGATGCCATTGCAGAGGGTCTTTCCAGTGGTGTGGAAGTCAACGGCCAGTTGTACACTGAATCCACCTTCATCTCTCTTATCCCCGGCGCAGACTAGCTGTAGCAGTAGTTTTTACGCCGAAGCAGCACGTAACGACCTGGATCTTATACATTTAACACGAACCTGTAGCTGTACGACTACTAATGAACTCCCACTTGTGCCTGCAAGCGTCCAGGAGACTTGAAGTCGAGTCAAAAGCATGTTCGGATGCTGTAGATGGTACCGAACGAGAATCCTCGGCACGTGCGGCGCAGCGCAAGTTACGATAACCCTGGCAGTTGCTTCTGGCCTTGACCCTCCTTTCTCTTTTCCTCTTGATATGCTGGACAATGCACAATGTTGCGCCCATTAGCTCGCTGTGCGATTAAAACCCCCAACCCCTGGCGGATGGCGCAGAGAATCAGAACGCTCCCGGCAATTCGAGAGCTTCATCTAGGCGTGCAAGGCAGGAGGCCAAGACTCGACGATACGCGTAACTCGAATGCTATTCAAAAGGCGCCCCCTTCTTCCAACTCATCACTTACAAGGATACCGCGTAATGCTTTTCATTCCACCCCAAGAAGGGATGGATTGCCGCTGATACCGCTCTTTGCAAGCATTCTCAAGGTTCGTCTGGTCACACAGGGTTCCTCTCGACCATCATCTCATGGCCATACGGGCAGGCCTCCACAGCATTCGAAATGGCGCGAACGACGAGTCGGATAGCTCTCACTTTTCTCCCAGTCATCCTCTTTGGCCGACAACGGTCGCGACGCATTGTCCAGCATGCCCACATCCACGGGGTCCCGATATCTGAAGAAAAGAAGGCGATGCATATGAAGAAGTTGAAACATTCGACGCGAGTCCTCCAGGTCCTTGCTTTCATTCCATTCGCACTGTTTTGGGCCACCATCATCGCGAGCTTGGAGAGGACGCCGTTGACTGGACGGTGCGTGGTTGCGCGTACAACTTTCCCAGATTGCTTACTGTAACATAGATGGCGGACAATTCTCTTATCCCCTGACGAAGAGGACGAAATAGCCGCCCAGTTAGCGGGCCAGGGCTGGCTCACCGCTGTGGGCGAAATTCTCGCACAAGAGGGCGACGTCCGCTTCGTATCACCCAACGACTGGAGATACAAATGGGTTCAGGACACTCTCGACCGACTCGCCATCATTCTTCCGGTGCTCGCTGACGAGAAACGGTTAGGAGCCCCGTGGGTAGATACAGGCACAGAAGAACCACCCCTCCCACCCCCAGCAAAGTACCCTCTCAGACCCCGGCCACGAGCCTCGGAGTATCTGCACTGGTTCTGTGCGAAGCTGTGTGGAGAGAAGCCCATTTTGCCCAAACGTGCTGTCGCTCCTTCAAGTTATTCACTACTTCTGGTCGATAACCCCGACGCATCCAATGCATTTTCCTATGGCTTTGGACCAGACGGCGGGTCAGGGATCGTTGTATACACCGGGTTCCTGGAAGACATCTTCCGCAAACGACCATTGGAGCATACAACGACCCCAGACGATCGCTCGTGGCTCTCCAAATTTCTCGGTGCATCCCCGCCTCCTCAACCTCTTCCCGCACCAACCCCCGAACAAACGTCAGAGCTAGCTATCCTCCTTTCACATGAGCTCGCTCACCTCGTTCTGTGCCACCACCTTGAAACCCTCTCCTCTTCGACCATTGTCGTCCCTGGGACGCTCTCGATCCTCGCGGACATCCTCCGTGTGGTCATATTCCCCATGACTATGATCTTTGGTCCCTTCGTCAACGACGCGGTCGCAAATTTGGGGAAAGTAGGCTCAGGGGAGCTCACCAAGATGGGTGAGTACTGTACAACCGCCAAACAAGAAATCGAGGCGGATATTGTTTCGGCTCGGTGCGTTCCGCTCCCCCCTGTTCGTCCTTCTATAAACTAACGTTCCTTATATCTACCCTTAACACTTTAACCGAATAGGATCCTTGCCCATGCAGGGTTCGACGCCCGCGATGCGATTCGGTTTTGGCAGGATAGGACGGAGGAGGAGGTCCAGTGCGAGCGCGCAGATTTGCGGCCCCCGAATAAGGCACACGCAGTTGCCCGGAGCATCATGGGGAGCGGACATCCAGTCAGTGAGATGCGTATCGCGGGGTTGAGGAAGGAGCTGGATCGGTGGGAATCGGAGCGGGCTACTGCCGCTGCTAAACACGCCCAGGTTCAGTCTCACTCCTAGGAAACTCAACCCTCTCGTTCTCTCCTCTCCCTCACGCCACGCTCGTTCAAACCACTGGGTTTGCTCAAACACGCCCTAGATTGTCATTTGCTATCGATATTTAATACTTCATGTGCTCACGGGGATCGCTGCTTTGACTCTATTCCCTTGTTTTCGTGCCCAGTCTCTCGACGGTGCATTTATATCGTTATTGTACAGTACCGTTGCTATTACGCATTTATACCAGGTAGTACGAAACCTCTCTCGCCGTAGTAAGCTGTTGTCCCCCGGCAATTCATAGATCACCCCCACTGAATCTCACTCAAGGGCGATTGCTCTACTCTACATCTAAGTAACGGTATAGTTCTCTACGATGCGCGCACCTTGTGTCGTCGAACAAGCTTAGTGTTTCGCGCACCACCCTCCTGCTCTTGCACCTCCTCGACAATTTCGTACCCTCCCCACTTGGGAAGCAAGATTATCCACACGACGTAGTATAACCCGCAGGCCTAAAGCAAGGGTGTCAATGAGGGCCCGTGCGCACTCACCTCCGGAAGGGGCGTAGAAGGGGTTAGAAAGAGGACGCACTGCGATGAGACCGAGGCCAGCGACACAATACCTACAATACGGGGTGTTTTGGTGAGATATGAAGCCAAATTGGCAGGGGTGGAGACACTCACGTTGCGTACCAAAAGGACACGTCGCCGTGGCCTGGTTCCGGTGGTACCCTGATAATAGAAATATCGGTCAGGCCGACCGAGGTCGCGAAGCAAAGGAGCCCTGACGCACCATGGTAGAACGAGTAGAGCAATGCATGAGAGCAGGTACGCAACGATGTAGATGTTGTGCGTCTGGAGAGGAGATGGAGGGTGGCCGCTATCGGCTCTTCGCTTCCTGAGAATCCACACGCCAACAATCATCGCGATTTGGAATATCTATCTCGGAGTGGGGGGAATGGTCAGTTCCGCTGGACGTGGAAGCGCGCAGGGGAGGTGGCTTGCCGACTGACCAGATGGGGATACGACGCGAGGTCCAGCACGAAGTTGAAGGCATCCCGAGCGGGAACTGCTAAGATTACGATAACGGTCAAAAAGTATTTCAACACTACGGGGCCCAGGGGAGTGCCGAACGGCTTGGTGGATGCAAAGAAACCGGGGTATGGGAGTAGGCCTTGCCGAGCGACTTCCCTGATGATACGGGCCTGTCCGACGGTCTAGTTCGATGGGCGAATAGTCAACGACCCATCCTCAGTGTAGTGAGGGTTCCCGTTCGACTCACCACGGCGATCTAGACGACAATAACCAGGTAAGCTCTCGGTAGCAGAGTTACGTGTGCCTTGTACGCTTACAATATTTCCAAAACAACTCAGTGCAACCAACAATGGAAACACCTTCGTGCCAAAGCTCTCCCCAAACACCCTCCGGAAGAACAACACCGCGACGAGTTGCCCCGAGTTCCTGATCTCCTCTGCAGGTACAGCAGCTACGTACGCCACATTGATGAAGAAGAACAGGATTGTCGTGACTCCAAGGGAGAGGCCGCTAGCTTTGCGAACAGTTCTCACTGGGTCGCGACCTCTGACTTCGCCAAGGACATTAAAAGCGTTGTGCCAGCCAACGAAGGTGTGGTGGGATTTAACCTAAGAAGTAAGACAATGTGTCAGACGCCAGTCGGGAGAGTGATGGGTCACGGGAGACTGACGAAAGCGGTGGCAAGCGCATTGGGATTAGTGCTTGTTCCTTTCCATGGATCCTCGAAGGCGGCCCAAGGCTCAGTTATACGCGTCAGGCCGGCTAGGACAGCAAACCCAGATACAGCAATGCTGGAGCAATGTCAGGTAGTGGTTCCTTTTCGCAAAAGTGGGGTTGCACCTACAAGCAGAGCGAGATAACCTTGAAGAATGTGAGAATGTTCACAGCTCGAAGGGATCCTTTCGTCGAGACTCCAACGCCTGCCCCAACGGTTAGGTTCTAGAGCTATTTTGGTACAAGGGAGAACCTACTTCCAACAGTTATGGTAACCACAGCCAGCGCGGTGACCGTTTGCGAGAAATCAGTGATAGGGATGTTGACGGAGGTCAGGAAGTATTGGGCGAAGACGATGGCGTTAGAGGCACTGAAACTGTTTATTCGTCAGCCTTCTCGGCTCACAGGGTATTAGCGCACATCTAACTCACGATGTAAGAATGGCGATGACGGCGAAGGAGGTTGATACTAAGAATCGGGGACGAGGATACGCCTGCTCGAGATAAACGACCTCGGCACCAGACCGATGCGGAAACATGGACGCCAGTTCGCTGTACAGCATCAAGCCAGCTGAAGGAGTATGATGAATGCTCAGTAACCCATCGGGTGAGAGCAATGAACTCATCCCGCACCGAAAGCAAATAGAGGTGTGACAATCCAATACGACAGCAGCATCCCTATCGAGCCAACGGAATTGAGGATTACGCCAGGCACGGCGTATATCCCTGACCTGTTTACAACGACTCGTGTTAGGAGAAGAGGAAGTGTGAGCAGCTCGTACGCACCCCGTTATCTGCCCGATGTTCAGCATGAACGCCGTCAATAGGTTCACCTCCTTCCCCAGCGGGTTCACGCTCTCGACCGGGGCAAGCCCATCCTCGTCCTGTTCCTCCTCATCAACTTCTTCAGTAGATACAATGGCGGTGGCCTTCAAGAGGGGCGTAGTCTCCGAACTCGAGGACGGGGATGAGCCACCAGCGGGATTGCTGCTTCTCGTTGCCGCCATTGTCGAAGAGGCGGCCGGGGCTGGGAAAGGAGCAGTGAGACGGAAGGGTGTGCATTCATCAATCGCCCATCCTTTATATTTAGAGGGTATCTGTGTCGTATCGCCATACTTGCTTGCAAAGCGCTGGAGAAGCCGCGTCGCGTCATGTCGGGAATACATGGCGTGCATCTCCCATTTTGGCGAACTTCGCACTGAAAGCCCAGATATTTGTCACTTGCGCGCAGCTCGCCATAAGTGCCGTGACGCGTTTTCGGTTCTCAATGCAGTCTGGAAGAGTTCCGGGTCCAGGTGTAGATGCGTCCTTCAAGTGGGTGGTGGCAGAGCGAACGAAACCTGTGAAGCGTGTTGATGTGGTCTGGGCGCCTATTCGGCATCTCCCGGGCTCGGTTACCCCTTCAACTTGAGTCATCGACAAGCCATCCCCCCGCAGCAGTTTGTACATATCCACAGGGCGTAGTACGTATATATCAAGGCGGGCATTTACTCAATGGCTGACCATGACGTCGACGTGGGATAGTTTCAAGTTGTTGGATGTTTTATTTTCGAGTGGCATCGACCCACGTTCTTTCGGTTTATTTGCTTTGGGCGCGTCCTCATCGCCCTGTGCGTCCTCCATGGATTCTTCTGTGTTTTCCCGCGAGAGTACGTTACCTTCCTCTCCCGGAGTTGGCGAGTTATTGGGTCTGGTTTCAATGGTCGGGGCCGAGCTGTTCGTAACGAGCTCCGCAGGACGTGTAGTACTTCCAACAGGAGCTGCGAGTTCAACCCTTGGGGCGACACAGGCAGACAAAAGGCTATTTTAGTGCAACATTCGATGCACAAGGTCAACCCGAGGCATGGAAGGGTGCTCGCCCTCAAATAGAGCGATACCCGAACGGCCTGAATCTTCCGACCATCATATATGCGACCTAAAAGCACTTAGGTGTTTGGCCACTTTCCCCCGCTGGTGAGGAGGGAACAAGGAGGGTGTTTGAATGGGAAGACCAAGCATAGGCTGGGACCATAGATAAGTCTAAACATCGCGTTTCCCCTGGATCTGCTGCAGGAGACTTGAGCTTGAAGCATGCCAATTTCCTACCGGATCGTATGTTATTTCAATACCAACAACGAGATAGGGGCTCCGAGGGCGATGACGTCGTCGTCGTGATGGCCATTTCAATCACTTCCGAGTCCCCGCATTGACCTTGGCATCGAAGTGCTGTGGAACCGACATTCAACTCTGACCATGACCTTCATCGACGTCCCTGCCTCTCTGGCATGGCCAGCCCAATTCTGCGGCTTCTCTATCGCCGCGACATGGATCGCGTCCCTCGTAACAGGGAACGTTTCACAGGTTGACCGACTCTGGACGTTTCTGCCCACCATCTACACCGGGTACTATGCCTTTCTCCCGTGGTTCAAGCAAAAGCAGTCGTTCTTCCTTCAGCCATACACGCCGAAGGAGCTGGGATGGAATGTCGCGACCCACTACAGCCCTCGAGCTCTGCTCATGTTTGGCTTGGTCTTCATTTGGATGTGCAGGTTGTCGTACAACACCTGGCGCCGAGGGTTGTTCAGTTTGTGAGTAATCATTGGCTTTAATAACGTACGATTCTGACCTAATTTGTTTCAGGAGCGACGAGGACTACCGCTGGGCAGTGCTCCGAAGCACCGTATCTCCCTTGTTATTCCAAGTAACCAACCTCTTCTTCATAGCGGGCATACAAAATGTCTTGCTCCTACTCCTTGGCCTACCAGTTCGTACTGCCGCGTTCCAAGCCGACAGGGAGCTCGCGCCCTCTGATTACGCCCTGGCCGCGTTGGCGCTCACTATTCTTGCGATCGAATTCACCTCAGACAACCAGCAGTTCGCATTCCACGCCTATAAGCATGCGCACCTGGCAAAGAAGAACGGAAAGGTCGATGCGAAGGAGTACGATGCCGGTGAGCACTGGCCGGGATCGCGTCTGCACTGGAAGCCCGAAGACGCGGAGCGTGGGTTCGTTACCCGGGGATTGTGGAGGTACTCCCGCCATCCCAACTTTCTCTGCGAACAGTCATTCTGGGTGAGCTCCAATCGCACCGTCCTTCTAAGCAACACACTGACATCTCCTTGTAGTGGGTGATCTCACTGCTCCCCCTCCTCTCTCCTGGAGCACCCCACCTGCCCTCCGAGAGCGAGTTGCCCCCCAAGCACACCCTGGTCAAAGCAATCCTCACCCCCAACCTCTGGAAGCCCCTATTTGACAACCTCTACGTCGCCCTCAAACCCACTTTCATCCACCTTCTCCCGGCCATCGCGCTCTCGGCGCTCTTCTACTCTTCGACCCTCTTCACGGAAGGGATTTCCGTCAAGAAGTATCCCAAGGCGTATCGCGCATATCAGAAGCGTGTCGGCATGTTTGCACCCATCAGCGGAACGTTGTACAAGGTCCTTGTGAACAAGTTGTTTGATAGTGAGCAGGCCAGGGGCGAGACTGAAAGACTTGTTTGGGGGCGAGTGAGCTCTGCAGACAAAACTGAGTAATTCTTCTCTAGTGTATATCTAGCTGTAAATGTTATGCCTTTCTACTCCTGTGAGCGCTTCGCGACGTCATCGAAGGCGCATTTGTCAAGCGACCTCCACGGCCAACTGAAACTTAGACACCCATGTCATATCCGACCTGATCCTCAACCTCGAGCAATATTCACTCTCTCTTCTCTCTCCTCCGTCTCGGAGCAGCTGGGATCCAAACCGTAGGCCTCATCCCAATAGGAGATTGCGGTTTTACAGATCACACGACGAACGTGCGGGTGGCGGGTTCCACCACACCGCTTTCACGACGCTACCTCCATGATCACGGCACGAGAGCTTGCGGGATTCGTCTCGTTGGCAGCGGTTCTGGCATTTCTGCTGAGCTGTGGGACTCCAGGCGGTTATGACAGATGGAACTGGGGACGCTGGAAAGCCGACGGGACTGGTGAAAGGCTCGTGGGGTTTGGAGGGTTGAGACAACCAGAGTTTAACGCGAAGAGTACGCTTTGTTTCGTCTTTGTTGTGCAAAAATGGGCTGACAGTGCCCGACCATATAGAGCTACCAGATTTTGGACAGTACAGGGCGCTCCGGACGTTAGATGTGGATGAGTTTCCATTGGACTTGCCAAACCGAAGAGTGGTTTTTGTGGGCGACATTCATGGCATGTACAAGCCCTTCAAGTGAGTTCATTAGCTCAAGAAGGTACGCCGCCCCTAACATACGCCCCCAGCCAATTACTCGACAAGCTAGACTACGACCCTACCAATGATGTACTCATCCATTCGGGCGACTTCCTCGCCAAAGGCCAGCACCGCTACTCAATGGCCACCCTCGAATACATGACGACACACAACATTACCGGGGTCCGAGGCAACCACGACCAGCAAATCCTCGAGTGGCGGGGGTGGATAAAATGGATCTGCTCGAGCAGCGAAGGATGCAACTGGCTCAAGCGAATCGAGCACCACTGGAAGGCGAACCACCGGGGCGGATCAGAGCCTCTCCAGAACGACATGGAACTCGACGAGGATCTAGATGAGTACCTAGAAGCTCAGATGGAGAAGGCGCTGAGCAAGGATAGACGGTGGTGGAAACTCATTCCAGCTGGGTGGAAATTTCTGAGTGGGCAGTACCGTATAGCGCGGGATATGAACGAGGAGCAGTATGAGTATCTCCTACAGCTCCCCCTGGCGCTATACGTCCCTCACGCCCACACCTTTGTCGTACACGCGGGGATCCTGCCCTCTGATCCGCGGTATCCGTACTACGACGCGAAGAGGCAGCCGCTTGCGAGGATTCCAGATATCTTTAGGCTGGCAGAGGAAGATACCCCGTGCGGCGATGGGGATGGGCTGATGTGCACCGGCCACTTGAGAAGGGCTCAGGAGATGGCGATCCTTACAGATGTGCCGCAGAATAAGGTCCCGTGGACCTTGATGAATATTCGAGGGGTGAAGAACGGCAAGGTGTTCAGGTAAGTCTATGTCCCTTCTCTAAACAAGTTGGATATGCGAACGCTGATATGTTGACAGGAAGTATACCGGGAAGTACTGGGCGATGCTGTGGAACCAACAGATGGGCCGTTGCGTTGGGTTCGCCGATGAGAGAGCGTTGCCTTCTCATGTGGACGAAGGCGATGAGGAAGCGAACAAGAAAAAGCACCATAAATTTGCCTTGCCTTGCTATCCAGCGACTGTAGTATACGGACACTCGGCGTCTCGTGGGCTCTCTCCCAAGAGGTGGTCCGTTGGTCTGGATTCTGGATGCGTCTATGGCCGCAAGCTAACAGCTCTTGTGCTTGGAGGACCCAGGTCAAGGAATGCAGAGCAGTGGGAGGTCTATGAAGGCGATGCGACTTATGATGAAGAGGGGAAAGAGGGAGGCGAGCACGACGACGACTTCTTCAAGGCGAGCGATGATAGAGAGGATGACGCGGAATACATCGGCCGCCGCACTAACGCAAACCGATGGCGGAGGAAACACAAAAAGAAGGACGGTGATATCGTCCCTTTTGGTGACCACTACAAGGCGAAAATCGTTTCAGTCAAGTGCCGCTAGACATTGGTGCTTCACACAGTTCAAACCTTATGCATGTAATTGTACTCTCCGGGATATCCTCGTCTCATTGACTGCGCAGACAACTCTCATCCAGACGTGTAAACATAGAATAGTAACGTAGTAATCTAGTAATCTAGTATTAAGGCTCTTCCTTAGTAGCTTTCTCGGGATTCTGGGAGGCCAGAGCCTCTTTAGACGTGTCCTGTGCCGCGTAGCCAATTCCTCGGTGTAATTCGTAGCGTCGTCGTCGTAGCTTTCACTCGGTATCCATTTTCGATTGAAGCACAGGGGAGACAACGCAGTGTTATGTGTTGGAGATGCGCTTCTGCGGGGATATACTTCGGGATGCGGGGTGAACCCGTGTCACGGCTGCTTTCCCTGAGGTGAGAGAACGTTTCAATGCGCTTCGCGGTTGCTTCGCTAAGGAGCCTGTTGTGCGAAGAAGTTGGCACGAAAGTGTCAAGGGGCCGGGCGATGCCAGAAGAGAAGACATCGAGCCTTCGAAACATCCGTTGCGGAGAGCTTTTGTATGACTTCGGGGCGGGTCCTTGTCGGGATAAACCGTAGCCTTGCATGATCACTTCCGCTTGCAACTTAGTAGTTAGTCGATGCGGTGTGTAGTACGATGACTGTCGCTTATAGCCGTTGGGGAAATAGCGAGAGTTCCCCGGGTGAATGGGACGCTACATCGGCCGTGTAGAGTCACCAGGTGAATCTCCTGAACTCCAAGAAACTTCATGTCCAGTAAAGCGGTTGGAGCGTCTCTGGCTTCGGTGAACCCGCTTGCTTTCACGCTCGAGGGGCGTGTAGTAACTGGAGATATGGACGGGTGCAGAGACCTCCAGAGGCAGTATACGGTGCCAAATTTTGGTAACAGGGGCAGGGAATTTATTATTGCCTGTGCAGGGGGCGCCCCCAAGCGAGAAAGAGGCGGGCGACCTCTGTTCACCGATAGTAGCCCCTATGACCCGATAAGGAGCAGGACGCGACAATTTTGGAAAGCGGACCTGTGGCCTCGTAAACCCGTCGACTTTCAACCGCTGTATTAGACTATGGATTTCTATGATGATTTGTAGCTTCGTCTGAGTGCCTAAGAGTCATGCCTATATTGCGACCACGCGTATCTCATGGGTCCCAAGGTGTTCTCCCAATGTGCTGGGGGAACGGAAGGGCTGATTGGTCTATGCGGGTACGTGCTTCGGACGGTGAATATCAATTTCGGGCGCGACTCTCGCTCATACGAGTGCTCATGAGATGCAAACCTCCGCGTTTCGGTTCTTCGCGGTGCTTAGGCAAGTGCGCATCCCTAAAGCGCATTTGCCCTGGTATTGACTCTAGAGAATTCCTGGGCACTCACAAGCCCCATCTTCATGTGATCCCAGACAACTGCGCCTGGGAGAAATGCTATCCATGCACAGCGAAGAAACGAGCGTTCATTCTACCGCGGAATAATAATCGCAGAATTTCTGCCTGGCTAGAGTATCACCCGACCAGCCAAGTTATTCCGCGCTTATACCTCGGTACTATAGAGCCTGCCTTCTTGTTGGTGTCTCCAGGGAGTTGAACGAAAGTGATCTTCGCGTTGGACCTTCTCTGTGCAACGGATGCTGTTATCTGGGGTAAGGGAACCAAACAGGTGGGAACGGTGCGGGGCGCGGGGAGGGGGGGAAGCCGCCAAGCGATGGAAGCGTTGGGCGGGGAATGAAAGATATGTAAAACAATGTGTTGATGGGAAGGTGTATTAGTTTCATATATTCAGAGACCCCCTCCGAATTAATGGACTGTTTTGACTCACTTTTCTTGAAGACTTGGTGACTTGGTGCTCGGAGGATGAGTGGAAGCTGCAGCGACTACGCTGACCTTAATCCCTTTGACTTTTGATCTTATCTTGGGTTGGATCCGACGCTACCGTAGCAGACCGTAGCTCGCGAAAGGTGTGTGGCACCGCCATCCAGTATTGATTCGAACATTCGGAGCCGATGGAGGTGTATGGCTCATACAGCGCTGAAAGGGTGCAGAGCAAACGAATTCGTTTTGCATTCGGTGTCTTCTGGCCCAATTGTGGTACAGGATGAGTCCATATTCTCCCAAAGATGCATCGTCGAGGACCACGAGACGGACATAAGAAGCGACGTGATCAAAGTTCATTCTCCGCCGGCTTCTTCCACTGCGATCCCTCGGCAGAGATCGCTTTCCATCTTCCCTCCATACGACACTCTATTCAAACTCTATCCTAAACGGACGAGGAGGAGAAGAGCGGACGCCATGGACATGAGAATACTCATGGACGGAGTGGTCATGTTCTACCACTACAAACCGGATATTTTCCGTCGTTTTCGAGTGGTATAAAATCGCGAACGGCGAGCAGGACTTCCAGGAATCCCTGTATTGAGAATCCATGCTGAGCGCCACTCTCATCCTCGCTTCCCTCTCTCTTCTGTGTGTTGTGTCCGGCCAGCAGGTCGGCTCGTACCAGACAGAGACACACCCCAAGCTCTCCTGGCAAAGTTGCACTCGCAGCGGCTGCACGACCAACAGCGCTGGAGAAGTGGCACTCGATGCCAACTGGCGCTGGACCCACATCACCGGCAACTACACTAACTGCTACACTGGCAACACATGGAACACCACAATTTGCACCGACGGGAAGGCGTGTGCCACCAAGTGCGCCGTCGAGGGTGCCAACTACCAGTCGACCTACGGAATATCGGCTAGTGGAAACGCCCTTACTTTGAAGTTCGTCACGAAGGGCGAGAATACCAACATCGGCTCTCGTGTCTATCTCATGGCCAGCGAGTCCAAGTACCAGATGTTCAACCTCTTGAACAAGGAGTTCACCTTCGACGTCGACGTGTCTCAGCTTCCGTGTGGCCTCAATGGCGCCCTTTACTTCGTCCAGATGGATGCCGATGGAGGAATGGGCAAGTCCTCTGGTAACAAGGCTGGTGCCAAGTATGGTACTGGCTATTGTGACTCCCAGTGCCCTCGCGACATCAAGTACATCGACGGAGAGGTTAGCATGCCCGCTCTCACTCTATTGGGCCTCCATCTGACCCTTGCTGTTCTCCAGGCCAACGTTGCAGGATGGCAGCCGTCGCCGAACGATACCAACGCTGGTACCGGCAACTACGGCACCTGCTGCAGCGAGATGGATATCTGGGAGGCCAATTCGATCGCTACTGCGTACACGCCTCACCCTTGCAAGACCACCAACGACGGTGGCCAGCAGCGCTGCACCGGTCAGCAATGCAACGTTCCGGATCGTTATGGGGGTCTCTGCGACCCCGACGGGTGCGACTTCAACTCGTTCCGTATGGGAGAGAAAAGCTTCTACGGCCCTGGCATGACCATCGATACCAAGAAGAAGATGACCGTCGTCACCCAGTTCATCACCAACAACAATTCCACGAGCGGCACTCTCACCGAGATCCGTCGCGTCTACGTTCAGGACGGGAAGGTCGTCCAGAACTCTAAGACCAACTTCCCCAACCTTCTGTCCCCCTATGACTCGATCACCGACAAGTTCTGCGACGACCAGAAGAAGGTATTTGAAGATGCCACCAGCTTCCAGAGGAACGGCGGCCTGGTCCAAATGGGCAAAGGCTTGTCTAAGGGCCATGTTCTCGTCCTGTCCATCTGGGATGATCACACCGCCAACATGTTGTGGCTCGACAGCAACTACCCCACCAACGGGAGCCCTAGCAAGCCAGGTATCGCTCGTGGTACTTGCTCCACGAGCTCCGGAGACCCCAAGGATGTCGAGGCCAACTCTCCGAACGCCCAGGTCATCTTCTCTAATATCAAGTTCGGCGACATTGGTACCACCTATACTTCTCGTTAAATACGCGTCGTATCCCACTTCCATCCCCGCTCATGTTTTGTTCTACGCTGTAAATACTTTTTGTAGTGTATTTGCATCGATCCATTGTCAGCCCTCTCTTCTTTGGGCTTGCACTTGGCGGTCTGCGAAGACGCCATCCCGTCTGGGCGAGCGCCAAGACGCGGATACACTTCCAAAAGCAGAGTCGCGCTTGCTTAATTTGACTATTAGGCGCAGATTAGACGTTTTGATGTGAAGACACGTCATGGGCGATCATCGAACAGCGTTATGGGTCCTCGACGGCGTCGGACGATGCTCGGCCTCCAAAAGCGCGGCGCGCAAAACAAATTACACGACGGCGATGTGCTGACGAACGACCCTCGCTCACCGATAGAAGCTCCGGGGGGTCATACCACCCCGTCCCGGAAGCAATGTTGGGCGGGCATCCCACGAGGGTTAGAATTTGTCAAGTGTGAGGTGGCATGGTGCTCCTCGATACCTGACCAAGGAATACTCAGCGAACATCAGGGTACTACCCCCCTTCACTGAGATGAATCTTGATCGAAAGGCGATTGCTTGGGTCGCGGCACTTCCCTCCCTTTACTGTGTCAAACACGCTCGTCTCCCTCATTCCGGTCCCCCCAACCCGCACACAACCAGCGCCGTAGGCTTTGTGAGGTGCGCAAACTTGGTTCTTTGTCGGGTAAGGGGATATAGCCGCGACCTGTGGGATTGCAAAGCTGCAAAGATTGATTTTGCCTGTATATCAATATGATCCGCTTGGGTGAACAGGAGGGGTGGCGAGGGGGTCCTTCGATTCATTTTCGGTTGTGCGTATATTCCTGGGGCTTTCCAGTAAGGTGGAGTTACAAAGATCTTCCTTGTACAGATGAGAGAAGCCCGCCAAGATTGGTTTCAGATCAGGGCGTTCGGCTGGGTTTAAATCTATATTTAGGCTCCCCAGGCCCTCCTGTGACCGTTGCCCTGAGGTTGACCCTGGTGTCGCCTCGTCTCGCCTAAAGGGAATCCCAAAGCTTGTAGGAGCTGCTATGCACGAGGAAGTTTGAGCTCAAAGGTATGTCCTTGGTCGGCATAAGGTATGTAGGGAGCTGAAGAATCAAACATAACGATACACAGATGTTGGATGGCATGGTACCATTCAAAGGAAAAACTCCTTGAAGAAGATATGAACCCCTGTGAATTACTCCAGCTCTTCTCAGCCTACATCCTTACTCCGAGAGAATCGAGATGAAGGTGGGGTCTGCACTGATCTGGACGGGCGGTCGATCTCATGACAGTTTCTCGGAAGAAGCTTCACTGAATGTCGAGGAGAACTCAACGGACGTACCCCTCCGAGCATAGTTGGGCGCTATGGAAGTCAAAGAGCACCGGATATTATCCGCTCACCTGTGCGTATAAAATACAAGAAATTTCTTGTCGACCGCCAACGGGTCGCTCAACATCGTCACAGATGCTCGCATCGGCTCTCATCGTTTCTTTAGGTCTCGCAACCTCCTCTCTGTGCCAGCAAGTTGGCAACTACACGGCCGAAACCCACCCCAAACTTCCCTGGCAGACATGTACTCGTGGGGGCTCCTGCACCACTAACAGTGCCGGTACGGTCACCCTCGACGCAAATTGGCGATGGACACATATCACCGGCAACTACACCAACTGCTACACCGGCAACGCCTGGAACACCACCGTCTGTACGAGTGGCTCGCAGTGCGCCTCTCGTTGCGCTGTTGAGGGTGCCAATTACCAGCAGACCTACGGTATCACCACCAGCGGCAACGCCCTCACCCTCAAGTTCGTCACGAAGGGCGAGAACACCAACATCGGCTCGCGTGTTTACCTCATGGCCAGCGACGAGAAGTACCAAATGTTCAACCTGCTCAACAAGGAGTTCACCTTCGACGTCGATGTCTCGCAGCTTCCTTGCGGTCTCAACGGTGCCCTCTACTTCGTCCAGATGGACGAGGATGGAGGTCAGGCCAAGTATTCCGGCAACAAGGCTGGTGCTAAGTACGGAACTGGGTATTGCGATTCCCAGTGCCCTCGCGACATCAAGTACATTAACGGAGAGGTGAGCATCCAACCTATTTGACATGACCCATGCTCAAGGATAAACATTCGCACTAGGCCAACGTAGAGGGTTGGAACCCTTCCCCCAACGATACCAACGCCGGGGCCGGCACCTACGGTACCTGCTGTGGAGAGATGGATATCTGGGAGGCCAACTCGATCTCCACTGCCTACACTCCTCACCCTTGCAAGACCACCAACGATGGCGGCCAGCAGCGCTGCACAGGCCAGGAGTGCAACACCCCCGACCGCTACGGCGGTCTTTGTGACCCCGATGGTTGCGATTTCAACTCTTACCGTCAGGGCGATCGCACCTACTACGGCAAGGGCCTCACCGTCGACACCAGCAAGAAGATGACCGTCGTCACCCAGTTCATCACCGACAACAACTCTACCACCGGCACCCTCGTCGAAATCCGTCGCCTCTACGTCCAGGACGGCAAGGTCATCCCCAACTCCAAGACCAACTTCCCCGGATTGATCAAGGATTATGACTCGATCACCCAGCAGTCCTGCGACGACCAGAAGACGGCCTTCGGTGACCACCCCTCCTTCCAGAACCAGGGAGGCCTCGCGCACATGGGTCGCAGCTTGGCCAAGGGACACGTCCTCGTCCTTTCCATCTGGGACGACCATGGCGTCAACATGCTCTGGCTCGACAGCAGCTACCCCACCGACGTCGACGCCAACAAGCCTGGGATCGCCCGTGGTACCTGCTCGACCGACTCCGGCAAGCCTACAGACGTCGAGACCAACTCTCCCAATGCCCAAGTCATCTTCTCCAACATCAAGTTCGGTGACATCGGTTCGACCTACAGCGGCACTCCCATCACTCTCCCTCAGGCTCCCCTCCCTCCTGGGTACAACCCCCCTGCTGGCGGCACCACGACTGTTCCCACCACGACTGCTGGGCCCACCCCCACCGTTCCTTCAACGACCACCGCTGCCCCTGGTGCAACCCAGACCAAGTACGGCCAATGGTATGTACCTGCCCTTTCGCGTGCGCCGATCCTCGCTAACCTGTGTTTTCACAAAAAGTGGTGGAGTAGGTTACAGCGGCCCATCTCAGTGCGCGTCGGGCTTGACTTGCACGGCCATCAACCAGTTCTACAGCCAGTGTGTCTAGACAGGAGATGGGCTCCTCTCGTTCCATTTTTGAGAGTTGTTCCGAATCGTCTTCACGTATTTTGAAAGCATGTTGCTCCGCTTCAATACAAAACTGCCCGTTGACCCATTCACGTGCAATTTCGAATATTGCTCTCCCTCTCTCTCGCCCCGATGCGGAACATCGCCTGCTAAATTTGACTATTAGTGGTGAAATAGGCGTTCTGATCAGGAAGCGCGGGTGGGAGCGGCGGTGATCAAAAGAAGCCCTGCCAAGGGTTGCGGGGTAAACGAGTCCTCCGCCTCTACAAAGACCAAAGTGAAGGCTGACTTGGTATGCAACGGTCAGAGAGGACACACTGGGCTCCCCTAACCTTAGACAGAGGAACTATAACGTATGGTTTGGTCGGAATACGTCGCGAGGCGCTTCTCGTGGCCTAAAACAAGTAGACTCGTTAATAGGGCTTCTGTTTAAGATAACCGCTCGCCTTACCGTTATTGAGCAGTGAGATAAGACGAAGAGCTTTGAATTGAGAATCGTCCCCAAGTTGAGATCCATCCAAGCACCGTTTAGTCAGTAGATCTCGCCAGATGGCTCCCTGGAGAGACCGGTCTAAGAATATCATACCTGCCTGGTTGGGCAAGGGGGGTCGTTCGGAATGTGTTGCGGGTACATAAAGAAAACGAGGGTTGACGACCACAGGACCAGCGGAGGGGTGCAGAATTAGCCATTTTGAATACGAAGGACCACACTGAACAGACAAGAAGCACAACGGACTTCTTGGCGCATTCAATCAATGGTGACGGAGTTTGAACCTAAACTAAATTCACATTCCGACACAGGGACGGGCTCAACGACTCCGCGTCATTTCTCCTCTCGACCACCATGATATCGTCCTTTTCTCGTCGGCAGAGCCACCAGGCAGACTCTCCAATGTGCGGAAAGGCGGTATTTTCATGCCAGAGCTTGGTTAGCTAGGTGCGTTTCTCACCGCGTCGGGAGGTGTTATGGCCTCATGACACCTGAGTAGCCAGCCAAGCCCCAATTCAAAAATGGTTATGAGATCCAACTAGGATCTTTGCCGTACTCGAGGAAGGGGAGAATCTTTCCCAGACGAGTTAATCTTGTCCACTCATTCAGTCCACATCGAGATACTCTCTTACACTATTCGAGCTACATCTTGGTCGTCCATCTGGCAAGACCATCTCGGAGAGATGTCCTATTGAAAGGACTTTATTCGTGAAGCGCCGCGCCGCGGCTCTCCTCCGATGTTAGAAGCTGGAAGAGCTCGCAGTACCGGACATTATCCGCAATGCCCTGCTATAAATCGATCCAGGGCTTATGCCATTCCTCCTCGAACTCTCGGTCTCCCCCCGATGCTCGTTTCTTCCCTCGTGTTCTCCGTCTCCCTCGCTGCCCTATCCCTGGGGCAGCAGGTGGGAAACTACACATCTGAAAGTCACCCGAGGCTCAGCTGGCAGACTTGCACACGTGGGGGTTCCTGCACCGCCAACAGCAACGGCGCTGTCGCCCTCGACGCTAACTGGCGTTGGACGCACATCACTGGCAACTACACCAACTGCTACACAGGCAACACCTGGAACACCACCGTTTGCACCAGCAACTCGCAGTGCGCCTCTCGTTGCGCTGTTGAGGGTGCCAACTACCAGCAGACCTATGGTATCACCACCAGCGGCAACGCCCTCACCCTCAAGTTTGTTACTCGAGGCGAGAACACCAACATCGGCTCTCGTGTCTATCTCATGGCCAGCGAATCCAAGTATCAGATGTTCAATGTCCTCAACAAGGAGTTCACCTTCGACGTCGACGTCTCCAAGCTCCCCTGTGGCCTGAACGGTGCCCTCTACTTCGTGCAGATGGACGAGGATGGAGGCATGGCCAAGTACTCTGGTAACAAGGCTGGTGCCAAGTACGGAACTGGCTATTGTGATTCCCAGTGTCCTCGCGACATCAAGTACATTAACGGAGAGGTGCGTGTTCTTATTCGATGATGGTATCACAAGATTTTCATTCCGTCATAGGCCAACTCCGAAGGTTGGAATCCGTCGCCGAATGACACTAACGCCGGCCTTGGCGGCTTTGGCACCTGCTGTGGGGAGATGGATATCTGGGAGGCCAACTCGATCTCCACTGCCTACACTCCTCACCCTTGCAGTACCACCAACGATGGCGGCCAGCAGCGCTGCACAGGCCAGGAGTGCAACACCCCCGACCGTTACGGCGGCCTTTGCGACCCCGACGGGTGTGATTTCAACGCGTACCGTATGGGCGATAGGACTTATTACGGACCGGGCATGACCGTCGACACGAACAAGAAGATGACCGTCGTAACCCAGTTCATCACCGATAACAATTCTACCACCGGTACCCTCGTTGAGATCCGCCGCCTCTACGTCCAGGACGGCAATGTCATCCCTCACACTTCCACCAATTTCCCCGGCCTTCTCGATCCCTTCGATTCCATCACCGAGAAGTTCTGCAACGACGGCAAACGCGTTTTCAACGACGCGACCAGTTTCCAGAAGCACGGCGGTCTCGCCCATATGGGCCGCAGCTTGGCCAAAGGGCACGTCTTGGTCCTTTCCATCTGGGACGACCACACTGCCAAGATGCTGTGGCTCGACAGCAGCTACCCCGTCGACGCCGACCCCAACGTCCCCGGAATTGCTCGTGGAACCTGCGCCACCGACTCTGGAGAGCCCGAGGACGTCGAGGCGAATAGTCCTGATGCGCAAGTCATCTTCTCCAACATCAAGTTCGGCGATATCGGCAGCACCTACTCTGGTACCACCATCTCACTCCCAAAACCCCCTCTCCCCCCCGGCTACACCCCGCCAGCTGGAGGTAATCCCACCACGACCACCGCCGGTCCCACTCCCACTGTTCCGACAACAACGACCGCCGCCCCCGGTGCGACTCAAACTAAGTTTGGCCAATGGTAAGCGCCATTTATCTATACTCAAGAATCCTCTCTCACCTTCACACCCTCCCTCTTTTTTAAAAAACAAAAAAAAAAGTGGTGGCGTCGGATATAGCGGCCCCACTCAGTGCGCTTCAGGGACCACTTGCACAGCCATCAACCAATTCTACAGCCAATGTGTCTGAACCTCGACAACCTTGCCCTCTCCTCGTTTCCCCGTGGGGTAGAAAGTCGTCGTCGAGTACATCGCGACCTTGTAACCGTATGCTACCAGCAATTGTTCCCAATGCAATCCTTCGCCCTTGTCTGGAGAATATGGTATCGTCTAGTTCCTTGTCAGTTTACACCACCACACCACGTCCCCATAGTGGGATATCATACAGGGGGCGTCTGGCCTAGAATCCCGGACAACAGCGACTCTTCGTTCCCTGCACTTTCCCATGACATGGTGAGTACTTCCATTCGAAGGGTGTGGGCCTCACTAAGCTTGGTCCTCGCCCTACGCTCTTCCCAGGAACTCGGGAGGACGATCCAGCTTGAATCTCACCTTCCTCGTACCTCCGCATCGCTCATCCATTCTTGAGGCCGTTCGCTTTGACTCGGAGGATTGTCGACCTTTCAGCACCCGGGCACCCCCGGACACTATGGTTGCGATTTGATTAGCGCCCTGATGTCGAGTCGGCTGGAATTTTGGGCGAATCTGAAGACCGTGAACGAGCCCGGAGGCTGCAAGGTCTGCTTGGATGTTTGCACAACGGGATAGCACAGCGAGAATCACTTCCAATACAATCCCTCGGCGTACCGTACCTCTTTCATGATCATGTTCCTTCAGGTTACGGACTTAAAACTCTCGGCGGCGTCAGGAGAGATCAGATGTGACCTTGTCGACCTCAATTCAAGGGTATGGGCGTCGGAGGGGTACGGATGCGTGATAGTTAGTGTTCGTCGATGGGTAAGCTTAATTGTTATACGCCTCAGATTTTACAGCTGACGAGCGAAGATAGTTGCCCCGATGCTTCTGCTGTGTCCTTGGCAAGAGGATCGCACTCACATATCTTTCTGTGAGTACGGGCAACACATATGCATGACCGCAAATAATATCACTTCCAGGACATATACCAACGATTTGCAGACCCCCTCGAGCGGGCCTCGAAACATTATTTGATGGAAGAGTCGAAGCCCACCGCCGGACATAATGGGTTGCACAGTTGCCAAGAATGGCCGGTGAGCATTCGGAATGTCCTCGGTATGGAGCTTGACTAGAGGGCCAGGTGCAGCGCACCTTTCGAAGAAATTGGCTGGAAAACGTGGTGAATCCTGCAGGAAGGTTGCGTTTCACCAACCGTGTCCATTGCGCGGAGGACCATGTTCAGGTTTGCCCTTCGCATTGGCGAAAAAAAAAACGTCATCCACGCCCCAGAATGGGATATATCCCTCATATTACGCAGCAAATTGAGCGGAAGTCTAGCGAAATCCGACTACCCCAGACACCCATCTCAGGTATGTACCAATCCGACATCCGAGTCGTTATCAAGAAGCACCATTCTGGTTCTCGGGTGGCACCCGATGCATCTCGTCCGGTGTTTGCTGGTCGGGGGATATGTCCGTTTGTTTCGTGGCTCGAGGATAGTCCTTCACCACCTTCGAAGGGGCAATGCAAAGCTCAATATTCAACATACGCCGGGGAACTTCCGTACGGTCAGCCTATAAATCCTGCCCAAGGTCCAATGTCGAAGTACACAACCCGGTTTCTCGGTCTCCCGGATGTTGCGCTCCTCGCTGTTCCTCTCTCTAACGCTTGCTGCGGCCTCCTTGGCCCAGCAGGTCGGCAACTACACCGCTGAAAGTCAACCCAAGCTTCCATGGCAGGAGTGCACTCGCAGTGGCTGCACCTCCAAAAGCTCGGCATCCGTCACCCTCGACGCTAATTGGCGATGGGTTCACGTCACCGGCAACTACACCAACTGCTACACAGGCAACGCCTGGAACACTACCGTCTGCACCAGCAACTCACAGTGCGCTTCTCGTTGCGCCGTCGAGGGTGCCAACTACCAGCAGACCTACGGTATCACCACCAGCGGCAACGCCCTCACCCTCAAGTTCGTCACGAAGGGCGAGAACACCAACATCGGCTCTCGTGTCTATCTCATGGCCAGCGAATCCAAGTATCAGATGTTCAATGTCCTCAACAAGGAGTTCACCTTCGACGTCGATGTATCCAAGCTTCCCTGCGGTCTGAACGGTGCTCTCTACTTCGTGCAGATGGACGAGGATGGAGGCATGGCCAAGTACTCTGGTAACAAGGCTGGTGCCAAGTACGGAACTGGGTATTGCGATTCCCAGTGTCCTCGCGATATCAAGTACATTAACGGGGAGGTGAGTCCAAGCCGCGTGAAACCGTCCTGAAGCTTACTGATTTGTCCCAAGGTCAACTTCGATGGATGGAACCCCTCTACCAATGACACCAACGCCGGCGCTGGGAAGTATGGCACCTGTTGCGGTGAGATGGATATCTGGGAGGCCAACTCGATCTCCACTGCCTACACTCCTCACCCTTGCAAGACCACCAACGATGGCGGCCAGCAGCGCTGCACAGGCCAGGAGTGCAACACCCCCGACCGCTACGGCGGTCTTTGTGACCCCGATGGTTGCGATTTCAACTCTTACCGTCAGGGCGATCGCACCTACTACGGCAAGGGCCTCACCGTCGACACCAGCAAGAAGATGACCGTCGTAACCCAGTTCATCACCGACAACAACTCTACCACCGGCACCCTCGTCGAGATCCGTCGTCTCTATGTCCAGGACGGCAGGGTCATCCCCAACTCCAAGACTAACTTCCCCGGCTTGCTCGACCCCACCGACTCGATCACCGAGAAGTTCTGCAACGACCAGAAGACGGCCTTCGGTGACCACCCCTCCTTCCAGAACCAGGGAGGCCTCGCGCACATGGGTCGCAGTTTGGCGAAGGGACACGTCCTCGTCCTTTCCATCTGGGACGACTATGCTGCCCAGATGCTCTGGCTCGACAGCACCTACCCCACCAGTGGTGACCCAAGCAAGCCAGGTATCGCGCGTGGTACCTGCGCCACCGACTCTGGCAACCCCAAGGACGTCGAGACCAACGCCGCTGACTCCCAAGTCATTTTTTCCAACATCAAGTTTGGTGAGATCGGCTCGACCTACAGCGGCACTCCCATCACTCTCCCTCAGGCTCCCCTCCCTCCTGGGTACAACCCCCCTGCTGGCGGCACCACGACTGTTCCCACCACGACTGCTGGACCCACCCCCACCGTTCCTTCAACGACCACCGCTGCCCCTGGTGCAACCCAGACCAAGTACGGCCAATGGTATGTACCTGCCCTTTCGCGTGCGCCGATCCTCGCTAACCTGTGTTTTCACAAAAAGTGGTGGAGTAGGTTACAGCGGCCCATCTCAGTGCGCGTCGGGCTTGACTTGCACGGCCATCAATCAGTTCTACAGCCAGTGTGTCTAGATATCTTTCCCTTCCCTTCTTTACGACCCCTTGAGCATTTGTGTACATGTACAAAGTCCATAGGTTTTGAACTTCGCCCGCAGGCGCTTGATAGTCATCTAAATTTAGACACCGCTTCATTGATCTCTTGGCGGACCTTTGCCAGGGACTACACTGGCGCCGATGGCCTGCCAAATTGCCTTCCGCACCGCACGTCTTGTGCACCCTCTTGTCTACTTCCTTCATTCAAAGACGATGTCGCATCCTGACCTCACGACTGGGATGGAACGTCTGGTCCTGGACGAAGGGGATCAGGCCACAGAGGTTGCCGCGTTACCGCCCAAGAAGAACACCGTTCTCGTGTCTCATGGGCGTCCACCATGGTTCGTTTAGCCTATCTATCTCTTGCACATGCCCGAGGGACAAACCCGTTTTATGGCCATACAGGTACGGGGAGGATGGTCAGCGTATTGGTGACGCGTTTGTGATTGGGGTCGCTGGTGAGTCGCGCAGAAGCTCATTCCGAGATCATGAAGCTGAGGCGCCTTCTAGGAGGGTCTGCGAGCGGGAAGGTGAATCATATAAGGGCCTCGTGAAACTCCTTGGTTGACCTTGTCGTGAAGACCCACGTGGCACGGCAACTCGTCAAGAAACTTGGCTCAATCCCGACTGTGATAATCCTCTCTCAGGTTTGAATACATCCTTCGTCCATACTTTCGACCACCTTCCAACCTTTCCTGCAGGACAGCTTCTACAAGTATCATACCCCTGAAGAACTTGCCCTTGCACACGCCAATCTTTTGGACTTTGACCACCCTGACGCTCTAGACATGCCTATGTTTGTGGCGGTAGGTACCCCATCACCTCGCGCCCTCCGCCCATCATCCCTCATTCTTATCGGTCGCCTGTGATAGTGTCTAGCCGACCTCAAGGCATGCAAGCAGTCCAACATACCTATCTACTCGTTCGCCGAGCATCAACGGCTCCAGGAGACCAAGTACCTATACGGAGCAACCATCATCATTGGTTCGTTCCGTTCCAACTATACGCTATTACCCAGGCTCATGCCATAGGTCGTACGAACAGCTGAGGGCATTATGGCTCTTGTTGACCCTGCATTAAGGGCCCTTTATGACCTCAAGGTACAGGGTCTAGCCTTATAGCTTTATCGCATGCCTCATTCCCGCTTCGCGCTAGGTCTTCGTACAAGCAGACTCCGACCTCATGCTTGCTCGGAGAATCAAGCGAGACGTGACCGAACGGGGTCGGACAGTGGACGGCGTACTCGACCAGTAAGTATTATCTCTGCATCTTTCAGCCGCGTGTCGGTAGGAATGCATTCGATAGGTACCTGCGGTTTGTGAAACCGTCATACGATAATTTCGTCAGACCGACAGCTGCTCATGCAGACATTGTGCGTGGCGACCATCTGGATCTTTAGGCTATCTGGCTGATCCTGAATAATTAGATTGTCCCTGGGTCAAACAACGACGTGGCTATTGAACTTATTTGCACCCACATCCGACAGCAGTTCCAAGATAGGGCCAACCGGTTCCGCGCCAAGATCGCGATTCCTCATCTATATGTTCCACCCAAGTCACGGTCGGGCACGTCTACCCCTGAGTCTAAACTCGAAGACTTGGACCTTGTATGCCTTCCTCAAACACCCCAGATACAGGTATCCTCCCTCGTTGCTGCGCGATAGGTACACCCTGACAGTTCTACCATAGGGTATTCTCACCATTCTGAGGGACCAAACGACCGACCGCCAGGACTTTTACTTCTTCGCAGACCGACTGGCTACTCTCCTTGCAGAACGTGCACTTGAGTTCCTTCCCTTTGTTTCCAAAACCGTCACGACCCCAATGGGTGTGGACTATCACGGACAGGAGCCCGATCTACAGGTCAGCGGTTTCTCGCCTCTACACATTTCGTTGCCCTAACCGATGTTCGCGCAAAGTATCTGTGTGGTGTAACCATTCTACGATCGTAAGCCCGTCCAGCATTCTCACTTTCCGAATCCTCATCGTCTTGTAAAGGGGCGGTGCATTGGAAAGAGGGTTCCGAAGAGTAATCAACAACGCCCCCGTCGGGTCACTGCTAATTCAGACCGAACACGAGACGGGCGATCCTCTGCTGCTTCAAGCGAAGTTACCTGACTTTGTACGCCAACGACACATTGCTGAGAAGGCGTGGGTGTACCTGTTGGATGGCCAAGTACGCGTGACGTTACACACCATACCCCGTACTTAGCTCACCCACATGTGCAGATTGGAACCGCTGCTGCTGCTTTCATGGCAATTCGGGTGCTCCTCGACCATGGCGTTCAGGAGGACCGCATCATCTTCGCAGCTTTCCTGATTGCTAGAACGGGTGGAATCTCTGTACTGAGGAAGGCGTTCCCTAAGGTCAGGGTCGTGTGTGCAGCTGTTGATGACCGTATCTCGGAGGGCTGGATCGAAGTGGGAACGAAAGATGGCGAGAACAACCGCACTAAAGTTTGGTTGATCCAACCTGGTATGGGGCAGATCGGTGAGTGGCACGGAGACCTCAGAACTATTATTCGCTGACAGTGATTATAGGCGATAGATACTACCTTTGATTGGGACATATATAGGACACCCTGCTTCCTAGGATAAACGTATAGCATCGGATTTAGCGAGGAAAGCGATACACGGCTTCGCCCAGTTTGTCGTTTTGAATGCTTCATTCGGTCACCGACCGCCACCCGACGTTGTTCGTTTGAGGTGATGCCCTAATTGCGTTTGAGGTGCCGATACCAAGCGCAGTCGAGCCGGTGGGGCAAGAAAATGGTTTGGTGAGTTGTATTGAGGTCCTAACTCTCATTTTCTCGACAATTACTAGCGCGCTATTTTTCCAGGGATCCCCCCGTGCCGTGCGCAATATTTTTGAGATATCCAAGGTCTGCCGCCATCAACTCTCTGACCCGTATCGTCTTGTCATTGCCCTCTAATGCATTTCCCCCAGATTCCTCCGCAAGCCTGTGGGGCCGAGTTTTCAACAGCACCCAGAGAATCTGGGGAAGTGAGGGTTGTCGCGTTGCTCTCCCTCGGCTTTCGAATCCGTCAATCAAGATCAGCCTCACATCGTCATTAGCTTCTAAATACGACTGACTTTGGAGATCCAGTGCCTTCTTCGGACGGGTCATGGCACCTGGGAAGGTTCGAGGCTTCAACAATGTGGACAGGACAGGGTACCAGGTTCGATAGCACCTGCGGTGCGAAAGTTCCACTGTAAAGCGCACTTGTTCAGCTAATTTGCCCAATCGTTACAAGCATACTAACTGCCAAGGTCTGTTCGTCGCTGTTGGTCAATTTCAATTCCAAATACTCAGCCCGCACCCTTTGTTCCATCAGGCCAGACGCTATCCCCCCGGCTGCTAATGGCCTTCTCAGTATTTCTCCGACTAAATCTCGGCCTATACTCGGGTAAGTACTCAGTGTACTAGATGACTCTCATGTGGTGGTGCTCGGCGAATCGCATGCACAAGGCCACAGCGCCTTCTGCAGCTACTTTAACGCTTGCAGATCACCGAACGGCCGCGGTGCTTGTAGTATTCGGAAGATTCTTTGCAGTCACCACAATGAAGCGCTGGGAAAGCTTCTCAGCGGACCTCGACGGACTTACCCCTTCTAGCACTTCAGCATGTCTTCCTGGGTGGCAATCATGGCTTTCAGCTGGGAGACTCGACGACAGTGCAAGGCTTAGACTCCACCCGGTACAAGCAAATGACCTTTCGATTGCATACGACGCAGGAAACCTGCGACCTGCTATCCGGGTTTTTTCCGCACCTCTGAAGGTATAAAGGCTTGTACGCGTCGACCCGGTTCGACAGCAAACCTCGACTGCCACTTCTTCCAAGATGCTTTCGGCAGCCCTTGTATCCCTCTCCCTCTTCTCCATCGCCCTCGGGCAACAGGTCGGAACCTTGAACACTGAGACCCACCCAAGCCTTCCCTGGCAAGAATGTACTCGCAGCGGTTGCGCCACCAAGAGCTCGGCATCCGTCTCCCTCGACGCCAACTGGCGATGGGTCCACACCACCTCCGGCTACACCAACTGCTACACCGGCAACTCCTGGAACACCTCGATCTGCACGGACGGCAAGGCCTGCGTTGAGAAGTGCGCCGTCGAGGGTGCCAACTACTCCGGCACCTACGGCATCACCACCAGCGGCAACGCCCTCACCCTCAAGTTCGTCACGAAGGGCGAGAACACCAACGTCGGCTCCCGTGTCTATCTCATGGCCAGCGAGTCCAAGTACCAGATGTTCAACGTCCTCAACAAGGAGTTCACCTTCGATGTCGATGTCTCCAAGCTTCCCTGCGGTCTGAACGGTGCTCTCTACTTCGTGCAGATGGACGAGGATGGAGGCATGGCCAAGAACCCTGGCAACAAGGCTGGTGCCAAGTACGGTACCGGATACTGCGACTCTCAGTGCCCCCGTGACATCAAGTACATCAACGGCGAGGTTCGTACTTCTCTCTCCCTTCCGATTAGTCCTCGATCCTAAAGTGTTTCTCCAGGCCAACGTCGACGGATGGTCTGGATCTGCCAGCGACCCCAACGCCGGCAAGGGCAAATACGGTGCCTGCTGCGCTGAGATGGATATCTGGGAGGCCAACTCAATTTCCACCGCCTATACCCCCCATCCTTGCAAGACCACCAACGAGGGCGGTCTCCAGCGCTGCTCTGGTACTGAGTGCAATAACCCCCGTTATGCTGGCCTTTGCGACCCCGATGGTTGCGACTTCAACTCCTACCGCCAGGGCCACAAGACCTACTACGGGCCTGGCCAGTTCGTTGACACCACCAAGAAGATGACCGTCGTCACTCAGTTCATTACCGACAACAACTCCACCACCGGCAACCTTGTTGAGATCCGTCGGCTCTACGTACAGGACGGCAAGGTCATCCCCAACTCCAAGACCAACTTCCCCAACCTCATGAAGCCCTATGACTCTATCACCCAGGACTTCTGCGACGATCAGAAGACTGCCTTCGGTGACCAGCCCTCCTTCCAGAACCAGGGCGGTCTCGTCCAGATGGGCAAGAGCTTGGCCAAGGGACACGTCCTCGTTCTCTCCATCTGGGACGACTACGAGGCCAACATGCTCTGGCTCGACTCCCTCGCCTACCCCACCGACGCCGACCCGACCAAGCCTGGTATCGCCCGTGGCAGTTGCGCTACCGATTCTGGCAAGCCCAAGGACGTGGAGGCCAACCACCCTGATGCCCAGGTCGTCTTCTCCAACATCAAGTTCGGCGACATTGGATCCACCTACACCGGCACCCTCGTCACCGTCCCCGAGCCCGGCACTGGCAACCCCCCCACCACTCCTGGAACTACCACCGTCGTCACCACCCCTCCTACCACCCCCACCACCCCCACCACTCCCGCTGCTACCCAGACCCAGTGGGGTCAATGGTATGTACCTATGCTTTAGTCTGCATCGATCCTCACTAACCAGTATTTTCACAAAAAGTGCCGGCATTGGTTACAGTGGGCCCACAATTTGCACCACTGGGACAACTTGCCGGAAGATAAACGACTTCTACAGCCAGTGTGTCGCTTAGGTGGTCTAGAACGTTGGTTTCATCTCTCTCTCGATCCATTGGTCGTAGCATACCCTCAAAATCGCACAGAGCTCACTCCTTACATCTTCCATCACGGCTGTATGCCTTCACACTTAGAATCATTGCAATTCAAAACATGTATCTGCAAATGAACTCCTTGCTTGAACTTATAAGCGCCTTGGTTTCTCTCTTCGCCATCCGTAAATTGAGTCGAGCTCTGAGAACACTCGTGAAGCATGCTGCGTTCACGTCACGGCCGAATGGCTTGCTTTTTGAGGGATTCGACAAGTCGGTCGAAGCATTCGTGAATGTCCTTTGGATTCGCCAAACGTTTGGTTTACAAAACATGCCGTATACAATACATAGAGGTGCTACGCAGCTAGGACTTTATGATTCAGCCAGGGCCCCCATCGTGCCTCCCCTTCTAACAGATGAACATAATCTCAGTGCTCATCGGGTGCGAACTCGACAACTGCGGCTTCTGGCTGTACTTTGACCTGAGGATCTCCCGGACATTGTTCAACAACTCCTGGTAGCTCTGCTCATGCTTCGTCGACAAAGCAGTGACGAACGCATAACTCATCGCGCCCGTCGCCTGCCCCGCCTCTTGCGCGTCCGCGCTCGTCTGCGAATCCTTACATCCACTGAACGAGATGACATCCGCCGGACTCGTCCTCGTTGCTTTCGAGATCTTATCCGCCTTCTTCTGGCCCCCACCCGCCGTCTTGATGATCCCCATCGCGCTCTTAAACACCCCTCCCATATCGCCCCTAGCGTAGGCGCCCACAGCGGAGAGCAGCCCTTGCCCGGCCTCCGCAGCGAGGTTGGGTTCCTTGATTTTGCCCTCGGTGGAGTAGATGTAGGGGAGGTCGAGGGCGGAGCCGGAGTGGCACGAGTCGAAGATGGCGGTGAGGCGGCAGCCCTCGGGGAGGGGCTTGACCATGATGTCGTGCATCGTGTCGTCGACGATGTGTCCGGACGACTCGAAATCGACGGGGTAGATGACCTCGTCGTAGCCGTCGCCTTCGTCGCCGTCCACGTCCTTGGTCTGGCCACCGTGTCCGGAGTAGTGGAAGAAGAGGGCATCGTTGGGGTTGGCGTCTCTGACGAGCCATTGCATCGCGGCGATCTATTCGACAAGGTTCTGATCAATTACAAGGAGGAAGGGTGCGATGAGGGGACGCACGATGTTCGCAGTAGTCGGCTGCATGCGAGAGTTGGTCGCATCGTCAGTGAGGATGACCATATCGCTTTCCTTGTATTTCCACTGGGCTTTGATCCCAGATCGTCATCAAAATCCATCCCACACTACGATTGAGACGTGAAGCAACTCACAAACCAAGAATTTCTTGATATTCTGTACATCGTTGATACACCCCCTCAACTCCCCGTTCTGCCCAAAGTAGTTGATCCCAATCAAGAGCGCCTTCTTCCTCCCATTACACTGCGAGTAGGCAAAGTGGGGCTGGACGTCGCGATGGTTGGCATCCTGCATGTGAGGGCCGTAGTTCTGCACCCCAGTGGGGGGCCTGGGCGGGGGGCCGTAGCTGGGCTGGTACCCGCCTTGGTGGTGCTGAGGAGGGGGGCGAGGGGGGCCTTGACCATAACCCCCGTAACCGCCCTGGCCAGGAGGGGGTCCGGGAGGAGGGGCGTGAGCGGCCTGGCTGTTGTGGTAAGAAGCGCCGGGGTAACCGCGCGTAGCTGGACCAGGTGGGGGGCCAGAAGGAGGGCCGTATCCTCTGTAATTCGAGAGAGTATTAGAGATCGATAGGATACGGGCAGGTAAAGCAGTAGTTGGACGAACCCTGGTTGGGCGTTGGGAAAGCCGAAGCTGGGTTCCATGCAGTTAGATTGGATGGAGGTATGAATCTCGTTCGGCAAACATACCTGGGCGGAGGACCAGGAGGTGGGCCGTATCTTCAATATAGACGTCAGCAAATCGCGTTAATAGCTCTGCGAATAGAGATCGTACCCTGGAGGAGCTCCGTACCCTGGAGAGTAGCTGGGCGCATATCCGCCTTGCGATGGAGGAGGTCCTGGGGGAGGAGCGAAGCCGCCACTGCAATAACGCCACAATCAGCACGGTTTTCGTCCCCTTCTGCCAGATATTCAATCCTTACGGGCTCGGGAAGCTAGGGAATCTGAATACCAGCCCAAAAGACGATAATTTAGCGCTCGGACCTATATCAGGCACGAGAACCACGCACGATGGGGCTCCTGGGAAGCTGGGCGCTTGCTGATTGTTGTTATTGTTCCACATGGTGTCCTCTGCTCTGTGAGGTATATTCTGTGTGTTGGGTTACTGAAGGGTAGTGAGGGTAGGAAGAGAAAGAGATGGAGGTGGTTTGCGCAGAGATGTGGGCTCTTATAATAGCGCCGTCTGTGCACCTGTCAAGCACCGCAACGGGTCGAAAGGGGATCAGCGCCGACACAGCAGCACCGCCACACGAGGCCTGACTGATCCCATCGATCCGGCATTGCATGCCGCAGACGCATCACGGCTTTTCCCGCCTCAGCTCGCCCCTGACTCTGCTCTGTCCGTTTGTTATCCTTGTCTCTTCGCCATGCCCTCAGATGAGCTCAGGGAAACTGTCTCATTTGCGAACGCGGGGTATCACCCCGTTGGTACCCCTATATCTTCTTTCTAGTTCTCGACAATCGCCTCCGGTCGATGTTTTCTTGACGACCTCTTGCGAACTCCAATCTACCTCTCGCCCGAGTCTCGCGCGATTTGCTTGGTGTTGTCACACATGAAGACCCTGCTGTCTGCGCTAGTCTCGCTAGCGCGCTTGGGCTGCATGGGCTGCCAGTCAATGGAGTCATTTGCGGGTTGGGTCTGGAGCTCTTATCTTCCCGCACGGCGGCGCCCATGTCGCTGCACCGGCGGTATGTATACCACCTGTCCACAGATAACCAGCGTTGAATTGTAGGGCGTGTTTTGAATACAATCCTTCCTGGTTACCCTTCCCGTTCAACAACCGCGTTTCTTTTTTGAGGACCCTCGCCGTTACTTTTAGATCCAGACAATCCGACTACACCGGTTGCAACGAGCCCGAAGACCAGGGGTGTTTACCTGCCCTTTGCCATGACCCTCCACGCTTCGTCCGCGTTCAATGGTACCACGACGGGACTCCGGCGATATGAATTCATGCAGCAAGGCGAATAGAAAACGCCGTTCAAGATTGTGAAGGGCAGAACTCAGCTGTCAAAGTACGTTCGGGTCCAACCAGACAAGACATGCATTGGGAGCCACTATTGGAATAGCGCGACTGTCGGGACCTTCCTTCGTTGCTAAACCAAGGTATCTAAACTTGGTCGGTGACCATAGCACCAGGACCAAGGAGCCGCGATGGCCATCATCGTCCGGCCAACCCATCTAGAAGCGGTGCACATCGGGGGACTCTCACCGCTTCCGCCGCAGCATGCGGGCTCGGCGTCCCCGATGCAAATAGGCGCTCATGAGTGGTTATCCAGCAACGACGGTAAGGGGTGGCCGCGAGGGGGTTCGTCCGACCTGCTGCGGTCCTGTAATAACCTTACGCGACGATAACTTTGGAAAGGACTGGAAAGCAGGGAGCCTTGGCCCTGCTTGGCCAAATGTGTGACGCAAGCGGTCCCATGCAAGGAAGCATGCGTGAGATTGCAGTGGAGCGGTTGCTGCGCAGGGCGGGAGGCTCCAGGGCCCCCTCTGCATCGGACTGGGGTACGATAGAGGCTGGAACGACGAGGATGCTGTGTTGCGATCGCGAGTGTAAAAAGCTAGAGAGAATGGACGATCATATCAGACATACGAGGGAAAACGGAAATGGAGAGCGCGAGGAACATAAATGATGCGAGAGCCGGGGGGTCGGGCGAGGCGTGTGAGTTATAAACGGGCGACGTGAATATTTGCTGTCAGGACTCTCCTTCTTCCATATTCCCCTTCCCTGTTGTATTCATCCCTTTCCTTTCTTACCACCACTCCCAGCCATGTTCTCTCGTCTCGCCGCAGCCGTTACCCTCCTCGCCGTCGTCGCCGGCGCCCTTGGACAGGCCCTCACCATCAACACCCCGTGAGCTGGCACCTTCATCGTCGTGTCGCCCCCTACTGACGTCCCCCAAGTGCTAGCGTCGTCGTATGCCAACCCGCTCAGCTCGCCTGGACTGGAGGAACCGGCCCCTACTTCCTGGTGCGTCCATCTCGAGCCTGTTCAAAGCCCCCTGCTTATCCTCGTCTCCGGTATCGTTCGTGTTCAACAGAGGTAAGCCCCACAATCCTTATCCATGCATTCGGTCAACTGACGCCGCCTGCAGCATCCTCCCCGGTAACCAGCCTGGCGCCGCCGCTCTCGTCGACTTTGGCAGGCAGGATGGCAACTCCCTGACCTGGACCGCCAACCTCGCCGCTGGCACAAGCATTTTCCTCCAGGTTCGCGACTCCGTCGGTGCCGTCGGCCAGTCCGGTACCATTTCCATCCAGTCGAGCAGTAAGCATGATTTCCATCAGCCGTTTCTTGTGGTCTAATCATCTTTCCAAGGCGACACCAGCTGTGTGGGCCAGAGCTCCTCCACCTCTGCTGGCACTGGGTAAGCCCGCAGTTACACCAATGCGAACGACTCGGACTCATCCATGCTTCTAGCTCCACCACTGCTGGCACCGGTAGCACGACCGCCCCCGCCGGTACTACCACTGGTACTACTTCCGCCGCTGGCACCACCTCCCGCGCTAGCACTGGCACTACCAGCCGGGCCACCACAGGCACCTCCACTGGCACTACCTCGGCTGCCACCACCTCGGCTGCTGGCAACGGTGCCATCAAGGCAAGCTCTGTCGGTGCCCTCGCCTTCGCTGGTGTCGCCGCCGTCGCTGCCCTCCTCTAAACGGCTGCCATTTGACCCCCTCGGACGACCTTACGTTGCTCCCACTGCGTTCATGTTTGCATCGCTCTTGGACATTTCACTGGATTCTATTATCTAATTATTTTAATCAGGTCATAGACTTTCGCTAGCACTGCTCCGCTACACTCTTTCTATGTTTCCGAGATGCTCATGCCCCACCATCCCCTGTTTGGAGTAGTTGCGCATCCAGTAACTTCATCCCTTTTCTAATGACACGTCCGTTCGTTACCCTCACTGAAGCGTTGCGACAGACCACGGCAACTTAAATTTGCAATCCGGGCTTCGCGTGGTGATTGTATGTGGGAGCATTGCAATGATGCATGTGCTTCGATGTGGTTCCCTCATCATGGGATCATGTTTTCTACTAAGAACCTCCTATCATGCCCTATGATGCTGCCGTTGCGCTTCACCTGAACATAACAAAGGCAGCAAGCGGCTACTGCCTGACCTGGAGTTGCCCCAATAACCTGACAGAAAGGTGGTTGTTCTCTGGTCAATCATCCCTAGCCCTTGATAACATCCTCCCTCAACTCCCTTCTTCCCAATCCCAATCTCGACCTCAGGGCCCCGGTATATTTCAAGCGGCCCGCTCTAACCGTCATACCTGGGAGCCCTCGAGGTGAAAGAAGGACGGACGACAGAGGACGACTCCCCCAACCCCACCTCCCCACTCTCTTGGCGAATCCTCGGAACGTCGCGTACTCGCAAAAAGGTCTTTTCCACTCAATCAACCCCGGGAACGGGCCTTCCGGGTACAGGTGTAACCCTTTGTGTCTCCGCGAGACCCACCCACATCATGCTTTTGTGGAGAAGCGAAGCGGCTGTCTAGCCGGAGCTGGGGAAGGATCGTTGGCTGGACATGGGTTGAGCTCCTAGAGAAGTGTGTGTGACTCCGCTATGGGGGGAAGCCTTTATAAACGGGAGCTGAACGAAGAGGCTCCTTCTTTGTGGTTTTTTTGGAACCACTCCTCTCCACCCCCTTCGCTCTCGGCTTCTAGCCCTTACGAACCAGCTTCCTTCGATCGACCCCCACTGTTCTCTGAAGCCGACGCTTGGGTCCCACTTTCTTTGTTGATTGAATTCCCTTGAACGTCGGATACTACTGAGATGGCTGGAGGTGTCGTTGCGCTTACGACGAGTAGGCGGAAGACGCTGCAGGGTGCGAGTGGGTGGCATGGGTTGGTGCATAATAGGAGGGTGTTCCTCATCGCGATCTTTGCTTCGCTTGGTGGTTTGTGAGTGGTGCCTGTGTCTGTCGTCGGTACTGTATGGGTTGTGTTCTAACGACTTTCGTGCTTGGTTCATAGGCTCTATGGTACGTCGGCTTCCTGACCTCGCCGTTGCGCTTTTCAACCTCACATCAACATTTTAGGATACAACCAGGTTGGTGCTCCATATCTTCCTTCGACGTGACGGCTTATCGTTCGACGATTATAGGGTGTCTTCTCTGGTGTCCTCGCTATGCACTCCTTCGACGTCCGCATGGGGGACGCCGTCGACGACGCTGGAAAGAAAGGGTGGCTCGTCGCTATCCTCGAACTTGGTGCTTGGGCTGGTGTGCTTATGACTGGTATGTCCTTCCTTCTCGTCTTCGATCCCTTCTATCATCGTTGTCGCTGTCCCCGATTCACTCTTGCCTTCGCGCCCCCTTGTCACATGCACCGCGCGGGCAGGAGTAAAAGGTTGGATTCACTGTACCCCGCGCCCTCCCAACCATTTTCCAATGCGGCGGGGCAGGGATGACGCGCGCTTACCTGGTTGATGGAACGGATGCGTTTATCATCCATCATTTGGCCCCTCAGCACCCCCTTGGTAGAATTGCTTGGGGGGCAGGGGAGGGATCATGCTGGCGCCTACTCTCTGGGGCGTATATAGAGTCCCCCGCCTTTCTGTGTGCCGTCGTCTTCCTGCCGCACCTCCTCATCCCCAGCCCCACCTTTCGGCGACGGCTCACTCATAAATCTCGCTCTCCTATGCAGGCTATCTCGCTGATAAGCTCTCCCGGAAATACACAATCGTCTTGGGTACGTGGCCCCTCTCCTCGCGGAAAAACAAAGGCTAACGAAAGTCTTCTCTGGCTTCGATCGTCGGAATTGCACCGTACAATGTATAGCTGTCGTCGTCTTCGTTATTGGAGTTATCGTCCAGACCGCCGCCTTTAAGCCGCCGTCGATCTTCGGAGGTGAGTCGCGTGTTCACATCCTCCCAAGTGGTCATGGGCCACACGCGCGTCTGGTTTATATACCCTGCGCGGTCTGGACACGCTTTGGGAATCGTTCCACGGCATGGGTACTGGGGCGTGCATATACTCACATGGCATTTGTATTTCAGGTCGCTTCGTGACTGGTCTTGGTGTCGGTTCGCTGAGTATGGCCGTCCCACTGTACAACGCCGAGATCGCACCTCCCGAAGTTCGAGGCTCGCTCGTCGGTCTGCAGCAACTCGCGATCACATTCGGCATCATGATCTCTTTCTGGATCGACTATGGCACCAACTACATTGGGGGCACCGGTGAGGGCCAGCACGAAGCCGCCTGGCGTATCCCGCTCGCTCTCCAACTCGTCCCTGCCGTCATCCTCGGTATTGGTATCCTCTTCATGCCCTTCAGCCCTAGGTGGCTCGTCAACCAAGGACGCGACGAGGAGGCAATAGAGGTGTTGGCCAGGATGAGGAACCTCCCACAAGACTCGGAGTTGGTGAAGATTGAGTTTTTGGAGATTAAGGCGCAGTATCTCTTTGAGAAGGAGACGAGCGAGTTGAAATTCCCCCAATACCAGGATGATAGCTTCCTTTCGGGCTTCAAGCTTGGGTTTTACGAGTACCTCAGTCTCCTCACCAGCAAGAGTACGTATTTCCCCTCCTCTCCCGCAATGCGTCCTCCGATTGAACCGTATCTTCGTTTCTCCTCCGCAGCCCTTCTCTATCGCGTCGCAACCGGCTCTCTGTAAGTCGAGCCTTCTCTATTCATTTGCATCTTCGCTTCTAATCGCATCTTATCGCCTTGTCTGGATTCTAGCACCATGTTTTTCCAGCAATGGAGTAAGTTCGCCCGCCTTCCTCACAGGCTTAGGCCCGTCCGCTGATCGTACTCCTCTCTTCTCTTCTATTGCTTGTCACTCACAGCCGGGATCAACGCCATCCTGTACTATGCGCCGAGTATCTTCCAGCAGCTCGGTCTCACGGGCAATTCGATCTCGCTGCTCGCGACTGGTGTAGTGGGCATTGTGTACGCTCTCCGCACATCGTCCGTCACAAACGATCCACTAACGATGTCGCAGGATGTTCGTCGCCACCATCCCCGCAATTATCTGGGTTGACCAGCTCGGCCGCAAGCCCGTTCTCATCTCCGGTGCCTTCCTCATGGCCGCGTGCCACTTCATTGTCGCCATCCTCACGGGCCTCTACCGCGACAGCTGGGCTCAGCACGCCGCCGCCGGGTGGGCTGCCTGCGTCCTCGTATGGCTCTTTACGATCGGATTCGGATATAGTTGGGGTACGTAGATCCGGGCCTGACGTTTGAAGTGTGTGGCTGATATGAGCTTCGCGGGAAGGACCCTGTGCGTGGATTCTCGTGGCTGAGGTGCGTCCAAACGCGACTTGAATTAAATGAAGAGCGTAGCTGACGTGACGTACTTGTGTACATAGATCTGGCCACTTAGCATTCGTGGCAAGGGATTGTCGATTGCTGCGTCGAGCAACTGGGTGCGTGGTCTTGTGTTTCGGACCGAGGGTTGGGGTCACTGACATGCGTCCGTAGATGAACAATTTCATTGGTGCGTTTTGTCATCGATAAAGGTGCCTGCACTAACGTCGCATCGTACTTGTTCCAGTCGGTCAGGTGAGCCTATCATCACGGTGTACCCAATTCCTGGCTTCTGACATTCGTTTACAGGTGACCCCCTCTATGCTTGAACATATCAGCTACGGCACTTTTATCTTCTTTGGCAGCTTCTCGCTTGCGGGAGGTCTTTTCATCTGGTTCTTCGTCCCAGAGACCAAGGGTGCGTGCATCGACACATGCTCGATATTAAACTTAGATGCTGATTGACCCGGATAGGCCTCACCCTCGAAGAAATGGACGATGTGTTTGGTGCGAGTGAGGGTCTTGCCGCTGCTGACCAGGAGCGCCAAGACGTGATTCTTCGTCGCTTGGGATTGTTTGATGACCACCTCGCTGAGAAGAAGGTGGACGAGGAGAAGGCGAGTGACGATGAAAAGGTGGCGGCGTAGGTAACGGAAAATTGCGACTCGACTAGTATGCACGGTTTGGGAATGACATCGTCCAGTTATGGTTCTGTTTCACATCCACGCAGTATGATCTTGTGCTTGAGTGGTTGGGCGTGCCAAGGCTGGAAACGTTGTCAGTGCTCTTCGAAATTTTAGTTGAGCCCACATGGTGAGGACCCAACATTCTCGGCGGCAGCCGTCTCTTGACGACGAGCGCTGATGGGCGCTTATTTCGGTGGCCGTCTTCAAGTGGGATGGGACATCTAACGATGGCCAGTAACCTGCATATATCGACTCGGACTCGAAAAGAGACATTTGAGAAAATACTGGTAAGAGCTTCTCATTTGTCCTCGAATTATTTGCATCGTGGATCAAGCTTCATCGTCCCCTTGATCGCTGGCCGCATCGGCAACTCATAAGTACATGAGTACACGAGTCTCGTCCAGACGACAGACTTGGAGGGCCGCCGGGTCCCTGGGTATGGAACCGAACCAAGCCTTTCTTCCCCGGCGTACCTATCGATAATAGCTTCGCATTCGATAGATCAGCTGGAGATGGTGACATCATAGCAGCATGACATCATCCCATTTACGGTTTTCTATGAGCTTCCGTGGGCGAGGGGCGTCACTTTGGCCAGCGTTTCCGCTGCTCGTTAGACCGCGGTCTATATAATGACCATATACTCCTCGACATCGTCGACAACGCTTGCTGCTAGTGCTGCTGTTGCCGCGGCTGCGTCGTCGTCTCTCGCGTCGTCCGCATCCTCGTTCGTGAGCTTCCTTCTTCAGCCGTCGCGAATTACTTAGCTGGCTCTTCGAAAATAGCATCACTATCGAGGTCGCACGTCAGCCCCTCTCTTCCCCGGCTCCCCCTAACCACGACTACCAAGACGACGGCGACTTCGGCGGACATGGCCAGCTCATCAAGTCCTTCTCCCTCAACGACGCCTCAGGGGATGGTTCCAAATCACAAACACAAGCACATCCTGTTGATGTTGGACATGCAAAAGTTAATGCTCGAAGACGAACCTATCGGAGTCCCTGCTGCCAACATCGTCTATCCCAACCTCAAGCAGGTCCTCGAATACGCACGGGCCGCGGAACCCAATCCACCCCTCATCATCCATGTGCGGAATATTGGAGACCCAGGCGAGCCAGACGAACCAGACACGCCTGGGTGGGAACTCATCTTCGAACCTCTTCCGGGTGAGGTCGTGATCGACAAGCGCAAGAACAACGCGTTCGCAGGGACAACGCTCGGGAGCTGGGTGTCGACGGAGGCAGAGATCGTGGTCGTTGGATTCCAGACGGATTTCTCAGTGCGCGCGACGTGCTCTGCGGCACTGGGTCGGGGAAACGAAGTGATTCTGCTGCGCGAGGCGCATGCCACGTTCAACCGCATCGAGGTGCTTCACGGGGGCGGGGTGACGAAGGCGGCGGCCATCGAGGCAGAAATCGAGGCAGAGCTGGAGGAAGCCGGGGTGCACATCTTCGAGATAAAGGACCTCCCTGATCTCTTTGCAGATAGGTAGAATATTTGTGTTATATTTTGGGCATCTGTCGCTGGGTTTTGGGCGTTCATTGGGAATTGATATCGCATCACTCGGAACTGTGCGGGAGCCTGTCACACTTTTGTCACGCGCCGTGTGATTTCCTGGCCAACGTCCTGGCCATCGTCCTCAACGTTTCTTTCCCCGTCCTCGTCGTCCAAAATGTTCACCTCCGCCCTCAGAGCAGCCGCGCGCCCTGCGGCTCGTGTCGCCCGCCAGTCCTTCAAGCCCGCCCGCGCCTTCTCCGTTACTGCCCGCGCGTCCTCAGGCCCCCCTCCACCCCAGCTTTTCGGTGAGGGAGCCAAGCCCGGCACCGTCCCCACCGACATCGAGCAGGCCACCGGTCTTGAGCGTCTCCAACTCCTCGGTCAGCTCGAGGGGATCAGCGTCTTCGATGACCAACCCTTGGATTCCAGCAGGCTCGGCACCAAGGCTGACCCCGTCAAGGTCCTGTCCTATGTGCGTACTGACTCCTAATTAGTGCTCGTCCAATCATAACACTGCATTTTGTAGGATACCGAGCGTCTTGTTGGCTGCTCTGGCGTCCCCGCCGACTCGCACGATGTCCTCTGGTTCACCCTCAAGAAGGATAAGCTTGGTCGCTGCACCGAATGTGGTTCTGGTGCGTTGAGTCGCGTCCGGCCTAGACCCCGTGTATCCGCTGTGCTGATCACCTGTTTCCCGTCAACTTTACAGTCTACACCCTCGACTTCCAGGGCGAGGAGCACCATGACCACCACCACTAGACGCGCCAATTCTAGATACCTGTAATCCAATTCGATTATAATCACCCTTTGAACACTTCGTGGGCTTTCCCCTCTACAACCGGGGCTTGTCGTACTCTGGAGCCCGCGTTACGGCCATCCCTACCCACTATACCTTGAGCACGCTCGCAGATGGAATAAATTCTTTCGACTCCAGGACACCATGAACGCGCGAGACCGTTGAAAAACTTTGGATGGGAACCAGCGATGTGGGGAGGAACTTGGAACCGGGCAAGGCCAGAGGATAACTGTCTAACCTCGCCAGTGACTAGGTGTGGCTTGTTTCATGTGGGTTGGAAACAAATTGAGCATGTTGAGCATGTCTGCTTCTTCTCCCCACCCAAACATGCCCACCGTCTTGGGTCGCTTTCGAGTCCGTCCTTGATGAGAACGCCGATGCTCACGGGCAACGGGACAAGGACTCTGGAACGACTTGAGACCGGGCATGGCTCGACCTTCATATACAGGCGAGTTTGACCACCACGCACTTGGCTGGTCTAGAACCTAAACTCACACTCTGGAACCCAAGCGCACTGGTGGCCTCATCACGGTGGACGAAATGTTCTGAGATGGCCGGTGTCACCTCGTCGTCACCTTGGCTGTCCGGCGAAAGGGTTCCGAGGCCCTTTGTTGATGCTGGCAGGGATGGCTGCATTCAGGTACCGACCTTGATGAAGGTGGTTGGGAGGCGAGCCTCGGGTCCAACTGTTAACTAATACCTTTGTTAGCCGACAATCCTGGGGCACTGGTTCCCCGAGGCTTTCAACTGTGCCGCACTTGAGAAAGCGCACATCGTAGCTATCGGTCGTTCCGCTGTCTAAGTTCCCTTGTCCTGTACTCAAGCAAACTTCACTCGCACCCAGTAGGCCTTGCAATCGAACATGATTGCCTTCTACAGTCAGGCCGCGATCACCTCCCGATACTGTGCGCTCGGTGGTGAGTTTTTACCGCCCTCCCTTCTCGCTGTGCATATCCACTCCTCACCACAGACCTTTCACGTCCTTCGCTTCTTTAATTTGAAGCATCGTTGACATGCAGACGTGTAGGCTCAGCAAATTCAAGTAAGTTCCAAATACCTGTTGGTGGTGTGCTATCTCGTACCCATTCGTTTCGGGTGAGATTATCGACAGCGGCACGGTTCCGTGGAACTCGCGTCCCAAAATGGATGGGAACGAGACATGTATGGCGACCGCAAGCGCCCGTACCTTCGGAGTCTATGGGAAAATATCCCATCTGCAGAGTCGTATTATGGGTGACTGCACTCGTGTAGTGTTCTCTCTAGTTGACCAGCCCTTGCCAGAGCTCATTCAAGCCGACATGGGCTCGGTGCGATTCTTGCTGGCGGGGATGGGAAGCAACTCTGCATCTTCGGCCCACAGAAAGAACATCTCAGAGGCAGAGGTGGTAGGTAAGGGACGTCATTATTGATTCTAGGAAGTCATTGCGTCTTCTGATAAGCCTCCACTGTGTAGTCGACGCGACCCACTTTACCAGCCACCGCAAGTCTCCAGGACGACATCCCCTTTCATTTCCGGGATTCAAGAAGACGTTCTATGTGGCACGACCAAGTACACCTGGGCATCAACCTCTCATCATCCTCGTCAGAATCGACGCCTTTACGATATGTATACAGAGCTGTTCAAAAGCAGGATAGCTGTGTGGCTGGAGGGGCAAATGCTGCAAACTCTTGCTGTTCGTTTGGTTTGGGTATTTGTAACAAACTTTTGAGGACTTGCCTGCTGCTGCGGTTGCTGGTGGACAGTTGCTCCCCGACACTCCCAAGTCCCACTCACCCTCGTCAATAGAATACGTTCTCCGTATCGAATCATGGGATGGCGACAAAGCGCCGAAGTCGTCCTAGAGTCCCCACTCCGCAGTGGCTGGTACCGTGGAGTAGTAGCATCGTCGAGGTCGTCAAGTTTCACGCCAAGGCGTACTTCGACTTCCTCCAACCAATGGGATACACCGTCCAATTGAAATGTGCGCTTGTCCCTAGACATAATAGGCTGGCGAATCCTCGGTGCTCGGTGTCACTGGCAACCTCTGGCAACGCGATAAAACAAGATGGTGAGGGGAATCTGTCAGGGAAGGGTAGCGACCCTTGGAGGTCCTTGTCGTAATCTGTCTACCTCAGGATCCGTTCATCAAGCTCGCAAGATGAACAATGGACATAATGAAATATTCTCGTCAGAAAGGGGCGTTCACTTTCGAAA
Source organism: Coprinellus micaceus (assembly GCA_951394405.1). NCBI lineage: Eukaryota > Fungi > Basidiomycota > Agaricomycetes > Agaricales > Psathyrellaceae > Coprinellus > Coprinellus micaceus. Next base: position 1,717,343 of record OX596339.1, on the reverse strand, counting down.
CAAGAATCATCCGGGCGCCAATGGGCGTCGGAGCGTCAAATTCACTCTTGGTTGCCAACCACCACGACCACCACAGGACAGTCCTCTCGCCGATGCCTCCGCACGGGGGGTTTATTCGCGAGTAAACGTTCGAAAACCCCAGGACCAGAGACCAGGGACGTTCTGTTTCGAAATTCCCTCCGTCACGGTGTTCCCGTAACCAGCCCGCGCGATGGAGGCAGCGTGATGCAGAGATACAGGGTGCGTGGTGAGGCACCTGGCCTGGCGAATCTCGTGGCACTCGCACACGAACCCTACAGTTCCCATCGCGACATATCCCCTCGCATCGAGGAACGCGGCCAAACAACCGCTTCCGACGAAGGTATGCTCGTATATAAAGGTGCCTGTGAGACAAGGCAGAAGTATCCCTTCCCTTCTCTCCCTTTTCTCCGGTTTCACCGTTCCCCTCGTTTCCTTTCCCTCTCCTTTTTCCGCCCCCAGTTGGGTCTTTTAGGTGGTTCTGCGAACCCTTGGTGCTTTTATTCGTCAAATTCAAGGAATCTCCACCCCAGGCGTCGTCTTTCTTTCATCCAACACTCCAAACTCGATCTTTCATCCAGACCAGGAGTCTTTCATTCTCAAGCGTTTTTGTTAATCGTCGACATTCATTCATCGCCTTATTCATCATGCTGCCCAAGTCCCTTATTACCCTCACCCTCTATCTCCTCGCGAGCAGCCAGCTCCAGGATGTCCTTGCCAAGGAGCAGTGGCTCGAACGCAACGGCAGGGCAGTCTACCTCTACCCCAGGCGATTCGGTCAGGAGCAGCCCGCTGTCTTGCAGAAGCTCAGGGATGCCTGTCCCGGAGAGGTCTGCGGTACCCTTGCTGGTGCAGCCATCACTCCTCTATTGGCGGCCCAGCCCGAGTGCTCGCAACAGGATTTGGCCGATCAGATCATTGGTGTGTGAGCTTCATAACCATCTCGCAACAAGCCTGCTGACAAGGAGCGTAGATGCCAGCAAGCAATTCGACGCTGCTACCCAGGCTAACATGATTGCGATTGCGCAGGAGTACAGGCAGGTCGAGAAGAACACTCCCCCTGTAAGTCCCCTACTATATGATCGTCCCCTCTCTCGCCCAAACTAACTCTCGGTTGATGCTTAGGACTTCACCGCGAATCCCCCTGCCGCCCGGAACTCCGTCTTCTGCCAGAAGGCGCCAAAGAACGCCGAGCTCAACGGATTGGTCCAGGCGCAGGACCCCGCCAACGACCCCAACCTCTTCTTCGACCCTGCCACCAAGGCCACCGTTCTCAAGGGTGCACAAGCCAACACTTTCCCCTTCGGCGATGCTGCTGCTGGTGGAAACAACGACCCCGCCGAGACCCCTGCTGCTACTGGAACCGCATTGCCCGCTGAGGACCCTGCTGCTACCGGTACAGAGTGCGTTACCGCTGTTACTGTCACTGTGACAGCCACTACTACTTCTGCTATCGATAGCTCACTGCCCACCGTCGTCGTTGGCGGTGAGGCGACCTCGACCTCGGTTGCCGCCGAGCCCGCCCCCACGTCTGTCGGTGACGCCGACTTTGGCTCATGCTCCGTCCCCGAGATCGAGTTCGGCCAGGGCTTCGATAACCGCAGGGAGACGAGCTTCCAGCCCGTCGACAAGGCATCGTTCGACCACGGCAGCGCGCAGAACATCGACATCATCACCCGCGCCGTTTGCGACACCCTCGTTAACAAGTGTGGTGCCAACCAGGCCGCGAAGGATCTTTGCGCAACTGCCCAGGCTGCTGCTTCCGCTGCTGAGCCCAAGAAGACTGGTATCCAGGCTGATGCGTTCAACGCGGCGTTTGGCAAGACCACCGTGAGTACTTTGAAGCGACTCTCCTTTCCCTTGCTTGGTACTAAACGCGCGTTCGCTGCAGAACTTTGCTGCTGTCCAAGCGTTCGACGACCAGGGCCGCGCCGTCCCAGGCACCGGCTCTGCGACGGACAACACTAGCAACACCGGAAACACTGGCACCGATAACACCGACACTGGCAACACTGACAATACCGACAACACTGGAAACACTGACAACTCCGGTTCCGCTGGTGCGGTTGGGGACTTCGGCTCGTGCAGCACCCCTCAGATCCTCTTCGCCCAGGGATTGGATGGCAGGAAGGAGACCGCTTTCGAACCCGTCGACAAGGCTTCCTTCAACCACGGCTCGGCCCAGAACATCGACATCATCACCCGTACGTATTTCGTTTGCGTGGGGGATCGTAGAACCATTACTGACCTTGGTCTCCAGAGTTCATCTGTGACGAGTTGACCAACAGCTGCGACGCTGATGACACTGCGAAGGCCACCTGCCAAACCGCCCGCGCTGCTGCTTCCGCTGCCACGAAGGGATCTGGAGCTCAGGCTGATGCGTTCAACGCAGCCTTCGGACTTAGCACGGACTTTGCTGCTGTTCAGGCTTTTGACAACCAAGGACGTGCCGTCGGTAGTGTCGCCCCCCAACCGAACACTGTGCGTGCCGTCTTGTAGACAATTAGTATACCAGAACCGTTTGGCTGATGTGATCTTTTTTTTTTTGCCTTTTCTTCCTTCTCTCATAGCCTGCGACTGGTAACACCGGTAACCAGAACAACAACGGAAACAACAACCAGAACACTGGCAACACCGGAAACACTGGTGGAGCTACCCAGGGGGGTAACCTCCAGACCTTTAGCGGAAACCTCGGGGGCGTCGTCGCACCCACCGTCACCGCCCTCGGCGATGGTCGCTTCCAGGTCACTGGCAATGCTGCGTTCAACAACATCAGGAATGCCCGTGTCAGGTCTTGCGACGTTCAGAACAACCAGTGCGCCAACGCGGCCAACTCGAGCGGCAACAGGAATTTCAGCGTCGCCCAGTGCAATGCTCAGCAAGCTCAGTGCATCCAACTCGCAGACTCGCAGTAGATGGGAAGTTTCGAAGCTCTTTGGTTGTGCGGGATACTGTAACTATACCCCTTTGCCCACGCTTAGTTCTAATCTTCTTCCAACGTTCGTTTCTCTTGGATTCGGGTAATTTGTTGCATTCGGTTTACGTTCGTCGCTGCATCAACGCTTCCTTTAATTCGCTTTATACCATTCACGACGCCTATGTACGATTCTTTCAAATAAAAGCATTTCGGGTCGCATCCCTTTCTCCTCATCCCGCCATTGAATTGTGAAGGACTGAGGGAAACGAATGTCACCACTGCCCCCTCCCCCTGCCGTGCCTCTCGCTTCTTGGATGACCCGTCGCTCACTAAGTGTTCCACTTTTAACTTCTTCGGAACCTGCGGAACCGAGAGCGCCCACTGGGCGCCTAACGCGCTGTGGCGCGATCTGCACGAAAGGGGTTGGTTATTCCCAGGCTTAATGGTTCTGGAGCCATGCCTGAGTCAGCTCTTGCACTTTGCACCCTTTCATAGCGAGTAGAACGTCATAGCCGGAGTAAGAATCGCGAGCTTGTGGGTTCTTGCGTTTGGCTGAGTAAGGGCCAAGGTGTTCTATCCATTCCCAGAAGCCAGCTGGTATAAAATGCTCTAACACCGTGCTTTACAGGTCCAACCATCCAACCCATCGATCATGTCCAATCAACTCAACATCCTCTTCACCGGCGCAACGGGTATGCCTACCCACAACCACGATGCTGAGGAGGTGCTGACCAGGCTGTGACCTCAGGCTACATCGGAGGAAGCGTCCTCGCAAAGCTACTCGAGTATCCCAAGTTCCAGTCATTCAACGTTACGGCTATTGTGCGCGATGTGAAGAAGGCCGAGAAGCTTCGCGCGTTAGGGGTCAAGACCGCTATTGGGTCGCATTCCGACGAGCTGTTCGTAGAGAAGTTGGCCGAGGAGTCGGACGTCGTTATCGCTACGGTGAGCGGACCCTCCGCGAAAGCGAGGTAAGCGGGAACGTTGACGAATACACTTGGGACATAGGCCAATGCGGACGACCCTGATGCAGCGGACGCTGTCCTGAGTGGGCTGAAGAAGAGGTTCGAGAAGACAAAGGTTCCTGGAATCTTCATCCACACGGTGAGGAATAGTGCACCTACGCAAGATACTGGGCCATTTCTCACAGTTCCCTTTAGTCGGGGACAGGAGTTCTGGCGGATGACGCGAGGGGAATGTATTCCACCGACGCCATATACGACGACACCAACGCAGAACAAATCGAGTCCCTCCCCCCCACTCAGATCCACAGGAACGTCGACCTCGCCCTACTCAAGGGCGACTCAGAGGGTTATGCCAAAACCTACATTATTCTCCCTTCCACAATATATGGCATCGCTGATCATAAGCTCGTGAAGGAGGGCATTTCAAACCCGCATTCCATCCAAATCCCTTACCTCATCAGGGCATCAATCGGGAGAAAGGCAGGTGGGATGGTTGGGGAGGGCAAGAATATCTGGCCAAATGTAGATATCGCAGAAGGTGAGCAGCTTCGAAAACTATGCAGTCATGTAAATAACGGGTGTCCGAGCAGTTTCAGAAATATACACCAAGCTCTTGGACGCTATCCTGGACAACAAAAATCCTGGCCATGGTCGTGAAGGGTTCTACTTTGGAGAGAGCGGCGAGCATACCCTTTACGACGTCGGAAAGCGTATTGCGGAGGTCCTCGTCGCGCAGGGCCTTGCAGTTGGCCTCGAGCCGACTAGCTTTACCAAGGAGGATGTCGACAAATACTTTGGGGTGCGTCGTGTGTTCGCCACAACCTCGGTTGGCATGTTTCGTTCTTACGCTTTCGATGCTCGCGACTAGGGTTCGCACTACCTGGGAAGTAACTCGAGATGTCGATCGAACAGAGCGCACGCGCTGGGTTGGCTACCCAAGAAGACGACCAAGGACATGCTAGAGTCCATCGCAGCCGAAGTCGATGCAATTCAAGGAAATACCGTCCCCGTGTCAGTTCAGGGTACCCAGTGAAGGACTGAAGCCAGTGCGACCTAAGCAGAATACAGTCCATTTTATGCCTATCTCATGATCTCTCAATTGAAGTTGGGGCGTCTATCTCTTATCTTCTGGGCGCCTAACATGAGCCTGGATCAGCCTCAGTCAGCATATCAGTGTGATCCGTGAAGCGGCCTCCTTGCCTCATGGCATGTGAAGGTATTGATATTTCGGGGAAGTTGAGGTCAGAGAGCGTTCTTCGTTGCCTGGGTGAGTGATACGATGTGACCCATCGAGGAAATGAAACCCGTGCCATTGGCGGGTGGTTGTCTCCGCAGTCACCTGGCGCTGGACCCGGTGAACAGTGAGAACACGCTGATCGTACGTGCTGACCCCCTGCGCCTTCACTCGCATCTCCCGCCTTTCGAACGGGCGTACACCTTGGGAGACTCTCCAGGACGTTCTCTGCGGAAGCATAACCGAACTTCAGAATGAGGCAATAGGCGCCCATGGTATGACGCAATTGACTCCGGGCCATCGGATGGGGATGGCATGCCCCAGGTTGATAATCTCCCCGCGCTGATTGGGCCCTTACGTCCCTTCCTGCTATTTAACCGTATGCTACTAGTAGCTGCGCTCTTCCGCCGTCATCTTCTAAGCCTCAATCGCCATTCGGTTCCTTATCCACCCAGCTCCTTTAACTTCTCTTTCAACCACCACCTACCACTGCGAACAATGTCCACCGTCAAGTCTCTCGCTGTCCTCGATGAATCCCAGCTTCAGGATGGGCAAATGTACGACCCATGAAACTAAGAGTGGTCGGTGGTGCTGACACGGGACGGGGATAGGAAGGAAGTTGACTTCGAAGACGGGGGCAAGGTCTTGCTGTCGAGGCTAGGCGACAAGATCCACGCCACCAGCGCATTCTGCACGCACTACGGCGCACCTCTGGCAAAGGGCGTGCTCACTGCGGACGGGCGTGTCGTCTGGTGAGAGCTTTACTGCCTTCATCGCTTCAGAAGTATTAATTACTGACCGAGTGCACAGCCCATGGCACGGGGGTAGGTCGCTGTAAGGCCGATACCCTGCTCCAGTACTTACTTCCCTTCTAGCTTGCTTCAATGTTTGCACTGGCGATATTGGTGAGCCTTTCTGCGTATACTCCGAGTCTCCGACTCATGGCACCGATGCTATCATGCTATCATTCCACAGAGGACGCCCCCGCCCCATCTGCGCTCCACTCTTTCAAGGCCCATGTTGCGGATGGGAAGATTCACGTAACGGCGAATGTCCAGAACACGAAGAAGGCCAATTTAGCTCGGCAACCTAAGCTGCTCGCCACCGGAAACGATGCTTCTGGACTGGGTGTCGTCATAATTGGCGGTGGCGCAGGCGCTTTCCAAGCGGTTGAGAGCCTACGTGAGGTGAGCCAAAAGGAGTCCGACAATGAAGTGCATTGTCTGACCGGATGCAGCACGGGTACTCCGCCCCTATTACGATTCTCTCCAAGGAAACGTATACACCCATCGACAGGTATGAATATGTCCCTCATTTCAGGAGTTCCTCGCTGATAGATCTCTGTGTTAGGACCAAACTTAGCAAGGCCCTGATCACCGACCCGGTAAAGGTCGAGTTGAGGAATGCCGCAGATCTCAAGATTAAATATGGAACGAACTTGCGCCTGGGTGTCGTGAGTGCCGCACTTTTATGCGAGCCCAATTGTTCCGTTCTCAACTCTGCGTGCAGGAGGTCACTGGGGTCGACGTCAAGAAGAAGCTGGTCATTATCGACGGTGGAAAGGATACCTTGCCTTACCAGAAGCTCGTTATTGCCACGGGTGGGACCCCTCGTCGTCTGCCTATCGAGAATGGCAGCCTGGAGAACGTCTACACGTTCCGAGGTATTTCTGACTCGCAGAAGGTGGACGCAGGTACGTGCACCGATTCAAATTCAATAGGCGCTCGCTAAGGTCGCAATACAGCGGCACAGGAGGGAAAGCGGGCTGTTGTTATCGGGAGCTCTTTCATCAGCATGGAGCTCGTGGCTGCGATTTCCAAGCGCAAGTTGGCCTCCATCGATGTTATTGGCATGGAGGAGGTTCCGTTCGAACGGGTTTTGGGCAAAGAGATTGGTGCAGCCCTCCAGAAGGTACTTCAGCCAAACGCCAAGCCCCTACTGCAGCATTGGCGCTGACACTTCGCGATCTTAGTACCACGAGAGTCAGGGAATTCGATTCCACATGAAGAGTGCCATCGACAAGATTGTTGCAAGCGAAGCGAACCCCAACGTCGCTTCTGGTGTCGTCGTGAACGGAGAAACTCTGCCCGCCGACTTCGTAATCATGGGGGTTGGTGTTGCTCCAGCAACCGAATTCTTGAAGGGAAGTGGCATCGACATCGAGAGGGATGGTGGCATCAAAGTCGACCAGTACCTCCGCGTGAAGTCTGGTCCTGACACCCAAAACGTATTTGCTATTGGTAAGAGATGGCCCTTCCCTGAGTCCTCCACGTACTGAGGCGGATGTTTGGCAGGCGACGTTGCTATCTATCCTCAACACAGCGGAGATGCGACGAGGATTGAGCATTGGAATGTCGCTGGCAACCACGGTCGGGCTGTTGGGTCGACTATCTCCGGGAAAGAGCAACCTTTCGTGAAGATTCCAGTGTTTTGGAGTGCCCGTGAGTTCACCGCTCTCACAGTCTGCTTCACGGCGAAATGTTAACTGTGGAATAGAGGGACAGCAACTTCGATATTGTGGTATTGGCCATGGTTACGACAGGGTTATTGTCAAGGGTAATCCCGACGAATTGAAGGTGCGCCTATATTTGCGTCCTCGGTATTGAAGCTAACGGTCTCCTTGCAGTTCATCGCATACTATGTCAAGAACGACAAGGTCGTCGCCGTGGCAAGGTAAGACGTCTCCCCAGGTGCTAACCTCAGATAGGGGTGGACTAATTCTCGCCATCTATAGCATGCAAAGTGACCCTGTCGTGAGCAAGGCATCGGAACTGCTGCGCCTGGACCTGATGCCCACTCCAGCCGAAATTGAGGGTGGAAAGGCAAGTCCCTTTTTATCATCCATGAGCAAGAACGCTAACCGATTCCCTCAGGACTTGCTCACCGTTGATATCGCAACCTCTGCGGCGCTTGGAAAGGTCCAGTCTTGAGGATGCATATCCGCATATTCGAGCCTAGCAGACCCATGCAATTGTATAGTATAGTTGAAAGTGTACCACTAGCCACGCCCCCATACGCACGGGATACTCGTTTGGAAGAAATAGGGGCATCACTGTTGACGCGTTGTTTGGCGAGTCACACGTTGTGTTTGCCGACCCATCCGGCCGCGGTGTTCCAGCTCTTCTTTAGCGCCCACATCCTCTTATGAGCTCTGAACCGCTCGCCCCCAAGACGTCTGCATGGAAGGGGAAAGTGAAGGCGGTCGGCATACGCTACAGCCAATTCGCCGACGTCAACCCGGTCATCACCTATCGCCACGTCCTTTCGCAGAACCTTGGCGTCAAAGACCCCCTCCGCGTCGTCGCCTTGTGTGATAGTGATGCTTTCTACGCAGCGTGCGAGATGAACCGGCTAGGCGTGTCTCCAGACGAGCCTCTGGTAGTCCTGCAGTGGGATAGTTTGATTGCAGTTAACTATGCAGCGAGGAAGTTCGGCATATCGAGGATGGACAAGAAGCACGACGCGTTGAAGAGGTGCCCGCATTTGAAGGTTGTCCACGTCGCGACGTATAAGGAGGGAGAGGTGGAACCAGGATACTGGGACGATGTGGATACGAACACGCACAAGGTATGTTCAGTCTTGGGATGGAGTGAGTGGTGGTTGATCCAGTGGTGGCCAGGTTTCCTTGGATTATTACCGGAGGGAGAGCATGAAGATCGCCGCCTTGTTTCGGGAGTTGCTTCCCGGGTGTGAAGTTGGTGCGTCGCTCTATTGAATGGTACATATCCCTCATTCCCTAATATCCCACGGGATAGAGAAGGCGTCTATTGACGAGGCGTTCATCGACTTCACGAAGCCCGTTAGGGAGAAACTATTGGATAGGTATCCGTACATCGCAAACGTCCCCCCAGATGCGCCTATGGGCATTGACAGCCCGCTCCCGCCACCGCCTCCCGTTGACTGGGAAGCCAAAGGGACCGTAGTTCCTGTACATCCCCCGCCTCCCGAGGAACCAAAAACCGATGGGGAGGAGGAGGGGGAACAAGCTGGGGCAGGCCCCTCTTTAAAGGAGGAGCCTGAAGTCTTTGAACTTCATCCTGAGGACGATGACGCTACGACATGGCACGATGTTGCTATGTCTATTGCGTCTGAATTGATGATGAAGGCACGGCAGGAGGTCTTGACGAGATTGGGTTACAGTACATCTGCAGTGAGTTCCTTCTTTCGGGTCTTATCTGACAATGTTAAATATGACCGTAGGGTGTTTCCAGAAACAAGTTTCTTGCGAAGCTCGCTGCTTCGTACCGGAAACCGAATGGGCAGAGTGTGTTGAGGAACTCTGCAATTCCGAATTATTTGATACCCATGCCTTTTCAGAAGGTCTGTCTGGTCAATCGTCGCCAGCTGACGTCCGAACTCATCTTTTGCAGATACGATTCTTGGGTGGGAAACTAGGCAAAGCACTTGCAGAAGCATACGACGTTTCGATCGTTGGGGACCTACTGTGGGTGCACGTTCAGTCGTCCGACTCATTGTCATTATAAACTCACCACCATTAGGCATATATCGCTTGGTCAGTAGCCGAGATCAGCAAACTTGACTATCCACTCAAAGAGGCCGTCTAGAGGAAATCCAAAGCAAATTTGGGGAGGAATCTATATGGGTCTACGAATTACTTCGGTGTGTCAATTCCTTCGTACGAAGTCTGCCCTCCGAGCTCATGGAAATCTAGTGGGGTTGACCGATCCGAAGGTTAGTCTCACTATGCACAATTATCATTTCATTAAGCACTTCTCATGAATGCACCCGGATAGTCAAGGATAAAGGCACCACACTGACCAAGAGCATGTTGGCATCGAAGAACCTTCCCAAGCCCATAACGCAGGCCAGTGAGGGGTACCACTGGATAAGGGTCTTGGCTGCAGAGCTCGCCCTCCGACTGATTGACGCGCGCCAGATATCCCCCAATCTCTGGCCGAAAACAATAGTGCTTCATGCTCGCAAAGGTAGCGTTGCCCGTCTTCCTTGAAATTGCCATGTATGGATGACTCTAACCGTTATTATTTCCAGGTTACGAAGCCGGGAGGTCGAAGCAAGCACCGTTTCCATTTACAAAAGAGGTGACCGTGGACTATATTGCGAATGCCGGTTCCAAACTGTGGAAAGAGCTCGTTGGGAACGCGTCAACGATGAAAGTTTCGAGTGTGCAGCTATCCTTCACGGGAATCGATGTCTCGGAGGCAGGTCAGAAGACGATAGAGGGATTTCTGAGAGCGAAGCCGCCTAGCAAACGTGCTAGAGAAGAGGAGGAGGATGTTCCGGGCGGAACTGGCGTGCTCAGCAGACCCCGTCAGGTTGCAACGCCCAGCAGCGACAATCGCACCCGCGTGGAAGAAGAACAGGCAGAAAAGGATACTTCTGGAAGTGGCCCATCGTACACCTGTCCCAGATGTCAAACGATACTGCGACCAAGTCCTTCTGCCACCGCTGGACCGGTTTTCCAGAGCGATGCAGACCGGGCCTCGTTCGTTACCGCCCTCCAGCTCGAACATGATGATTGGCACTTTGCACAGGACCTTGTGCGGGAGGAGTCATCTGCACCAAATGGTGGGAAACGCATCGTTCCAGGACAACCTCAAGGTAGTAAGACGAAGAAAAGGAAGAAGGAAGCGACCGGAATTGAGAAGTTCTTTATGAGAAAGTAATTGTGGTTAAGGTCGGTTCTTCCCTGTTTTCTTCCTGGATTTTCGGATTTGATATCGGACTTCAGTAGATTGACCTTGAATTGACAGGTTCTGCACAGTTTGGTGCATTCCCTTCCTTGGCAAGACCGTTCTCAGGGTGCGGCTTTTGATGGTTACCACCACACGCAGAATCTCAAGACAATCTCAGGCAATCTTCACAGAATCGTTACCCGTCCCTGACAACACGGGCAGTAACCACGGTCTTGAACCTCATCAAGCCATTCCATCATGACGGAGGAGATGAGATAACCCATACGGCCCAAACAAATGTAGACAGAGTTACCGTAATTCAAGGCAATTTGGAATTCTCGTAGGCCTTAGTGTTGGACCCTCACCACCGTTCGCTTTTCTTCGTTCTTCCCTTCCTTCCTTCCTTTCTTTCGTTCTTTCGGACAGGTTCCCTGGTCGGTGTCTCTGGAGAGACCTCAAATTTCTGCTCGCAGGCGGCCAGTTTCTTGTTTCTCGTTCCCTCCCCACTTCGCACGACTTCCATCAGCTCGGTCTCTGGCGGATATCTCTTCAAGCAGCGGATATGGATGGATCGACTTTTGTACCTTTTCCCGAGAGCGTTATGGCGGGGGCCCTGGTGAGTGCTAGTCTCTCAGTGGGAGCTAGGCAGCTGATTGACCACAAATCCACAGGCGGTGAACATCTTCGCGATCTTATGCACAGTGGCCCTGCTATCAGTCGCTCTGAGAGTCGCTTGGCTTGGTCTCCGCTGGTATATCACCAAGGATGGAGAGAAACCCCACGACTATGCCTTTTTTCAGACGCAGTTGGGGAACTACGCGGCGTGTTTGCTCGTGGCTATGGTTATTAACACGGGTGCTGGAATCATGGCCCTCCCGTGGTTCCTGAACAGGGGGATCACAGTTGGTGAGCACGACTCTCTACTCTGGGCGGAACGCCGCAGCTGATAAACGGCTTTGAAGGTGCTGCGTGTACTACGCAAGGTGCGTTAGGTACTAGACAATGGAAACCTTGCCCTCAAATCCGGTTTCGTTTAGCTGTTCTAAACCAGATTGGAACTTGGTCATCGGGCTTCTTCACCGTGACCATAGCTGTCCATACTTTCAACTCTCTGGTTTTGAAGCGGAAGCAGCCTCTCATCGTCTCGCGTTGCTTGATGGCAGTCGGATGGATTGTGTCCGGTGTGATGGGTGAGTGTCTCAATGCCGCGTTTGCTATTGGGAAGCCATTGACGCTCCTCAGCTTCACTCCCATTCTACCTCCCTAAACCCAACGGCGACATCTACGGGCCCGATGGGCTTATGTGCGGGTTCAAGAGTGATTACACCCAGTTCCGGTTCTTCTTGCACATCCTGCCTGTAAGTGCATTCTGTGCCCTTCCGAAACGTTTCTCTTAATCTTCAATCAGATCCTTGTGGCGGCTGCCCTTTCCGCTGTCTTGTACCCTGTCATCTTCCTGATACTCAGGGGGACGCTCACTTTCAAGGGAGGTATACACGTTACACTCAACCCAAAGAAGCGGTGGAGCACCCAGACCGAAGCTGACCATTACAATCGGTTCGTCGCTCGTGTTGCACGAAGCATGATCTGGTGAGCCGCAGTGTATATCGTATCCAACACAGCTGATTGACATATTTTGCTGCAGGTATCCTGTCGGTGCGTTCAGAACTGATGCAACGATTTTGAAACATCATGGCTGATATCACTGATAGCATATGTCGCCCTCTTGGTTCCGTATTCAGTCCTGCGGCTGCTCGAGATATCTGGCTTTTTCGTGCCATTCCAGGCCTTGGTCTTTGCGGCGGTTTGTTGGTTCATGCTCGGTGAGTCCGCGGCGCTAGAATCCCACGGGTATGGCCGAGTCCTCAACCGTATCGCAGGTGTCGTAAACGTTGGCCTCTTCTACAACACATTCCGTGTTCTTGGACCGGCGTTCGACGGTCGGTCGCAGACGACCTCGACTCGCAAGGATGGCATGGAATCATGGGGTCCTTCCGCTCTCCTGGACAAAGGCTATGCGTCTTCCTTCCGAAGGTCTGTGAGGGCATCTCGTATGTCGATCCGAGAGAAGGTCACCAAGTTTCACCTGCCTTTGCCCGTTACGACCTCCAAGAAGGATAGCGTCTACTCTGAGCGTGGCCTGCTCTCGTCGTATTCGCAGGGAGGTAACTCGTACGGTGCAACCGGTTATGGCCGTACCCTGTCGAAGCCTCCCAGTCGCAGTATGGACAAAGTGGAAGCCCTTGCATACTCCCGATCATCGCCCAAGCAGATTTCACCTACCGACTATCCCTTCCCAAGGCATATCAGGACCCCATCTTACGAACCGTCACCATTTTCTGCTAGCGGTCGGTCGGCGAGCCACCATCCATCACCATCGGTTGACTCGACCGGGTCTTGGAGTAGCAGCAACTCGTCGTCTCCACTTAGCGGGGGATCAAGTTTGCCCCCGCGCCAGTTGGCCTTGCTGGCGTCGCGTTCCGGATCGCCCAGGATGTCGCCTCCCGCTAGCCGAGAGGGAAGCCCAAGACCGCTACTGCTGGGCCAACTTGGCAAGGACGAGCGGTACTATGTAGACCCAAGAACCCCACCTAGTCCTCCCACTGCTATCTCCAGGTTACGGTGAGGCTCGAACAGTCGATAGATCCTTCTGACTCCGGTTACTACTTGCTTGCACTCGCACTTCCACGCACGTTCCCTGACATTCCACTGTACCTATAGCTATCTCCCCCCGCTCTTTGGGCATTGACTCACACACTCATTCGCTTCGACTCCTACTCATCGTCTTAGTTCTCTTTTTCGTTCTATATTTGCGAGGGTTTGCGCTCACTCTGAGCAGCTAGTTCTGCTCTGGACTCGACTGTATTAGTAGCTTCTGCTATCATTATTCACTTCGAATTCGGTCGAATATGTGCGGGTCCTTGGTCAGTCTTGTGCATACCAAACCCTATGACATCGCGCCAGAGTAGGACGCTGAGTGCTCCAGTTTGCCGTTTAGCGCCAATTAGCGCTCGTCCGTGAGCGCGACTGACGTCAGCAACGGTCTTGGAACACGCGAGAGCCTATGCCTCTGAGACGTTGACGACCACGAACACCAGATTCACTATACCATCATGGTATCTCACTTATCTCGATATATTGACAGGTCCACTCGACGAATTCTCGAGGGCGTGTCTAACGGTACGTGCACGACTGGGACATATCTAACTCGGCGTACCCTCCGGCGTTGGAACTGTCGCTGACATGTCGTTCTACCACCCGTAGTGGTCCTAATGAAGGGCGCTGATATCCCTTCGCGCGCACCACGGACACTCTTCACATTCAACTCGCGAGATGACGTTAGCCAGTACGCTACGGGCTGCGACGGCGACATCGGCGGAAACTCAACGGTGCACCTGGACTTGGACGAGAACCCGGAACACAATGCGACGATCGGGAAGAAGGCGACTGGGTTGTTTTGGGGAGAAATGAGGCTCGACGTAAAGCCCGGGTATGCGAACAAGATTCGGGGAGGGTATGCGGGGTTCAGGAATCTGGTGCGTGTGGGGTCCATGCCCAAGTGCTCGGGAGACTTACTTACCAACTCGACGGCTGCGGCTGGTTCTCTCCCTCTTGAATTATTCTTTGCGCGTTTCCCTGGACAGAACAGACCCACAATCTTTGGTGACATCACGGACGACGTGTCGCAGCACGAATACCTCGCGCTGCGCGTTCGTCTGGGCGGTGACCCCCGCACGCGCAACTCTTACTTTGTGAATCTCCAAACCGAGGGCCCCATCTCCACCGACCTCTGGCAACACCGACTGTACTTTAAGCGGAACGACGGGAGGTGGGAGGATGTATTCGTACGTGTCGCAGTCATTCCATTCGGCTTGGTACGCCGGATAAGCTAGGTGTACGCTAACTGTCCCTGTCGTCCAACAGCTTCCTTTCTCGAGCTTCGTACGAACCAACTCTGGGGAGATGTCTGAAGCGCAGATCAAGATGATGCGTGAGCGGATACGGAGTGTTGGGATTTCGATGTTGGGAGGGAACAGTGGGGTGAGTGGAAAGTATGAGCTCGGCATTGACCACATACGCATCGTCAACGAAGAGGATATGACAGACGAGCCGCTAGAGAAAGTCATCGAGAGTGAGCTGCTGCGCGTTCTCTTCGCATCCCCCATGCCACTTACGACGCTCCTTCCACAGAAGAGAAAAGTCCCTCTGGTGAGGTCACCAACGAGAAGAGTGAGCAGTCGTAGCTGCAGAGGTCCAGTCTATTTAGCAGAACTGGGTATCTCCCAAATTCCATTCTGTTCTATATAGTATCCAAAATAATATACACAGTTCCTTATATCCGCCATGGTTCGATTACAGATGCTGTCGGATGCGATGGATGCCTACCAAAAATATGCTGGTAGCTGGGGTAAAAAGGCGATGGGAAAGGAGTAACAGAAGGGAAAGTTTGAGCTCACAAAAGGGAGTCTCATGGAATGACGGTGTTTACAGACCGAGTGTTTTTTGCAAACAACGTACAGAAGGGGAAGAACGTCAATTAGACCCTGTGAGCAGCGAAGACATGAGAAATGTCAATGAGGGACGAAAGCGAGGGGAATGTAATGAGTGAATGAATGATCAAGCATATGCGAAGGCCATAGAAGAGCGAAAACACGAGGCTCGAATAGCAAAGAGAACGGGATGGAAGAGTGGAGCAAAGGGGAGTAGAAACAGTGATCAGGTGGTTGTCCAGTCGGTCAGACGCCTTCTGAGACGATTAGAGAACAACACATCCGGCACAGCAGCCAGCAGCCTCGTCACCGCCATGTCGGTCCTGTCCAGGATATGAGCCCGCAGATGCACCACCGTTGCCCGCGATGCCAGCCTTTTGCGTCTAGAATGGTCCAATGTCAGCATGGCGACGCTTCAATGCCATAAAGACTATGCACCTGATTATACTTGCGGATCTCCCGAACAAGTTGGCTGAAGGCCTCGTCGACGTTAATCCTCTGCTTAGCCGAGGTTTCGATGAACTTGCAGCCAAAGTGCTTGGCGAGATCACGGCCCTCTGGAAGACAAAAGAAATATCAAATTAGGACATGACGTGCTTCGGTGGACAAGGTCATTGTGGAGAGATGGATTCACGTACCGTTCATGCCCACTTGACGCTCGTACTCGAGGTCACACTTGTTGGCCACGACGATGACGGGGAAGGAGTCCTGGTCCTTCACTCGGAGGATCTGCTGGTGGAAGATACTGATTTCCTCGAACGAGTTGCGGGACGTAATGGAGTAGACGAGCAAGAAGCCCTCGCCCGTCCTCATGTACTGCTCCCGCATGGCGCTGGAAGGACACAAGGAACACAAAAGATTAGCAAACCCATATCAGGCCACGAAGGGAAACCGTGGGGCGCACCCATATTCCTCCTGACCAGCAGTGTCGAGGACATCGAGCAGAGCAACTTCGTCGTCGATTACACACTGCTTGCGGTACGAGTCTTGAGGGTTGGGACAGTTAGATTCCTGTCGCTGGTATCAGGGGTGTGTACTCACCCTCAATCGTGGGGTCGTACTCGTCCACGAAGTGTGACTGGATGAACTGGATCGTCAAGGCAGACTTTCCAACACCTGAGCACGTCCAATTTCAGTGTGTCGTTCTAGAACACAGATATTGTCCCGTACCTCCTCCACCGACCACAACCAACTTGTACTCCCTCAAGAACTGAGCCTGCACACGAGAGCAGGTTGTCAGTCGTTACACCCCGAGATCTAGGGAAGGTCCTACACACCCTAGCAGCCATTATCGAACCAGATATTCAGGGGTTTGAAGACAAGACCGGGAAGACGAAGAAGGGGAACGTCGCGCAAGGAGAAGGGCGGGGGAGGGGAAGGGACCGTGTGGGACTGACTGCCAACGAGAACGATATTCGGGCGATATAACGCTGCAACAGTTTCAATCTCCGCTCGACCCGGCAGGGGCACTGATCTCTCCCACCTCCCTACTCTTGATGACAGGAACAGCACTGCCTTGAACACCCAGAATCAGGTCGATAGCATTCAATTGAGCCTCCTTGACACCCCCGAATTTTGTTGAACAGCAAAAGCGCCTCTGCAGAGGAATACTTGTCTCGACCACGAGGCCTGACTCGCCATCATAACATCACCATATGGCAGATCGAAGAACGTTCTCCTCAAGTTCTCGGAGACTCGGATGATAACACACTACCGTACAAGCTCACTCGCAAGGTCTTCTGAAGGCGAAGATGGAAACAGTAAGCCTCTGAACCAACCCAACTACACTCCCATTTGGTCTACTCGGTTTTGATGCCCAGCTCAAGGCCACAGGGGTTACAAGGGCTTTCCGTATTCCTGGTCTCTTACCATTTCTTGCAGACCTGCGCCATGGAAGGGCAGCTTCGATTTACACCAAGCTACGGCTTCTCTTTGGTTTGGCCGGATTTAATTATAACTGTAGGACATGGCTCTTGCATTCTCGTTCAGCGACCAAGTGAACAATTCGTAGAGTCTTGACCGCTGTCCGTCTGCCTCCTTGTCCTCTCGAATATGCCTACCAGACATTAGGCATGATTATCATGGAATATGGTGCAGCGGAAGACTCACTCGTAATGAATCAGAGCACCTATGATTTGGAATGGGGATATTTCTGCCTCAGGATGAGAAGTCGCAACGCGGACCATGCGTGCTAATATATGGATCCTCTCGATCCCATAGAAGAACAGGGCACCGACAAGGAAGACACCAGACTTCTTCTTCGCATATTCGTCCAGGTACCCGCCCAGCCTCTCCTCGCGGAACTTGTACAGAGGGCCACGCTCCCTGAAATCTGGGATGGACACAGTTTTGATGTCGTAAGGGTTCACCGAGGCATCGAAGATGGGGATATGGCGCGAACCCCTGGACGTGAAGTTCGAGATGAGGAATGCCCGAGACTTGCTTGCGAGATGTTCAACGATGGAGAAATAGTAATTCCTGAAGCTATATCGGATCCATAGCTGCATTGATTTGCGGTCTATGAGCAAGATGGGCCCATGTCAGCTACGGACGGGGTTCGCAGAAAGCGTGGACTAACGGGAATACTCTTGGGAGGCACCTTGACACTCTTTCCGGTGATAGGTAACCCAATCTTCTCTCTGACATTCCTTCGAGCAGTAGGCTGCGGAGCGACAGTTCGAACACGTTTGAGAAACGGGTTTGTTGCCCCTAGATGCATCGCGACTCGAGGAATGCTATGGAACTCCTCAGTAACGACACCCCAATATACAGCACGGTGATTAGGCGCTTACCAAGAGGTTGTCGCACAACTTTCGCTTCGCCGTCTGCTTCCACCGACCATGTGTGCATTCATTGTTTCTGTGATATGCCTCACAGATATTCGAAATAGCCCTGGCAGTTTGACTCGATCTGTGTGCGGCGCGCTCGATGAGGGCAGCTGTGGGATAGAATTCTTCCATAGGGCCGTGCATGGCCGCAAGTAGGGGTGGATAGGAGGAGTAGACGGCGTAGAGATTCAAAGAGGTTGTTACCCTCGAAAATTCGCTGCTATTTAAAGGGAGGTATGACAGAATGCGCAATGTCGTTCCGAGAATATTGCCGCGAGCGAGCCACACTAACTTGGGAAGCAGTGCCGGCTCGACGGTCAACGCCCAGTTGAGCAGGAGTCCAATGGTGTCTGCGATCTTTTGCCATTCCGAGTTGCTGAGGGGCCGTGACTCGCCGTCCTTGGCCACACCCCATAACACGTCGGCGTATATCCGTAGAAACCCTGCATCCAGGAGCGCGTTCATGACCATGTTGTTGTACGCGAAGTCGAGCGTGATCCCAATCATGCGGGATGTGAAGCAGAGGGTCCAATGAGCGCTTATTTCACCTTCGTCATATAGACCTTTCACTTTCACAACGCGTGAAATAAGCGACTCGACGAGGACATCGAGGGGAAGGAGGTCGTCGGCGATCATTTTTAACAGCAATTTCTCTCGAATAGCCTCGTCCTCTGTACAACGGCGGACGATTGTCAAAATGGGACAAATGCCATCGTCGAAACCGTCTTTGGCTATGACGATTGGTGTGCCGTCAGTGTCACGGCAATTCCAGGTTATGATGAACAGTTCCAGGGAACCAGGGGAGCGGCGAAGGTCGAAGCGCGTGCCCTCGTATACCTTGGCGATGCTCATAAGGTTGATCACAGGCATCTTCATCACTGTAATGGGATCGAGCAGAAGGAAGTCGAAGAGGTGCGTTCCGGTTTGGAGGAAGAAGACAAACCAGTCCACTAGAACATCCCAGTACTTTTGGATCAACGTCCCAGATTGCTCCAGTAGTTTGGGTTGATTCTCAGTGCAGCGGCACTGGTCCTCCATGACCTGCAACCCCAGCGCGGCGAATCTCGCGCGCGCCACCGGGTCGGGCACCCTAGTTAGGAGCTCTTCCCGCGTCGGAACGCGGCAATTCTTCAGAGATTGCAGGACGACCTTCAGAACTGCGCTGTCTGGCTTTCCGTGGGTAGCTTCCTGAATCTGGTGCATGTGCTCAAAGGATCCCTTTTTGGCCTGCTCAAAAACCTATTGAATGACAGGACAAGATCGTGCGATGGACAGATGATTAGCATCTGAACACAGCATCGATTCTTCGCAGCGAACACACCTTTGGGAGATTCCTTGGGCTTAGGATAAAGGCGAGTTGGGCTGGTGTGCGAGGAGGTGGCTTGATAATGGGATTATCCTTTGAAGGCATCGGAACCGCTCTGTCGTTGGAAGGGAGGTTGGGAGTTGAATTTGGGGGCTAGCGCCGAAGCTGTGAGGGTTGGGAAGGAAAGAACACGCGTCGTGGACCTGTACTAGGATTCTGAGTAAAGCTGTGTTTAACTATGCATGCTGATATACATAACCAAACCGGCCAAGCTTCCGCAATCACGCATAGGCTCCGTCGGGGCAGCCTTTGTTTGGAGGATCTACAAATGGGAGGATCGACTCATCAAGACCAGACTGAGAACTGCTGGTACTGCCTCGATCTTATCTGCCTTCTTAGCGAGCTGGTCCCCTGCAGGGGAGTGCATGGGGTTGGGAATCCTTGCCTACTAAATTGAAGGGATGTGCGTAAGGGATGCGATGCTGATTTGAAGCTGTAACCTAAGGGCGGAGTCGGGCGTAGAAGGGAAAACGTCGAGAAGTGGGCTCACAAAGCAGAGTGGAACGAGGTGGATGACGCGTTCTGGGTCTGTAGATTAATTAATGATAGAGCACGCCTTTGCCTGCTGCTGCACCAGGCCATTCCAATTGTCGTCATTGGGAATAATTTTTGTGAACATACACACTCGCCGTCCCTGCTACTTAGGTCAAACCTATAGGGGACAACGTCACAACGAACCATGGGCAAGCACTTGGGAGGCCACATGGGGCGAGGCCATTGAGGGCTTGAAGTCTCTGTGGGGGTCCTGTCGTTCAATAGTTCGAACCCCGTTGCCGATGTGATCATCCCAGCCTGAACCAAACCAGAGAATCGGAGCACTTTGGGGAGAGAGTAGTCCGTGGAGAACGCGAGGTGACTCATAGCCCAGGAAGTGCTGTGCGTCCTACATCATCGCGGCCTACTCCAGCCCAAGCATTGTCCCAAGGACTCCGATGCAAAGGGCGGTTCGCGAGGTGGACAGAGTGCAGGGACGAAGCTGAGGTATGAAACAGAGACTGGGTTGCGACGATGCTGAGGAGGTCGGCAATTTGGAGAAATATCCAGATACGGCGTTCGCGTGCGTATGTCCGTGGTATATTGAAACAGGGGAGAGGCGTTGGGAGGCGAGGGGAAATGCGGGGCCAGGAATGACTGTGACTGTTGGGGTGAACTTCGAGCCGTCGAGCCGTGAGAACAGGGGCTTCGCACAGGATGCTGATGATCTTCACCTTGTTCCTGGACCACGACCATCTCCCATCCAATTCCAATGCCGCAATCAAATAGCCAGAGGCTGTTCCTGAGCGCTTGCAGACAATGTCCTCCGACCGAGTGCGAGTCATAGCCTGGGTACTGCGAAGGAGGTGTCGCCTTCAAGGTCGCCAGGTTTCAAGGGTCCGTGGTCGTCAGGGTGAATTGCTTTGCACAATCCCCACTTTTGGCACGCCATTCGCCTCGGTCAGCCTCAGGGTTCCCTGGAGAAACTCATTTCGTAAAATGACTTTCGGCATGGCCGTCACGCTACTTGAGCTAAATGGAATGTCTTGTTTTGTAGCCAATCGCGTGGATGATGGCGTTCGCGGAGGAGCGCTTTGAGGTAAGCAGCTCTTCGATGAAATAATAGCTATACTATTTTACAAGATCCTGACGCGTCTCTGAAGCCAGAAAGACTGTTTTTCAATATTTAAGCTCAAGACCAATCTGAACCCCTCTTGCCTCTGTCCTCTCACCTCTAAGCGTTCGCGCTGCAGAACCGAATGGTGCATCGCTTCTCCTCGCGCCGAGTCCGCAGCGCAATGTTCGATCGAAGAGCGTAGGCAAGCGCGGTTGTTTCATCCACCTCGAACCGGAGCGTTTTTGCAGCATGCACTTCGCTGCTGGTCGTGAAACAGCGTCGCTACCATACCTTTCCGACCTTTGGCTCGAGCAGTTTGTATAATATAAACGGTGGAACTGGAACTTGTAAGTTTCCCCAACCAAGTGTAATCACTGACATGCAACGCACTAACCTCTACGCTCGCCATTCGTCTTCTTCGATATCCCTTGCATCCTCCAGTGACCACGACTTCCTTTCTCAGTCAAGCAGTAGTGAAAGCTCGTCGGGGGACCGTCCCTTCAGTAGGCGGAGTTCTAGGAAGAGAGGAAAGAAAAAGCAACCCTTATCGTACCTGAAGACGGACCTTGAAGCACACCCGCCACGATCCGGTTCGTTGTCACCGAACTCTGTCCTTCACCATTTCTGTTCCCCGTCACATCCACCTTCAACCCCATGGAATCCCCCGCCAACGAATGTGTCAACTTCTCAGCCGATTGCCACTACCCCGGTCCCCGAATCCCCCACCACGAGTCCCGTGTCGCGATGGGATGAACTGGAGGTCCGCGTACGCACTATCAAGGAGTCGGGGTATCCCCATGCCTTTACCGAAGCTGGGCGGCAATTGTTCCTCCTCCTGGACTCCGACATCCTGGCCACGCGCAGACCCTACAGACGTTTCCTCCAGTATACCGGGCAACGGGCCCAGTTGCTGGTCAGCGCTCTTCAATGGGTGTGTGCTCCGCCTCATATCATTAAGAACATAAGTCTAATTCCACGCTTGAATCAGATTCTGCAGTTCCATCCGTCATTGGCTGGCTCTCAGAGGAGAAAGTTCTTGAAGGCGCTTCTTCGCCTGGCACAGAGGAATCGGATGTTTCCCGAGGTTTATCGTATGCGGGATGTTGGAATTGGGGAAGTTGTCTACCAAAGTTCAGGTGTCGATATCTACCGCGGTACTCATCAGGGACGTGTGGTGTGCCTCAAGAAATATCGCACCGTCAACGAAAGGAACCGGGGCGAGATCACCGAGGTGTGCAATCTGTTTAATGGTTGTTTAAGCCTGGTTAACGTTCTAAATTACCAGATGTGGATTAAGGAAGCCATTCTTTGGTTCAACCACCACCACGCGGGAATCATACCGTTTGAAGGCGTCCTCCAAGTTGGACCCTCTTCCGAATCGACATACCTTATTTCCCCGTTCCTCGAGTACGGAACCGTCCCGAAGTTCCTCCATTCATATCCAGATGTTGACCGCCGGTTGCTGGTACGCTTCGCCACCTGACTCGTTGATTAACCTCGAGGAGCTTATGTCCTCTACGCAGATTCAGGACGTCTTCGGTGCCGTCGCTTTCCTCCATGAAAGCAATGTTGTGCACGGCGATATCAAGGGATGCAACGTCCTTGTCGACCAATCGGGTCGAGCTGTCCTGGCGGACTTGGGCCAGTCCCGTCTTAGCGACGGCGATCTGCTCACCTGGACTTCGATTCAAACGACCAGCTTGTCTGCGGGGACCCTTCCATTCCTCGCCCCAGAACTCTTACGGGCTCACCAAACCATCACCGCCCCCACTACCGCGAGCGATGTGTACGCTTTGGGTTGTTTTACCTACGAGGTGAGTACTATCGCACCCCTCTTCTCTGTAACACTTGCTGTGAACTTGTTTCCTCACCAAACCCCCACAGGTCTTCACCGGTCTCGCCCCGTTTGGGGAGATAATTCGCGGACTCCGCTATGCTGCTGCTGCACATCAGATGGTCACACATGTGGGGGTGTATGGGAGACACCCATCGAAGCCTCCCTCTGGCAGCGCCCCTTATCTAAGGTTTGGGTTGACCGAAGACATCTGGTCGATGATGGAAAGCTGCTGGAATTTCGAAGCGAGGATTCGGCCGACCGCCAACCAACTCCTTCAGCAGTGGCCCTTTCTGACAAAGCTGGTGGATAGCCGTCCAGGTATCCTCGAGGATTAATACCCACTAGATTGGTGCACCCTGCTTCTTCCAATTACTTCCTCCCGTTCCATCCATCATTCCCCTCCGATATATCTAATGTATCCTTTTCTTATACATATCTATCTTTTCTTTCTGCTTCGTTTCCTTCATCGGTCCCACTACCTGGCTCCCCACCGCGTGCCATCCTGCCCTCATGTCGACCCTCTTTTCACGTCTCGTTTAGTTCGGGTCTGTCTGGAATTGGCCCTCGGTCAGTGGCGTCACCCACGGGAGACAGGGTAAGTACGTGACCTGTTGGCCGTTTACACCGCGTCCCAAGATGGTAAGTCCACAACATCCTTCTTCTCCCACTTACCACAACCTCACGTCATCCTGTCCTCTTTCACATCCAGGTTCCTTGCATGCGACTTCCCGTCAACTCAGGAACGGGGGTGCTAGCGAACGGCCACTTACCGAGTAAGAGGGTTGTCGCGCTTATTACCCCCATTCTGTCAGACCCCTCAACATGCTGCCGAGGTCAGCAACTCTGCACGGGACCGGGGGTTGCACAACCGGAGCGTCCCTAAGACTCGCGTCGTACAATAGAAGGACTATTCACCGGCTACGCGAATTCGGGCAGGACGTACCCGAAGGCCCCAGGATTTAAGCTTCCTAGATGAAGTAAGTCTCCTGATCTGCGTCATTCAATCCCTTGCATGCTGAACCACAATCGCATTCGCGATTAGCTGGCTTTGACGATTTCAATGGCAGCCAGGTACTCAAGGTATGACTTGGCGATCGCCACTGCCTCGGGCGAAAGCAACGAGAAAACAACGTGTGGGGTGTATTCACACCTTCCCCTTCTTGTTGGGTCCTCAACGTCTGGGTCCACGGAAAAGAAATTTGTCCAGGTCAGCACTAAACTCTTTCGAATTGCCTTAACGGACTTGACGCAACGCGCCTTCGTGCAGGCGCAGGCGAGGCGCTCCCTGGCGATGCCTGCTTCAGGTTCCATGAAGCTCTGGACGAACATTTAGTTGTTCACACCCCCGCCGCACACAAAGCCTGGTACATAATCAGCGTTCCGGGGAGCCCCTATGCTACACCCCTCAACTTCCCCCACCATCATGCCTCCGTTTCTTCGACATTTCGATGTTCCCGCCTCCACTATGGGCTCAGGTAGCTCGCCATCAAGGGGACGGAAGACCAAGGCCAGTCGCCCACCCTTGAAACGGTTGAACACTGCCGCGGGTTCGTTCCCTCGCCCATCGAAGCCAGGTTCGCTGTCGCCCGATTCCTTACTTTCGGTGTTCTGCTCTTCCGACTCCTCTACACCGTCCCTCATACGGGAAGTCCCAATCGGAGTCCTGCCCCCCATTCAATTACAGTCATCAGTTTCCATCCAGTCCCCAGTCGTTCCTGGTCGACGCTCGCGCTGGGACGACCTTGAAGCAGGCGTGTGCGCCCTCGACGCTTCTGGCAATCAGAATGCGTTCGGGGATTTCGCGTACGACCTCTTTCGCCTACTCAACTCCGATATCCTGGCGACGCGGAAGACGTACCGAAGGTTTTTGCAATACCGTGGCCTCATGGCCCAGTTATTGATCGACGCGCTTCAATGGGTTGGTCCTGGATTTGTTTTCAACTGAATCACGACACTTACACACTCCACAAAAGATGCTCCGATTCCACCCGTCACTTGACGGAGGCAAGCGGCGGAAGCTTATGCAAGCTCTTATTCGGCTTGCCAGACGTGCGAAGATGCTCCCAAGGAGTTATCTTCTCGAGGGCGTGTCCATTGGTGAAGTCATGTTCCAAACGACGAGCGTAGACATCCACCGGGGGGTCCACAGAGAGCGTCAGGTCTGCCTGAAGAAATATCGGGGTTGCACCCAGAGTAGGAGCCAACCGCTCGACGGGCAGGACTTAGATCGTATGACTGAGGTGAGTAGCGTCTGTCATGGAATTTGCGCCACAACTCAACGCCCACTGTCAGATGTCCATCAGGGAGGCTATCGTTTGGGCAAATTGCGACCACCCTGGCCTTCTCCCTTTCGAAGGGACCCTCCTGGCGGACGGTGACCCCGAGAGGGTGTACTTGGTCTCCCCATTCCTTGAGTTTGGGACTGTTTTGAGCTTTCTCGTTGCCAACCCTGACGTCGACCGGCGCCTGCTAGTACGCGTTTCTCTGTGTTCGTCCCAATATCACGCACGCTGACTTTGCGCAGGTCCGCGACATCGTTCGGGCTGTTGCGTACCTCCACGGCAATAGCATAGTCCACGGCGACATCAAAGGCGACAATGTGCTCGCGGATGCCACAGGCCGGGCTGTTCTTGCAGACTTAGGTCTCTCTCGTCTCAGTGACGTCGAGCTTCTCACTTGGATGTCAATCCAAACGTCCAGTCCATCGCTTGGCACTCTTCCTTGGCTCGCCCCCGAAATACTCGGGCAAATCAGGGCGCAGCAACCCGTCTGTCCGACCCCAGCCAGCGATGTATACGCCCTGGGATGCCTGATCTACGAAGTGCGTCCAGGTTTGTTACCCGCTGCGCTATCGACGGGTACTAATAATTCATTCAGATCTTCACAGGCAATGCCCCCTTCCACGAAATATCCCGCGGATACCATTATGTCTCAGCCCACTATCGGATCTCGACCGAAGTGCTGCACGGTAGACGCCCATCTAAGCCCACACCCAATACCCTCCCTTACCTCCAGCATGGGCTGTCAGAAGATATTTGGGCAGTAATGGAGGAGTGTTGGAATCGCGACGTGAAGGCCAGGCCTACTGTTCATCAACTGCTTCAGAAGCCATGCTTTATGAACCTCGCGGATCATCGTCCCATCATGGAGGATTCCTAGGAAGGGGACTGCGTCCTCAAGTCTAGTGAAGCTCCGAGCTCGTCATGTACTGAGGCGTCCGCACCGTACCTCCGACCTGTTTCTGCGTCAACTACCCACGCTTTGATTCGATGGCAACTAACTTGCTCATTCCCCGTCCCTTCCTCTCGGTCATTCAACTACGTGTCTACTTGTGACGTCTTCCCTCTCCTTTCTTTTCATTTTTGAGCCATGTCGCGCTAGCACGCTTGACATGCATCTACTGGTATTACTATGGCCCTAGAGGCCTAGTGTCTACAACCACAAGGGAACTGGTTTTTCTCCTGTCGCCTAAATAATATATATCGTATGTATCGAGCACATATCTCCGCTTTTATTTTCTTATCTATTTATATCGCCTTCATGAATTTCCAATGTTCAATGCTCGTCGATTTGGCGGAAGTTTCGGCACCGAAGGGGCCTCCCCCTCATATCCTTTTTACAAACGTCGCGGTTAACTCGTAGTCACCCCGTGAATGCACGACTCGATCTGTGGCCAGACGTGATCCTTCAAGCAGATGACTTGTGTTTTGCATAAATCATCCCCGGCACTTCGGTATGGCAAATAAGCGCCGGAGACAAATAGTAACAAATAAAGCATCGACTCGGAGTTTCTTGGGCAAGGAATCTCGGAGTGGCCCAACAATTAGTCCACACCTATGACCCTGAAGTACTCTTATACATGCTGGGTGGATGTGATGCTCGATGCTCGAGGGCCACCAAGGTTCAGTCGTTCGAGCTTCACGAGAGACCACTGATGTTCGGGTTTTCACGAATGGCCCATCAAGGGGCAGGGTATTGTAATGAGAGAGGGTGTTTAGAATATACATCCACAAGATAATGTCCATGAGCTCCTTACACGCAGGTCACCTACTCCAGTCCTCGCAGAGAGGTCGGAGGCTAACAAGAGTGGACCACAACTTTGAGGACTCGGAAGGCTCCCTCTTCGGTACTCGAATACAAAAACCCACTCCAGTCAACCGCGTATATCTCAGGGCGGTTGTCCGGCCCTGGGAATATCTGCTCCTCCTTTCCAATACCCTTGTGCAAGTAGGAGTGACTCCCCATGCACCGGAGCATGCACGAGAAGGGATAAAGTCTGGGCCGGCCATCAATAAGTACAACTTGTTGTAAGCAGCGAACGCGGCGGATGCGGTGTGGTAGTAAGGAGGAGAGGTGCTCAGATCAGAGCGGCGTGTTTTTGAGGTTAGTATTGGGGGAAAGTGGTGCATTTTCGGTCGAGAGACCATGGCCTTCGCACGGTCGGTGCTGTTGGTGTGGTACGATGCGGTTGATCATAGGCGAGGGCATTGTAGAACTAGAGCTATCCGATGACGATAAACGGAGATGGCCCTCGACCATCCAGGGCTGCGTAACGGCCTTATATCGTCATCCTCAGTTGCAGGGGCGGCCAGTGTGAGCCCCAAGAATATCTATGTCAAAGGCTCGGGAGGGAGGGAGGAGATTTGGTCGTGTCGCGATCAGTAGATCCTGACACCTCACAACTAGTATTTCCTACTCAATATCTACGACTTGGTTGTCAAATTTTGGCGAAGGTCAAGGTTTGCCGGTTCGCCAAGAAGCTTCTGCCTTTCTCCAACGAGCGGGAGGGTGAAGACGTCAATTGGGGATTTCCGAGTCGTCCTCAGATGTTCAGGGAGGTCGTCCACGTAGTGTGTCAGGGACGAGTTCATAGGGGCCACCTGACTAGGGTAATGGTCCGCATTATAGAAACATTCGCGGAGTCGCGTGCTTTGAGGTGCAGAAGGTTCACTGAAGGGAGGAGAGTTCCGAATTAGGCCTGAACGTCGCACGTTCTTCCCACGGTCCTGGCTTCATGCAGCTGCGGTTGCCTGGGGAGCTGGCTGCGCCGGTTCGATGATTACTACACTCTGGCCACACCCCATGATCTCCAAAATCCCAGCGAGCCCGATTTAGAAGCCTGTGTGCCACACGCTTGTCCTCGTTTCCCAGTGTCCTGCGGAACGTTGGTCTCAAGGAAACGCTCGAAAGCTTAGATAAGGTCACAACGAGGCGCCGGTATGCTGACCTCCTTGCCACATCCTCAGAAGTCCGGTTCGCACTTTCACATTCTTTGATCGGCCCACTAACACCAACCAGAAGGCGTTCCTGTTGGAGGTGCAGAGGAAGCGCCGAGCCGGAGGATCTGGAGCTACCTCACTTATACCTGACTCCACCGCTCTGCCCGACTCAGCCAGGCTCCATTTGGGGAAAGTCCGGGTTGACCATATGGCGTCCCCTCCAAAGACTTTGAATACCGACTACCTAAACCTGTTCGTGCTGCAGACACGGATCGGAAGAGGTAAAGAGCACGGCGCTTAGCGTTGTCAGGAGTCACCGGACTCAGCGCGAGAAAGGCACATACCAAGGACGTCTCATATGTCCAACCGCCGTACTGACCTGCGATTTTACCGGGCCTACTCTCTGACCGGCGGATTGTAATCAAAGTGTCATACCAAGCTCGAACCCGTCCACTGGGTGACTTGCCATAAGACTTTTTGAATATATCTGAATAGATTCAGAGTAAATCGGGGCCTGTAGACCTCCCAAGCCGACATGCCGGGACATGGGCGCTGAAATTTTGATGGGAGAGGGTCTGAATAAAACGGAATCTATTCAGAGGGTCAGGACCCCCCGAATAGATTCTGAGGCGCTCGAATAAACCCTGAACTGCCTTATTTGTACTTAGATCCTCTCACGAGCCCTCCATGACCGGCATTCGTGAGAGTGAGTCTCGATGTTGCTTCAGCGCGGCCTCAGCGACTCCTCCCTGAGCATACGCCCATGCCCATTGGCGGTCTTTCCTACCTCGCTGATTAACACTGAAGTGCGACCAAGGTATTTCACGATGTTCCCTGAGAGATCAGGGCACCTGCACCTGCCATCCAATAGCCAAACCAACAGTGCTACTGGCCCCTCTAAGGGAGACCACCGACGGTCAAAGCGCTGAGGTTGAAGGTCCGAAGGGAAATGACACGAGTGACCCCTCATCGAGGAGTAGGGCTACCCAAGAAGCAATAACACTTGAGTCAAGTGCCTGCAAGTGGTGAACCTAGGCTGGGGCACGGCGCCAAACCATCTATTCGAGATTTAATCTGGTTGGATACCCCGGCGCTTATGGTTTACTCAGCTGAGTATTATAATCGAACTTCGAACTCCGATGACAGGCCCAGATAATGCGGAAACATATTTTAATCTTATGGCAAGTCACCCACTAGTGCTGTAACAAAGTCACCCCAAATGCCACCCCGCACGACTCCTGCATTCCTGCGAAGGCCGGGTCGGCGTTCGGAGCGAGATGGAAGGGGCATGGCCTCGGTCGACGCTGGTAACTCTATCTTGCCACATGTCGAGTGGGAAACTATGTTTCGCCCGAGCCCCACACGGGAGAACCATCCCTCGAACAGGCTCGCCAGAAGATGCAACCCTAAAATTGGTTCGCCTCACCGTCTCATGATTGGAATTTGCGGACCTTCTGGACGGTATCGTTGCGGCATTGGGTATCAAGCTGCTGCTGACCGGTACGTTTCTTATTGTATGTCCGCTTTCATTGAACCTTATTTCTCGTCAATCTAAAGGTTGACATCGCGCATATGAATTCGAACCTCGGCCGATCGAGGGTACCACGCCCCAAGTACCTCCTTCTATGCCAACAAGACTGTGGTAGGGAATGACCGTCTTGCGATGGCAAAATACACCCTCCTATCACACCCCCACTTATGCCTCAGCGTACGTTGATCATGCTTCGAGAGCGCCCTCGCGTGTGGGCTGCTGAAATGGTGTAGACGCCAAGCGCGCCCGGGCCACGCCCATCCAGGACACGTTGAAGACAATCTACTTCGGTGTCGCCTATCGGATCTCAGTGGAGCATTGCTGTGAAGACGCCTATCGAGGCCTCAAGATTCGATAAGAACGTTATCGCTGACGTGAGTTGACACACGATATATAGCTGATTCGGAAGGAGCGTTCGCACCCCCCAGGCAGGGGTTTAGCAAGGAAGTACCCCTCTTGATACGGAACTTATGGATAGGTGTCCAAGCGTCCAGGGAATCTAGTCCGATTCGAGGTCTGCACTGCACCCGACGTTCTCCTGTGCCCTCTGAATTTTAATATGTCTTTTTCGTGCATTTCCCCCTTTTTTCAGAGATATTTTATGGGTTTTTTTGCAGCATTTACCACTCTTGCTCGCCCACAGCCATCGATCCAGGCCACTAGAATAAACCAGAGGGGTGGCGTTTATCAAGCGGGGAGGTGCGTGATCTATGGACACTGGAATGCGGTCCCAACTTGGCAAGTGCTTGGTGCAAGCGGACGTTTCTCATGACATCCACAGCCTCACAAATGGTGGATCTTTGCCGGTTACCCCTCACTCACTGTACTTTTCTCCTCAGAACCCGATTGAAATGAGGGTACAAGACAAGATGACCCACATGTGAGTGAAACGGGGTTGCGCCGCTCTGCCAATGTAATTCGCCGACTGACATGGAGCTCCTAGGCCTGACCCCTGATGCAAAGAAATGGCCCACCATGACGAAGGATGCTCGGCGACTTAGGGCATTGAATTCCCTTCGATCTCGCAGATATGGGGTGCATGCATCCCGTAGTTATGTCTTCTTCTTCAGTTGTCTGGTTGCGGATCTAGTGAAGGGCGCCATAGCGGTATGGCGTTTACTCCCGACTTCTAATGTGCGCAACTCAACTCACCACAGGTGATTCGACGCCGCTTGGATGCCACGACTCTGAAAATTTTGATGGCCAGAAGGAGTTCGGGGGGGGGGGACATCCTGTTTGTGAGGATCGAGCTAGGGATGGACGATATCCAACTGGGAACTAGGTTCGTCTCTTCAAATTAAATTGCTCGAAAAGACAAGAAAAGGACGAAAAATATTGTCCAGATCAACCAGGCTTGTCAGGGGGGGTTAAGCCTGCTGCTACCAGATTCAATACAATGCGGTGCGAAGTCCAGGCGGTGAAGGCCACCGAAGCTGTTGCCTGACCCTACTTCATGGGATTGACCCCCCGTTTTTAGTCACAACGTCGTAATCTGTAGGCTGACTTGGTATAAAGGCAGCCTCCCGGGACTTCCTTTCGATAGTTCATCCCATTCTCACAATGTCCCCACAATATGGAGGCGCTCCCCTTGTTGCCGGAGGGAAAGACAAGAACCCCTGCAGCAGGAAGCAGAAGAAAAGAGCCAACCGCCCACCCTTGAAGCGTCTGCACATCGACATAAGGGGCGCCGTCCATCCATCACATCCGGGCTTCATGTCTCCAAACTCCCTTCTCTCCCACTTCTGTTCCTCGGACTCGTCTACGTCATCTCAAACCTCGGACCCTGGGTCCCCCCAACCTCTTTCCTCGCAATTGGCCCCTTCACTCGCTGTCGGCAGAGTCTATTCGCCGACCTTGTCTGGTCGCCGCTCCCCATGGGATGACCTTGAAGATAGAGTGCTCGCTGCCGACGCTGCAGGTTACCCGCACAAATTTGACGATGATGCATACGCCCTTTTCCAGCTCCTGGATTCCGAAATCTTATCAACACGGAAGGCATATCGCAAGCTGCTACACTACAAGGGTAGGATGGCCCAGTTACTCATCGACGCTTTGCAATGGGTATGTGCTTGGCTCGTGCCCCGTGCCGATTGTTCAATCCTAATTCCGACTGACATAGATCCTCCACGTTCACTCGTCGTTCGAACCCAGTCGAAAGCGGAAGTTCATGCAAGCCCTTATACGTCTTGCTAGGCGGAGCAGCATGCTTCCGAGGGCCTACTTGCTTCAAGTTGAAGATATCGACGTTGGCAGTGTCATGTTTCAGAGCATGAGTGTCGACATCTACCGAGGAACCCACCGAGGGCATCCGGTATGCCTCAAGAAGTACCGCGGTTGCAACAGGAGTCGGAACCGACTGGACGCCAGCCCAGGTCAACCACAGATGACCGAGGTAAGCGCCTTTTTTGTTGCGGGGGCCTGGCGCTAAACCCCCTCACAAGATATCTATACGTGAAGCTATTCTTTGGGCCAACTGCCGCCATCCGGGCTTGTTGCCCTTTGAAGGCGTCTACCGGGCCAATGAGGGTGTCGAGACGACTCATCTAGTTTCCCCGTTCCTCCAATCGGGGACGATCGTAGATCACCTCGAGGCAAACCCTGACGGCGTGGACCGACGGCTGTTGGTGCGTATCTGAGATACCCCTCTGGGTTCAAATTGTGACGGCCACATTCCATAGGTCCGAGATGTCTTACGGACTATGGCATATCTACACGCCAACAATATCGTTCACGGGGACATCAAAGGTTGCAATGTCCTGGTCGACGACACAGGGCACGCAGTTCTCGCCGACCTAGGCTTATCCCGCCTTAACGATGAGGAATTGCTCACCTGGATGTCCGTTCAAACGTCCAGCCCGTCGGCAGGGACACTTCCTTGGCTCGCTCCTGAGATACTCGGCCTCATCAAAGCTCAACAGCCTGTTGCCCCCACCGCAGCCAGCGATGTGTATGCACTGGGATGCCTGATCTACGAGGTATGCCGCCCTTCCAACCTGCCCGTCCCTTCTCCATATTTCGGGTCCTAACGTATCTCACCCTTAGGTATTTACAGGGCAATCCCCATTTCACGAACTAGCCCGTGGGTGCCACTACGTTGGGGCCCACTACCGCATCTCCACGGAGGTCCTACACGGGAAGCGTCCGTTGAAGCCAGCGCCTAACACCGATCCTTATCTCCGTTATGGACTGACGGAAGATATTTGGAAAATGATGGAGGCCTGCTGGGAGCGCGACGTGAAAGCTCGTCCGACAGTCCACGAACTCCTCAAGACGCCTTGCATGCTCTCTCTTGTGGACCACCGTCCGATTATGGAGGATTGAGTCGTTATGAAACCTTGTTTCGGTCCTCTGGCCGGACAGTGCCAGTGGTAAACCTTTAGATCTATGTTCGCACGCGTTAGCCTTGTATTGTAAAGCTGCCCTATTTCTCTTCAATATTTCAAATGACGTGTAATATCTTCCTATGCCTTGGTTATGTTCCGGCAGCACACTCCGCCTCGCATCCGGGGTTTAGCACATGTCGCTGCTACGTCTCTTCTTTGTGTAGGGCTTTTGTAGTATAGTTTCTTTGGGCCTTCAACCGTTTTTGAGAGAAAGTACGCCACCTAAGCAGACCGCGCTACAAATAACTGGGTTTCCTGGGACAGGGGCATAGCATCAACCTGACCCTGCACGCGTTTTCAGAATAAGCGCCCGTGACAAACAAGGACACACAAAGGCCGTGTCCTTCCAGAAAAGACCTTGGCCCTCCTTGCGGACACTTCCGGCACGCCAGCGAGAACTTGAAGCAGTCGAAGCATCTCTTTTGAAAGGTCGTACCACTACTCTTCTTCACTGGAGAAGTTTACCTCCCCATCCCATTCTACGAAAGCGTTCCTGAAACCGGACAAGTTCGAATAGTCGCTCCTATCAAAGTTCCTGCATTCCCAAATATCAACCTCCAGAAGCGGTGAACCGGACGGGCGACCTTCGATAAAGCGACGAACATCGCGCGGGATGGCAATCTCGCTGAAGTCTGCACGATAGAATTGAACGGTTGATAGGGATGGTAGTATTGGCTTTCCGGGAGATGGGACTCTGTTGACGGCCTCGAAAAATCCCCTGATTGCACTGTGGTGTATTTCGATGGTCCCGAGTTCGGAAAGGGGCGTGAAGAGCGTGCTCCAGAGGGTTGAGGAAAGGTCAGACGACCCGTGGATTCGGAGACGGCGAAGAGGGGAGAACCCCATGCGTTCGTTGAGCTGGGTCAGGAAGTGCCGTGTGTCGAATTCGTTGCTTCGGAAAGAAATATTGAGAGCTTTGTTCGTCCTTTTCTTGCCACGGCTGAAGTAGAGGTTGGAATCGAAGGAGAGGCTGAAAGAGGATGCGCGAATGAAGTGGTTATGATGGGAATGATTTCCCTCGCTCTGTCCTGAGAGGGACAGTTCTTCGATCCCATCCTTCCACCTGCGTAAACCTCCCACACACTCCTCGAGAGAGCCAAGGACCCTGTCGATAGATCCGGCATCGCAGGGGCCATCGGTGAATTCCATGGTTATCCAAGCCGATACCGGGAATCTGACTTGGCGAACCAGTGTCGCTATTGAAGTCAAAGGGTCTTCGAGAGCCAGTCGATTGAGCTTGGTGAACGACACCTTTTCAAGTGATAGGGGAGTGGCGAGAGGGAGGAAATTCGAAAGCTTGAGCTTCTTCAAGTTGTCCATCTGGGAAAACAGGGGCATGAGTTCACTCCAAAGAGGGCGTGAGCTGGAGTGGTGACATCGAATTTGAAGATTGGTCAATGCAGGTCCTAGAGGTAGGACCCTCCAGTCAGGTATGCGGAATGACCCCACTTTGAAATACGCGACGTTGGCTGCGCCGTTTCGGAGGAAGTTTTCAGGAAGAGAGTCGAGGGATTCGGGCATGAGGACTAATTCCTCCAACATGGTTGTGGGTCCCGAATCTACGAAGATGCGGGATAAGCCGTCGGTATCAACCCCATACAACCGGAGACAACGAAGTCGATGCATTTGTGGCGATATCATGGAGGAAAGATGGCTGGGGTCATCGAGGACCACAACGGAATCGAGGTCGACTTGAATCGAGAGGGGCGCAGCTTTAGACCTATGGATCATGGCGTTGGTAACATCCTCGCTGGTATGCGAGATGCATGACCACAACTCCGGGCACTCCAGAGCGACGGTCCGCCAATGTCGACATACACGCGTTACGTCTATCCATTTGAGGTTCGCCCTTGGCCAGGGGTACTCGCGGGTGGATGGACCCAGATTGGCAAACTCCAGGAGGATCTGAGCCAAAAGCTCTAGAGGAAGCCGGTTGGGAGGAGCGAGAGCGTTTTGATGGTGCTTTAGGACATAGAGTTCACTCTCCATATCCCCGATATGACGATGCAAGCTATCCCATTTACTACTGGTGTCGGAGTGCGCTGTTGCAGTCAGAAGCTTCTGGGTTTCCTCGGCGAGGAGTGATGAGAATCGACTCCGTTGGAGGCACGGAGAACGACTGCACTTCTTTGAACGTCAGTTCAGCCTGCAGAAGGGCTCTCATACTAGATAGTTGGACACCCACCGAAGTTTTCATGGTCTGGTGGGGGTTATGGTCGGACAGCTTGGCGCCCGGCAACGGCCGTTATCGTCGTTGTTTGGGCGTGGTCCATGGGACCCTGAGCAGTGAGAGTCTGAGACGGTAGACCCGACTCATGCCAGTGAAGTCCCAAGTCCTTGGTCTACGAAGCAAAAATGGGGGCACCGCGGATCGAACGCGGGACCTTTAGAACTTCAGTCTACTGCTCTCCCAACTGAGCTATGCCCCCAGCATATTTGTCACCTCTCCCCCTCCCGAGGAAGGAGGCGATGAACTTTTCTCGCTTTAGTTGCCCTACCCTGTTTCCTGAGGGTGTCCCTGTCTGTCCCCGTCGCCTGGACGAGCAATAGAGTCGACGAGAAGGAGGCCAGCATACAGGACGAAGGGAACCAGGAGAACGACATGGGGGATTTCGGTGGAATGAACTTCGTGCACGCCGCAATCTTGTCTGAGGTCATTGGGTAGCCTTTTGAGGCTTCGTTTGGCTCAAGCAAGACAGTTCTCGCGCAGTGTAGGTATGGCCAGTGTGGGCCCAGTATTCCTTCAGCTTTAAATTCCTGCTTGGCCCAACGTGAGGTTTACAACTCACGGTGAAAACTCCCTATGATACAATGTGTCCCCTTTATCCACCCTACTTGACACCCCAAGACTTCGTTCACTCGTCTGTGCCGCTTTCCCTGCCCGTTTCTTGGGCACACTACTGGGGACCTTTGACCCACGAATCCAAGGATGCCGCAGCAGCTCTCGAGCACTTGCTCGTTGCTTGGGGTCGAGGGTGAGGCAGCGGGCGATGAATGATAGAGCGAGGTCCCTTTCCTCCGTGGCTGAAGTTGAATTGGAGGGAGAAGATGTGGGCGATGGAGAGGACGAAGATAAATGTGACGATGGTGACGGTGGCGAAGGAGAAAGAAGGTTTATAGGTGCATTTGAATGCTTTGAGAGAGCGTTTTCGAGGCTCTTGGGGTACATCATCCGATCGGGGATGTTGCGGAGGGACCCTGACCGAAAATTCAACGGGTGACAGAGGAAGAGAAAAAAAGGGAACAGACCATCCTGCGATAGATGTCTTGTACCGTGCCGCGAGTTCTGCACGAAGTATTCGGGGAAATGTTGGGTTTGAGAAAGTATCTCGAGCTGACTTGCGAGGAGGCCCTCTTCCTCGGACCATGTTGGGCCGCCTCTGGCGCGGAAGAGCGAGCGACCAGACAGGAACTCGTAGGTCTGCGACCAACAACATTCGTCAGATGCCGCGCCTATGAGAAGTAGGAGACACGTACCAAGCACCCAAGGCTCCAGATATCAATCTTCTCGTCCCAGTCCCTCCCCAGCACAACTTCAGGCGCGCGCAACCTAATCGGTTGCACAAGGTTCGTACTTCTACGACCTAACCACTGCGCTGAGCCAAAGTCGCCTAGCTTGAATTTCAACGAGAGCATCTCGTCTTGAGAGCTGCCAATATTCCCAAACAAAGGGAGAGGCTGCGACTTGATTGCCTCTACGGTCTCGCCCATTATTCTGCGAGGAGGGTACCGTTGCACTGGACTCTCCTGCAACGCGGATTTCACGAGGCGCTTGCCTTCGCGAGGGTTGAGGCCGATGAGGATATTGCCTGGTTTCAGATCTGCATAGAAGAAGGTCTCAGCCAAGGAGTAGCGAACATGAAGAGGAAATTACCCGTATGCACCACCTTGCACTCAACGTGAATATAATCAAGCGCCCAACAGATTTGTTTCACAATGGACTTTACGAGAGCGGGATGGAGCGCATAGTCTGAGCCTATCTGACTCCTCAGTGAACCCAAGTCCATCCCGCCCAGCTCCAGGACGAGGCAGAGGTACTGTGCATCGCCTCTGTAGGTGTAAAACGAGTTCACAAGCCGAAGACAGCGCTTCGGCCCACGACTTGTTGGCTTGGACGGGTTTGATATGCGTTCGAGGATCTCGCGTTCGTGAAAACGAGGATGCTGGCGGCCAATGGACTCGTTGTTCTCGAGATACGTGCCGTATTCGTTGACGGCTTTCAAAGCATAGTACTTCTTCGTTCTGGCACCAATCAACTTCAATCCCTCAGGAAATCGAGGGAGAATTGAAAGGGGACGCACGAATGGTCATATACGAGCCAGGTCGTCGCATACATCCCCCACCCCAACTTCCTCACAACCTCATATTCGTTCTCTGGACCCAGGCGGTCTCCGATATCCACCTTGGCGTACCCATACCCGTCTGTAAGGGCCAAAGTGCACGGCTCCTCATCGAATCCGACTGGCTTCGTCCTCTGCGAAGTCCCCGGGATCGTACTTGTGAAGAACTCTGTTGCCGGGTTCACCGCAACTGCATGGGCGCCTCTTCTCTGCTGGTTCACAGCACCCGGTCGTACGCTCTGAGGCAAGTTGTGGCGGCCGTGGCCCAACGGAGTCGTCCACTGGGAGTTCGAAATTAGTTGGGAAAGGCCGGCTCGAGTTGTCTTTGAGAGGGGGGTGGAGAGCATGGTTTTCTCTACGTAACGTCGAGTGAGAAGGACATGGATGCGGTGAAGCGAGAAACGTATTGGTAAGGGGTCTTTACGACGTTGATGACCCTGACATTGCAAGCCAATCAACGTGGACTTGGTGTGTGTACACAGGCAGCACCGAAGAGGCAATGCATTCACAGCAATCCGGCGTCGGGAGGGAAATGTGGTGGATACTAGGAAGAAAGTCAGAAAGATATCGGTTGTCGGTGTTGTCGAGACGATGCTGACCGCGTTCAACGTCGAGGCTCCCGTCGAGGTCGGTCGATGAGCACAATGATCGGCAGGCTGTCGGCGCTATCGGACCCGTTCTTCACACCCAAATGGGCTTGACGCCATCGGACCCCTTCCCGACGAATCAAATTGTGCAGCCGCGACTGGCCAGGGCAACTCGGACAGTCCAACGAACACACGGAAAACATTTCTCCACACTCACAACCCCTTTCCTTCCGCTTGAACGAACGCACGTCGCCGGGATGCGACTCCAATCGTGCTGGACGCTGCGCTACGGCAAGGCCGCTTCCCAACTCTACGCCAAACGGTGCTACGCCTCCGCTGCCTCCCGCGTGCCGCAGACAATCATCGAGAAGGTCGTGCAGAAGTATGCTGTAGGCCTCCCAGAGGGCAAGGCGGTGAAGGCTGGGGACTATGTCATGATCCGCCCTGAGCATGTCATGACCCACGACAATACTGGCCCAGTCATTTCCAAGTGTGTGTTAAGCCCAAGCCCATGTGGAACGAGCGCTAATTGGCCCGCGTGGTGTCCTCACTATAGGTTCAAGTCGATAGGTGCTACGAAGATCTTCAACCCCAAGCAGCCTGTGTTCACCATCGACCACGACGTCCAGAACCGGAGCGCGAAGAACCTCCAGAAGTACGCGAACATGGAGGAGTTTGCGCGCAAGCACGGTGTCGACTTCTACCCAGCTGGTCGGGGTATTGGACACCAAGTTCTCGTTGAGGAGGGCTACGCATTCCCTTACACCCTGACCGTCGCCAGCGACAGTCACAGCAACATGTACGGAGGCGTCGGATGTGTTGGAACGCCCATCGTCCGCACGGACGCTGCAGCACTCTGGGCTACCGGCAAGACGTGGTGGCAGGTTCCTCGGATGGTGAAGGTCGAGCTGAAGGGCAAGTTGGCACCAGGGGTCACCGGAAAGGACGTCATCGTCGCTCTCTGTGGCTCGTTCAACCAGGACGAGGTCCTCAACGCCGCCATTGAGTTCACCGGCGATGGTGTCTCAACGCTAAGCGTCGACGAGCGTCTCACCATCTCCAACATGACGACCGAATGGGGTGCTCTCGCAGGTGTCTTCCCCGTTGACGAAACCCTTCTCGGCTGGTACGACCGGGTTATCAAGAAACTCGAACTCCGCACCTTCGCCTCATCCACCGGCATCCCTGCACCCCCCACCCACCCACGCCTGAACGCCTCACGCCTCGACACCGTGCGCAACAGCCCCTTCGCCTCCGATCCCGACGCCCAATACTCCTCCCACCTCATCTTCGACCTCTCCACGCTTGTACCCCACGTCTCCGGCCCCAACAGCGTGAAAGTCTCCAACCCCCTCCCCGTCCTCGAAGCGCAGAACATCCCCATCAACAAAGCGTACCTCGTCAGCTGCACCAACTCGCGCGTATCCGACATCGCTGCTGCCGCTGAAGTCATCAAGGGCAAGA
Organism: Coprinellus micaceus; assembly: GCA_951394405.1. NCBI lineage: Eukaryota > Fungi > Basidiomycota > Agaricomycetes > Agaricales > Psathyrellaceae > Coprinellus > Coprinellus micaceus. Next base: position 1,677,919 of record OX596339.1, on the reverse strand, counting down.
AAGTCGCTGATGGTGTCGAGTTCTACATCGCCGCCGCGTCGTCTGCAGTGCAACAGGAAGCTGAGGCGCTCGGCCACTGGGAAGCCCTCGTCCAGGCCGGCGCGAAGACCCTCCCTGCTGGATGTGGCCCTTGTATCGGGTTGGGCACCGGTCTCCTCGAGGAAGGGCAGGTGGGTATCAGCGCTACGAACCGAAACTACAAGGGCCGCATGGGCCACCCCGCAGCCCAAGCCTACCTCGCCAGCCCCGCCGTCGTAGCCGCCAGCGCCGTGAACGGCTACATCTCCGGCCCCTCCTCCCTCGACCCCTCTCTCCTCCCCCCACCCGGTGCCCCTGCCTTCTCCATCTCCAACTCTGAATCCTCAGCCTCCGGCACCGCCGACTCTGTCGAACCCCTCCTCGAAGGCTTTCCCTCAGCTTTCGTCGGCCCCCTCCTCTTCGCGCCTCAAGATAACCTCAACACAGATGGTATCTACCCCGGGAAGTACACATACCAGGACGATATCACACTCGAGCGCCAAGCCGAGGTCGTAATGGAGAACTACGACCCCGCCTTCGCCTCCCTCGTCGCCTCCCTCCGCTCACCCTCACCCTCACCATCCCCCTCATCCCCTCCCACCACAACCAAACCCGGCGTCATCCTCGTATCCGGGTACAACTTCGGCACCGGCTCCTCCCGCGAGCAAGCCGCCACCGCCCTCAAAGCCGCGGGCGTCCCCGTCGTCGTCGCGGGGTCTTTCGGCGACATCTTCAAGCGGAACGCGATTAACAACGGGCTGGTGTGCCTCGAGTGCCCCGAGCTCGTTGCGGACCTCACCGCCCAGCATGCGAGGGACGGGAAGCGCGGTGCTGGGGGTAGGGAGGGCGAGTTGACTGTGGATAAGGGGTTTGAGGTGGTGATTGGGATGCAGGATGGGAAGGTCGTGGTGAGGACGCGTGGGGAGGGGGAGAAGGTGTATAGGGTTAAGCCCGTTGGAGCGAGTGTGCAGGAGCTGTGGTTGTGTGGGGGCCTTGAGGGGTATATCCTCAAGGAGCTCGCGAAGGAGAGCGCTTAAAGCTTAGATCTACGTAGGCATTTTACCACACGCTATTCGTCTCAATCTAAAAGTAGTTTATATCATCTCCAACACACCTAAGTAGTATCAGCATGAGCAGGGGGTTAGTACTACAACAACAACCGTCGGTATGCAATAGCCACAGCCAACCAAGACATCCTGAACGCCCTCACAGAGCCTCATAGCGCCGTATGCCAAACACTCCTCCCACCAACAACCGACTCCGGGATCTCCCTCGTCGCCTCGAGCACAGGGTCACTAGCGAACCTCTCCCTGAGGACAGCGAGCTTCGAGCGGTACTCGTCCACCCCGATGTAGGCGCCGCACATGCGGCGTTTGCCGGTGAAGGCGGAGCGGCCGTGGAGGACGCGGTGGTTGTCGACGACTAGGTGAAGGTGAGGAGGGTGAGTGAGTGAGTGGGAACGTGTTGGTTGTGGGAAGGAGTGTGGGCGGAGAGAAGAGAGAGGAAAAGGAGGATATGGAAGAAAGAAAGGGAGAGTACGCACCAACAGCCGTCCCCGGCGTAAGCTGCACCCAATATTGCGAATCCGGGCTCGTAAGCGCCTTATTCCACAACCTAATCGCATCATACCACTTCTCCACCACCCCCGGCTCTAAATGGCTCATAACGCTCCTATCGTCGTTGTTCCACCGTACTTGTATCAGTTCCTTCCCCTCCTTCCCCTCCTCGTTCTCCCCTTCCACACCCCTTGCACTCTGAGAAGGAGACAGAGACTCGACGTGCCCAAGGACAGGATACCCCTTCACCGGACTCGGCTGGTACAGCGCGCTCCGCTCCCCCGCGGCGTGTGCGGGCACACGCACGGTCGAGAGGAGGCGGTACGCCTCGGGGTGGAGAGATTTGAGGAGGGACGCGACGTAGAAGCCGTCGACGAGGAGGGTGCTGCCGCCCGTGCCGCCGGTGTGTGAGAGGAGGTGGAAGAGTTGGAGGCCGCAGGGGTCGGTCTGGGGTGAGTTGTGAGTTTGAGATGTCAGTAGTGTTGGTGGGAGAAAGGGGGACGTACGAAGTAGGTGTTGTCGGTGTGTGCACTGAGGGCGAGCGTGGTGTACGCTGTGTCGCCCTTTGCGAGGTCGGAGGTGAAGTCCCAGAATTTGCCGTCTGTGTGAGCGAGTGAGTGTGTTGGGTGGATGAAGGAAGAAGGTGAGTGGAGGAAGGAAGAAAGAAGGTGAATAGGTTGATGGTGGAGAGAGAATGGAAGAGGATACGGACATTGTGTTTCCCGGATGAAGCCAATGCGCTGGCTCAGCTCTTCTGTCGCTTCTGGGGTTGGGGGTACGCCTGTTACGAACGAGAAGCCGAACTTGTCCTGTCAGTCGAAATGTAAAGGTGGTGAGTGGGAAGCTTCAGGAAACAACAGAGAAATGGAGAAACCAAGAACGAAAGTAAACAAATAAGGGAGAGAGTAGACACGCACAACGTTCTCCAACCACTTATGCAGCCCCGCATCCCCATCCTCCATAACCTGCTCGTACGTCACAGTCGGCGGGCCCTGCTGGATCTTGGCGCCCCAGAGCACCTTCTCCGAGTGCTCCGTGTCCTTGGTATTGGGGGAGGCGGAAGTGAAGGGGGCGAGGGGCGGGTCGTAGGAGTTGTGCCGGAGCCAGGTCCAGGGGTATAGAGAGATGTGGGCGTCGGAGGTGTTCCCTGTGCGAGTGGAGGGTGAAGGGAAGGGGTTTGGTTAAAGGCGGTTGGAGGGGAGGTGGGTGAGGGAGCGTACATGTTACTTCGAGGCCAGTGGGCTTTGCTGCGATGGTTAGTGGTGCGATGTCTGGTGGGATCTAGGAGAGGAAGGGAGGATTGGGTTTGGGATTGGAGGTCACAGCAGAGGGACGAACGGAAGGGGCGCTTACCTGAAAAGTATTCAAGAGCCTCTGCTTGGTTATAGCATGAAAGCACTTTGGGCACCGACAGTGATCTCTTAACCAGATATTGTGACTACATATGAATATGGTTTAGCCCGCGCACGTATTCTCCAGGAAGGGTTAGTAGCACTCACAATTTTGACCAAGTACGGGTATCCCAGCCCACAGCGACCTGCTTGGCATCATTGCTGACGATAGGGAGATCCTCTGTCCTCACAGCATCCTGCAAGCTCTCCGGGGCGGTGGGGTGGACGGGCGCTTGGGCCTGAGCGGCGCTAGCTAGGGATCGGGTGAGGGGGATGTGGGGCTTGGCTTGGAGAGGGAGTTTCTGTGTAGCGGGTGAGCGGTGGTCCTTGAGAGAGGGAGGTCCGGGATACTTACCCGGAGGGTCCTGGCGAGGCTGGTTCTCCGTGCAGCTGAGCACGCGGTTGAGAGGGTTCGTGCGCCTCTGAGCATGGTTCCCGGGGAGGAGAGGGGAAGGACTCGCGTTGTTGAAGCCAAGGAGCTTGGGTGTTGATGAGGATCCGATCACTCTGGCTCGCTCCGTGTGTCCCGTGCGCTCAGGAACGCGTGCAACGACGAGCTCAATAATATTATTCAAGGCGCTACAGGGGAAGGGCGGAAATAAAATGGACGCTATTGGCGCCTAGTAAAAGTCCGGTATGCCGAATAAAGACGCGAGGAGGGGCATCGGACTTGGCGGGCGGGTGTCGGCCGATGATCGAGTCAGAGTCCGGTTATAAAATGTTTGTTGGGTCTGACACCTCATCGCATCCTTCCAATGGCCTCCATCGCTGCTCGTCAAGCCTCCCAGGCTCTCCGCCGCCAGATCGCAAAGTCTGCTGTGCGCCCCACCCAGTCCGCAAAGTTCTCCCTCCTCACCCGCGCAGTCGCAAACCGCGTCTCCCACAACGCCCCTGCCGCCATCCCAGCTGTCCAGGTCAGTTCTTCCAGGTTTCGACAAAATTTCTCCGGACTGACACGGGTCCATAGTCGCGCGGCATCAAGACCCTCGACTTTGCAGGCACCAAGGAGGTCGTCTACGAGCGCAGCGACTGGCCCGTTGCAAAGCTCCAGGAGTACTTCAAGAACGACACCCTCGCCCTCATCGGCTACGGCTCCCAGGGCCACGGTCAGGGTCTCAACGCCCGCGACAACGGCCTCAACGTCATCGTCGGTGTCCGCAAGGACGGTACTTCATGGCAGCAGGCCATTGAGGACGGCTGGGTCCCCGGTGAGACCCTCTTCCCCATCGAAGAGGCGATCAACCGCGGTACCATCATCATGAACCTTCTCTCCGACGCTGCCCAGTCCCAGACCTGGCCCGAGATCAAGCCCCTCATCACCAAGGGCAAGACCCTCTACTTCTCCCACGGATTCTCCGTCGTCTTCAAGGAGGACACCAAGGTCGAGGCTCCCAAGGATGTCGATGTCATCCTCGTCGCACCCAAGGGCTCCGGCCGCACCGTCCGCTCTCTCTTCAAGGAGGGCCGTGGTATCAACTCCTCCGTCGCTGTCTGGCAGGACGTCACCGGCAAGGCCAAGGAGAAGGCCATCGCCCTCGGTGTCGCCGTCGGCTCCGGCTACCTCTACGAGACCACCTTTGAGAAGGAGGTCTACTCTGACCTCTACGGCGAGCGCGGTGTTCTCATGGGCGGTATCCGTACGTGTCTTCGAACGTGTCTTCCCGCAAATTCTCACGCTGACACCTTAATTTCCATACCACAGAGGGCATGTTCCTCGCCCAATACGCCGTCCTCCGCAAGAACGGCCACAGCCCCAGCGAAGCCTTCAACGAGACCGTCGAGGAGGCCACCCAATCCCTCTACCCCCTCATCGGCGCCAAGGGCATGGACTACATGTACAACGCCTGCTCCACCACCGCCCGCCGCGGCGCCCTCGACTGGGCCCCTATCTTCGAAAAGGCCAACCTCCCCGTGTTCGAGAAGCTCTACGAGAGCGTGAAGAACGGGACCGAGACCCGCAAGTCCCTCGAGTACAACGGCCGCGCTACTTACCGCGAGGACCTCGCCCGGGAGCTCGCGGAGATCGACAACCAGGAGATCTGGCGCGCGGGTAAGGTCGTGCGTTCGTTGCGCCCCGATTACAAGCCCGAGTCGGAGTAAACGTTGCATTCCCTCTATTCATCTTTCTCGCTCTTTGGGGTGTTGTAACTAATCAGACTCTTTTCGTCCCGCTGAGCATTTCGCAAAAAGTACTCGTAGTGCACACGCTTGTCCACATTTGCATCTTCCTTTTCTTTTTTCCCATCTCTCTTGCTATCACTAGAAACAATTGCATCTTTTATTGTATAATACGACGATATACCATTCTTTGGCTTGTACATGTCTGCGTGGACGTTCGAGCTCCGAGGACCTGGGCATGAGGAGGAGAGCATGGCAGCCTGAGCGTAAGCGCCCAAAGAGGTACCGGATCAGGGACGTTCGGGGTAACGTGCATGTGGATGGCGTGAAGCTGCCTCTTTTGGGTTCGCTGCTCCTGTTCTGCTACCGTCATCATCTCTCCCTCTCCCTCATCCCCTTCCCCTTCCCCGTCCTCTCCTATCCTTCCTTTGCCTAAAACCCCCTTCAACGCGCTATGGATAAAGACGGCCGAGACGATTTCACGTTCGCCAGGCTCTCGGACTTGAAGCTGCCCGTTACCTTTCGAATGTACGTTTGCTGTTAGTTAGATCTTCGCCCCGAAGCGCTAACTTCTAATGACGTACCCTTCGTTGGTTGGTGTAGATCTCAACTGGAGGGTATTCGGAAAGCGAAGTCGTTCACGGAGGTGCTGGAGAATCCGGAGTTGAGGTTTCATGGTGTGCAGTCTACGTATGTCTTCAGCCTCTTTCCTCCTTCTTCCCTCTTCCCTGCCTTCCTTCCCGCCTTCCTTCCCGCCGAATACCGACTACCCATCGCCCCCGTGTTGTCGAACGAAGCTGACTGCCTTACGTTGTGTGGATGGTGAATGAAGGACGCTTTCAGATCTCTACGTTACATGTCAACTCATCGCGGATAACAAGCCGCTTACTATACCCTTCCGAACGAGTTTTAAGGCGTTTAAGAGTTCGTATACGTGCGTCTTTCTTTCCTTTGTCTTCCCCCTTCCCCCCTTCATCCCTCTCCCTCTAACCACCCTCCCTCCGTGCTCCCATCTCCTCCGCCCCCCGGATCCCTGCGAACAAGATATCCCTGACCTGAACTCTTGGACCACACAGATGGAACGAATGGATCACACTCCCAATCCGATACTGCGACCTCCCCCTCAGCTCACAAATTACGTTCACAGTCTGGGACATCGCGGGGCCGAGAGCTGCGGTCCCGGTGGGCGGGTCGACGTTGAGGTTGTTTGGGAAGAAGTGGTGCGTCTCGTGGTCCTTTTTGTTTCGATACAACTGGAGGGGGATGGTATTGACCGACTGATTGACTGCGACGAATAGGAATCTCCGGAGAGGAAAGCACCGACTCCTACTCTGGCCTGGGATCGAGGCAGACGGGTCCTTGGAGACGCATACGCCCAGTAAACTTGCGACGCAGGACGAGATGGGGAGGTTAGAGAAGGTGCGCCTTTCCTTACCACACACACCCTCCATCGGACATTAAGAACGTCTGGTCTCCACATATAGCTGGTGAAGAAGTACGAAAGAGGCGACCTGCCGAAGACCGACTGGTTGGATAAGATGACGTTCAGGAAGATGGAGGAGATTCATGCGGTGCGTGTGGTGTTTTCCCTCTTGTGGTGGGATGTGTGAGGTGCTGATGAGGGCTCGGATAGGCAGAGACTGAGAAGTCGGAGAATTTGTTCTTGTATGTTGATTTGCCGCGGTTTGACTTTCCTGTTATCTTCTGCGAACCTGTAAGGGTAGTTCCTTTCTCCGTATGGCTGCCCACTCTGACACGCACTACTAGGAAGCCCCAGTGGCCTCAACGTCGTCAGCATCTGGGACTACGACGACGACACTTGCAACGGTGACCCAAGCGCCTGTGGCTCCCTCAATATCCTCGGCATTCATCAACGATTTTGGCCTGTGGAGCGTCGTTGACCCCGACGCTTCGAACGATAACCCAGTGGAGGATAAACATCGTCGACTCGTGCGGAGTCACAGGAGCAGTCCTTACGATAGGGAGCTCAAGCCCAACGCAAAGATCCGCGACGAACTCACGGTGCGTATCTCCACCTCACCCTTATTTTATCATACTATAACTGACGCTGGACACAGCACATCCTAAGCTACTCCCCCAGCCGCGTCCTAACCTCCGAAGAGAAAGACCTGATCTGGAAGTTCAGGTTTTACCTCACACGAGACAAACGCGGTCTGACGAAGTTCTTAAAGTCGGTTACGTGGAGAGATTCGTCGGAGGTTAAGCAGGCTGTGGAGGAACTTCTGCCTCAATGGACGGAGATTGACACGGACGATGCGCTTGAGCTGCTTGGCCCGAATACGGTGGATTCGAGGGTGAGGGCGTTTGCGGTCAAGCAGCTTAGTCGGGCTGATGATGATGTGAGTGATGCCTGGCGTCTAGTAGAATGACCCATGCTAACCACGCATTTTACAGGAACTGACGCTGTACCTCCTCCAACTCGTCCAATCCCTAAAGTTCGAAAGCGCAGTAAGCGACCAGCGAACGTCTCGCTCGGCCGTGACTGCCATTTCGTACGACGATAGTGGCCTAGCGGACTTCCTCATCGCCCGTGGAGTGAAGAACGCGATCCTGGGGAATAGGCTGTATTGGTACCTCATGGTGGAAGTGGCCCTGGAGGATAGGGTGATGGCGAAGATGTATGGAAGGGTGGTGTTCAAGTTTATGAATAAGATCCTGGAGGTGAGTTCGTACGCGTCTATTTTCGCTGCGTTGCTAACGGAAATTCAGTCCGAGGGCGGTTCTGAACGAAGAGAACTCATGCGGAGACAAGGCCTCCTCGTCGACACTCTGGCGAAGCGCGCTCGAGAGCTCCGAACGTCGAAAGATATCCGACCCAAGAAAATCGAGAAGCTGCGCTCCATCATCTCCGACTCCAAGAACGGACTCTCCAACATCCCCCCTCTCCCCCTCCCTCTCAACGCCCACGTCGAAATCACCGGCATCATCCCAGAGAAGTCGTCCATATTCAAGTCCAACATGTACCCCATGCTGCTTTGGTTCCAGTGCTCCAACGGCGGCGAGTACCCGCTTATCTTTAAAGATGGGGATGATTTGAGACAAGACCAGCTTGTTATCCAGCTTTTCACGCTTATGGATAGGCTTTTGCGGAAGGAGAATTTGGATCTGAAGTTGACGCCGTACGATGTGCTGGCCACGGGTCCGTTGCAGGGTATGGCGCAGTTTATCCCGAGCAAGACGATTGCGGCGATTGTCAGCGAGCATGGGACGGTTCTGAACTACCTCAGGTTGCACAATCCGGATGAGGGGAGTATTGGAACGAGTGGGGTGGAGCCGAATGTAATTGATACGTTCGTGAGGAGTTGTGCAGGGTACTGTGTCGTAACCTACCTGCTTGGAGTGGGTGATAGGCACTTGGACAACTTGCTCATCGCACCAGACGGTCATTTCTTCCATGGTACGTTCCCGCCTTCATATGCCTACCCACCTTGACTAACGACTGTACGCGTTTCCAGTCGACTTTGGGTATATCCTCGGACGCGACCCCAAACCCTTCCCTCCCCCAGTGAAAGTCTGCAAAGAAATGGTCGACGGGATGGGCGGGGCCCAATCGCCCCACTACATGCGATTCAAGAACTACTGCTTCACGGCTTTCACCATCCTCCGCAAATCAGCGAACCTCATGATCAACTTGGTCGCGCTCATGACTGACGCGAATATCCCTGACATCAAGCACCGCGACGTCCATGAGCAGATCCAGGAGAAGTTCAGGCTGGATTTGACGGAGGAAGAGGCGTTGAAGCATTTCGAGAACTTGTTGAATGAGACGAGCTATATCACGGCGGTGTTTGATAGGATTCATGACCTTGCGCAGTATTGGCGTAGCTAATAGATTGGGGTAGGATGTTTTACGTTGGCATGCGTGATGTCCATAAGATGTTGTTAGATACGTCGTAGCATTAGATGTCGAGCTTTAAGATCTATCGGTTAGAGATAGTTTTCCAGATTTTGTCCTCTACTGATCGAATAACGGCAGACGTAGTGTTGAGGCTGGTCATGAAGTATGCGACGTTGCCGAGCGTCCTGTAGTTGATTCCATAGGGGGCGCCCCCAGGAGCGGCGGATAAACCTCCCTCTGGAGAGGCCGCTTTAAGCGGCTGGAGGAGGTTTTGAGCGAAGAACGATGTATAGCCTACAAGAAATTTTAGTATCAGAGAAACCGCTTGGACCAAGGGAAGGTAACAAACCTGCTGATTCGTCCTCGAAGTTGATAGCAAGGACCGATCCAAGCGACATCGCCTCCTTGACATTAGGCAGCTTCGAGACCTCTGCGACAAAGTGAGGGTCCCACAGACTCCAGACCTTACTCTCGCCCTCGCCCTGGTGTTCGTTCCACTTCCCCTTGGCAGCCTTCCACTCCTCACTCTTCTCCAACCTGTCAATCTGTGCCAATGTCTCGTTCGCCACTTCACACCCAATAGGATGAGCGGTGTACGAGTGCCCGTGAAGTAAAGCCTCCGCCTTCTTGTCACTCAGGAACGCGTTGAAGATGGACTTCGAGGCCATAGTCACACAGAGAGGGATGAGGCCACCAGTGAGGACCTTGGCGTTGACAGAGATGTCGGGGTTGACACCGAGGAGGGGACCAGTGCTCTCCATGCCGATACGGTTGAGCCCCACGAAGACTTCGTCGAAGATGACAGGCATGCCAGACCAATTGGTGGACTTGCCTGAGCGACGTCCACGCACAGTGTCGATCATGACGCGCTGGAAGAGGGGATCAACGAATATCATACCTCCTGCACCCATCAGCAAAGGCTCGATCACAAGTGCGCCGAGTTTTTTTCCGCGTTCTTCAATCTTGTCGAGCGCACGACGGACATAGAGGGCGTATGCACGGGCGAGAGGAGTGTGGAGTCGGTCTTCTACGTCGTAGATCCAGGAGAGGGACTTGGCAGGGACGGTATGTGCTTTCGCACCTGCCGAAAGGGAGGAAGGCACGGATATGGTAGGTTTGCCGTCCTTGAAGCCGATAGAGGGAGGCTCAAACCAGTAACCTTTCGCATCGTGCCACTCGCAAGTGTATACGCCCGTGTCTTCGCAAGCGTCCATGGCGCCAATCGTATCACCGTGATAGCTTCCCTTCAAACCCAGAACGCCCAGCTTCTTCTTTTCTTTCCTTGTGAACTTCGACCCGTTTCGGAGGGTGTACGCTCGAAGTGCCATTTTAAAGGCGACTTCCATGCCAGTGGATCCGTTGTCCGAGAAGAATGCCCGCGATGCCCATCCCTTTCCTGGACCCTTGTGCACCAAACGCTCCGCAAGCCTCAATGCGGGGAGGTGTGTGGCTTGGGGGAACATGACATGCCCGTATCGTCCGCTTGCCCGGGCTGCAGCCATCGTGAGCGCGGGGTGTGCATGCCCGAGTGTTTGGGTCCACCACGATGCCGAGCCATCCAGGTCCGGGGAAAGAATGCTCGAAGATGAGTTGTTCGTTTGTGGTTTGGGGCGGGCGACACTGAAGAAGTCCCCATATGCGCTATCGATGACCGTAACATCATCAGGACCCTTCACCGTTCCGTGTTGAACAAATGGCCACCATATGGTATTGAGGGTGCGTTTGGGCATCGACTCGAGGTCCTGTACTCGGACTGCGTGGCGAACGTCGAGGTAGTCGACCAGGTTGGAGACTCCGTCGACGATATCGGGAGATACGACGGACTCATAGTACTCCTCAGTCGCTTCGGCGTCTTCCTTTGGATCGGTGAGTCGGGCTGGCGGAGGATCGACGACAAATACGTGGATTCCACGTTCTTTGAAGTAGTCGGTGAGATACTCCCAGTTGCGATAGTACTCTTCGCGGAACAAGGCTACCGCATCGATGATGTAGCCTCGAAGGAACAGAGATTCATAGGCTGAGATCGTGGACGAGATACCACCGAGCTTCGAGTCTCCGATGAGGACTATGGGGAGGAATAGAGGTCGATAACAGTCGATTTGTGTTGTTCCGGAGAGTGCAGGACTGTGAACGCCTGAGAATGGTTCATCCAAAGTCACTTCGAGAAACCTAATGTTACGCACCCCCAGCTGTTTCAACATACATGTGCGCCCCCTTCCCTGTCTTCTTTGCATTGTGCCAAATACGCTCTGCTACAGACTTGACGAAGATGTCGTCGGAAGGCACCTGTGACAAAAGGTAAGCACAAAAGGCACACGGATAAGCTATATGGACGTACATTCGCCTTGCTGGCATCCTTCAATCGAGCGGCCAGGTGAGGACTGACTGGGTCATCGTACTGAAAAAGACATTCCGCGTGAATCAACTTCGACGCCATTCCGCCGAATTTCGAGACGTGCCTGCGCAATTATTCAGTCCGTCGTGCTCACCCCGACGTGCGCACTAACCCCACCTGTCGTCCGCATCTTCCAACGCCCCAGTGCTAACAGGCTTGAGATAGAAAACTGGGAATTCCTTGGCAGCCGAGGCGCGCGACAAGGCGGTGGTCAATATTGTCTTCCCGACGTCCGTGTTGGCACCAAAGATTTGGTGAACGCGCAGATGCTTGTAGAGGGAGGCCATGGTCTAGTTCTACGAGCTATAGCTACCTTCGAGGACATGTGCAGATAGAATAAACGTTGGGGAAGACCCGCGTCGAGTCCAACCCGGTCGCCGGTCAATTCGGCCGCACTAAAAGTTCTCATGACATCAGTGCGGCTTGACTCCGAGCGCGCGCCGATGCGCGCTTGCTGGGCGCTAAAGACAAGGTGACCGAGGCAGGATCTATAGCAACAGATGGTACAATGGTACAGCAAATAACGGTAAGGAGTCACTATCTTATACACTGAAATACAGGGCGCACGCACCCTACCGTCGTCGCGCTCTGGATTGGACAGGGCACGGAGTGAAGGGGATTGACTCATTGACGCCCTCTCGATAGTTCTTAGCCCAAGGCTCAAAGTCGGATGTTGCCATTTGAGGTGTTATACCAGATTTCGCAAGAAACGTTACCAGCTCCTCCATCTTCATCGGAAAGGATCCAGTATACCTCTCGTACACCGTGACCACCGAAACCGACAAATTCATTTGCACTAACTGCCTCGAGTACAGCCCCGGCTGCGAGAACAGCTCCACGATCATGTTCTTGAACTGGTTCCTGGGGGATGGGGCAGGGAAGATGTCAGGTTCCATGCTGTTCTGGATGGGTACCTCGAGGGGGCGAAGGGCAATATCCGGGCGGAAACGCGCGACCGCTCTGTCTGCGCGCAGGTCGGACAAGATGGGCCGATGGCGAATATCGCGCCTGACCCCGCGAGGCCACGATTTCCTGTGAGTGCAATAGTACTCGTACCACACTTCCACTGGGTCTTGTAGGCGTGGGTTGGTCTTGGGACTCTCCGGATCGGTACATCCGCTGGAGACAGTCCCGGTGCTTGCTGGGGGCACGTGGACTTGTGGTCGTGGGCGCAGAAGTGACATATCCAGGGAAAGGGATGGCCTGTGTGGATTGCGAGAGGCGGTGGCTGAGAAGGTGGCGCGGTTTGTAGCTTGAGAAATGATTTGCGGCTCCGTTGGTCCCTTGGGAGGAATGATTGTTGGAATAGGAGTTGGCCGAAGGTCCTCAAGTTCTTTTTGGAGAGATTTGACCTTGTCGCGAAGCTCGATACACTCCACCTGCTGCGATAGCAGCTTCTCGGATGTCACTCTCCTTTCTCCTTCAACTCGAAGCAACTCTACTTGTAAGGAGTCCACCTGCACCTTTCCGAACGCGATCCCTTCCCTCACGCCGTCTCGATAGAACGACTCGTACAGCCCCTTTGAACTGTTCGGTGACTTTTGGTGCCGCGGGTGATTGTAGAAACCTTTCAGATGGGAAATATAGTCCTGGCAGATTGTACAGAGCCACCCATGGATGATCCCGTACTTGTGATGGAACTCCCACTCATTCGCATGCGTTGGGGTGATCAAGGGCGGATGCTGGGTTGAGGTACGAATTGAGTTGGTCATTGCGCTCCCTCCCGCTCCGTGTCTGGAGCCCGCTCTTGAGAACGGCCGAAACGAGCTTCGATACTCGACAGGGTCTGCGTTGCTGGAGGGCTCGCGCTGGGTGGTGGGTCGGTACAGGCTTCTGTTGATGTAAGGGAGACCGGAGATGTTTGCTTGGTCCATGCAGTAGGATGCGGGCCACCGTTGGAAGACTTCACGCTACCCGGCAGCGGGGGTCAATATAAAGAACTTAGTAATATTTCGGCTGTGCTCACACCTCAGTCGAGGCCTATTGCGGTACCCAGGTCGACGCAAATACAAGCGAGGGAGTACTGTCGTTGGTTGGGGTCCTTGCCCTGTAGAAGGGGTGATAGCTTGTCTGCTTTTATGGTGCATGCATCGGTAGCTCATGGCCTCTCGGAATATCATATATACCCACGATCGATACGAAATGGAGGGCCGTTCTTCTTCAAGAGTCAGGAAGTTAATTTGGCAGGATCTATTGAAGATATGTGACTCGGGGGGCCTCGTTGCGCGAATGACTCGTACCTCGGGGCACAGATACCTTGTTACTTTGATTTTCCTAGCCTCCTTGGGACGTCTTGGGATTTTGGCTGATCATTAATTCCCAGTTAACCTGCCTCTCCAGCCGTGACCATAGTACCTGGCCGAGCTCCTCGTCCGCGGGAGGATTCGTTTCGCTATACTGTGCCTATAGGATGAGGCACTGCGGGGTCATATAGACATGAGTGATTTCTATCGAGCCGTCACGGATGCTGCGGCTTGTACAACTCCCTTCGTGTTCAGATCTCAGACCCTCCTCGGTTATCCCCGCCCTCAGCTGCGTAACGGCACCTCGGGACGTTGGGTTGGAGAAAACACTCTTTGGTCATTATTTAGCCGTACTGCGGCACAGCAAGAACCAAGGCGTACCAAGGCGAAGAGATTCTTGAGCCAGTTCGACGACCCTCGCTTACTCTCTTAGGGTTTCCCTCGGTTTACGGAGTTCAAACCCTGACCGCCATACCTTCTCGCAAACTTGTTCTAAACGATGATATTACCCCTCCTACTCTGAATCTAGAGATATTCCATAGATAGGGTTTTCGCCTGAGGCAGGCGGCGAACGCTTCAAAGTCCATGGCCTTGATGAGCATTGGGACGAACTGGAACGAATTCAAGGATGGTCTTCCGGTGTTGACGACAGGTTATACGAGAGATTCTTGATGCGAGACCTCGAACGAGACGGGGACGACTTCGTGATAGATGTGAAGCCGCGGAGGTTCATGCATTCGGATCGGTCACTGCTGAGTGTAGATTTTCTTCAATATACATGTCTAACGATTGAGTTGGCTACGCATTCGCAGTGTGCCAGAAGGTGGGATCCAGCAACTAGAAACTGGAAGTTACTTGAATGGAAGAGGTGCTTTACGATTCATCGTAAAGAGTTGACGGTTTCCAGGATGGATTTGGCATGATGTTAAGAGGCAATCTCATGACTTCGACCGGGTCACTGATCCATATTTGACGCTCTGGCCCCGTCGGACAATGTACAGAGCGAGGTTGCCCGTCTCGTTAACCACAATGTCAAAACTCTATTGCTCTTTCCGAAGAGAATAGTGGGCCTTCATCGACACGAGAATGCGAACCTCCTCTTCTACCAAGTTCCAGCCCCATTCTACGCGTTTCCAGCGATGGCGAGCATCGCAGCTCTTCTCCTCTCGACCTCGGGAACATCGCCTCCAGCATGCACCTTCTCTGAAGGAGCGCTCAAGTCACTCGGAGTATCCTCTCCAGGAGAGCCCCCATACCACTTCCAGGCGCTATTCTCAATGAATTCGCCCCACGACCATAGCTCAGATTCGAGATGACGAAGATCCTGGAATATATATGTGTGAGCTTCGACGGCATCGGGGAGCTCGGCAACAGGCGGCAACGGGGCGATGTGTTGTGGGATCAGGGATTCAGGGGCATCTGGGTGCCCAGCAGGAGTGTTTAGGGGCGCGAAGGGCTCGAGTGGGCGAGGCGATACCGGAAGACGTTCATATTCCTAACGCATCCAGCTTAGCATGCAGTGGAGGAGCAAAACGATGGGACCTACGTCTCCTTCGAAAACATCCAAGTGTCCAATATCTGGAATCGTCAGTCCTCGAACGAGGGTCCCTCGTACAGATCGCTCTTCCTGCCCAAGCTCACGATCAGGGAAGAGCCGCTTTCCCCTCTCGTAGGGCACGACCCCAGGGTATTCACAACCCTGAATGTGACGAACCGGTAAGTTGAGCCTTTCGACTAACAATCAAAAACCATACCTTTACTCTGTGCCTGGTGTGATCCTGTGCCGGGCCCAAGGGTCAACTAATAGCCCAACCAATTTCAGGTATACGGTGCTCACCAACAGCTGGACATATCTCGAGATGTGCACCGTCACTCCTGATCACCCGTTTGAGGATCCTGGGGTGCATGAGCGTCCCATAGAAGAAGGCGGTGTAGAGAGCTGGCATTGTGGGTTCGATCTTGGGAATCGCAGGCAAAGGTTCAGGGGCTTACTCAAACTGCCTGCTCACACCCTTCGCCGTGGGATTCCGACCCTACAGCTCCCGTCACCAGGCGCTTATCTTACAGTTGAGCTGCGGGTGAGTCATTCCCTTCTTCCAGGTCCACGAAGAACGGCGCAGTATCTCATCGGCTGCTTTCAAATAGGCTGAATTGACTATACACTTGTTTGAACCGAACCACAAAGAATCGCTGACGTACTGCGGTCAACTAAACCTCTAGAGGGGCATACCAGCTTCCGTCGACCCCTTGAACCAAGCCCTTCAGAACTTCGAACGGGTCCTCCGCGAACGCCCTCCCCATTTTTTGAATGTCGAACTCGCCCATCTTCCCGTCGAACCTTCGAATCGGGATCCCGATGAGTCTTTCCAAAGAGGGCAGATGGACTCCATCCGGGTATCCCGGAATATGCCCCACAGGAAGGCTTGCACCGCTCGCCCCGTCTTCCTTCAGATCCAGCCACCCTTTCAAAGGGTCTATACTTGTGGGGCCGCCTTCCTTCATCTCAAGGTCTCTAAATTCGCATCCCCAAATGCTTTTGAAGAACTCGTCCGCGGTTGCATGGGACTCTGCCACGCCCATCTCCCTCCACGAACACCCCATCCCCTTCATCTCGGCCACATTCCATGCCATCTGTTGCATGTCATGCCGGCATTCATCAATGTATCTTTGTCTATCCCGAAGGACATCCAAGAGGCTGAGGAGGAGGATACCGGCCCGATAGTCGCGAGCATGGATTTCCAGGGAGTGCGCCTTGGCAGAAAAAGCGTTGGATGCGTAGTCGGTGCGGAGTAGGCTAAGCCGCTGCCACTGGGGCAGGTCGGTGTATGACCTGGGGAGCGGTTGGGGGGTGGGCAGGCCGGGAACGAGGGTGGTGAGCGAAGCGGGGATAGATGCCCAAGCGAGGGCTGGGTCCGGGGTGGGAGAGGGCGCCCCGGGAATCTGCAGTGGAACAGACGATAGAAGAGGGACATCGGCCTTGGCCGGGGGAGGGGCGGGGATGCAGGCACGTGGTGACGTTGGGGTAACAGGGTTGACGGGCACGAGATCAGGTTTACCGTCCCCTGCGCACCCAACGACCTTGATGCCTGGTGGGAAATCATCGACCACGATGGGCACGGACGAACTTGGATCGGGGAGGCCTTCTTCAAAATGGAGGAGCCCAGGTTGGGCGACGGTTGCTTCCACCCTGCCCTCGGGCTTGGACTTGAGCTTCGCTCGGGAGGCGGCGTACCGGGCCTCCTTCAGTGGAGGTAGCATACCAGTCGGGTCGTAAGGCTTGCGCCGGGAAGCCCCCTTTCTGTCCACCGTAGTCGTCTTCCCGATCTGGCCAGTGGTGCCGCTGTGCGCCTCGTCCTTATCGTGAGGAGTACGGGCGATGTTTGTGTTGAAAGCCCCGTTGGGCCTGCTAACCGAGGCGAGTGGTTGCCGGGGTTGCGCTGGCTCAGCGGCCCCTCGAGCCTGTGCAGGCGCGCTAGAGTAGCACATGAGTCCCGGGGGCCTGAAATCATCTTCATCGTCTTCAAGTTGTGGTCGAGGTTCGATAACGCGCCAGGAAGGGTTTGGGGGCGAAGCAGTCATCATGACAGGGACGGTCGGGATTTTGATGGTCAATTTGGTGGTTTCGGGGAGGGCCCTGCTCAACATTGTAGGCGTAGACGCTGCGGATGACGCGCAGGAAGAGCTGCCAGACATCAAGACGAATAATTGAGCCGATAGAATGAGTTGTTCGCCAACAGGGCTGGCGGAACCGTCGACTAAATGTGAGGATGGTCAAGCCGATTGAAGGTATTCACAACAGAGAGCCCCAGTGGGGGACTTATATTGGGAAGTGGGGGGAAATGGTCCCACGAGTCTGGAAGGTCATCTGCTTGTTCGTTTTCTTGTTTTGGAAGGCGCGGCGACCCTAAGTTTGACCCTGCAGAGTTGGGCAGAGCCATTCAGATCGCCGATGCTTTCTTGATTTCCTTCCAAAACGAGGCGTGGATAGGTGGATTCGAAGCCGCTGGAAGAAGGCTGTAATACCTGCCCCATTAGTAAATTCAGCAATCCAATTAAACTCGTGACTCGGTGACGGTTTCTCTGCCGTGCGAACACACGAGGCCGCAGAGGCCAGCTCATGGCGACCTTTCAATTAGAGTCAGGAAGGCCGTGCCCGCCGCGAGCACTGCCCCCTTTTCATGAATTGCAAAGCCTCTTCGGGTCTCAGGGTTTGTTCCCAGGAGACTCGGCACCCTTGACACGACGCAGGGCAGCCAATCGCCATCAACCATTAGACGCCCGTGCGCAGATTCCCGCCTGCGATCAACGATTGGCGGCTGTGCCGGTGTTTAGGGTTGGTTTCTCCCGAATGGAGGGACGGCCATCACGGTGCCTCGAAAGGGTATGTTTCGGAGATTTAGGCTCAAGAGGATAGCCTTGCAGGAGTTTGGTGAATGCGATTCTCGAGGATGGTCCCAAATCGGGCGCTTAGAGAGCGATAGACCCTTGATCTCCAAGAGCACACCGTTCAACCTCGCACAACCATCACCCATCAAATCCTGCACAGGAGACCCCATCCATCGATTTGGCGGAGAGATCCCTGCCAGTCCATGGCCTCAAACCACTTGCCCGTTAACCTCAAACCATAGATTCCATCGCTTGCTTGCCGGCAGTGTACAGGGTCGACATGTCACCTCCTAACGGGGTTTTAACGTTTCACGCCTCCTTTCGGCTTCCCTCCAAGCTCTCGAGCAGAATCAACCGTCCTATCAGACATAGATCGATCAGTATTACAAGAATGCCGATAGGGAGTGTAGTGGATCCAAGCGCCATCCAGAGGAAGGCCTTCTTTTACGGCACCCTTATGCATCCCCGTATCTTGAAGCAGATCATTCAGAACAATGGGGACCATCTCCGCTTCTGTCCCGCAGTCTTGACGGTAAGCTCCCATCCTGCTTCTTCCACCCCGTCACTCTGTGTAAGGGCTGCTATTTTAAGGTTACGCCAGGCATAAGGTTAAGGAGCAGACATACCCCGGCATTATCACGCTTTCTCGATCGGAATCGATGCTCGGTAGGAAGCACACGCTACAGGAGAGCGTCGTACGCGGAACGCTTGTGGAAGGATTGACTGAGGCGGACTTAAAATGGTTGGACGACTTTGAAGACACGGTATAAGTCCGCATCTCACTTTGCGGAGGCTGTATATCTAATCGCGTCCATTCGAAGACGTCAACGAAAGAGTATTCAAGAGAGTCGCTGGCCATCCATCCGCTCTCACCTTTCGAGCTGCTGTCGGCCCACCCAGAGCAACAAGACGACATCATACACATGCACGCTACTTCCCTTCCCGCCGACATAGAATTAACATCCGGAGTTCAAGTTGATACGTATGTGTACCGGATGTTGGAAAGGTTGGACCCAGAATTGTGGATGTTCGACGACTTCGTCCGCAACCATGCAGCACAATGGTTCGGCTACGTCCCAGATGGCACCCCAAATGAGGTCGACGCAGCGGTTTGAGAAGAGGATTGCAGTCGGTATTATTCATACATCTAGAATATACAAGGTAGCGAAGACCTAGTCGAAGCAATGAGTGGATGGCGAGGCCAATCAATGATGTAACAACTAACCGTAGAACGATATGAAATCAGAACCCTAGGTCGATATACGCTCATGCGCCGACGGCGTCCAACGCGACGGCGCTTACGATTGGCGGCAACGGTGCTGACACCTTCTCCTCCTTCCGTTCCTCAGATTTTGGTGGGGCAGCCGTCTCCTCCGTAGGGCTAGGGCTCAGCTTCTGCTTCTTGTTCTTCCTTTTCTTCAAGAACCCAGACGCGACCGCACTCTTCGCGTTCTCCGAAAGCTCTTTGGTCTGGTCGATGTACTCGTGGTCGTCGAACTTGTGCTTTTTCCCAGCGAGGACATGTTCCACAACGGCTTCCGTGGTGATGGGGGCGGAAGTGCCAGATGAGGATCCCTCACCGTTGCTATAACCGAGCTTCTTCTCTAGCGCCTCTAGCTTCGCCTTCTTAGCTTTCGCTTGAGCCGCTTGTCTTTCCGGTTCCGACTCTAGGTATTCTTGCAGCCTAGACATAATGGTCACTATGACTGGGGGACAATTGAGAAGGTTAGTACTCACTTCTTCGCTTCCTTGATAGTGCTCAACCTTCTCCCATTCAAGTCCCTGCACGAGTCATTATTGCTGGTCTTCTGACTGCTCATACGACCACCAGCCGCTCGCAGCTGACTCCCGAAACCACCCTTCCCGCCAAGGAGTAGGGGGGTCAGGCGGAGATTAACGAGTTGGGATTTGCCATCTTCTGAGTGCAGAGACTCTAATGTTGCTTCGGGTGCTGGTACACGGCCATTGTGTCTGGTAAGGACGAGGTTTGAGTCTTCTAAACAACTTGAAAGGCTGGGATATCGATCCGCAAGACTATCGTAGACCTCAGAGACGCGTGTAGACGACGGCAGAGACAAATTAAGAGATGGGAATGGCGAGAACGTTGAAATGAGCAAGGAGGTCGACATGGTCAAGGGCCAAGAGTTGAGGGGGCTGTGCACAGGACCCCCCAATATGCTGAGCTATGTCCGATCGAAAATTGGCTCAAACTGGCCATTTTCGGCACACCCTTTTGAGCGGTTTTTGTCCACATGAAAATCGGAACCCCCCAAAATGGGCGGTTTTCGTGCACATATCAGATGATACCTGCGCAGAGCGCGAATCCGTGCACATAGACGCCAAATCGCCTGGATGTACCGTATAATGGAAGATAGGATTGATACCAATGTATATACAAGTGAGAAGAGGTCCGAAATAAACGAGGAGCGCGAGGAAGTGGCGGATAACGTGGTCGTAACGCGGCAAGTGCCCCCATCACTCCTCCGACGCTGCTGTCTCGACCCTTTCCCAGCGAGAAGCTCCTAGAGTGCCCTCATCACTTCGTAGAGAGAGGGGACATAGCTGGAGGGAAATGTGAAAATCAATGATGAAGCAGGCCACAAGTTGACGAGGCTGTAGCCAATGCCATTGGCGCTGATCGGGTGGCCGAAGTGAAGAGAATAGGTCGCGAGCGGAAGCAACAGGTGGGTGCGGGGGGCTTGGAGGATGATGGGGAGGAGAGTTTGGGAGATGCCGCGAAGAGGATATTCCCTACCACAGGAGTGACGAGGCAAGGCCAAGTCTCTTGATGGGGCATGACCCTAAGAATCGAAACCCCGAGCTCTGCTTTCCGTACACACAAGGATCGGACATCGCCGCAGGCGAGGCCGAGGCGGCACATATAAAATCGGGGATGGCCCACGTTTTTGGCGATTATGTGCACATGTGGATCAGACCACGAGCGATTTTGAGGGGGGATTTCGGCACATAAAAATCGGACCTAGCTAGGCATATTGGGGGGTCCTCTGTGCACAGCCTGTCGCCGCGATCACACAGTGACAAACGGTCCGCTCGCGGATCTGCTCATTGTGAGGCTGAGCCAGCTTTCATTCTCCCCACCATGTCCACGTCCTGCGGAAACCCAGCAACTGAGCAAGATGCTCTCATGACGAGTAGGTAGCTCCATGTGAGTCCAAAAACATCGATCCTGATCGTTTCAGGGCGCACCAAGTTCGATAAAACCAAGACCTGTGTCAAGTGCAAGGAACGAACAGGAAATATCGTCATCCGGCACGCCGTTTATTGCAAGTAAAATCGTCGCATAGTCTCCGCATCGCATGAGCTAACAGTATTTCCACAGAGAATGTTTCTTCCCACTCGTATCCACCCGGTTTCGCAAAGTCCTGGGGCCAACCATCAACGCAGGGGGACGCACTCCAAAAAACGCCAATGCTCGCGGTGGTCGACTGAGGGGCCTATTGAAAGCTCCTGGAAGCCTTGTCATCGGGCATAGCGGCGGTCTGGGATCGACGGTATTGCTCGATCTAGTGGCCAAATCTTACTTTTACAGATCGACCTCTGCTGCAGGGGATGACAGTTCTGCCCTTGGCACCGAGCATCCCCGGAACAAGGCAAAGGAGGAGGGGGGTTCGGCAGACGTGTGGAAGGGAAACCCAGTAGTGTGTTATGTAGAGGTGGCCGGCGTTCTTCCTGGGGTGCGTGGCCATGTCTTTTTTTTTCGTCGTTCATTATCTGACTCGCTTCCAGACCAAGGATCGCACCGAAGAGGTTCGGGCGGCTATTCAGGCGTATTCAGATCCCTTGACAAAGTTTGAGATCGACTTTATCCCCCTTCGCCTTGAAGACGCGTTCGATGAAGCGTGGTGGAAGAGTGTCGGCGGGAAGGATCTCACCCAGGCGGCCAAGGATCTGGGCACCGACATCAACGATGAATGTGAGTCATACTACATGTAGGCTCCACCTAAATACTCATACCCCGTAGCCCTGCCGATCCGCCGTAAGGATGTCGACACCTCTCCCCTTCAATCTCTACATACCTATCTCTCGTCTCTCCCTACACCCACCGCCGTCCATTCCGCCATCTCATCCCTCATCCGTGTCTTACTCCTCTACACCTCGGCCTCCCGCAATGCCTCTCACCTCCTCCTTGGCACTTCCCTCACGAGTCTCTCCATGAACACAATCTCTGGCCTGGCTCAAGGAGCCGGGTTCGCCCTGGTGTCCGAGAGCACCGACGAAGGGTGGACCCCAACCAACAGTCAGCATATCAGCATCGTTCGCCCGCTGAGGGATGTCGGTATCAAGGAGAGCGCGTTCTGGGCTTGGTGGTCAAAACTTCCTGTTGCTGGCCGGGATAGGTACCCTTCAGCCGTCTCCTCTACACCCGGTTCAAGCGCAGCCTCGAGGAGCGTGAAGCCCGATTTGAAGTCCAGTAGTATCGATGCTTTGACCTACAACTTCATCATGGGCTTGGAGAAGGACTTCCCCAGCACGGTGAGCACCATCGCCCGAACGATTGCGAAGGTGACTACCAAAGAGACGGGGGTCGAAGGCGGTTGTATCTTGTGTCAAAAGTGGGTAAATCCTGCTAACCCCTGACGGCATTTGCTGACCTATGCCCTCGTCAGGCCGGCGCAACCAAACGTCCAAGCCTGGAAGGCTAGCATATCAATCCGGTCATATCATGACGACTCGTTCGCCAGCGCGAAACACTCCCTTCCTCCCCATTATACCTCCCCGCCGGCCCTCGAGCAGAACACGGACGCCACGCCCTCCTCTCTTACCTCATTGGGCCTCACTCCTATGCTATGCTATGCATGCCACACGACGTTCACCAGCCGGAGCAGTCGTGGGAGCTCTTCCGCAAACTCAATCGAGATTCCGCTCCCTGTATGGGTGAAGGCGAATGTACCCTTGCTAGAGTCGGCGGGGGATTCGGAATCGGCAACCCTGACGAACAACACGGACCGGACGCAGGGAGTTGTGGCTGGGGAAGATGAGGAGGTGTGGAAGGTGAAGAAGTTGAGCCCTGGGCATATAAAGGAAAAGATCGGGGCATTTTTATTGGACGATGCCGAGTAGACGTACCCTGGGCGCAATTATCAAGTTGTGAACCCTGCTCATTGGCAGGCCATCGTGCTTGCACCGGTCTCAGGGCCGTTCACGACTCCTGTCATGTTTTGACAAGATAATAATCATAAAGACCTCGCCACTGGCCGTGCCATATGGTGTCGACACATCTGCTCTCTGCACCTATAAAAGCGCGACATGGCTGGCACAATTCTCCCCGTACAATGACTGCCGCCCTTATCCCCTTTCTCGTCCGCCATGTCTCGAGACCACTTCTGCATTGTAGGACTTCTCCGCACACACACGGTATCACGCCTAACTTTTGCCAGGTGTCCGGAATGTCGCATATTCCAAGTGAATCTGTCGTGCGTCGTTCAATAGCTTCGATCTCCCCATAGCCCTAACTGAAGCGCTGGCCTGGCTGTGCCAATGTTCCACCAGATCTACGATACGCTAGATGAGCGATATGCGTACATTCCTCCTGATGATGAGATGTTCGGGCAAGTGAAGCGTTTGGTTTCCAGTGTGAGCGGTGAGGAGGCTGCAGAGCACTTGGAGATACATGGTGTGTGCAGACCGGTCATTGGATTTAGGAATATCGCTTATTTAACGCCGTGTTGTCGCAGAGCCTTCTGAAGTGGTGGTAAAAGGACTGAGGTTAACCCAGGACGATATCGACGCGTCCAAAGACGTGGTTCTCATCGCTGGTTATGAGCCTGATGAAGGTCATGAGAATGGATTCGGGAGTCTCTTTTGCCAAGAAGATGGTCGGTTTTCTCACTGTGAACGGATCTGTTATGTGCTGATACTTACAAGCGACTATAAACTCAACAGACGAAATAGAGATCGACAGCCCGCGGCACGCAATGGCCATCTTCGACCTCGTTCCGAAAGACTCAGAGGAAGGGCAAACTGGAATCTATCACAAACGAGACGACCAAGATGAAGAATACAAGCTCTGGACGCACTGGGACAGCGCGCGGGTGGTCACCTTGTCAGCATATTGCATCCTTAAGACCGTCGCCCCCGACCTCGAACCAAGTGCCCTCTATCGGGTGTTCACCGACAAGACCATCGAGACAGAGAGCCTCCTTGGGTACCCTCAGGTTGTAGAATACGGACCTATCGCGAAAATTTGGAATCAAGAAGCTCAGTGGACAAGCATCCCAGGCACAGAGGATCCGCTTGCTTGGTGGGTGCATCTTTTGTGTTACTCCAAGGCAACAGACGAAGAGGTCCTGAGGGAGGCGTGGGTCGGAAATGGGAACCTGTGGGTCTACATCAGGCCGAATAAGTAGGTGCTTCAATTCGCCGCACTGCCCTTCGCGGGTTGACCGAGTGCTATTCACACAGGTTCCCGATTGCCAAGGCCGTGGGTCGGCCCGCCATCTCTCGCTTTCCCTTGGATTCCAGCCTTCTACAGCCTACATCGCCTCGAAGGGTTTTCCTCGACCAACTGCCCCTGGAGATTGTTCTCCTCATCTGTTGTCGGCTACCGATCAAAGCTCTCTCCAAATTTCTCGCGCTGAATAGACGCCTTCGAGAATCACTCCTCCCGCACATCGACGATATCGCGTACATCTCCATGAAAAACTTTGAGCCATGGTATTTTCCCTCCAAGCTGATAGAAACCCCTGATGGGTCAAGGACCCGGGAGGACTTGGACTACTGGGATGCGGAATGGTTGGAAGTTGGAGGTCTCGGTGTGGATGAAATCAGGCAGAAGGCGCCCTGGATGAAGTATTGGATCGAATGCACGCGCGATATGAGTATGCGTAATCGGAGGAGGATTTGGAAGGCAGCTGAGGCGATCAGGGACATTGCTGAGGATTCCGGTTTAATGGATTAGGGCACAGTTGGTTCCGCAGCCTGAAATAGTATCGAACCTTCCGAATCGAGGTGGATCACATGTTGTAGATTGAAGTCGAATGCAGGGTAGGTGTACAAATGATGCGGTATAAAGGTCCAATACAGATATGCTAAATATGATTACGAAGTGTACAGTAAGGCTTGTGACAATTCGCGCTAGGTGCCGCGAGGACAGACGGTCAGAAAATCCAAAGGAGTGGAACCTGGTGCCGGTGCAAATGATATAGGGTTAGTGAGTGGATTATATGTGGCAAACGGTAGATCCACCTGGGTAGTACCAGAAAGCTACGGCTATAACGAGATAAAGAGCTTGGTAGAGTCGTGTCAGGACCGGTGGCGGAGGATCCCACAAGAACACCTACAGATGAGAATAACGCCTTCCAGCCAGTTGGACTTCCCGTCAGCGAGAACGTAGCTTGTCGTTTGGACTGTGTGGTGCAATGATAAGTTCATGATAATCTACCTCACATTCATGAAGGACGAGAGGTTTACCTGAGAGGTACAGAACAAGGGACTCGAAGGGGTCCATGAGGAGCGTCAACGGCTTGTTGGTTATCCATCCGAGGACGACCATTAATCTGGGTTACTCGTCACACACCGACCGATGCTAAGAGACGATAACGACTCACGGAACGACAAGAAGAGCGGTTTGCTACGGGTGCGACCAGGGTCAGAGTAAGCTATATGTGTTGAGGGTGACTAGCACTTACGATAGTTGACCCAATCGCAACAGAGACACTAAGAGACAACTCATCCTTCACCGAAACGCGGATGGCGGTGATGCACTCTGCAATCGGTGCACGTTAGTGTGGGTGCGTTGATAAAGATTGAGCGGACAAAAGAAGAGACTCACCCGCAACGGAACTAACAGCTGGTAGAAGGATAAGTGCTATCCATTCTTTGCTAATCGTCGACGAAATGCCATCCATAGACTCCACCAGCCAGTCCGCAGTAATGGAAACAGCCTGAGCTTGTGTCAGTGCCCGAGAACGAAGAATGTACACCTTGGCCAAACTCACCGCGGTAACTGCCAGCATCAACACCACCGTTAAGAACCAGCTCAGGTCAGGTTCCTTCGGTGGCTTGGCCGTACTTCGCTCCGCAGTGGAGATCTCCATCCTCTCCTCCTCAACCTTCGTTGCGACGGACAAGGCACTATCCTGCCTACCTTTCCCTCCGTACTCTGCCCAGGTAATTCTTGATGACGTCGGGCTTGGCCAGGAAGTCGGCGACGTGAGTGATGAATTCGAGGCTTGCTCTCCTGATTGCGAGCTTTCGGCTTGACTTGTGATCGTGTCTGTGTGAACGAGGCGAACAGTGGAGGTGCTTTTCATCTCCGTAGTCGGTTCGGTACCGCCTTCAAGAGATGCATGCTTCTTGAGGCCTAGCGGAGAGCGAGTGGGACTCCCACTTGAGGGGTTATCAGTCCCAAGTTCAGGGGTGGTGTAGAACGTGCTAGCCACGTGAGGTCGCTTCGAGGATTCGCATCTGGGCTTGGGGGGTCTACGCCCGATGGTAGGGCTGCGGATATTCAGGCTGTCGAGGTCGGCGAAATTTTGGAAGCTCTGGAAGGTAGATTTGGATCGCGCACTGAGGTATGCCGCAGCTTTTTCCGCTTCGACGGTAATATTCTGGGTGGCGGGTAGTCGGGAGCTCTTTTTGTTGTGGTTGTCCTGATATAAATGGGTGTGGGACCATAATTGGAATGCAAGATACGAGAGGTAAACTGGAGACTTTCTCCTGTCAGCTCCTGTTAGGCAAGGACATGCGAAACCCCCACTCATGATTAGGATGATCGATACCTGAGGAAATGAGTCAGTTGTGGGCTCGTGTAAATCGACGCGGGACATACCCCATGGCTCATTTTGAGGATATCTCGCTTCTGTAGATCAGCAGTTTCGGAATTTGCTCCGCTGAGAACGAAGTGGTACGCGGCGGGGAGTAAAAGGACGCCCACGCTGATACTCAGAAGTGATGAATGCACTTGCGTAGCAGCTTCGCAAGACGTAAGATTTAGACCTTCTCAGCATCGGCCTTCCAATCGATAATGGAACTGGGCTTACTTTGGTCGAATCCTTGCTCGGAGAAGCGAAGGCCGCCGGCGAAGAAGCATAGCCCGAGGATTAGTACTGCAACGCCGCCGGCAAAACGTCAGCCAAGTCCAAGGAAAACGTCACAATTTTACCGACAGAGTTTACCGAGGATGGACCCCACGAGAGACGATTGCACCACCCTGAGCTCGCACTTGCGAAGCGCAGAGATCTTTTTTGCGAGTCAGCCGGATCCTTTCGGGACAAGGGCGATGCAAAACGCACAGCAAGCACCACCTCGACACTTCAGAGGCCGCGTTGAACCATTAACTTCAAAGCTTGCCAAGTGGTTGTCCCAGTACTCACAAATTGCTCTAAATGGTGGGTTCGGTGAGTCTGATTGTCTGAAACGGGGGAAAGGAGACTTACCATGCTAGCGTTCAGTAGGGCCGTCTTCGACCCGCCGATCCGCAAGGCGAGTTGCCCAATTGTGATATCATGAAGCTGAAGCTTGTCAGTACGCATTAGTGATGGGGGCAAGCATCAACGTACTCGGACGAGAGGTACTAGGGCTAGGATGCAGACTGCGGGAGGTTTGTCAGCCATAGAAAGCGGTTTGGAGACGTTTCCCACATGAGAAGACTAAGGCATAGGAGTCGGCCAAGGCCAGTCGGATAGTCCAGGCAATGGGTATCATAATCAGCAAGAGATTGAGCCCTGCATCCAGTTCTAATCAGCTCGAGGAGGCCGTCCACTAATTGCAGACATACACGAGTCAAATAGTATGAGTCTCCAACCCAAGAGATGTCTTCTCCAGTTTCTGCAGAGAGGGTTCGTCCTTGACGTGGTACGGCTCTCATTGGCATCACTTGTCGTTGCCTCGACGACTCCATCGCTCCCAGCACGATAGTAGGAAGGTAGGCCGCGCCTCGGGGAATCGTCCGGTGATTTGAAGCCTTCAGAGCTACTGCTGACGAGGTTCGTATCTGAGGAGTCAGATCCCAGATAAGGAGCAAATCTTGTATCTGGGGGCGAGGAGACGAATTCGCTGTTTGTCGGGCTCTGTTCCACGTAGTATCGTTCCGAAAGAGAAGAAGTTGGTTTGATATCTAGCGGTTTTGGAGGCATGGATCGTTAACTCTGAGAAGGATGAAAAGAATGGGGTGTCAGCAGCAGGGCAGCTGAAGTAGGCTGTAGAAGGGCAGGTTCTTAAGAATGGCTGACATGGTTCAACCTGTTGCTTCGCCTTCCTCGGTTGGTTGCCGAACGCCGAACCGAATTAGTTCGATACCTCCGCCGGCCCTTGCCAATGTCATCAGATGGAATGGAATCACTTCGTACCCCAATATGGTCAAGCGGATGCCTGGTTTGATGAGGATCGCGTTTGCTTGGTCAAGGAGGAGTAAAATGGGATTTGAACGTAAGCCATATGATAAGGTGCGTGTTCAGCCACGTCAAGACAAAATCAAAGGAGTAGGGCGGATTTGGGCTGAACGCTCTAACTTTGCTCTGTAACGAGCATAACGCAGCCCGCACCTGATCGTCAGTGAATAAAAGGGCATAGTCACAACTAACAACTGCGGCTCACGCATTGCAGAGCTCTTTCCTTCCTCTCGGCCCCTTCCGCCATTGATGGCTATTAGTGGTCTTGCAGCTAGAACAGATCGGGGGTCTGGCAGGGTCGTTCTCACTTGAAGGGTGTGGGAGAGGGAGCTGTTCGACAGACGGATATACTCCGATGCGGGGCCTCCGGCCTTGGGTCTGCCGACCTCCTCTCTTTGCCGTGGAGCGAGCGTAACGAATCCCGCACCTTCCGTTCAGGATCAGTAAATAGCGCAACTCGGAGCCTTGGATTCACCTACGCGTTGCAGAGCTCCGTCTTCCCGC
Organism: Coprinellus micaceus; assembly: GCA_951394405.1. NCBI lineage: Eukaryota > Fungi > Basidiomycota > Agaricomycetes > Agaricales > Psathyrellaceae > Coprinellus > Coprinellus micaceus. The sequence goes on along the minus strand of OX596339.1, from coordinate 1,649,097 downwards.
TTGGCCCCTTCCTCCACTCGGGGCTGTGAGTGGTCTTTCAGCTTAGGCATTTGGAGATCCTAGTGGGGCGGGTTGAAGGAACGGTATTTTCCGATCGAGGGGGTGCTCCTGTGATGGTGGTAAGGTAGCAGTGGGGAGTCCCTTGATGGGTGTAGGCCTCATGAGTCGACATAGGAGGGATTAACAGCATCTCGTGAAGGGGCGCAGACCTTATAGTAAGACGATAAAGCGCTAGCTACTGGCCTCGGAGTCAATGAAGGCCCAGGGTCCAGGGCCTGGATAACAGAACGAGGGTGGCCTGCCACGAGGAATAGGCGTGCTTTCGACCTTGACCCGGAACTGCGTTCTGTATGTCCCCCCGCTCCGCCGCTGACAAATTTTTTTTCTACCATTTCCGGGTCCCACAAAGCCACTCGTTTCTCTCCATTCATTGATCAAAAGCGTCCAAGCACCCACACAATGTACTATTTAGAGCACAGTGTAAGAAGATCACGCAGGGGTCCACTAACTTGGGTCCTTGGACACCTGGTGTAAAGCCATCGACACGAGCTAAGATAAGAGGGAAATGACCTACAAGATTGGGCGTTGTGTGTCTTGCATGGCCATGGGCGAAGATCGATTGATTGGGCACTGCGCAACATCTCCTGGTCTGGCCTCCACGTATAATGCGCCAATATTCAGAGTGGATGCGTATTTGAAGGGGTAGAACTTGCGAGTACGGTCGAACCTCAGAAGGGGTGAAAACAATCGTAGGGCAAAGCAACACTGGACGGTGGCGGTGTTGATTGGACGGAGTTAGCATCGGCAGGTTCCGTGATTGCGACCATGTGACTCGATGACTATTGCCTCCGAGCAACGCGACCCCGTTTAGTTGACGCGCTTGGGCACTCGCAACGACCACCATCGGCTAAGAGCAGCCCTGCGCCAAAGGTTTTCCCCACAAGCCCATGGGTAGAAGAAGATGGAGAGAACCGACTCGTTCCTTGATGCACTGAATGGTGTCCAGTTCAAGGGTGCGTTCATCGTTCATCAGCCTACTTTTGGGCTCCAAGTCTGAGTCCCATCGTATAGCGGCAACACATCCACCCAATTCAACCCTACAGATTCTTGCTGGCCCTGGAAGTGGGAAGACAAGGGTATGGTGCACCATTGGCTCAGCCTTTCCCAATGTGTTTACCCGGTCTAGGTTCTTACCTCTCGGATCGCCCATCTTATTCTGAATTGTCATATCCCACCCACGGCAATATGTGCTGTCACGTTCACGAACAAAGCTGCGAACGAGATGAGAGAGCGATTGACGAAGCTCTTGGGTAAGATCCGGGTAGCTCAGCTGAAGATGGGCACGTTCCACTCGCTCTGTGCTCGCCTCTTGCGCAAGTATTCGAAGTTAGTGGGTGTTCCGGAGAACTTCACTGTATGTGATGCTTCAGAAAGGTGCGTCGCGTCGTATATACCCGCATACATGTGCTGATATAGGCGTGGATAGTAAGAAGATTATTGCGAAGCACTTGAAAACATTCGAAAAGGGCCTCAAGGACCATAACATCGAGCCAGGAACCGTTGCCTCGATAATTTCGAAAGCGAAGGCAAAAGGGCTGTCCGCCGACGACTACCTTGGAGATACGAAGTCGAAGACTCACCCCAGAGGTCCTGCAGGTACTGATTCACCGTTGACCCCCGACGTTATTGTGGGAGAGGTCTACGTCCTCTACGAAGCCACCTTGAGGCAGAACAACGCTCTCGACTTCGACGATCTCCTTGTATTCGGCGTCAAGCTCTTCTCGGGGCACCCACTGACGGTCAGCTGGTGTAGGCATATATTGGTGGATGAGTTGTACGTATATGCTCCCCGTTTATTGGCAACAGCTGACACTTTGTAGTCAGGACACAAACGTGACGCAATACGACCTTATGCGAGCCATCGCAGGCTCGGTAAGATGTATAACGATCGTCGGTGACCCCGACCAGTCGAGTGAGTCCGATCTATACCCTTCATTCGGGCTATCGATGTCTGACTTTCGTGTGGAGTTTATGGTTGGAGGGCAGCTGAGGTCGAAAACTTGGCCAAGATGAAGCGAGGTGCGAGGTGGGGCTGCACAACCGGGGAACGATGGCTCATCCTTTGAACTAGACTTCCCTGAAACCGCCCAAATATTCCTCGAGGAGAACTACAGATCGACAGGAGCTATTCTTGAAGCCAGCTTGGAAATAGTTTCCCAAGGCGAGCAACGTCTAACCGATTCACGTTGTCATTCTGACACCTCTTGACCTCTTAGATTCGAAGCGCATTGCGAAGTCACTCTACACTGCCCATCCAGACGGGATAGCTCCTGTTCTCTACCAGGTTAACGGGGAGCAGGAGGAGGCTTCGTTTATCGCCATAGAAATCAAGCGACTAATTGCGCAAATGGGCGGTGCCTTCAAATGGGGAGACTTTGCCATCCTCTGTAAGCCCACTTCAATCCCTCAGGTTTTGCGTCAGGCTGACAGTGTTTAGTGAGGTTCAATGCCCTCTCGCGTACCATCGAAAACGCGCTTCAGAGGGAGGGAATCCCCTGTCGGATTCTTGGTGGCCACAAGTTCTTTGAACGTCTGGAAGTAAAGGACGTCCTCGCCTACCTCCAGCTACTCGACAACCCCTCATTCGTCCCCGCTCTGCTTCGCGTCATCAATGTACCAGGCAGAGGGATCGGAGAGAAGGTACGCTTGCTGATAAATCTAGAGCCCCGTCATAGTGACCAGTTGGTGTATAGACGCTGGCAGACATGCTCCAGCGCTCAGGAAACGCACAAAAATCCCCCTTGGCGCTCCTCGAGGGAATCTTCGATATGCGGACACCCGATAGCAAGCCCAGCATTCGAAAGAAGATATCACCTTTCATTCAGGCGATCCGGAAGTTGCGCAAGTCTGCCGAAAGCGTAGGTGATATTCGACTCCTCGTGTAGACTTCTACGCCCAACATGCATGGTTTAGGGAACCGGGCCTTCTGACTTGATCAACGAACTCCTGGACCTGGTCGAATACCAGGATCACCTCCGAAAAACGCAGCCAGACTGGGAAACGCGGTGGGAAAACGTCAAGGAGCTAATTACCTTCGCTAAGGAAGTTGAGGAGCAGAATGCTAGGGATAACGCTACCCTTGCTGAGAACGAGGACGAAAGCTCTCCCGACATTGAGTGAGTAGTACCTTCACTCTAAACGAGCAGTGGGATGGCACTGAGCATCACACTAGGATGTCGCCACTTCGCCACTTCTTGCAGGTGTCTATGCTGTCCTCGGCCGGAGATTCTGAGAGCGAAGAAAGCAACCAAGAGGTGAGGTAATCACTCGCTCTTCTGACAAGATACTGAGCGCCGCCACAGAAAGTGACAATCACAACATGTCATTCCGCGAAAGGGCTGGAGTGGCCAGTCGTGATTATACCTTCAGGTATGTTAGCCTCCTACTGAGAAAACCAAATCGGCGTCTAAAGAACGACAGTCGACGCGACGACTTACCCTTTCATTCGAAGTGAGGACGAAGATGAGGAACGGTAAGCTGCAACATCCTATATTGAACTCCTTTATTTACTCAAAGACGCCTAGGCGTCTTCTTTATGTTGCTTGCACCCGAGCCAAAGCTCTTCTATACCTTACGCGGTCTACGACTAGAAGGGTTGCAGGCGACACAAAATCTAGAGGACTGTCGAAATTTATCCAGACTATCATGGAAAAGAGGGCGAATGAAAACAAGATGGTCAGTGATTTCCTCCACTCCAGTGATATCTATGTGATGTTAACAGCCTAGCGTGCGCTAGCCGCTGTTCATTGACCATGTGCCTCATCTGGAACTCGAGGATCGGGCCATACTTTGTAAGGTTCTGGAAAGACCTGAGCCTGATGAGGCGGAGGCTCAAAGCATGGTCGATGCATTGTAAGTTGCTCATTAACGCCACAACTAGCGTCAGCTCTGACGAATGCCTAGCGCCCGGCTGGGCCGTGAGCACCCTCCTGGCATTCCATGGACTCCTCCAGGACAAGCCCAAGCCAACACTTACTCCAACTGGTCATATCCCCAATCGTTTCCTTGTACGTATCTTCAACTCGCGGAAATGATATCTTCTAATGTCGTCGACCCAGCTTCTACGTCCACCGGCGATTCTACCTCCGTCTCGTACCCCATGGCTAGCTTTGGACGCCCTGCTGTAGCTCAGTTTGGCAGGGCCGTTGCCCCCTCCACTTCGTCCTTCACACCAACGGCCGAATTCGGGCACCCAGGCCAGGGCGTCTCATTCTCCCGACCCTCTCTCGTTCAGCCACTGTTGACAGTCACAACTAACCCCGCTCCGGCCGTTACCTCTCCCCCGCCTCCAGCCAAGCCTGCGCCGCAGGTTGCACCCCCATTCAATAAGGAGTCCAACCTATCCACCTCGCGAGTTTTCGCTACACGGTTGGTTGAGGCTCCTGTTCGTCCCACACCCGCCTTGGGCGTTAACTTGGCGCGGCTCACGTCCGTCAGCCGGCTCTCCTCCACTCAAATTATTGCTCCCTCCCAACCTAGATCGCATATCCTCCAGCCAGGAGGAAACCGCTCGATGGCCACAGTCCAGCATTCATGGCCTGACCCGTCTATCAAGGAATCTTCCGCACCTTTACCGAAACCAAGTCCTTCGCGCTCTGCTCCACCTGTAGCAAAAAAGACCGTAGAAGTGACCACACCACCACCCCAGAATGGTAGCCTGAAGAGACGGCTGGGGATGGGCCCGAGGACGGCAGGAGGGTACTCCAACAAGAAGTTCAAGCCACCAACCAAGTAACCTTCGAATTCCCTTCACTTGTCACCTTCCTCCGTCATGGTCTCCTATTGCATTCGCCTCACCTCTTCGAGCCCTCCTTCAGTCACACTTTCACTTCCCATTCCAGCCTCATTCGCCGTCACTCGCCCGTGAACGCGCACATTCCACTGTACACTATGCTGCATCTGATCAACGTTTCTCTTCACCTCTTCCGCTCAACGCCATGATATGACTGCGTAAGGCTCCTACCATTCGGCGTTAAACGCTGCGCTACCGACAAGATAGGACTTGTTGAAGCTGAAAGAAGGTTTGTGCAATTGAGCATTGCCACCACATTGATCTATGAAATCGATTTTCTCGGTGACACTGGACGTCTAATCGCTACAGGCAACTAATTCAAGGATAGCGCAGCACGACCACGCTGGAACACAAGAGCTGGCGCTGACCCCTTGTCCCGTAAATAACGAAATGCGGCAAAAGCCAAGCACGCTAGATCGGTCTCGTGGATTTCCGACCATCCTAATATTCCACCCTACTTAGCAACTCCACAGCTCTCGGTCCTACACTCATTCATTGCGGCGAGTGGCCCTTGGTCATCGGAGCACGTTCATGTTATCGGTTCGTATGCAAATCCCAATCGCCAATAGAGAGCAATTTAACCCTTGACCCCGCAGGATCTTGACCGCTCTAGGAGACGACTGGACGGCGCAGCTTCATATCGGGACCCGTTTTCCCAATGCAGCCTCCGTCAACGCTATCTGTACGAAGTGACCCCTACCCTTCTCGGTAAGAATCGCTGAGATGCCATGCATACGTTGGGCAGACTAACGTGAGGCCAAGCGAGGAAGGAGGAAGGGCAAGGTGAGATTCATAGATTAGCATCGAGGTGACGGGGGTGTGTCTATTCTAAGCCTCAGCTATCATGGTGGGTGAAGGGTGAGTCGCGTGTAGACACGCGAAAGAAGGCTACTTGACGCGACGATATTCCCAAGGGGGAGCTGCAGGGGGCTGCTCGTTTTCACGACCGAGCCCAGGGTTTATCAGAGCCAGACTGCGTGTGAGCATGGGGTCTGGGTAGTGTGGCGCCAAACGGTGGGTCCTGGGTCACCCGTTCTGCGCAAAACCTTCGATTCTCATTGGTATGAAAGAGGAAATGCTGACATTGGTTCTTGGACAAGGTACATAGAAGTGACAATAGTCTCCATGGATAGCAAGATGTCGTCGAAGCCTGCAAGAAATGGATTTGTTAGAACTCAGAACAAGAGTTCGGAAAAAAGGCTCAGAGTCAAGGTAAGTTATCCGCAACTCCTCGAAAGGTGCTTGGTAGTCTAACATGCTATTTGACGAGCATCCTGGCGAAAAGCAAATTGAAAGTCTACTCACCGTGTCCGAAGTGTTGCGCAAAGCCGAAAATTTGCGCGCCGCGCGATGATATAGCAGGAGGACCCCGAAATCACGGGAAGACCCGAGAGGGTGGCCCGGGGTCCTACCTGGAGAACAGGATGTCGCTTCTCTGAGGACAACTGCCTCGTGTTGTCAGCGAGGCAAAAGGTGAGCACTTGGTTGATCCGGAAAGTCAGCTTGGGCTCACGAATGTGGTCCTCAGAACCACATTTGAGAACCAGATTTACGCGATTCGAACGTCCTTTTGTTTTTGAGGCAGCATTCCACCGAGTGCGTGGTTCGTTTGTTGCGACTGCTCGTCAGTGGTTGTGTAACCGGCGACATCCTCTGTCACCAACAAATCCCTTTGGCCTTCCGATATCTCCATCTGCTTTATTCAGTCACCTTGAAGACCTCGTGAGTGATGCGAGGTTCGACAGGTTGGCCCTCGACCCTCATCTTTTAAAACTCCAGTAACCGGCGGATCGCCCTTATCGTTCATCGTTGTTTCCTCGCTTCGTCCCGTCCCCCACACTCGTCCCCTCCCTTCCCCTTCCCTCCCCCCTTTCCCCACCCCCACTTCCCTTCTCGGGCTCTTCCTTCCCTTTTGATGCCCCCCAACAATCAATATCAGCGTCGGGATTTCTCTTCACACCACGATAGGCAGGGCCGTTCGCCGACTACACCGGCAGTCACAGGCATCGACTACCCCTCAATAATAGAGGATGGGTCGACCGACATAGATTCCCGAGGACCCAAAGGGTACGGAGGGGGTCAACAATTCTACACACTCCCGAACGTCGCAGCCTCCAGCATCGACGGCGCACATGACCCACCGTCCAACTCCTCCTCTCTCGACCAGGTATGGGGCGCTATCCGCCAGCAGAAGGAACGGAGGATGGCAAAGGAGAAACCTAAGGTTCAATCGTTGGAGGAAGTTACGCAGGAGCTACTCGTCTCAGACCAACCACCACCCCGGTCCATTCCCCTCATGGAGTCCCAGTCGTCGGTTCCAAAGTCGTTGAAGAAGCATAAGTCCATGTCAGTCCCCTTTCCCGTATAGACACCAAAAACCTTGACTGGGGACGAGGTATTGACCTTGATCTACACCCTCCAGATGTAACATGCGAGAGTCTACTGACGGTCGCTCCATCGTCGCCACGTTCGAGCTTCCCTTGGAAGTGGCGAAGCCCGATATTCATGTCAGTTTCCAGCGCAACAAGCTGGTCCTCACCTGGGAAATAGGCGAGATCGAAGAGTGGATGCAGGACGGGGTTCTCAATCGAGAGAGGACATTGAAGCATTTCCATAGAACGATACCACTCCCAGAAGGGACCAGGGTGAGTACCCTGCTTCACTTTTTTGCTGCTCGAGCTTATGACACCCTCATGATAATACGGCTGTACCCAGTTCGAGGAGATCCACGCGCAAATGACGAACCGAGGACTGATTCTGAGATACCCCAACATGCGTACCTATCGAGTGGAACCGCGCTCCAGATCAGGGGACTCCTGACTGCAAAGCTCTTCACCGCAAGCGGCCATCCACCCCATTGGTTCAGTTACGAGTCTGCACATGTCGAACACGTTATGAAGGTTTGAGAGCACCTAATTTATCCTACATCGCATTCTCTGATTACAGTCATCTTCTCATTATCTATGCAAGCACCAACACAGAACGAATTTGTATACTATCATCTATCTGAGACGTACAGTACAGAATCCCCATGCACATGCGGTTCCCGGTTATCTCCACATTCAAAGCAAACATTTGTGACAGGAACAACTCCAGTCTCCCATCTTTGGCCTCTTCGATTCCCTAGAGGGACCCGATGACCATTTCGGTTCTTCCGGTTTGACTGAGCTTCTGACAGCGGAACAAACTCAAGGGGAGGATAAGCAATTTCCGGAGTGTTCTTTCCTTCCTTTCGACGGCCACGTTTTCTTCGGCCTCGGATTGGCTTCTGCGAAGGCGTCTCCTGAAAGCAATTCTCGTCCAGCTTTGGTCTCCAATTTGATAGAGGCTTGTAAACAACCGAAGGCTGACGAATAACAGGGGCGCCATCTTGAGAAAGGGGCTGCTGACGGGGCTTCATCGGAGGGCCAAATTGGGCAGTTCGAAAGGGCTCAGAAAGACGAGGATCGACAAAAATATGTTTCCTGGAAGCCGTAGTAAGGCCAGAGTCTGGCGTTTTATAGGACGCATCTATCGGTTTGAATGGCAAAGGTTTCCTCCGCGTCTGTACCTCGTCGTCACGGCCTAGGGCGGCCTCAGTGTTGTTGGTCTGATTCACAGGTGGCACCACAAGCCTATCCATGGAATTGCCATGAGTCGCGACGCAAGCGTCAAACAATCGGGAGCCTAAAGATTTGAATTTGACCTTCTTTTTCGCATTTTTCTTCTGCAGCGCCTTTGTTGGAGGCGTCAGCTCTTCAAAGGCTAAATCGGAGCTGTAAGCCTCTGAGTGCTCCGAATCGCCCACGATCTGCTGTCGGCGTACATTCCTAGACCTGAGGCGGAGAGCGTCCTTGTCTTGCTGGGGAAAAGGGGAGTCCGATTCTTCAGCACCAGAGCCGCAATCGAGCACCGCTATCCCAGGGAGAGAGGTTTCATCGGACTGTAATTCATCGTAAGCGGTTTCTCCGCTGAGAGTCGCGGTCGAATTCGGCACTTGGATGTCGAAAGCCCAGTTCACCGCAGACTTTGGGCGGAGGGGAGAGACTTCGAATTCGATAGGGGAGAACCTCGGTGCGGCAGATAGTAGCGGATTTCCATATTCGACACGCCCAAGTTCGCCGTCAGTACGCTTGGTCCTCGAAATTGGCAGCTTCTCAACCCCGATCCGAGGTTCTTCATGGGGGATCGACGGTCCAGCCCTCCTTCTCAAAAAGCTCTCTACGGAAATGCATGCACTTATTTGTGGAGCGTTTGAGGCTCTGTTTTCGTGAAAGATGCCGGGTCCATCAGCAGGGGCCTTCAGAGCTTGGTCGGGACCACTTCGAACAGGACCCTCGACATTGGCTGGGTGAGGATCTTCGTGAATCGATGCGCCAACAGTCTTCCTAGTGTCAAACCTTCGGCGTGACATACCCTGGAGATAGAGTACGTACCTGGGTTTGAGTAGGGCCTGAAAGTTTCTCGGCGTAATAACCCAGACAGGGATCCACAGCGCTCCGTTTTCGCTTGCGTACGACCTGCGTATGTACCACGATAATCAGCGATGTCGGTGACCCGCCCTTCCGGATTTCTCCACTCACACCTCTGGGCATGCTCGCTTTTGCGGTAAAGAGGATCCTGAGGGCAGGAAGAGCACTCAACGGGCCGGCGGTGGCGGTCAGGAGCAAAAGACGAGCGCAGTTTGGTTTCGAGCGTTGATTGGCGCTGAATTACATAATACACCCTCCCGAACAAAGCCCCTACTTATTCCAAATCGCGCGTGACGATGGTGAGCTCAGGAGGTGAGCTGGAGACGGTCAATCGTTGGAGGAGCGCCAATGAACAAGATATTTTCTTCTCATTTTATGTGTATGGTTGTACAGCTCGCAGTATCGCTAATTGACGAGCTTTTGTGGGATATCGGACTGTCAGGACACATTTACATGAAGGGTTTGAGAGCCTGAGGGAGGATCTGAGAGATGGCAGCACCATTAGGAGGCTCAATCGATTGGAAGTACTAATGAAAAGGATTAGTAATGGAATGGGTGAGGATAAGGCACAGTCACTTACGTCTCCCCACCAGGGACCAGCAGCCCACCACAAGGCACCGATCCAGACGCCCGACTCCTGCATGGCGCAAAGAGCGCCCTTGACGGCCTGGATGCACTGAGAGTTTGATCCAGCGCCAATCTCACCGAGGAAGCCCTTGAGGTTGTTCTGCTTCAACCATTCAGTGGCGGAAGCTAGACGCTCGCGACCGACGTTCGCGGAGACACAGTTGGGGCTGGTGCCAGAACTATCCGAGTCGAGGTACTGGTGCATTTCTGTTTATCGCCGAGTCAGCCAGATCCTCGATGGGTAGGCTACAAGGGCCTGGTTGACTTACCTATGGCAACGTTGTTGTTGGGATCGCGAATGGCGCCGAAGTATTGCGAGTTCCCGCTGGAGCCGGTCCAGGACCAAGCACCAGTCCAAGCTACAAATGGTTGTCGGTTGCTAGGTTATATCTGGGGTTGGGAAATTATGTGCTCACCAGTTCCCTCGACGAGGATAAGCTGTTGTGTTGCACCAGCTGCGCGGATAGCATTGACGGCGGCTTGGTTGAGGTTGAAAGTAATATCGGCACCCATAGTGTGGGGCTCGTTCATGATGTCGAAGATAACCTTGTTGTTGGATTTCTGGAGCAAAGTTAACCATAGTCCATGAACCCTTTTCGGAAGAAACGTACGAATTCGTTCGCGAGCTTTCCCCACCCTACGAAGTATTCAGTATTCAAGTATTCAGAATAGCTCGAATTGCCGCTTACAGGTTGAGAAGGCGTTGGTGTCAGTGATGACCTGACCGTTATACCTCATGTAGTTGTGGGCTGGGGAGTCGCAGTCAGCAATGGCGGGGTGTTAGCGAGCGAGCGAGCGAGCTTACGTTCGACAACGGCAAAGACGCCCTTCGTGTTAGTGATGTAGTTGACAATCTAACACCGTATCTGAGTATTTGGGTGAGGACCGGACAACAGCCCTACGTACCGTTTTCAAGCCGTTGAGATAGGTCTGGTCGAAGGCACCGGTGAGTCCACTTGCAAGAGGGCTCAGTCGCTCAAGCTTGAAGGCAATGCGGAAAGTATTGAATCCCTGGTTGACGAAGTAGTCGACCGAACTGGGGGATGGCCAGGTGTAATCCTTTCCGAGAGTGCCCTGATTTCATAGTCAATGAGTAGACGCTTAAGGACCCACTGGCAACGCTGGCGTACAGGAATGACGTTGTCTCCGAACTCAGCTCCGGACTGGTTCACGCCGAAGTACTTGAATCTGGCGACGGCACCAGGGCATGCACTCGAGCCCGCATTCGAAGTGGTAGTAGCGGTCGTCGTTGTGGGAGGCTGGGCGGTCGTTTGAGTGGGAGGGGCAGTCACGGTGGAAGGGAGGCACTGGTGGTAGAACGAATTTACGACAGTGCAGGTGTAACCAGCGTCGCACTCCGTAGGACCAGAGTAGTTACTGCCCTTAAAAAGAGAAAGAAAAAAAGCAGGTGAACAGGATGAGTCGATATATACTCGAGGTAGGAGCAGGCGACTTACTCCACATTGGCCGTATGGGCCAACAGCGAATGCTGACCGCACCGCCAGTGCTGTGATAATGAGTGACAAGAACAGGGATTTCATCTTGAACCTTGAGGGGCTCAGGTCACAGTGTACCGCACTTTATATTGTCTTACATTTACAGGACGCGCTCTTATTCACCGCCGTTTAACCGACCAAAGAAGCGGATGCAGAATTCGAGGCTATCTTTGGATTGACGAGCCATGGCAAGAGAGTCTAAGTGCGGAGAAACCAATATCAAGGGAGGATATAATCAAAATAAGTACCGGGAAGCACTTGTGTATGACAGAGGACGTTACCTCGGATCGATTTCTTCTGGGCTCCTCAAAGGTGAAAGTAGCACAACATAGTACAACCCGCTCCAAGAGTGGCTCGCACTGGTCCTTCTCGTCACGGTAATTGTGTTGGGAAGTCATGGCGAATACAGCATGCGCGGGGAACGCAGCAGTGGCATCCCAACCGAGGATTATCCTGCGTTCCCAGAACGTTTGCGGACGCTTGGGCTATGGCTGCGTGTGCGTGTCCAGGCGGGTCATGGGAGTTGATTGGCAAGGTCCGATGCACTCACATTGACAACAACGGGTCCAAAGAGGTCCAAAGACGCTCGTGATTACTTCGCATTTTGACTCCCACGCTTCTGGTTCTTCGTCGTACTCTACGGGACATCGACGAGAAGAAAACATGGGAATCGAATTCCGTCTCAAAGGTTTCACTGGTAACGACCTGGCTAGGGAACGTGCCAACTTTATAGGTAAGGCTTGATTGCTTGGGGGTACATCTCCTCAAGCGCAGGGCCGTTGGGAGGCTCGATAGATTGGAAGTACTTTCAAGTTCACAGCAGTCAATAACCGATGGCAGAAGAGCGATGAAATACACTCACGTTGCCCCACCATGGTCCAGCAGACCACCACGCGAAGCCTACACGTTGCGTCAGACTCGGGGAAATATCCGCATAGAATCGAGATTGCACTCACCAATCCACACCCCGGATTGCTGGAGGTGGCAAATGGCACCACTAACGGCTGCTATGCAGTCGGGATTTGACCCAGCACCCATTTCTCCGAGGAAGCCCTTGAGGCCATGCTCCTTGAGCCAGTCGGTAGCGTCACGAACTCGCTCGACGCCAATGGTCGAGGAAACGCAGACCGGGGAGGTGCCAGAGCCGTCGCTGTCGAGGTACTGGTGCATCTCTGTGGGTTCCCGTGAGTTCCGTTTCCTGGAAAGTGCGATGGAAACTGGTTTACCTATCGCTGTGTTGTTGTACGGGTCTGAAATAGCACCGAAAACGGCACCGTTGCCACTATAGCCTGTCCAAGCTATCGACGGAAGAAGTCAGCAACCGTGACTAGGAGCGACGGTATCAAGGGCTTACTCCAAGCACCAGTCCAAGCTTGGTTCGGTTGGTTTAGCAGGGCTGAAGATACAACTAAATTGGAAGACGCATACCAGTTCCTAGATGTAATTGAGTCAGGGAGATGCTACAACTTGAGATTAAATCTCGAAATGTGACATACCTTCAACGAGAATCAACTGGGTGATTGCGCCAGCCTCGCGAATGGCGTTGACGGCAGCTTGATTCTATCCGACTAGGGTGAAACCGAGAGCAGTTAAACACACAAGAAGAGGCTTACAAGCTCGAAGACGTCCTTGGCAGCCTGAGTATGAGGTTCGTTCATGATATCTGGAGGCAATTTCAGTACCAGAAGCGTGTCCGCGAAGTGGAATATCTGGAGTATACTAACCAAAGATGACTTTCTCGTCGTCTTTCTGCCGGGTACCGTCAGGTCAAGGTCACGCAAAGTGCAACGAGACTTACGAATTCCGTCGCGAGGTTGAACCAGACTGGACAGACGAGTTAGTAACCATGTACCAAGCTCCATGCGGTCCCTTAATGCTCACACTTGGCGAAACTACAAAAACGTCAGATTTTTCTGGGGGTCGGATGGGCCTCGTCGGCACTCACTCTTCCTTTTGGTCAATAGTGATAAAGCTTCCGTTGTAGATCATAAAGTTGTGGGCTTGGGGTCAGGTAGTTTAGTAACAAGTTTTACGCTAGGGGAAGAGGTTGGGGCAACTTACGCTCGATGGCAATGAACGAGTCCTTCGTCTTCGTGACATAGTCAACGGTCTACAAACGAGGGAGGTTCAGAAACTGGGCATAAGGGTATAAATCAAACCCTGCCTTCTTGAGGTCACCGAGGTAAGCCTCATCGAACGGTCCTGCAATACCGGTCTCTGGAGGGGAAAGGCGCTCCTGCTGGAAGGGGACGCGGAACGTGTTGAAGCCTTCCTTCACGAAGAAGTCGATGGAGCTAATAGGGGAATCTGTGTGAATCTGGTCTTCATCCGTGCAGAGCCGATTACGAACCTGGGTGCCGGCCAGATGTAATGGGTTCCGAGGGAGCCCTGTAGTGAGTAGCGTCCGAGTCAATGACGTGGTCCACTTGGTGAAATGTCCTCGACACACAGGAATAACGTTGTTGCCAAACTCAGCACCGGCTTGGTTGACACCAAAGTATTTGAACTTCGTTGCGCCCTCGCAGGCTGCCGGGGTGGGGGTGGGTGCTGAGGTGGTGGTCGACGTTTCGTCACATCGGGCCTTTACCACGGGCGACGGGACGAGAGCCAAGGCCCCGGTGGAGAACAGCGCAAGTAACAAGCCCGCGAGAGTCTTCATGTCAGGCCAGGGGGAAATGGTCAATGAAAGTGTTCAACAAATGCTGCTAGCCGTGAATTTATACCTAGAGGATACGTTTTGCTCACCGCCATTTATCCGAAGAATTACGGACTGCCAGCACTCACTTGACCGTCCGCTTGATTCTCGAGGGGTACCGACGATTCTCCTCCACCCAATGAACACATGTGAGCCTGCTCAAGGCGACAAGAATCCGGCGGAGGAATTCGACCACCCCCAAGGCTTACTGGATAAGGTGCGCGACCTTCCCCAAGAAGTACCAAATTTAAGCGGACGATCGGAGGGAAGACCCAAGTCGATCCCAAAAGGAGCTGATATCGGTGATACCGCCTTGCTCAGCTGAGCAAGGCCGTCAAGAAGTGGAAGGATGAGATAGTGGCGAATGAAATGGTAGCACTTTGAGCGTGAAAATCCCCGAAATCGAGGTGTTCTGAGATCTAGGACTTGTCAATGGACGGGAAACGCCGCGTACTCTCTTAGCGGGCAATCGTGGAGAAAATGGCTGAAGGGGGTTCCTCCAACGCCCTGTATGTCATGGTCAAAGAACTGTTAAAGGGCTGGCTGGAACGGGAAGCAGAGGGGCGGACTGACCGGTAGAAACTCGGTAGGTGTGGTCACGATCTACGAGTACTAATGCAGCGCGAGATATAACGCAGGCGACCCCCCTATGACGGAGGTTCATTCGAAAACAAGTTTTCGGGCCTGTCCACTTGACCAGCCCCCAAATCTAGCATCCCGCTGGAGCTTTGGTCTGTTCTGAGCAGCGATATGATTCTTTTCACAACGTAAAGACCACTACGGGCGTGCTCATCCGATCCCAAGGGGAGGTCTGGGCAGATAATGGTAGGGAGCAAGAGGCAATAGACGCCGATCTCCTGGCTGAGTCATTCTCATCGAGGCTTGCCCCTCGCCATCCACGTTGTCTCCACGTCGGCGCCTAAAACGATGTTGCAGTGTTGCACTCCATTCCAGCTTGGATGCAACATCTTCCCGAGCTACGATGTCGCGGGTGGCTCTCGCTAAAGTTCCCTCCTTAACGTTCTACAAAGATGCAGTCACAGAGGCGAGACGAACTTCCGCATGGCCCCAGCTTACTTGCCTTGGTTCTGCTTGCAAATTATACCAGCCGGAAGTTGTTAGGTGTGTGAACCTAGGCGGCTCTGGGACGGATATCGACTGGAAGGTACGGTGCCGATCCTGTTTTGACTTCCCATGGTACTGACATTATACAAAAGTGTGAAGCGGATCTCCCAGAGTCCATGAGGTTTGGAAAGGTGGAAGTCAATTGTGAAGGATGGTCTCATGCTGGGGACTCTAATGTTCTGAAGGGTACGTTCCAAGCCATATCTCCACGATTCAGTGACCGACGGTGCTCCAGGCTCTTGTGCTCTGCAATATCGTCTGGTACAGGTGCCATCGTCTCTTCGTAATGGCAAGACAGATTTTCCAACTTTCGGGGGAAAGTGTACGTCTAGCTCTATTCCTCGTTATAACCACACCTGACATACTGGTTTGAACTAGCGTACGACATCTCGATGATCGTCTTCTGGTTGGTTTGGCTGGGCATACTGGCATTCATAATGTACCAGTTCTTCAAGTCTTGGTGGTCTGGGAATCCTGCAGGACAACGGCCACGACCGAACAATGGACCTCGCCCTGGCCCAGGCGGCGGTGGCGGAAACCCTTATCGTGGTTGGTTCCCGGGCGATCATCCAGACTACGGCGCTCCCCCACCTCCATACTCGAAAACGCCTCCTCAGGCAGGCCAGCCCGAGCAGGGCTGGAGGCCTGGCTTTTTGACTGGAGCAGCTCTAGGTGGACTCGCGAACCACCTCTGGAACCGTCAGACTGAAGTACGACATCAGCGGGAACCCATGCAGCGACCAGCAGAGTGGGGATGGGAGCAAACGTGGAACCCTTTTTCCGCTAGGCCGGCTCGCCGTACTCCTTTCCAGCGCCCAAGCCATTTCGACGATGATGATAGAGGAGAAGGGACTTCGAATCTGGGGGCCATGAGGAGAAGCACTGGCTTTGGCGGATCCAATGTTCGTTGAGACCAGGCTGGTTATCCGCCGATTCGACTTCTGTAAGAGTTCGCCTGCATTGTATAACACTGTGATCCGGATTTCCAGTGTGTATCTTCACTCGATCCAGTTGGTTGCGGTATTGACTTCCATGCTACCTGTCAAGTTATTTGTGAACATTGCACAGCTGGGAGGTGCTGTGTTCCGTGGATTAAATGACCTTGTCCCGGGAAGCACTTGAACTCTCCCCGTCCTCTTTTCTCCGCAACAGTTCCAATGCCTTCAATCCTTCGCTGGCTTCCACCTCCCCTTGAGTACCCCATAACGCGTCGGTTTGAATCAGCAGTCGTAACTTCTCTAGCGTACACATTCGGTTTAATCACGATCGCCCTTCTCTGCGTTTTGAACCGTAAGAGACTCGTTTGTCCCTTTGATCACCTCTAATCCACCCTCGTAGTTGCCTTGGTTGGATACGAACCAACCACACTTTTCCAAAGCAACTTCAATGCCACGCAGCACTTCTGGTTTCATAAATTCGTTCCATCGTTCGCCTCCCACCAAGCGTGCAAGAAATGCGATGCCCATGTGTTCAATGTCGGGGAGTCCCTCATTACAAATGCCTCTATCTTCGAGTGGAAGCTCGACAGGGTTGGACACCCCAACGCAGCAGACTCGGGGTTCTCCTACAAAGGTGGGAACTGGGACAACTGTGATGTAGTTCAAGTTGCCTTCTATGGGGACATCAGGACATGGTCAGTCGAAACGAACTTGTACATATACTGCAGCCCTCCCGGAGAACATTTTGGGGAAGGTGACTGGGATATTGTTGGTGTGGCGAGCTTTGGGCTGTCAGGTCTCGTCGCGAGACAAACCAACTTCCAAAGGCTAGCCAAGTCGGCTCAGCAGAATAGCACTATTTCTGTAGTCGGAGAACCGTGAGTGTATCCTGCTAAACCCCAGCACGCGGTATAGCTTAGCTCAATGCCCTATATCCTCTAGGCTTACGCTGGCCGCTATCGACATTGGTAGCCAGGCCTGGGCCGCCTATGAGGCATCCGCCTTCACCGGTACGGTCGCCTACTCTGTTATTGGCGACTTCGAGTACTGTCCTCCATCGTGGATCCAGTCGAACACCAACTCTTGCGCCACGACATCCAGCCAGCCATACCCCATAAGCTTCTCCACCGCGTCTCTAATCCTAGCCAATAACTCCATCACACCGAGCTTGATAGTCCCACCGCTCCGCACCATCCGTTTGGAAGCGATACTCGAAATCCCGACGGTCAACTTCGTTCAGCTCGCTCGAGCGGCAGCGCTCATCGACATAGGAAGCAGGGCTTCCAACAACCTGTTGACTAACCTGGACTTCATTGACAAAGTCTTGCACGCAGAGCTCCCTTCTGCCTCTGGAACGACGGTGGCGGCACCGTCAATTCGATCGAGGTTGTATGATGCTTGGAAGACCCAGACTAGCCCGCTGGACTCCAGCCACTACCCTCCACTGACAGTACCAGGCCCGTCGACACTACAGGCAGTCTTCATATGCCACTTTTCCAAGCTGAAGGGGGTTGGTTCGCTGATCGTGTCCGTACTGGTTGCGACTCTCAGTATGTTCTCCTCGGCGTGGGGGTTAGCGCTTATACTCGCTGCCTACACGATCAAGAACAAAAAGGGCCAAGGTATGTACTTTCATGATAATTTGTCATTCCGTTTACCCCTCCTTTGGCACAGCTAACTGCTGCTACGGTCACGAGTCCTGCGAGAGGGGAAGTTTTGAGGGTAGCAGCTTGGAGGGCGGGGGCGAGCCGGAAGAGCGTGCGAACGTCTCTGAGAAACGGGATGGAGAAGCTGTGCCTTTGGCGGTGCAATCGAAGGTGGACGTTGAACATCCTCCCCTTCTGGACGAACCTTAAGAAAGAAAGGGGAATGCCGCACCTTCGATATGGTCAAATGTACAGTGCCTGATACGGTGAGAATCGTCCAATCAACAGACAGTGTAGTATGCGCATCTAATGACTAGCCAATTGCTGGACAACCTCCACATAACCCATGGCCACATCCCCAACAACTGGCCACCCCCACCCCGAACGTCTTTAGCAACAGTGAAACTATACTCACAACACCCTCACCCAGCACAAACCCACTTGCAATCACCACAAGCCTAATATCTCCTCCACCATCCTTCTTCGCATAGCGTGTGCGGTACACATACTCTACGAGACCTCCAATCAACCTTGCGATAGAGAAAGAAGGCGTGTTCAAGAACCCAATAGCAAACGCCACCCCAGAAGGGATGTACTTTACATACCCACTCTGGCTGCGGGCAGAGTAAGTCTTGAAGGCAGAGAGCATTCCAAACAGAATGCTAAAGCCCGCCATGAACGCCGCGCTGTTCTGCGGTAATTGCCCATCGCGGAGGAGGCGCGCGAGGCCAAGCCACACGTACGCCGTTGGTGCGGGGAATGAAGGGCCAGGGATTTGGTACGCGCGGTTATAGAGAGTGTACGCGGTGGTGGTGACGAT
The DNA here is from genome assembly GCA_951394405.1 of Coprinellus micaceus. NCBI lineage: Eukaryota > Fungi > Basidiomycota > Agaricomycetes > Agaricales > Psathyrellaceae > Coprinellus > Coprinellus micaceus. The sequence continues at coordinate 1,630,447 of OX596339.1, read as the reverse complement.
GATAGAAACGGATGAGCCGATGAGTTGCCCATAGAATTGCGCACGAGGGGAAGCGTGGCAGAGATGTCCGGTCTTGAGGTCTTGCATGAGGTCTCCGGCTCTGGTAGTTGTGCAGCGGTTAGCGTGGGGACCGGAAGAAGGGAATTGAGGCATACTGTTGGGCGCCGGCTTCGGCCACACCCCCGGCAATGATGTTGGCAACAATGTTTCCCGGCTGGAGCCATGCGAAAAGGAGCTGCGAAATCTTGCCCAGTCCCGATACGGGGTTGAGGTCGGTCTCTCCCAAGGCCCGAACTCTAAGTCTTTATGAACACTGTCGGTTGGCTAGTTGAAAAAAAGACACGTACCCAATGACGCTCAACAAACCGCCAAGGAAGAAACCGATTACAGTAGCCCATGGCTTAATGCCCTCGTGTCCAAAGACAACCCATACGAGGATTGTACCAACCACGATACTAACCGAGAGACCAACGAGCACCCAAGACATTGGCACAAGTCTATCAGGTGTTTCATCCTCATGGTCGCACTTCGCTAGTCGGTCCCCGTCAATTCGAGTATAGCCCCTTCGCAGTGGTCTCACGGCCTCTTCGATGAATTCCCAGACAACAGGAACGAGGGATACTAAGCTGTCTGTGCACATGATTCCAAGGGCGACCCACAGAATCCAACCTCGAGCGCCATCAGACATGTCCCCGACGCGCCCTGGGGCCCACCCAGCGAGCTTGGATAGAGGAGAGAGGACTGCCCAGCCGACAAACATGCCGAGATTCATGCTGACTGTGGTTGGGAAGCCCATGATGATGCCTTGCCCAACGTATGAAAGGCTGGGGGTGAAGTACCACAGCCATTCTCTGGCTAGGTACGCTCCAAAGAGAGGTATGGTGAAGACTGCAGGGAAGAAGTACGCGCAGAGCGTGAGGGCGCCAGCCGCGCCGAAGCTCCAGGCAAGGTCGTACCAGCCTTCGTGTTGTACAAATTCTCTCTCGCTTTCGCCTTCTTCGTCCGGTGGGCCTTGTTGAGGCACGTCCGTAATCTCCTCGGAGACTCTGGGCCCATCGTATTCTTCGGCTGCTCTGTATCCTCGTCGATGATGAATGGTGGTGTCCGGGGGTGGTAATTTGTGGAGTACTGAGATCAACTGGGCTGTGGCAGTTCCGGATGGGAAGGGAAGTTCTTCCTCAATGATCTACGTAGAGAATGAAGTCAGGCATAGTAGAGAAAGGGAACACATACCACTTGCTTGCGAAGAGGGGGAGACAGGAAGACTCTGGGGCAGGTTAGATGATGATGGAATATGAACGGTTCGTAAACTCACCCAAAGAAAGCAACTGCGCATGACCACGCAGCAGCAGACAACCACGTCAGGTGAATAGGCGGTGTCCCATCCCTCTCTTCACTCAACAACCCAAGTGCTGGCAATATTCCAACAAAACCTGCAGCAAGTGGCATAGTCCCCGTTGCAACGGCCGTAGTTTGCACTACGATGATTTCTTGAGGGGACAGGGGGGCTGGGAGCATCCGAGAAATAAGAAACCCGATGAGGGCGCTCTGTATCGACATCCTGGGTCGTGTAAGAGGGTGAGGATGAATCGTAAAGATAGGAACTCACATAGATATCCACCCCGACTGCAAACCCAGGCTCAAGTTCGTGAAGCATATCAAACAGCCAATCCCAAGACCAATGAACACTGCACGGAGGGTGAACTCTGGTTGAGTAGCTGACAGATGTCCATACCCAGAGCTAAACCACCTGGGGGGTCTTCAAAATAGCGCTCAAGCCTTAAGATATCCTAAGACGCACGTAAGCCATCGTCTTGAAGCCATTTTGGACTCGTTCGGTCAGGTCGAAGGCATCTGGATGTGGTTCGAGTTCAAGAACCGGCTATGATTCCGAAATGAGGTGCGCGGTTCAACGCGCTGTTTGCGACTATTTGGCCTCAGCGCCAATTTGGTGACTCCGAGCTCCGGGTTAAGCTCTGTATCGATCCTCTTCCATACCCTCGATACCATGGCTCAAAAGATTCGCGCCGAAGCAGATGTGCTGAGGACAGTTCCTCCTCCTGGCCAGGAAGCACCGTACGCAGCCCAGCAGTTCGAATGGCGCAATCTAATCAAGTTGTAGATTACCGAAGGAGGGCGAGAAGAATGTCCTGATCACCTCTGCTCTGCCCTATTGCAACAACGTTCCCCACCTTGGTGTGTTGTGGTTGAGCTATTGGAGGAGCGTGGTCCTGACGTTGTGGAAGGAAACATCATTGGAAGTACCTTGAGCGCGGATGTTTTCAGCCGGTACGAGAGATACCACTTTTCATCCGCTTTGAAAGCTGAACAAGAGCGATAGATACAACCGTACGTGGAAAGAAGTTTTGCGGGCTTGTGGCCTTACTGTCGTTCAGGTGCAAGGAACAGGCGAACACTCTACATATGCGGGACGGACGAGTACGGCACTGCGACGGAGACTCAGGCATTGAAGGAAGGCATCACTCCTCGCGAGCTTTGCGACAAGTACAACGTACTGCACAAGGAGACCTACAAATGGTTTGATATAGGGTGCGTCACCTATCGAACCCCTTGGTCGACAACTCACACGACGGCATAGATTTGATCACTTTGGACGAACCTCCACCCCCAAACACACTGAGTAAGATTCTCGCGTTATCACTCACCCAAAGCCTGACAAAGCATCCCAGAATATCGCAAGAGATATTCTTGAACCTTGGCAAAAACGGCTACCTCGAGCGACAGGACAAGGAGCAGGTCTACTGCGAAGGATGCCCCAAGTACGTACCTCGAGCACGCTCTCTATTCTACCCCGCTTAGACTCCCAGGTTCCTCGCCGACCGCTACGTCGAAGGGGTGTGCCCGCACTGTGGGTTCGACGATGCCCGTGGAGATCAATGCGATGGGTGTAGCAGGACGCTTGACGCCGTCGAGCTACTCAAGCCACGGTGCCTCGTTGACCCCAAGCACAAAGTCACCACGAAGACGTCGTCGCACATGTACCTCAAGCTCAACGAGATTCAACCCAAAACGGAGGAGTGGATCAAGGCGTCGTGGAAGAAGGGCAGGTGGTCCCCGAACGCGGTTATCAACTCGGATGGGGAGATCATCGATGCACGCTTGAAGATGGGGTTGCAGCCGACCCCACTCACTCGTGATTTGAAGTGGGGAGTCCCCGTGCCCATCGAGGGTGAAGATGTCAACCAGATGGCCGGAAAGGTCCTATGTAAGTTCCCTGTCTGTTCTTCCAGAACTTCCCTACTAATCGTATGATCCAGATGTTTGGTTCGATGCACCCATTGGATACCCCAGTATCACCTCCAACTATATGCCCGAGTGGAAACAATGGTGGTTCAACCCGGAGAACGTGGACTTGTATCAGTTCATGGGCAAGGATAACATCTACTTCCACTCGGTGTACTGGCCCTCTGTCCAGATCGGCGACGGCCGGAACTGGACGAAGGTGCACCACCTCTCGACCACCGGTATGCACACCTCCGCGTTGATGTGGGTGGTTTTGGGTGTTCACATCATTCTGCAGAATACCTGAACTACGAGGGAGGCAAGTTCTCGAAGAGCAAGAATCGAGGCGTGTTCGGTCCTGCTGCTAAGGACACCGGAATCCCAGCGTCTGTCTGGCGTTACTACCTCCTTTCTACCCGCCCTGAGACTGCCGATTCCATGTTCTCTTGGTCGGATTGCGTAAGTCGTCCGCATTTCTCCAGTACAATTGACTGGACTGACCCTCGAGTAGATCACTGCTAACAACAACATTCTGCTCAACAAGTAAGGCTTGGTCGTTTCTTCTGGCTTCATGACTGACGCAACAGCGCAGCTTCGGCAACTTCGTCAACCGAGTCCTCAAGTTCGCCGCGTCGCAATACAACAGCGTCATCCCCGACTCTGAAGACCCCGCCGATCCCTACTCCCCCAACGACCCCATCGACGGCGAGTTTATTACGACCATCAACTCCCTCCTCAAGGACTACATCGACGCCATGGAAGCCGTCAAGCTGCGCCTTGGGCTTCACACCGTCATGCTCATCTCAGCTCAAGGCAACAACTACCTGCAGTCTTCCGGCCTGAACAAGGCGCTCATGGCCGAGAACCCCAAGCGCTGCGCCCAGGTCGTGTCGCGGGCTACCAACCTCATCTATGTGCTCACCGCGCTTGTCTGCCCTTTCATGCCAGCCACGGCCGAGTCGATCCTTGCGCAGCTCAACGCCCCCGAGCGCATCGTACCTGAGGTGTTCTCGAACGACATCCTCACGGGCCACACCATCGGCAAGCCTGAGCACTTGTTCAAGAAGATAGACGAGGCTATGGTGGACGTCTGGAGAGTCAAGTTCGGTGGAAGCGAGTCTGCGGCTGCCGCCGAGACCCCCGCCGCAGGTACGCCTGACCCCCTCAAAGCCGCCCCTGGGCAGTCGAAGAAGAAGGTCGCCGCTGCGAAGAAGGCCTCTGCTGCCCCCATTTATGTTGGCCCTAAGTCGGAGGAGGCTTTGGCCCTTGAGGGAAAGGTCACCGAGCAGGGTAACCTTGTTAGAGCGTTAAAGGGAGAACCTAAGTCCCCGGAGACGGATGTAAAAATTAAGGAGGCGGTTGAGGCGCTGAAGGCGTTGAAGGGGGATTTGGATACGGAGCTCAGAAGGTTGGCTGCTGCTGCTGGGGAAACTCCCGCTGCATGATCCTACGTTGCTGAATTGGGAAGAAGTAATGTACATGAAGGAAATGTATTGGTATCGTCATAGTTTTTCGGTATGGTGACATGCCCAGATTGCCTGGAAGTCTGAGCCCGACGTCCAAAGGCTTTGTCGCAGTTCACCACGTCGATCCTGCCTTCTAGCCCGAACATCTGGATGGCGATCATTGGCAATTTACTCGAACTGGCGTTCAAGTTGGAGGTACAGGAAGTGGGTATTTACATTCGTTCGAAATACATAAGTACATAGCACACGGGATCGTCCACGGCGTTTTTCATCAGTCGTGTGTCGTAGGAGCAGGTGAGCAGTAGCAATTGGTAGGGAAGATGGTCGCACTTTGAAGGTCAGAAAAAATGTAAATCTATGGTTGAAGAAAATTGGGTGGGGAAAGTGAACAGCGCGCTGCAGTGGCCAAGCCTGTGTCTAAACTTGAAGGCGCTGAAAATATAAACCCTTATCACCGCAAGGTCTACGAGTCGAAGATAGCGCCGTAAGCGGGGATCCCTCTGGTCTCCATCCCGTAGACGACCTTGTGGGTCAACTTAGGGTTGGAGATAATGAAGACAGCCTCCGCTTGACTCTCCAGAACCAACTGGTACGTCAAAGCGACCATATCGGGCCTCCCACGCTCTCGAGTGTTCCACACCAGCGCGTCGGGATCGGCTTTGAGGACAGCCTTCAAGATCTTGGTGCCGTAAGTCTTTTCGGGGTTGGGGGTCGACCAGAAAACACGACGGGGAGTGGCATCGGCGTAGAGGAGGGATAGGCAAGGCCCGATGCCCGATCCGGTCGCGACAACCACGATCCTCTTGAAGAGCTTGGAGGTGTAAAGGAGGCCGTGGAGAGGGTAGCCGCGGGTCCAGAGCTTCTTGGGAGGGTTCATGATGGTCTCCTTGGTCCAATCGCCTGCGTTGGAGACGACAACAGAGAACCCGTTGATCTTACCGTTCTCGTCCTCATCGGGGACGGTGGCGAATGCGTGCCATTCGAGGAGAGGCTTGGAAGAGATCTTGAGGCCGTAGAAGGGTTGCATAGGGCGGTACTTGAAGTGGAGGCGGATCGCGTGGTCGGAGAGCACTTCGGGGTGGACCTCCCTCAACCGGAGACGCGACCACGAAAGGAAGGTGCACATGGTAGAGATGCAGAAGCACCAGAAGTTCGGGCTGCGTACGATGTAAAGGCCGGTGGAGATTCCATGGATTTTGGCTTCGACCTTGGCGTCGAGGACGTTGTGGGTCCAGAAGATGATAAGGGCAGTCCAACCGGCGAAGCGGTGACCAGCCTCGAAGTAGTCGTGGAACATGACGCGGAACCTTGGGTGGGCGGCGGCGAGGATGGTGCAGAGGAGGGTCACCAGGACGTACGACATGACCATGTTGACGAGGGAGTCGGTGTCGCGGTGGTGGACATAGTTCTTGGTGATGAGGGCGGTGTAGAGGACGAACCATACGACTGCGGCGGTACCGCAACCGCTATGGACACCACCATAGTGGAAGACCTTTGCCATGCGCCGGCGGAACCAGAGAGGGAGGGAATGGGGAACGTGGACGGCGATCTCGTAGACGAGGTTCACAACGTTTTCTTGGCGAAAGAGAAGGGCGGCCATGAGGTTGACGGAGCATGCCGCGGCGACATCAGAGGCAGATGGGGCACCCTTCGTCTTGACGCAGAAAGCAACCAGAGCGGAGAGGTTGGCGGCAAAGATGACGGAGAAGAGCTTTCTGTACGCCGTGAAGAAGTTGACTACAACGACACATGGTTAGCTCTGAAATATTACGGGTTTAACAGCAGCTTACAATTAAGATAGCGGGTAGTTTTGTTTCCCGCCTTCTCGGGGAGAAGGTCTCGGTTGGCCTCAATTTGGATAGGCTTCGCCTTCACCACGCTTTCCTCACTCGACGAGAACGACGGCGAGCGATCTGGATGACGGAGAAGGAGGTCAGTGGATTGGATAAACAAAGGGAAGACAGATCACATACTCGCGGACTCGTTATCGTTCTTCTCGAGGTCCAGTCGGATAACTGAGGAGGAAGACATGGCGGGGTGAGCTGACGGAAAGTAACGAAGGTGCCCTACCTTTATAAGGAGGGAGTGGTTCCCTGTGGCTCACGTTCAGGATCGTAAACGCGATCCAGATTGGAGTAAATCCTCTCCGAAAGAGGAGCGGTATCTCGACACCGGACAGCATCCGGGGACACCGCCAACAGGACTGTCATAGGCTACTGCTTCTCCGGAGATGTAACTCGAGAAAAAAGTGCGATCTGAGAATTACGGACAAGCATGTACAATACCTCACCAGTGGAAAATGAACCACGTTGAGTTTACCGGTACCCTGGGCCTGGTGACTGCGATAGGTGCCCACCGGTTTCAGCATTGACCGACGCTGGAGGAGATAGCAATCAGGGTCGAGGCACACCGCACCAAACGGACGGTCATCCCGCTTTCATCTGGCTTTGATGAGCTAGGGGACGTTGTGCCGCAGACAGCTCTTATTGCTCGATTCCGTGCACATTGTTGAGCGGGACTCAGTCACAATAGAGCCGTATAATGTATGGCAGTAAATAAACCCGTTTTTGAAACTTACCTCAGCGACATAGAGGGCTTGAGCTGCACCGAGGGCGCTGGGCCTTAGGCTGCCTGAGGGAGAGGGATCGTCGAGTAAATAGGAGCTCTAGATTTGGGCTCCAGGTAGAGACAAGCAGAAAACATGAGAACTTTTCGGCGTTTCTCCCAGGAGGCTGTAAAGAGTCAACGAGAAGTCAGCATATCGAACTGATACCTTGATTAAAATTACTCGCTGGGTGCCCGCCACTGACTGGTAAAGTCAATCCAGGAAAGACCGCGGTAAGTGTCGCACCTGAGCAGAAATGAGATGTAGCTCCATGGACTAACAAAAGAGAAGCATGTAGTCGCGTGAAACTTGTGCAATACGAGCAGAGGAAGCTGAGACCATGAGGGTACGCGATGGAACTCGAGCGAGAAGAACTGAGAAGAACCGCTGGAATGGCTGTTCAGAAGACCGGCAAAGTCCGGGCCTGTAGATTGCCGGCCAAAGCTAAGCTGACAGCCTTGAATCCAAGCGAAGACAAACAACAATGTTCGGACTGCCGTTCTCTTGTGGTTTGAGTCTTTCTGAGCCGAAACGGTAGACAAGGCGACCTTTCCTCGGGGCTCTCGCCTATTCAACAAGATCCCTATTATGCTTTGACCCTCCCTCCCCCTCCCCCCCACGAAATCGCGTTTGAGACTTACACGCCGGGGAACCCTCGAGATCAACGTCTTGACTCATGGGCTCTGCCAGGCGCTCTAAGTACCAGAGTACTTCCAGATATGTTACATTCCAGGCTTGACCCGCCTTCTATGGTTCTAGGTGTATCTATTACACTCCCCTGACGTCGCGTGGAATGAGGCAGACGGGAGGGTATTCCGACCGGTTTGATAGCTGCAAGCACACTCCTCGTGGCGAGCGAGGTGAGCAATCTTATCTCCCATAGAAACTTTTATCGCCAACGGACTCTGAATAGCCAAAACGGAGTACCTCTCAGACCGTCTTTTTATTGGCTGAATATCAGGCTATCGCGAACCCAACTTCGTGTCTCCAATCACCATTGTGCCTCCACAATGAAGGCGTTGGCTACGCCCCGTAAGCCCCGTAAGCCTTTGATACTCGCTTCACCCCGTTCTCGCCTGCATGGGCTTGTCCAAAACTATGGCCCGACAAGGAGGTCTGCGTCCAAGCATGAAATGGCAAGTGTTGCGTAACTGGATGCACCTTTCTTGGCAACGTCTATCCTTTGCTCGAGAACCGCACCCTGGCCCGCTGTCAAAAGCGGACTCGGTGCTCCCTCACTCCTCCGCGTCTTGCCAGCGGTAATCACAGCACTATTTCGAAATGTCTTCATTTCTGCGGTGACAGTGCGCTGGTGCCTTGGGGGCAGTGTGCTTGGTAGTCATCTGGAGCCCAAAGCAAAACATTCACTTTGCAAAGCGTGGTGTTTGTTGTACATTGCACTCATTTCCCTTCTCGACGGGCATAATGTGACATCGAGGGTTCCTTTGTCGCTGCTGGCAGTCCCGGCTATTTCCCAGAGGAGGCGCCTGCGGAATTATAAACGCACAAGATGAACATTCATACGTCGCCATTACCTGCTCTCTTGACGACAATGTAACATTCGACCACTGCGCCGCACTCTCCGCCTATCCACCTGCAACTGTGGCTAGGTGGACGAAAAGAAGCTGCTCGCCGCCGCCATAACGCAGCTTCGCGAAGTTCGCCCGGGAAGTGATAAGGTCGGTTAACGAGCACTTCCACTTAAAGCCGCAATAGCCGGGATCGATGCAATCACTTCTCACCCAACTTCCTTCAAGGCCCGGAGTAGATGCATTTTTCAACGAGGCATTGACGGATTCAGTCATTCGGAATGGCGCGTGTAGCCTAGAGAATAGTTCCAAATCTATGAATAGTTTCATACTTTGTATCAGACAACCATCTGGTAGTTTCCTTCCAACACTTCGGAGTCGGCCATTCACGTTTCCTACTAGACGACACTAGATGCTTCCTCATTTTCACGTTCCCAAATGGACCCTGGTTTTCTTTGAAGGTTTGCACCGTGTTGCCATTCCCTAGTCGCCGTAGGTGTCCTTGGGCTGCCGGGCGTGGGAGGTAAGATTTAGGCGCTCCTATGGGCGCTTACCAATCGCCGTGTACGATAGCCCAAGACAGGCTTAGTTCTCGCGTACAAAAGCCTATAAAACGCAAACATATTGTTACAGTATTTTACAGCATAGTCGCCCTAACTCATGCCCAGTTCCCTACTTAAAGTAAACATCGATGGCACGCCTAATACTCTGAATCAAAGCTCCTTTCAGAACTGTACAGATCCCACTCTGAATCCGTGTCACCGGACCCCCATTTCTCAAAGTACGGATCTTCGTCTGCGTAGCCAGGCTCCGGATCGCTATCTTGGTCTGCGTCCAAGTAGGGCGGCTCGTCTCTGCCTGTCAGAACCGTGTCTTCCCCTTTACTGGTTGCAAAGGTTGATTCCAACTTCCAGGGCCCCTTCAACCGACCGTCAAGCGAGCCATAGTCGTCGTCGCCGTAGCCGACATACGGGTTTTCTCTATAGATAGATGCGCCCCACATCTTCGTGAAGAAGAGTTCCATGGCGGGGTCGGGTTTAAACGAGTTATCGAACAGATGAAGAGAGATGTTTGGGGGTAGTGATTGTAGAAGCTCCTCAGGCTGATGAAGATAAGAGTTGCCCACATTTAGCACAACAGTCAAAGGGGGGCGGTCCGACGTGGTACCACCTGACTTTCTGGCACCCGAGGTAGCAGCGATCTGGCTGATGAGGGGGAGGAGGTGGAGAATTGCGTCGTCTACTTCACCCGCAACCTCGACGTATTTGAGGCTATCGGCAACGAGGTCGCGAAAAAAGCATCGACATCCTGGGTGGCAAGACTCCCTTCTACCTGTCGTCCGCGTCATGGGCGACGCCACGGCGAGATATTTCAATTTCGGTGCGAGGAGAACTCGAGACGATTGACCGGGTGTCTCTTCCAGCTGGGAAGACGCGGAGACATCGATCCTCATTCTCCCTAAAACCAGCGTCTCCAACAATGGACAGGAAGTGATGATCTTCTCCAGGGAATTCGCGTCAAGATCTCTGGAACAATTGGGCAGCTCCAACCTCGTCAGGGATGGTCGGATTATAGGAAGGAAGGGAGACTCGCTATATCGAGTCTCGTTATCCTTTGGATAAATGGAAAACTCGGACAAGCTGGGAAGCTCGTGTTCATCGAGGAGGGATATCAGTTTCCGCGCGTCCGTGGACCACAACCCTCTGACGTGGATGCCCCGGATCCGATCCGAAAATCGAACCTCTTTCTCCTGTATCACCTCTTTCTGCTTTACGAGATCCCCTAGGATCCCTTCCCATACCCCGTAACCTTCGACGTAGACATTGACGTAGACTGGGACGGGAGACGACCTCTTCAGAAAGAGAAAGGCGATTTTGCTGAGCGTGCCATCGTTGGCAGTGACGTGAATGCGATTCCACAAGGAAGGATCGCCAATCGCGTACGCTCTCCAGGTGCGGCAGACGTAGGTGATTGGGAGAGGGGATCGAGATCGTGCTCTATCGATCATACCGCGGTGAGGTGTAGCTAAACGAACATCGACATAGGCTCGAAAGATCTTGAGAAGAACCTCAGCTGGAAGGCCATGGACGGTGCAGGACGGGGGAGTTGGCGATGGCATGGTGGTGGGACGTCTGAAAGGGAGTTTGAGGTCAAGGGGTACCTTGATCCCGCACGCAGTTTCCTTGCCGCGTTGGACCCCTTAGTCATACCCTGATTTAGCCTTAGGAGACTCTGTGACAACGGGATTTTGACTCCCAGATAAAAGCATGCTGTGCGTCAGAATTCTGTCCATTTGGCCGTCTGCGGTCACAAGTCCATCTGGAAGCATACTGGGAGTATATCATAAACACAGTCGAACGGAAGTCTAGCACGGCCAGTGCTTGGTCCGACAAAAGCATGGCGTAGGTCAAAAATCTGTCCGTTCCGTTGTCTGAAATCTTCGTCTGTCGGCTCCCGTTTTCGCAGGGTAGGACGCTTAATGCGGTTGCGACCAAGCGGACTACTACTGCAATTGCTGTACCACCACAACTTTCCGGGTTGGACTCTGGAATCTGCGGAAACGGGGACTCCCGCACACACAAGTTTAAGGTCGATGAGAAGCCAAAAACATGTGGACCCTGAGACTCGGTCGCCGGGTAGACTCGCTAAGAGAGTGAGTTCTTGGGCCCTAACTTGAGTGATAGAGCGCCGACGTTCGCAATGATCAGATATTGTGGCTGGCGCCTTGTCAAGGGCTCGACGCTGGCGGGAATGACTTATAGGTAACTCGGAAACCCAGCGGCAATGTCATTAGCTGCGCCCAAGGGTAGCTAACGAATGCATGAAGGCATGCTGCGCTCCGCAGGGTTTCAATTCAAGAGGGAATCCGCTGACCAATCCTTCCCGCGCAGGCTGTCCCCTGACTACGGCGGGCGCTTAATTCAGCGAACCCACCTTCTCGTAAAACGGCTGCTCGACGAAGGGTAATACCACTCGACATCGAATTTTGGACTTCAGGGACACGCAGGACCACATTCCATTGCTAAACAAACGGCGATATTGGGGGTGAGACCTGAGCAGACCAGATGCATGGCCACTGGGATACACATCGTCGCTTTTTTTTGAGCGTGTTGATGCACCTGCACGTACGAGCTGGAGTAGGTGTCCTTTGCATTGTAACAACTTGCGTATTCGGGTCATCCCATAAAGCGATGGGCGCTCTGTGACCAGGGGAGTAACATTAACTTGGGGTAAACAACTATCTCGAGATCCTCGAAGCCTGTGTGTATGAAGCGACGAGATAAAGAAAGCAAGGGTCGAACATCAAAAAGCATAAGCATGATTTAGAATTCTGAAAAAGTCCTCCTGGACCATCAGGTGATATAAAAACTCCAAAGGGGGTACAGTATCAGTCCGATGGGGTGTCGTAGTTGTCAGGCCACCCCAGGCTGCGGCGATAATCTTGCCAGTCGAAGCCGAAGTCGAGGTCGAGGTCGAAGGAGTCCACAAACCTGTACACCCTACGACGCTGAGCGCTCAGGACCAACACCGGAGGGTCCGAGTCCTCAGTGTCCTCTGCGTTGGGCTGAGTGGGGTCTAGGTATGGCCCGCGGTCCTCATCGCCAGGCAGAATCCATCCTCGCGCCTCTACATCACTGTCGCTAAGACCAATACAGTCCTCGGAATCGGGATGAATTAGCACAGGGGTGAACCCTTGCCTGGGTTGGAAGAACCGGTAGGGTGCAAGGCCAGGTTGGTCTGACCATATCGCCGAGTGCGCGAGGACTTCATTGGGGACGTACAGGAATGTGCTTCGCGTATCTTTAAACCACTCACAGAGGCGTATCTCCTGCGAATAGTCCGACCTGTCGTTGAAGAGGTGGAGGTAGATATCGTGCGGGAGCGACTGGACGAGTCCCTTGAGATCTTGGCCTTCGGCGAACTTCAACGACGAATGTGAGTTGAGCACGACAGTGAGTAGTCCTCTTGGCAGCGATGCGTTGTAGATGTCTGTTCCTCGTCGTCTGATAACGGGGAGTAGATGGTATAGGGTGTCTCCGATCGCGCCCCCCGCAACTTCCAGATACTCGAGGTTGTCAACCACGAGGTTCCGGAAGGGGCAGGGACAGCGAGCTGTGCATCGCCTGTGTTCTTCGGGCCTCCTGAAGATAGGTGATCCCACCGCAAGGCGCTTCAAAGCTCGAGCGACGATGGGTGTAGGTCTGGGGGATATACCGGCGGTGAGGGGCGAGGGGTCTTGAGCCAGGCTGAGACCTCCCACAACGAGGGTCTCCAGCCGAGGACAGGACTCTAGCGCACGCTTGACAACCCTCCCATCCACGATTTGGCGACCGCCGTGCAGCTCCAACGTTGTGAGAGTCTCCGAGTCAAGGAGGGACTGCGCCTGCAATGTTCCTCTCCTCCGTTGACGGCTGGAGTAAGGCTCAGAGCTCGTGGTCCTGATAAACAACGCCGCCAAGGCGGGGAGGTTGAGTCGATCGATGACGGATACCATGCTGCGCGCGTCGTGATGCTGAAAGTGGGTTGTACGTATGGACCGAATCCGAACGCGGTCCTGTAGCGGCAGTGCGAGGAACCTACACCCAATCAGGGCTGCGCAATCGACCCCTTCCCGCCTTTTCCCCATGCCCTCCAGATCAACGGTCAGGTCGACGAGTTGAGGGCGAGACCGTTCAAAATACAACATGTCCAGCTTCGCCGTGCCCGTCAGGCGGATGTCGGTCCATAGCATTGGCTCGCCAAGGGTAAGCGCCCTCCACTTGTGGCATGCATGACTGAGTACAACAGAGTGCCTATGACGCCGATCGGCGTCAAGGGTGTGAAAGTGGCCAGCGCCCTGTCGGGGCTCGACATAGGTGCAGAAGATCTTTAGAAGGAGCTCAGCAGGGATATTGTCGATGGTAGGTGGTGGGGACGACATGCTGGGCTCCTTCAAAAGTGCAGTATCGGTAGGATCAGTTGCAGCCACTCTTTTAAGGAAGGGATGCATGGGAAAGTCTTGACCTGCCCACGCACGGACCCTCCCCGTGATGGTGATGGGCGCTTAAAATGGTTCAAAGCCGTTCGTTTACATCACCTCTGCATCTGCTTCGCGATTCCGTCTATTCGTAATGGTCAAAGTCAACATCGATTCGTTAAAGAACGTCTTAGTATAGTGGCAATTGCCGTAGTTCGCAGTCGCAGGTACAAGTACATCTCCGTCCCCCTCCCGACATGCATGGCAGGTGGCGGCCAGGAGCGAAATAATATGTACAAGGGTTAGAGTAGGTAGGGAAATCCAAGGTCGAAACTAAGGATAGTCGATATGCTGTCTGTTATATGCAAAGTGTAAGATATGCAAGTCAAGATTTAAAAAAAAAAATGCAACTGTGCAATGGCAGGTGAAGCGAGGGGTACGACGAAAGCAATATGCAATGATGTCTAGAAATGCGAAAGTGTTGATAAAAGTACAGAACGCCTCAGACAGGGTCTCTTCCCCATCACGAAGCGCGAAACGGCGTCCAGGCGATGCAAGGCGGGCGCGTGATATCGATTGACCGATGGCGAAATACGCTCAGGAGAGAGGAGCGGGATTTCCGCCACCATATCATCACCCCCACACTCCTCGATCTACGCACCCCCGCTCCCCGCCTTCCAACTCCCCACCCCACTCCCACCCACACTCACACTCCCGTACCCCCTCCCCTGCCCCGCATTCAAACTCCCATACTGGCCCCCTCCCACAACCCGATACTGCTGCCCATGTCCCGCCGAGCCCAGTCGGTAGTAGTGCCCAGAAGGTCCGGGCACCGACCCACCCAGGCCACTGTCGTCCCTGTACGACTGGAACGCACTACTATCGTCTTGGTACGAAGCGCTCACACTGACAGCCCCGCCCCTCAGATCCTTACTAACCACACTCCGGCCCCTGCGGCCCATATCCCTCTCCCACCGCTTCACAATGGGCATCGGGGCGACAGGTGGTTTGGCGTGGAGGTTCAGGCTGGGCGGGATGGCTTTCGCCGGAGTCGCGACTGGCTTCTTCGGGATCGGGGCAAGGGTCGTCGCTTTCACCACGCCCCCTCCCTGCTGCCCTGACGATGACACCACCACAACTCCCTTCCCCCCAACACTCCCCGCCACCGCAATCACAGTAGCGTTCCCGACACTCGCCTTCCTCGCCGCCACCAACCTCTCCTGCACCCTCTCCACCCCCTCCCTCATCCTCCTCTCCCTCCTCACCGCCCTCACCTCCCCCACCGGATTCCTTACACTACACACCACAGCCATACTCACCATCAACAGCCCCGCGCTCAGCACGAACACCAGCTTCGGGGACGTGGAGACGGTGGATGAGTAGACGAAGCCGAAGAGGAGCGGGGCGAGGATGGATTGGGAGAGGGCTTGGAGGACGGCGAAAGCCGAGAGGAGCGTCGCGGCGTCGACGGGCGGGGAGAGTTTAGGTGCGCCTTGGTCGTCGTCATCGTGCGAGGGGATGTCTTGGTAATGCGAAGTGATGGAACCGTAAGAGTGAGGCTCCTCAACATCCCGGGCGAAGGCACGGAGCTCGGGCTCCAGCCCCCTCGCTTGGACGATGCACAAGGCAAGACTATGCACAGCGGGGACGAGGCCTCCACCAAACGCACTCAAGGACGAGGCGGCGATGAACATCGCCTGAGACTGCGCGTGGGTGATCGTCGTATGCCGCCCAGCAGCCGCAAGCCCGCTGACGAGTCCAGTCGCCGAGGCCGAGGTCAAGGTCGACGAAGCCAAAGACGCCGAAGCCGAGGTAGATTGGAGGGGCTCCCCACGCAACGCCTGGAGGAGCGCAATACTTGAATGGAAACTCGGGCTCGGCGTAACCGCGATGAGGACGTTCGACACAAAGTCAACCAACAAGCTCACCCTCGCCAACCTCAAATCGAACCTAATGCTCCTCCCCAACTGCAACCTCGTCGGAGCCTTCTTCTTCCCCCCCTTCCTCTCCTCGTCATCGCCATCGTCCTCATACTCCAAAACGTCCTTGGTCCCACCAGCGACCCCAAGACCGTACCCGTCCCACCGCGCCTGGCGTTCGGCTTCGCGTCGGAGGGACCGTTCTTTGAGGTAGGTGACGGAGGAGGGGATGATCCAGAGGAGGACGACGGCGCGGACGAAGCCCATCCACGAGACGTACTCGGAGAGCTCCGAGGCGCCCCAGCCGTAGACGTGCCCAGCGTAGAGGTACTTGATTTGGTAGACGCCCTGTTTGACATTCGCATAAGCACATTGGTTCGAGAGAAACAAATAGAGGAATGACTCACCGTGCTCAGCATCCACCCAACCAACCCCACCGCCAAGAGCGTCAAGCTCCAATCAGTCGCATACCGCAAATGCAACATATTCCTCGTCGGCGCGAGGTGCTTCGTCGGGAGGAACACCCTCAGAGGACTCAACAGGCTTGACAACACACCCTTATTCTCCGTAGTCATCGACGCCATAGTCTTCCCAGCAACGGTGTGGGCATCAGGACGCGAGAAGAGGAGAGGGGTAGAGTCGGTTGGAGAGGAAGGCGCTGACCGGGAGGGCAGGAACCCAGAACTTGAAGGCGAGAGGGGCGAGGGGAGATCGTCGACGTCGACGAAGCCGTCTCCACCACCGATCTCTACGTCCTCCACGATCGGGAAGATAGGGTGGCGCGTCGCGATAGGTGTAGGTGTGTTCGAGTAGTTGCCGTATTCATTCGAACGAGCCTTGCCCTTGGAGTCAGGAGACCGCGAAGGCGAAGAGTCCCGGTTGGTGTCGACGACGAGGGAAGGGTTAGCTTGAGCTTGAGCTTGCAGCGCCCTAACCTTATCCAAACTCTCCGGAAACACGAACAGCACCAACAAAAAGTTCACAAAGCTACACACCACCGCCACCCAAAACACCATCACCACGCTCTCCTGCGGCTTAGCCACCTTCAAGTTGCCCACAGAGATCCGCTCAAACAGCCTCGAGTTCCGGACGACCCAGCCGCCGAAGACCGGTCCGACGCTGAAGCCCACGTAGAACACGCCGGTGAAGCGGGCGAAGACGCCTGCGCGTCCGCCCGCGGAGGTGCAGTCGCTGAGGTAGGCGAGGACGGCTGATTGGAGGGACGTCCACCCCCCGAGTGTGCCTTCGACGAGGGGTCCGAGGAGGAGGAGGTACTGGCGATACTCGCCTATACTCCATCCCTCGGGCAAGGGGACGTAGTTGAAGACCAAGGAAAAAGGCCACGGAAGCGCAGGGGACGCGATCAGCGCGAACACGAGGTCGGTAGTGAGGAGACCTAGGGTGGCGATGGCGAGCACGCGGGTACGGCCGTAGCGCGAGGATACGCGGCCCCAGAAGGTGGTGGAGAGCGCGGAGAGGAGGCCGGTTGTGGTTGAGACGAGGGTTTGGAGTTTGGCGGCGCGGGCTTGGGTTAGTGGGGAGGAGGAGCATTGGGAGGGGCGCCGGGTGATGTCCAGGTCGTCTTCGGTTGGTTGGGAGTAGGTAAGGAGAGATGGGGAAGTTGAAGGGAGTGTGGAGTTTCGGCGACGGGAAGGCGGTGGAGGTGGAGGCGGGAGGGCACGAGGGACGCGTTGGAGCTGGGGTGCAGGGAAGAGGTGCGGGCCCATAGGGTCCAAGCTCGCGTAGAGCGAAATCGCAGAGTCGGGTGTCCATCCCTTCTCATCTGCCAACACGGTTCGCCGTCGCTTGGTTGGTGGTTCTTGGTCAGGGATTGTTATTGGGGGCAAAGAAGGAGAAGGGGACGGTGAGAGACAGGCGAGTTGGGTGTAGACTTCAACTCGCGGAGCGAGTGTCATCCCTCGTACAAGGGCGGCGAGGATTGCGAATGGGACGAGCCTGTATCGTTCATTGAGTAAGTAACGTCATAGAGTACAGAGGGAGGAAATCTGCTCACCAGAGTGGACGAGGACGGTAGAACGGTTTCTTCTTCTGCTCAACCCCCCTTCCCTCCGGCTCTATCGGGAGCCTTGGTGGGGTTAGCGTTGGCTTGGTCATGCTCGACTCCCCATCCGAATAGGAAGGCGATGACGCTAGCCGTTCGTGGTTGCTTGGTAGGGATGACGAGGACGTGCTTGGCCGCGAATCTTGCCCATAACTGCTAGTCTGCCGCGGTGAGATAAAGGAACCTTGGGCAAGCGGCGACGAGGAAAGCGGTGCGGTTGCTCCATGGCTCGATCGTCGCTCTTGGATGATGAGGGTGTCCTTGGAGGATTGCCCGGGTTTGGGGGTGCCATCAGCAGAGCCATGTCCGTTTCCGTGCAGGTAAGCAGAGGAAGCGGCGGAGGGGTGACGTGGAGGGATCTGAGGTACGGGGATAGGTGTGGGTGTCGTGGCGACCCGACTACGGCTTGAATGTTGCTCGTTGTGCGAAGACGACGACGAGGTTGAAGGCTGGTGGTAGAACTGCGACTGCGAATGAGAAGAGTAATGTGAATGCTGTGATTGGAAGGAGGCCGTCGATGCCGACGCCGAAAGGAGTGGGCTCCTCTCGGTCAGTAGGCTCGGAGACCTGAGCGGTTTGCTAGGGACAATAGCGCGTTTCTTCTCAGCCTTGAGCAGCGCTGCTGCCGCGGCGGCGTTCTGTGGGGGTGCGTAGACAGGATACCGAGTGTTCTTCCCTTTCACGTCGCCCTTTGGTGTCTTACCCCATGTCGAGGAGGAGGGGATAGGGTGTGGAGGCATAATAGGTGCTCAATGAAGGGCGCCAGGGTAGATTAAGTGAAGGGAGAGTGTCGAGTGTGAAGGGAGGGCAGCGACACTTGGATGTATCATGAGGCGGCTTACTTATAAGAGGGAGACGGGCATCCTTGAGGTGCACCCCGCAACGCCAAATGGGCTCAGACAACGAGACAGGGTGCACTTCCTCAGATCCATGACTCGATTTAGACCACCGGCATGAATTAAGTAAGCACCGGACACCGCTCCGACCCACCTCGTGTATTCCGCTCTGCCTCAAGGCGCGAGCTCCGTGTTGTTTTGCACTGACACTTTGTTTGAAGCGTGCCTCCGAGACGACATACAATATGTTGAATGCTGTAAAGGAGGGATGAGGAGAGGCAAAGACGGCGCCGAGTGCTCTCCGGACGGAACCTATTTTTGGGGACACCTCGGATGACCTCATTCGGACCCTTTGCCTGCTCTTCCCGCCCAAAATTCGTTGGATTCCGGCGGCACTCGCCATCCACTCCCTCGACTCGCTCTTCCCATATCCAGACGACGTCGCCGCCACAGACGCGTTCATGCATACTTAAGTCAAGAGGAGCGAATGATATCGCCACCCCACTTCGCCTCAGTCACATCTCTCTTCACGATTTTAACTGGGCAAATCCTAGATTCCCCGCGTATTCTCCTACCCAGGTCACATATCCACTGACTCATCCGCGGCGACGTCCGTTTTTTTTTATGCGACGCGTAGGGGAACGCGACTGCGCGGGTGACCGGTGACACGAGAAGGCGAGCATAAAAAAAAAAGTCCCATCCTTAGCCCAAGCGTGAGTTTAGCTAAGTGCTTCTCCCATCCTAACGTCTTCTCTAGCTTTCAACCGAATCACAACCAACGTTCGCCCTCGCTCGTTCGTTCATTCGTTCGATCATCTGTTTCTCTTATCCTCGTCCTATCCACGCTCATACCACCATACTCGGGCACAACCCTCATTCCCCCATCTCACTCATCCATAACGGAAAGCAAGCGCGTCTATTAATCGAACGCCACCCCCACATAACGACAACCTCCACCCAACAAGTGACCCACCCAAAAAAGGCACCCGCGAACCGCCCATCCACCTCCCTCGCCCACCTCACATTCCCCACTGCGCCGCTCGTCACCTCGCCTTGTCCGCCCAGGTTCCTCCTTGTGTCTCTCGTGGCTTCTTTCCTTCCTCCCTTCTCTCAGCACGCTGGACGAAAGGACCACATGCCCTTTGGTTTGAACATACGCCAGGGTCATATGCACATTGAATCCCTTCACCACGCTCTAGCCTCCACTCTCACTGCTCTCACCTCACCCTTGTCGCAAAGGCCCCTTCACACTTGTTGCCATACCGAGGACACGCCCATCATCTCTCATCTTTCTGGCGTTCATTTCATTCAGGCTTCAACAAGATGATCATACATATCCCATCCTAAGCGGTGGCTAACCCGGCCAACCCATGATACCTAACCGGTGGCAAATAGACGCTGTCCACATTTCCATAACGAGGATCCACGACCACAACCCTCGGAGACGTCACATTTCGCGGGAGGCCAAAACGCGATAACGACCACTGCGAGGCTCTCGACCTGCCTCTTTCGGTCGCCATCTCCATCTCTACTTACTGCGCCTGGCGTTCCGTGGTATCCGTATGTCTTTCAAATTCCTTGTGCGCCGCAGGAGATTTTTGGTCGGTCCGACGACGCCCTTTTTCTCTCTATTTTCTCCATTGCAGGGTTTGCGATTGGCCGTGCATATGGAACTTGGAACTTGGAACTTGGAAGGCCCTTGCACGCCGCAATCGCTCTGCCTGGCTCCTTTCCCTCGCCGCCGTCACCGCGATTGTTCCCTCCTTAGGGAATCTGCAACCCGAGGCTCTTTCGAATCCCTGCCTTCTCCATCCATCGTATGTCTTTCTCTGTCGTGCGCCACGGGAGCTCGGGGAGTGTCGCCCCGAGTACCTACGGCACGACTAAGACGTGG
The DNA here is from genome assembly GCA_951394405.1 of Coprinellus micaceus. Taxonomy (NCBI): domain Eukaryota; kingdom Fungi; phylum Basidiomycota; class Agaricomycetes; order Agaricales; family Psathyrellaceae; genus Coprinellus; species Coprinellus micaceus. Next base: position 1,609,936 of record OX596339.1, on the reverse strand, counting down.
ATGTGGTGGGTGGATATGGCGCGAGATGATCTAGGTGCCCTTGGTGTTCGTCACAGTCTCCTCTTCCTCCTTCTAGCTTGCTTGGTTTGCGTCGCGTCGCGTGGACTCTGAGGGTCTCGGTTTCTGTACCGGACGATAGCCAAGGCCTCTATTTTAAAAATTCGAGTGTTAGCCTCCGACGACGAGTTTAGAACTTTGGGGAGCACACGACCTCAAATTGCTTCTCGTGCTAGTATCGTTGATGTCGACGGTGTCTTCCACTGCCCGCCTTACCTTCGAATTCCTGGCGATCTCAACACCATTCGGATACCCTCAACCCCTTAACCTCAACATCAGCGCCCAGTCCTAGTTGCCTTGACACCTCCGATTCAAGCTCTACGATCCGAGGCATATCTCGAATCCGAACCATCCTCCAAACGTTCCTCCAAGCGTTCCTTACGTCTGCCATGCCCAGGCCCGGGTACCTGCCCAGTTACCTATCGGTATCATCTCTCAACCCACTCTAGCCTGAGCGTCTAGAAGCCCTCCCTCTCCCTCGACGTAATCACACTCGTAAGTATTAGCCACTTGACCCACCCACCCATCGACCTCGTCACAAAAAATACCATACCCGGCAGTCCTGCCATGGCTACCCGCGATTCCGCTGCGAGGCTCTCGACCTGCCATATCCGGGGGCTTCGTTCATTTTCTTTGCCGCTGCGGCTTGCCTGGCATGTATGGGTGGGTGGGGCTCTATTATGCATAATGCAGAATGCAGAGCTAAGTTAAAGTAAGTATGACTGACGTGCCATGCCACTGTACGCCGCAGGGGAAGTCTATCTGCCGGAGGCACTGGATAGGAGGGGTGGTATAATGGGTACACCCTCCTCCCTTGGTGGTCGTCACACCTCCTGACTTGTCCGTTGGCTCGAAGTGCCTGGGCATTTGAATCAGGAGGCTCGGCACGTCCAATTGAACAACGAACGTTCCTACACTATTCGTTTCGAGGCTAGTATCTCTGGGGTATCGTATCGACGCCTTGGACTACATACTAGGAAGCGCCCGCGGCGATAGGTTAGTGGTGCTTGGCGCTGGGGATCTGGAGCTGGGCTCAGGCTTCAAGCTTCGGACTTTCGAATTCAGATTCGACGTCAGGTTTAGGGCGGGTCGAGGCCCAGAGACCCTCAAACGTCGTGCTTCTGGGGTTTGGAAGGTTGGAAGGCGATATATGTATGTATGTATTGAGGTTAATTCCAGGAAGTTCTTCCTTGGGGTGGTTCGAGTTTGCGTTCCTGGAGCCTATGGCTCCCGCCGGTCGCTTGTCTGCCTCGTATGGTTTGCTTCCGACGGTACCCTAGCCCTACTTTCAAGCCTATATTTGCCCTCTACCCACAAATATTTAGGACGATCCCGACTCGAAGGCTTCCCGCGCCCCGCCGGGTGGGGCCTAGCCTCCCCTTTCCAGTCCACCTAACCTTCACGGTTCCTGGCAGGAACCCGAGGGCACGGCTTGGCGCCTGGCGATCGCGAGGCAAATAATCGGCAGTCGGTTTTGCTGAGGCTCAGGGTTACGCTTCAAGCTTCAGGGGTTTCCTTTGATTATATAGGAAATGGGAATGGGAATGAGAAAGGGGCGATGTACGTCAGGAACAGGCGAGTAATTCGGAATTTAGTCTTAAGCTTCAGTCTTCTGGAAATTCGACATGCCTTTGTGGTACCACTTTCCGACGAGAGGAGGTAGGAGGGTTTGAGGGGGAACGTGCGCCTCAAACTTTCAGCACGGGACCTGCATCTCGTGCCCATCGCCCATCGCCCCGCCTCATAGGGGAGAGTAGGTGATCTACTCCCCTATAGACAATCTAACGCTCGTTACCCTCTCCCGATACCGATAACTGTGGCAGCGACACCCACGGAACGCCTGCCGGACCCGTGTTTTGCGCAGTCCTACTTACATATGTAAGAGCAGCACGAGGAGAGGGAACTGTATCAGTACGTCTTCGTGCCGCAGCTAATTGATATTTGATATCAATTAGATCCAGGAGGCTTATCGAAATTTGCTTTGAACATGATTCATTCTAGGGTGTTGGTGTTATCTATCTGCTTTCATCTGTTTCAAGCCTTTCATCTTGCCCCTCATCTCTAAAGCATAGCTTACCGTTGTTAGCCTCCTTCGGCCTGGTCCTCCGTCAGACTCTCCGTCGGTTCGCCCGGTGCCCGGGCCCTTCCCCGGCGGTGAGGATGGCGTGCATGCGGCTGCAGATGACGACGCGCATGGGTTGCCGCCCCTATCCACGCGACTTGGTTACCTTCTCGAGTGCTTTTGCGTGTAGACCTGCGTAGACTCGCGTGGGTGGGCGTACGTGGCCGTCGCGCCTGTACCGGGGTGCGAGCGGGTGTATAAGGGTGCGCATGGATGGATGTAGAGACTTACCTTGGGTTCCTTGACCTAGATAGTGGGACGCGCGAGAGGTAGAGGTGATAATCACTTGAGCATCCCCGATTCTTCAGGTCACATCGTGCTATTATTTGCTCTTACCTTCTCAACGTGCGATCTCTGCTTTCGAACACATGCGATCTTATTCTGAGCACTCGCTGACGCTCACCTGCCTTCGACGCACGCGCGATCTCGTCAGCCGGTGTCTTCTCGTCTTCTGAACCCCCTAATCACTCGAAGCTCACAGTACCGCTGTTTATCGCCGCATCCTCCCTTCCCTTCCCTTGGATCCCTTCTCGCGAATTCTGGTTGGCTTGCTTTTTGCGAAGAGCTCTTCGAGTTCTAGATTTCCGTGTTCGGGTTGCTTCCCTTCTAATTGCCTTGGTACGTCAAGGATCAGGGAAGTCCTGAAATATTTTGGGATGATTTGAGGCATTTGAGGTAAGTTGACCTGGATGGGGAGGTCTTGTTGATCGATGGTCGGGACTGCCTCAGATTGTCCGGGTAGACCTATTAGGTGTAAACCAGGTTGTAGAACGGGTCATCAAGTGGCCCGCGGTCTGTCGTTCCGGAGGCGAACCTAATATCAGCGGTCGGTAGTCGCGGTTCGTAATAGGGAACCCATAGATAGTTGCGTCCCTCATCGCTTTACTGGTATCCCTCTTCGTTAGCTTGCCTTGAGCTAGCATCGTGACATTCCGGCGTTTGCACTAATCTAATACGAACGTTGCGGATTCACATTCTTCAGCCCCACCCGCATATTTGACTCCATTTGCATATACAGACATTGTGCCTTCCTTTCGATATCCTTAGTCCTCTAACCTTTTTGTAATATATTGTTGCCACCTCCCGTTACATAGTCCTACCGTCTTCACCCCGCTCCTGGAGCCCAAAGGGCGTTTTGGGGGAACCGAGGAAGGGGAGATGTACTTGGACCGTACCACTACCGACTCCGACGACCGCGACACACTATGCGACGACATTTTTTCAAAGAAATGAAAGTTGGGTCTAAGGTGCTTCGATCTCAAAAAGACTACCGACGGATCTACTCGTAGAAGTGGTAGGCTAGTTCAGCGTAAGGTCAGCGTGTGGGGATCGTGGTAAGGGCCGGGCCGTATGCTCGCCTCTGCGAGGAAAGGGTGGCCAATGGTGGGGTGAATGAGCACGGGGACCATCATCACCCCGCGCCCAGGACCCGCCTCGCAGGACCCACCCCACAATGGCTCTAGATGAGGAAAAGACGCCAGAGGTCGTAAGCGGTCCCCGCTCGAACTCGCCTTGACGTAGAACGTGGTGCTGCGTGTCTTGCAAATCCAGGACTGATGGTCGCTGGCGTAGAACCCGAGGTCTGAGCTGAAAAGGTGGAGGTGGATGCTGGGGGAGACAGATCTCAAGAGAGGTGAGAAGTTGAAGAACGGGCGCCCGCCCGCGTTGATCATGACCTTAAGCGGCTTGGGAAAGCCATCGGCGCGGCTCTGAGGAGCCCGGCGGTGTATGAGATGCGTCAGGTGGGTAAGCCCCTCCGAGACGTCGCCTGCTACCTCTAGATAATCGAGGTTGGGCGCCAAAATGTCGCTAAAGACGCAGGGACAACCAGGGGTGCATGGCATATTTCGATAATGGGTGGCAAAGATGGGGGAGGCGACAACCAGGGTCTTTAAGGCTGGGGCGTGAATTTTTGTAGGCTCGGTTTGGCCTATCTGGAGCTGCCTCCCGGTCAGTTCCAGTATTCCAAGGACGAGGATCTGGAGGCGGGGGCACGAGGCGAATACCCCTCGCAGGGCCTCGGCCGTCAACCCACGAGATAACTGATACAGGGTGAGGGAGGCTAGAGATTCTGGAAGGGGAGGTTTGAATTTGGGTTCGGGACGGTTCGTGAGTTCTTCGCCTGTTGTTCGAACAAAGAAGGACGCTAATTTCGGGAATCCAAACTTTTGCAGAGACAATGCGAACAGGAGTGCGCTTGAGGGACCCTTGGTGACCAGGCGCACGTACCGGATTCGATAGGTGACTGGATGAGTGTCATGCCTGAGAGACATGTTGAATTCCTTCACCAAACTTCTGGCAACGTTTCGCGTCGCCTGGGCAGACATGCTTATCGAGGACACGTTGATCGATAAGCCGATGGGGAGTGGGGATGAACGCTTAAAGAAGAGCCTCGGCGCGTTTGACCAACGGGTGATGTGGACGCCAGTCCACAAGACCGGTTCGTGCACTGCAAGCTTCCTCCACCGACGGCATACCTGGGTGAGAAGCAGGGACCGCACCGTCTGCTGTGCGACTCCTCGCAAACGCAGCTCAGCGGGTGAACCTATGCATCCGGTGAAAACATGAAAGACCATCAGCAAGACTTCTACAGGAAGGACATCGATGGGTGCCTTGAGGGAAGTGGGAGGTGGTGGCATGACAAGGGATAGGTGACTTTAAAAACGCAAGGCGCGTTTATAGCACGTCCTTGCTCCTGGGAAAATGATGCGAACTTCGTGTCGCGCCCAACAAGTTCGAGTTTCCTTCTTCCCTTCGAGTGAAGGATTTCTCGTTCATTCATGCCCAAACTTTTCCCAGTTGTGGGTCGAAGTTTTGAGGATCCTCCAGTTCACCGCCATGAAAATGCTCCCTGGCGAAAATGCCCACGAGCATTTCATACCCGTGTGGACGACCACAGTCCCTCCCTGCATCCAAGGCTCAGTTGGCCTTATCGATGGAACTTAAGACCCTGACTGTCACAACAGAGAACCTTCTCGCATCCGCCGCGAGTGGAGGATCCCGCCCCAAGTGCGGCGTGCTTCCGAGTTTTACAGATCTGAGTTTGACTGCCCGGCAGCACGTAAGTACATCTGGTGCGAAGATTCTCTAAGTAACATAACTTGTCATCGCTGAATATTTTGCTGAGCAGGACCCGTGGAAATTTGGGCTGGGTGCCACACCATAACTCTTCACAATTTCTGGGCCGATTGCGGTCCCAACTAAGCGCCCACTCCTCGTCGTGGATGGCAGGTCTGTGCGTGGGCATATCAAGCCTTCCCATGCCAACAGCCTTTAAAAGGGCTCCCGCACTAATCTGCTATCGATTTCACACTTTCGAAGGAGCCCAGCATGTCGCCCACCCCAGCGACTATTGAAGACATCCCTGCTGAGCTCCTTCTGAAGATCTTCCATACCTACATCGAGCGCAGGCAGGGCACTGGCCACTATCATACTCCCGATGCCGATTGGCGCCATAGACGCTCTATCAACCTTTCCCATGTTTGCAGCGTGTGGAGGGCGATCTCGCTCGGCGAGCCAGCACTATGGACTGACGTACGCTTGACCGGCGTCGCAAAGCTCGATATCCACTGCCTTCAAAGATCGCGCCCACTCCCAATCGACCTCACCCTCAGTCTGGATGGTATGGAAAGGAAGTCGAGGTCAGGGAACTGCGCGCAACTCGTCGCAAATAGGATCCTCTTGCAGCCGAAGCAGGACTACTCTCGGATTCGCTCCATACGCACCACCCATTTTCGGGACATCGACGTGCGGAACATGATAGCATTCATTCAGAAACTCAAGCTGCCGATCTTGTCTGGGCTCTTCATTCGGACCACCAACCCTGATCCCCCTCCAGGCAGCCGGTGGGGGGAAAGCCCAAGGGTGTGGCAGCCGCAACACCTTCTACGAAACACGCTCACAGCGCTGGAGCTGCACAGCCGCCACCAGACCCTCGATGGAGTTGTCGTCAAACGCGCATTCGAAGTGTGCAAGAGCCTAACTTCTCTTGTCGTTGGTGGCCTCCTGCTGGAAGAGGCTCCCCCAACCACCAACACCACCTCATCCCGCCAACCCCCACCGATTCGTGTTCCCTCTTTGAAACGCCTCGCTGTGGGATCACCAATCTTCAAGAGATCTGACGAGCATACTTCCTGCTCGGTAGGGTGTCCCTGCCCCTTTCGACGCCTCGTCGCCGACAATCTCGAGTACCTGGAGCTGGCAGGAGGCGCCATTGGAGACACCTTGGGCCATCTGCTCCCCCTCCTCAACAGCCGAGCTCCCAAAGTTGGCAGCGCCTCAACAACCCAAGCATCGCCCACGGTCGTTTTGAATTCGGAGTTCGCCTCTGCCCCTTCCGCGTACGAGCACCAGCCGTCCCTCCCTGAACACATCCACCTACATCTTGTTAATGATACCTCGCCTGCGCTCCTTGAAACGGGAGACGTTGACGAGCTCAATGTCTGCGCTTGGTTTAAAGCCACCCGGAGCACAGTCCTCTACGCGGCCAATGTTGCCGTCAACAAGCAAGGGACAGTACGGGCAGGAAGGCGGCGTCTCGGGTCTTACCGATTTTTGCGACGCCAGGGAACTGTGACCCCCATACTTATCCATCCCGATGCCAAAGCTTGCCTTCACCTTGACGACGCGAGTATAGAGGCGCGTGGGTGGGTTTTCCCTAGAGGTGAAGCCCATGGTCCGTATCTGGACGCCGACCAACCGAGTATCGAGGAGAGTGATTATTTGTTCAACGGATACTCTGGCCAAGGTACATCCTACGACTCCGACCGCGACTTTGACTGGCAAGCGTTCCGCCAGGATATGGGCTGGCCTGAAGGCTATGAAACCCCTTCGGATTGATGATCCAAGTGAAGATAATGTTTGTCATGCAGGGGACCCCAAAGTATGACGTCGTCCCTATCCTCTAATTTACAACGATGACGTTAAATGTACTTCTAGTTCTACGCGCCTATGCATTTCCACTCGTACCCTCTCATACCTCTAGTTCTATCACTAGTCGCTATGTACCGACGAACTTTATTCTTGGCTCGCCGGGAACATCTCCCTATTGACAGGACCAAAGGGCATGCTGTGGGATGCACCCCGGCAACCTGCCGAAGCCTGGTCATTCGAGGTCGTTCTTCACACCCGCGCTCCTTGGTTCCAACTTTGTCCGTGACGCACACCAATGGTCCAAAAATTTCTCTGATCCTAGATGTGACCCTACACCTCCAAAATATGCGATTTACTGGAGAGCTGAGCGCGACGCCGAATTTCGCGAGGATGACCTTGAAACACTCCAAGGAACCGGAGGCTGCCAGTGCGTCTGAGAGAGAGACAGAGCACGAGGCAGATTATTATTTGTCCTACGTGGCACATACGGAGGCTGACTGGGATGCAGGCACCAAATGGTTACGATAACAATTTCATGGATCTTGCTGTACCTCTCCGTCCTTATAGATCCTGAACGGGGTATTTTCGTGTCGTGGCGATTTGGTGGCGGTTGTTGTCACACATTGTCTCGCAATTCTTTCCAACCCTTCCCATAGACACCTCTTCAAGCCACACCACTGACGCACATATGGAGTGCGTTTGGGATCTATTCATTCCGACCTGCTCTGAATGCACAACTTTTTACGCCCCTCCGCGTCCGGTCGGAAATTCCCGGTGCCGGCTTCATCGGCTCGCTGCTTTTGGACGTTTCACGTGACCATTCTGCCTACGCGGTGTTCACCGCAACACAGTCAGTTGCGAGGAGCTATAGGCAGGCTACTAGGACCGGAGCATATCCACACTTAGAATGCGTTGCCGACCTGAAGCCACCGGCTCGCCATAATCCTTAGTGTTGAGTCATTTCTGCGCACCTCACGCATGGATTCGGCGCGCGCAAATGCGCGCACCTTGAAACGAGATGCCCGCTACTAAGGGTCACGGGAAGGTGGTCCGGGTCCGAGCCCTCGTACAAGTAGTAGGGCAAAGACGCGTCGTCAAACTCTGCTAGAACATTCGGCATGCGTCAAGCAGTACGAGTCCGTGAAGTAGTGCGATGTAATTATGTGTCAACGTCGGTGCGCGCTGATGCCCGCGTACTTGTTCTAGAGGCGGCGAGAGATTTAGAACCATGAACCCCTCAATTCATTGTCCATGACCCACGCTGAGCAAACGTTAAACAGAGACATTAATCACCACCTCATCTCCTGAAGAAATTCTGATTGGTCATGCGGTACTTGGGGAGGGGGCGCTCGGGGAATCGCCATGAGGCTTGACAGTTTACTGACTCCGTAACTTCTATCTGACAAAATTCTGACTACCAAATAAGGGCTCACAACGAACTAAAGAGGAAGGTCCGGGAACCGCTGCCGACACCTGTTTCGATAAGGCCAGGATCGTGATTTCACGCTGACCGATGTTACTGAGAGGTAAGAACAATGAAATGAGCGTCATGGCCGGATTTCTTTCTTCTTTTGGTGGGTATAAAAGGGGTGGGCCCAGAAGCCGCCCAGAAGCCCTCTTCTCCCATCTGTCTCGCACCATGAGCAACCATCCTTTCGCTATCATGCCCGCCACCGGTCACTCTTTGACACTTTGCTGGGGATACCAGAACGAGAAAGTGGGCGACGGGTGGTACCTCCGCCTGAACATTCGGACAACCAGAAAGCTATTCAACGAGGTCATTTACTTCCCGATGCGCGCTGGGAATTCATCCAACTCCGGTGTGTTGTCCAACCCCAACAGGCACCTTGTCATTCTGGACAACATCTCCGACAAGGACGTCGTCGACATCAAGGACCTTCTCAAAGACCGCAAGGTGGTTTCTCCTCATTCAGGGGACACCTATACGGGGAGCATCGCTTGGCTCCACTGCGCCATCATGCATGGTGCCCTCAGCCAGTTCCTCGACGAAGAGGCAAAGCACAAGATCCAGACCTCCGCGGTCTACAGTTTCGCCACCGGCCTCGTCTGATATGTAAGCTCGCAAGCACTCCTGGTTTACAACCCCGCTGACAATCGTTTCAGCTGGTCAATACTCGCCCCGGGTTGCCCTGGCTCTGCCGCAGTTCACACACACACATTGCCTCTAGTTCCACTATCCATCATGTTCTCCCTTCGTGACTGCTTGCTCGGTTTCTGCTACCTCATATCATTTAGCTTTCCAACACCACGTATTGTTATCGTTGCATCGCCCTGTTGTTTCCCTTCAAGCATGTACCCGTAAATATTCGAGAAATTTACATAACCTAACATCGCCCTTCGAACGCGCGGCAAATCGCAAATAGTCCCAAGGCACCCCCACCCGAAAGGGGATAAATGAATTGTGGAAGTCCGTTTCTGAAAGTCCAGAGGGTGCTCAAGCCTTCCCACCCTTATCTAGGGACACGAGAATGACCACCAAGGTCGCCACTAGAAACAACGCAGCGAAGACGACCAACATAGAGCAAGCCACCCGAGCTCGCTTCACCTCCTTACCGTTAATCAAGAAATCTCCCCACCGCGGTGACCGAGTCCACCACCAGAGCAGTAAAGAGCATCCTATGGTCATGGGATGTAAGTTATCAAATGCAGGCAGTAAGGGCACTGACGACGCCGACATACCAGGGAACAGGAGAGTTATTTTTCCAGAACCTGGGTCCTTGAAGTGTCTTGCGGCCATGGTGTTCCAGACGGTTTTCTTGAATCGTTTCCTGAGGCTCTGGTTATAAGCACACAAAGCCCGTTGTGTGACCTCGTACGAAACAAACTCGGTCCTCGTAAGTCGCTTGACGAGTGGTGTGACGAGGTTAAGCTATGACAGCAGCGGTCAATATCACGTCGATGTTATAGCCATACAGAAGCAGCCACGCACTTGACAGTCGATGCTGAAGAGGTAGGACATGTAGCCGGTGGTGACGTTAGGACCTGGACATATAACTGTTAGAGATCTTGCTATTCCCAGAGAGCAAATGTCACCTACCACCGAGCATGAAGAAGTTCGGGAATCCGTGGACCATGGCTCCCAAGTAGGCTTCTGGCCCACCATGGCGGTTGTAGTACTCTTGCAAGGTGAGCGACTTGTGTCCGTGTATCTCGAAGGGGGCAAGATGCTATCAGGGCATTGCGAGTTGGTCGAAGTGGTGCACTATCAAGGCAGTGGAAGCGTCTTACTGAAGCGTAGCCAGTCGCAGCAATAATTACATCGAAATCGTGGTATTGACCTACAATACTGTCAGAATACGTTTGAAGAGGGAGTTAGAATGTCGCACCATCGGCTGTGATTAACCCCGTTTCCGTGAGACGCCGAACTGGTTGGTTGACTAGTTTCACGTTCTGTCTTTGAAGGGACTTCAGATAGGAGACGTCGAATACGATCCGCTGGCATCCCATGGCTACAGAGGTTTTGTTAGAGATCTAACAAGTGACTCAAAATTCTTCGCTTACGATAGCTAGGGAGTAGCATAGCATGGTACTCTTCTGGAGCATTCTTTCTGACGTAGTTCTGACTGAGCTAGGGTCGCAAGAGTGAGCGAGCAATCGTAGACAGCGCGAAAAGAGAGCCGACCTTTTCGGTCAATATGGTGCGCAAGAAGCCACTCCCAAAGATGGTGAGATACACAAGCTCGTGCTAAGAGGAACTCGAGTGAGTGTCGAGCGCGTATCGAGTTTGGCACCTCACCATCCAAAATAAAGCCCAGCGGAAAGCCTTCAGTAGACTCGGATGCTTGTCAAATCGTTCCTGGGCCTCTGAACTGATAGCTCTTGATCTCTGTCGCGTCCCTCAGTAGCGCCACAAAGAGAAGGGAGCGAGGAGCATACAGAAGGAAGGATCCAATTCGGTGTCCTGAAGAACTGGGTAACCTCGACGCCTTCAATCTCTGCAATCGCAGGAAGCGTCTGACACCTGTAGCTCGTCGGCACCCGGGTGGGGACATCATCGAATGGCACTTACCCGGACGCCCCGTTGCCAATGACTGCCACTTTCTTGTTCCGCAGGTCAACCTCTGGGTCCCATTGAGAAGTATGCATCAGGTTCCCCGTGAACCTCTCGATACCAGGTATCCCGGACATGTCAGGTACACGGAAATTTCCCGTAGCGGAGATGAGTACATGGCAGTTCGAAGTAAACTTCTGGCTCGTCGTGGTGTCCTCTATCTCGAGAGTGTACCCGAACCTCGACGGGTCCCACCTCGCGCAGACGAGGTTGCGGTCGAGCTGGATGTGCGGGGCGAGGCCGGCTTGGTCGACCACGTCATTCATGTATGCGAGTATCTCGGTTTGGGAGGCGTGTGTCGCAGACCAGTGTGGGTTTGGGTGACTGGAGAGTGAGTAGAGATGAACCGCCGAGTCCGCGACGGCCCCCTAGGCGCAGTGAGACGTCACCCTTTCGTTGAAATGGGTGTTCATATATACCGGGTATGCGCAATCCTAGATATCTTGTGTAAGTGGTAGGTCGAGGTGTAACGTCGTCAGAGAACACATACCCGCCATGTGCCGCCTATTTTGCTGGATCTTTCGTATATCTACCCCGAAAATGAGGTGCGTGTGTAACACTGAACGCGAGGAGGCTTACCACAAGTTCAACTTTACCTTGAAGTTCGTTTTTGAGAGCGATCGCTGCTTTAATCCCTGCATAGCTTCAGACGTGGTCAAGCAGGAAAGATCTCAACAAGGCGAAACGACGTACCCTGCGCCAATAATCGCGACGCTGACAGTGTGCTCCATGGGAAATGAACGAGCGAGAACGTTAGTTGTTAGACGAACTTTATACTACCTGGGTGGCCCTAGGAGCTATTTCCAGTCTTCCGACAGCAGGGTTCCATTACGCCTTCCAGCCGCAGACTTCGCGATAGAAGCCAATATGACAATAGTCCAAGGTAGAGATATATGTAATGCGGCGCCCTAGACGTTACTGACATGTCTGCGCAATCGCCATTTCGAGCGCAATCGTGGAGGTAGGAAGGAAAGAGGGGGTCGCAAGCATGCCGACTTTCGGCAAGCCAGCATTCTCACGCCAAACAGCCAAGCGCAGGCGCTGCTCATCGTCCGACTCAACCACAACCACCATGGCGTCACTACTCCCCGTCTTCCTCGCGCTGGCAGTAACGCTGGGGCTTATGTTTGCTGCATTCGTCTTCGTGAGGAAGGGTCCCAACCAGGTGTAAGCTGGCCTTCTCGTTCTGTCGGGATTCAGACTACTCACTGCGTCGGATTTGTAGTCTCATCCGAAGCAGCTTGATGCTCACTTTCGCCGTTTGCTACCTCACATGGATGATCACCTATATGGCTCAAATGAACCCATTGATGGGTCCGTATCCTTCTAGTGTCCTCCCATGGATTATCTAACCCAAACTACAGTACCGGTGTACGCAAGTCCTCCGCACAGAGCATGAAGGGGAAGGGACTGTTGATGGATTGTATTTTAGTTGGACCTCTTTTGCTTTCTATACCAGGTGCGTCCCCATTCTAAACTATGCGCTTTCCAAAAACTAACGGCGCTCGCGCAGTTTCACCTCTGTATCATCCTCCCTCTAATCACACCACCATTGGACGTATCCACCCAGCTAACAGCGAAATGGATATAGCGTTAAGACGTGGTATCACTACTTTCATCCTCATCTCCGTCCCAACCCGCAGTTGAACTACTCGCGACATGTCTGATCCTTCTTGACCCCGACGCAGTAGGTGGAGGTTGCTTGTCCGGCCTCTCATCATCGGAGCTGTCCGCGGAACCCTGGTTTCTCCAACCCGACAACGACCCCCAATCATTAGCATCATCGTCGCCCCAGCCCGCTCCGGCATTCACTTGCATTCCCCACCCCGAGGACGACCCGGTAGCCGTGTCCGCCGACCATATCCCACTTGTGTCCCCCTCGTCTTCCGAATTGTTCATTGAAACGTCTCCTTCGGCACCGGTCGATTCGCCAACGTCGGTAGAGTCGTCCAGGCTGAGAGGACCTTCCCCTGGTGTCCAATCGTCTGGGACGTAATCCCCACTCCCATAAGCGCCGTCTCGTTCGACCCCGGTCTCCAACCACAAATTCCTTCTCGAGCCAGGTACACCGAAGATCTCTACTGTCCACGTATCTCGGCCTCTTCGAAGGCCGCGCTCCTCCTTTTTCAAGACCAAGTCCGGAGATTCCTCAATAGCTCGCACCATAAACTCAATCCACCCTCCGCATGCGACTGCGATCTCCTTCTCAAACCACAGCTCCTCGACGTTCATGAGGGACTCGCGGTTGAACTCCATCTTGTTCTTAATGATGCGTGCGATTTCTGGGAAGGACAACGGGTTCTGGGCAGTCGGGTGTGTTGGGTATTGGTGGTGCGCAGCGAGCTTGTGCGGAGGTCTATCTGATTCCGCAGAGTTGCCTGCGAGTGCCGCCACCACCTCCCTCCCCTTTCTCTCCCTCTCGGCATCTGCCATCCCACCTGGCGTATCGGCTCCCAGCTTCTTGAACTCGACGACGAAAGACGCACCACCCAGCTCCTCATCTCTTCCATACGGATCCGACTCTCTGCCCCGACCAATGGAAGCCCATTTGGACTCGTATCCCCACTCTTTCGCTGTCTGATTCACCCAAGCTTCGTACTCTTCTGTTGTCCACTCGAATTTGTGGTCAGAGTGCCTGAATACCCTTTCAGTCCGCCCGGTGGGGTCCCTGAAACCTTTGCGGACTGAGGTGGGTGCGTCGGGGGAGGTAAAGCGTGCGTTGAAGGTGTACGAAGGGGTCGTGATAAGAAGGAATCTGGGATGGTAGACCCCAAGGAGGACAGGGGTGAAGAAAGGGTATATGGTGGGCGATAGGTGTTCAATACTGGGCTCGATTGAAACGTTAGTGAACGATCGTGGACCAACAAAGACAGGAGTATAAGGCACTTACACTTCGGTAGAAACAATGCACTCTATCCCCACGAACTCCTCATTGATCACCTCCAACCCCCCCTCCCATAGTTTCACATCTAATGGCTCGAATCGTGTCAGGTTGATAGTATACGTTTTCGGAGGAGGATTGGCCGGATCAAATTCAGCCTCAGGTCCCGATGGACGCGTTCTCTCGATAGCGAACTCGAGATCGGCAGGCGATACGTCGAGCCCATGGATCACGGATGGGTGAAGCTCGGGTATGCCGTCAAGGTTGTTAAAATTGGGGGATGCAGGGGGGTCTGATTGATCTGAGGTGGTCCCCGAGCTTGGAGGTGGCAATCGGTCTGGCGGAGGAGGGGGAAGCCATGGGGCAGGTTGACATAGGGGCGTAAGCAGGTCGCCTTCGCCACATCCAACATCTAAGATCTAGGCAGTCACGTTCAAACAACATTCACTTGACCATGAGCCAATATTGCTTTTGGACACACTCAAGGAGAGAATCACATACCTGTGTCATATTCTCTCTCCGAAGTATGTCCAGGATCCATATCCTCCTCTGCAGATATAGCTCCGGGTAGAAGGTGACCCTAAGTTCCTGTTCGTCTTCGTTCTCCTCGAGTATGATCTCCTTCATCGGGGTCGTCCTGGATTATCGAGAGGAAGGGTTCTGTGCCAAGGTGCGTGATATGCCAGTGACGAAATTGGGGTTCTGCGATTTGATTCCGAGCAAATTGATGGGACGGTAGATGTCAATGGGAGGCGCGAGCGTCTAATGCAAGCGTCTCCAAATTCTAGAAGGAATGGGTTGGGGGCGGTAGGAGAGGAAACAGCCGCCGAAAAATAAATACGGTGTAAGTAAATATATATCCAGCCTTCCAAGATTGCCTCGAGGCCTCCGGGAGGCCGAGGCGTTACAGAACCTCCGCGACGCTGCATGGATCATGCGTGCGCCGGGCACGTATACTCCTTAACCGATTTGTTACTAGTATGACCGCGAGTTTCAACGGAAGTTGGGATGCCTCATGCAGGGCGTACACATTCAACATCCCTGAAGGAAACGAGATCGAATTACGGGCGCCACAGGTTCAAACACGGAGCTGTGGGCCTGGCGGGTTCCACGAAGGGGGCCTGGCAATCACTGTATTTACTCAACGCGCCTACAGCAGAGTTTCTTTCAAGAATACACAGTGGGTCATCTAAGGCTCGGGCCGGTACCAGGTAGGCGATACATGACAGTGGCCGAATCAGTTGCGTAGTATTGTACGGACCCTGAGGCGTCAGAGGGACATGCAGAGAACAATTTAAACATCAGACCTGGGCGTACCTGTCGCAAACGTTGCGCAGAATCAATATCAGGTAAAGGAGGGGTATCGTTGTCAACTAGCATAGCCGAACTCCCGGTTTCCGGGATCGCTCCACCGAACCAATTGTCAAACAAGACTTCTGAACGGGTGCCGTTCTCATGACTGGTGCGTGAGCGATGATGGCACTGAGGGGTTGCTTCTTTACTAGAGAGAAACCGTGCACCCTTCAGCTTGTTCTTCCTGCCACCGGCGGTGGGTTTGAGCGAAAGGTAGGGCATCGCGGGGTCCCGTAGGATGTGGACGTCCGAGGCTGGGTACCCAAGCACCCTGTCTGTTGAGTGAGGGATGAGAGTTTCTAAAGCCCTTCGCGGAGGTATGAATACGTGACTGTCATATTCCTCGACGCGATGTCCATGGGCTGAGCGAACCCCAATGGTTGAGAAGCAGCCCGCCTTGGCGGTATAAAAATCGAGGCATTCTGCACATTCGGCGCCTGGTGGCGGAACCACGCAAAGGTGAATATTGGATGGCAGGCTATCAAACAGGTCTAGGTCTCGACACACGGGGGAATGAACCTGCTGCAGAAGCAAGGTAAGTGGCCGTGTGGTGACCCTGTTCGCCTGCGAGTTGATGAGGTTGGTGAAGTGGTGAAGAACGCTCCAGTCGGGCCCGCCGACTTCGATATATTCGAGTCTGTCGGCGGTTAAGGTTCCCAAAGCGCACGCGCGGTGTTGAGCGCAAGTGGGCTCAGGACCGGAAAAGGAGAATGGATGGTGGGGAACGACAGTGACGGAGGCGATGGCCAAATGTTTAAGGGATGGTGCGTGGAGAGGTGGGAACCTTTGTGTGGGGCCACGGGGTCCATGAACTTGGAAGTTAATTTCCAGGATGAGAGTTTCGAGCTTTGGGAGGCCCTCTATTATCCGTCGGAATGCGTTTGCGTCCAGCACGCCTCCTGTCGACCCTGGGCCTATAGTCAACTTGGTGACAGTGCGAGGGAACGAGGCGGACTGCGGAAGAAACCCGACGAGCTTGGCTTCTTGGATGTTTGGTGCTTGAGGGAGGTAAATGGACCCGAGAGGAAGTCCGTGCTGCGTACCGACTTGAAAGGAAGAGAGGTTGACGAACTTCCGGAAATCAAAGGAATCCAGAGTGGAATACGCCTGGTTTTCGCCTTGGACGATCAAGTGGAACGATCGAATCCTAGACACGAGCTCGGGCTCCTGCCCGAAGCTTCTCGTGAGGAAACGTGCGATCATGGCCCCCACTGACGAGTCTCCCTCGAGGGGTATCGTGTTGGGAAAACTGATGGTGAGGTTCACCAGCAAAGGCGAAGAGCGGTGAAAAAAGGAGAAGTAGAGCTTCGAAGTTCCGAGGATGAGAACGTCTGTCCACAGTGAGGGTGTGGCAATGGTTTGGGCCCTCCATGCCTGGCACGTATGAGAGAGCAAGACAGGTCTTCGACGTCGGGAACAGTCGCTGGCTCCACCCATTCGAGGGCCCACAAAAGCAGAGAATATTTTGTGGAGAATTTCCCGGGGTAGATCTTCGATTGTCGTCTGTGGACTGCTCATGATGGTGGATGGATGAAAGAGAGTGGCTCAACCCATACTGGCGGGGCATCACCTCGACCTCGGCAATTCCCGCCTTCGGATCCAAGTTGCGACGTTGTTCTCAACCAACACCTTCGTTCCACTCTTCCCCCATGCTAGACGCACCTGCCATCAGCGTCTACGGCGTGACTTCCTCAATGAATCGCCACTACAGGTGTAAATCAAGGGGCGAAAGGAGCACCACGGGCGCTTAGTAGCAACTTTTGAATTGCTGCTCTAATCCTATGACCTCTGCTTTGTTTGCCCTCTGGCCCCGAACTGCTGTGGGAGCGATCGAAGCTCTTGAAGCCCGTCTGGGGGCCCAGAAGCACCTGCGTCGGAACCATCCCTCTTCTTGCTCTAGAATGCGATCGCAGTTGACAGGAATCATAATATCTCACCCACACACACGCACACCGCGGGGCATCTCTCTACTCGAAGCTCAGGGTCCCTTTTGCTGACGATAGAGCGCCTGAGATTGGTTCTGTCTATATTGAACCGAGTGTGCTGCAAAAGCCGCCATATCAACCCAGCGTGACTCGCCTGTCTGCCAAGCGGGCAACTATCTCAACCACAGGCAATGAGCAAGGCTTTGCAAGGAAAGGTGAGCATCCCGTTCACCGCGACTTGGGAGTCTCTGCTTCGTGACACCCTCGCACATCTGAAAGTATGACTTGACACTGAGACCTTGATAGGCTGCCATTATTACCGGCGCGTCTAGCGGTATCGGACTGGCAACCGCGAGCGCCTTTCTCGAGGCCGGGGCCTTGGTCTTGGGCGTAGATCTTTCTCCAGCTCCTGTCTCCATCACCTCTGGGGAGACATTCCAATTCCACCAGGTCGATCTTACGGAGCCGACTGCCCCATCTTCTATCGTCGCCGCGTTTAAGGTGGCTTTTCCCAGCCATGCGAACATCGACATCCTCGTCAACAATGCTGGAATCATGGATTTCCTCCACGGCGTCGACACCGTTCCGGACGACACCTGGGAAAGGGTCATTGCTGTCAATCTAACGGCTCCCGTGAAGCTTATGCGCGAGGTGGTACCGGTCATGAAGCAGAATGGTGGGGGTAGTATCGTAAATGTGGCGAGTAAGGCAGCGATAAGTGGAGCAGTCGCAGGAGTTGCGTATACCGCTAGCAAACACGGTCTCATTGGCGTGACGAAAAACACTGCCTGGGTCTACAGAGAAGAGGGAGTCCGTTGCAATGCCATCGCGCCCGGCGGTGAGTTTCTTGTTATCTCCTGGCCTCTAATGTACCTGCTAATATCTCTCGATCTACAGCCGTCAGGACCAACATTGTCCCGCCCGCGGGCATGGAGAAAATGGACCCGGAAGGTAGTGCAAAGATCACGTACGGTGTTCCAAACTCGCGTTCCTCCCCATAACATACTCATGCACATTTAGGCCCGTTATTAGTATCCAGTCCAACCCCAAACTGCCTCGCACCGCCAACGGCGTTGCAATGCCAGAAGATGCTGCACGAGCGATTCTTTTTCTCGCGTCTGATCTGAGCCTCGGGATTACGGGTATTGTGATGCCCGTAGACAATGGATGGAGCACGATTTGAGGACATTGGATCGCCCCTCAATATCTACAGCAGGCGTGTATCTATACCCCGCTTGTTGTCTAACTAATGAGCCCTTGAGCGACGCTTTTCTGGGGGACTCGTGACGGCACCCCTGACAACACATGTCTCGGTCTTCACTCGGTTCTATTCCCGTCGTCCCTATCTTTCGCGTCTTTCTAATCTTCTGAGTCTACCTGTCATGGTTCGGTCCCGTAGCCGAACACATTCGTCATCGCCTGCCGCCGGACTTTTGGATCTATAAAGTCACAGAGTATCTTGGCTTGTAAATCCTAACTGAGGTCCAACCTATACCTGACTCCCTCTCGCCCAACCCACCCATATCGCAAAGTACTGCCATGTCCGCCGAGCAACAGAAGACCAATATGCAATATGGTCCGCCTTGATCCCCTTTTCACGCATTCAACACAAGGCTCATCGCATGCTACGCAGTTCGCCTGGGCAAATCCGGGTTGAAAGTTTCCAAGATCATCCTTGGTTGCATGTCTTACGGCTCCCCAGAGTGGCAACCTTGGGTTCTAGATGAAGAGGAATCCATCAAGTATATCAAAGCAGCGTCCGTGTCCCTCCCGTACGAGAGCTAATTATAAGCGCCCGCTGATCGATCCCACTTTTTTCAGATACGATGCCGGTATCAATGCATTCGACACCGCTAATGCAAGTTCCCATGGCTCTCCCATGCCGACTGTTATCTCATAATATATCGTACCATAGGTCTACTCAGATGGCGAATCTGAGCGAATTCTGGGGAAAGCGATCAAACAGTTGCAATTGCCGCGAGATGGGATTGTCGTTCTGACCAAGGTGAGTATCGATCACTAAAGCGGCAGCTTCGTCCTAATAACGCGTTGTTTAGCTCTACGGTGTTGTCAAGAGGGACTACAACGAACCGCAGTACTGGGGAAACAACGAACTCGCAGACTCAGTCGGGTATGCGAATCAATACGGCCTCAGCAGGAAGGTAGAGGAGATATCAACGACCTCCACCAACGCACGACTCATCCGAATCTTTGCCTTTAGCATATATTCGAATCCGTCAAGCACAGCCTTGACCGTCTCCAGCTCGACTATATTGACGTCCTCCAATGTGAGTAACCTGGGCCGACGCAATAGGAGCCCCACTTCCTCCGAGTTGATTTTTAGGCCATCGCTTCGAGGACGTATGGGAGTTGGAAAGCCGGTTGTCGGTCTGTCGGTATGTCGGACATCGGACTGTATTGACTTTCTGAATATCATATATTCTGATCGCTTCGACCCTAACACCCCTATTGAGGAAACGGTGCGCGCTTGACGAGATTTTTGCTACGGGAAGCAATACTCATACCCCGCGGATGCAGATGCAAGCCCTCCACGACGTCGTACAGGCAGGCTATGTGCGCTACATTGGCATGTCATCCTGTTATGCCTATCAATGTACGTTCGCCACTCTTCCAATCTTGAACAGCAGCCTCTGACCATCCCATAAACGCACAGTCCATGCTATGCAAAGTGGGTCATACTTTCGGGTAACGCAGTGCCTCAACTTACTCATTACATTCAGACTACGCCATAAACAACAAGCTTACCCCCTTTATCTCGATGCAAAACCACCATAACCTCATCTACCGTGAGGAGGAGCGGGAGATGGTCCCCACCCTGGATGTATGTGGCTAGCGCACAGATTACCCCCGCGTGCCTCACTCAATATGCTTTCACAGCTCTTCGGTGTGGGGTCTATTCCCTGGTCCCCCTTGGCTCGCGGTCTTCTCTGTAGGCCGCTCGCCGCTTTGGGTGACACAAAGCGAGGAAGCGTGGACAGGTTTGTAGACCCTTGAGCTCTCCCTGAAGGACAGTCACTGATGGTCATCCAGAATTGTCAAGGGCTACTCCTTTGGCGAAGGAACAGAGAAGATTGTCGCGAAGTGAGTTCAAATGACTCGAGGTACCTAGTTATCAATGCCGACGTGCACGTTTATAGGGTTGAAGCGATTGCGAAGAAACGCGGAGTGAGCATGGCTCAGATTGCCCTTGCGTGGATCGCGTCGCGTCCAGGGGTCTCAGCTCCTATCGTTGGGACAACATCCTTGGAGAACCTTGCCGACTTGATCGGTTCGTACTTTCGTCCCTTTCTCCCCTCTACTCCCTCTGATAAAGGCGACAACGCAGCGGGACTTGACATCAAACTCACCGAGGAAGAGGTCAAGGAACTGGAAGAGCCCTATCAGGCACAGAAAGTCTACGGTCACTGGTAAACATAGCTCGAATGTATTACAAAGGGTGTGGTTTTACTCTAAATGGGGGGGAAACTGGTACACTTAGGGTTCATCCTCCACAGTTAACGCGACTGCTGCTGCAGTGTGTCCCTTAGTTATTAGCTGCTCCCCTCGTTGGCACGTGTGTATCAAAGGGTGCATCCTCTACTTTGCCAATCTCACTATTGCTCGCGTTCAACAGGTGCAGGTTGGCGCCCCCCGACTTGTCACAATGCCATTCATTCTTCGCGTCGCTGGTGGCGTCTCCCGCCCTCTTTGCGAGGACATATCGAGCCACAAGAATGAAGAACGCCCATCCCGACGTGAACATCCCAGCCGTTGCAACGAATACTGTCACGACGAGATTTCCTGCACTCTTTCGCTTTTGGAGTCTGCACACATAGACAGCCTGCACCGTCGAAGGTCCGGGAACACGGAATGGGTCAAAATCCGACTTTGACCCTGCTCCGATGAGAAGCGCTTGCTCTCGTAGATGTGCAACCAGTCGAGACTCCAAGCTGGGCATACTTGACGTTGCAGGGAAAACCGAGACCAAAGTCTGGTTGAGGACTTCAGGGTGCGTTAGGAAGTTGTTGGGGGAGGGGTTCCCGAGGTCGATGCGAATGGCGGCAAGTGCCAGATGGAGGATGTTCGTGATGGGAGGGCGGAACTGGTCGTCCAAAACGAACGGATCTGGTGTAGAAGAAGGGAAAGAGGCGTCTTGTGTGAGTTCAAAGTTCGCGGCGATCACGTTCGCTGCTGTGAGGTTGAACTGGGGTGGTTCATCGTAACAAGGAAGCGTGGTGCCATTCGCTCGAACACCGACTGAGATGGGGCAGAACTCAGGGTATGCCTCGAGGGAAATGGCGACAGTTCCAGTGCGATTAGACGCCAGAAAGGCGTTCCAGACGCGGTATCCCGTGTCATCGGTGGCGGCCACCAACCTGAAGGGAGATGGGGTTAGATCGTGAAAGAGAATGCGAACGAATCGTCAACCACACACATGTCCATCAAGTTCGTATTCAGAGGGTCGTCGTTTGATGTTCTGACGTTCCGCAGAATGGGACCCCGGCGTCCGGGGAGTGGGGAGAATGCCAGTGTGGTTGTTGAAATAACTTCTAGGCCATCGAGCCCTCTGCAAGCAACGTAGGCATTGATTTCTAGGTTCCACGTCCGGATGTCGCCGAAGAAACTCATCTGGGCGACGTCACAATTGTCCAGCGTGGCCCCGTTATACGCTATACCAGATTTCCCGGCATTAGGTCGGGTAACGGCCAGTATTTTCCACTCGAAAATCGACGTGTTTGTGACAAGGGATTCGCCGACATTCAACACGTGAGGGTCGCAGAGGGTTCCAGGTTTTGGTGGGCGAACGAAGGAGTGAAACCAGAAGGATTGAGTGTCATTGAAGTTGCTGCTCAGAACAACGTTAGGCTCGTACCCGACCAGTGCGACTGTAGGAGACGAGTCAGCGTGAGTCGGTAGGGAGGCCCATGGGACGTACCGTTGGCGATTGCGAGGATGACCAGGGAAAGCAACGCTGCAGTATAGGCCAATCTGTTGAAGAGCTTGGACTCAAATTCATGAGTGACTGGATATTCGATGTTTGGCAGGATTATGTGAGCCATTCTCAAGCGAACGGAGGGGATAACAGCACTTCACCATCGACCCAGGCATATATATAGAGAGCTATTGACGCCCGAAGTCCGATGTCATTCGCACAGGATCGCAGTCATGGGGATCGACAGGCAGAATGGGTCGGACCCACATCCGCCACCCAATACACTAATAGAACGCAAAGGTACCCTTCAGGAAAACAACCCTTCCAAGGCGGTTCTAGGTGTCATGACCGTGCAGATGCCCCCGAGTCGTGCCGCATTTCGTGAGCGGTACAGGGTGTGATAGTCCGCTGACATTGAATCGCGCGGAAAGCGAGCGGAAATGGGGGTTCCATGGTATACACGAGGCGATACAACAACACTATAGATACAGAGCAAAGGGTATCAGTATTACACGTGTAAAAAGGGATAATCAAGAGGTCGTTACTACTGAGTCCTTTCGGGTTATCACTGGCGCCGCCGGTCGCCCTCTACACTCCTCCTCCCGCCACCTTGCTCCGAAGGTGGCCGCAAAAGATTGGTAGCGCTGGCGTTCTTCCTCCCATCGAACGACAGTATGCCCTTCTTCTGCTGCTGTGCAAGCGTTGTACTCGAGACCCCACTCCCCAGAGCATATCCCGAGCCGTTGCGTTTCCCATCGCTACTGAAGGCTTGGGTCAGTCCTCCAGGCATGCTGAGCCTCCTCATCCAACCGCCTTTCGGTTTGTCGGGAGACGAAGGCGGCCGAAGTGCGTTTCCACCTTCACGCGAAGGGCTCGATGCAGCGTACTTGGACGCCGAGCACGAATGGCACCCGCAATATGGGGCATGTTCCTTCTCCCTCTCCTCCAAGTGGCGGTAGCCCTCGTCACCGGCATATCTTCCAGGTCCGGGGGACGCGGAAAACTGTGACCGTTGCTGCCGTGGAGATTCCGGTGGCTCTTCTACTGACATTTGGGATTGCGGTCGTTGTACCTGCTTTCGAAGAGAGACACGCCGGGGACGGTTAATAGGGCTAATGGGCGGTCTCTGGGAATCGCCCGTGCGGCCCTCATGCACAGTCATCAACTGCGCCCTCTGACTCTCGAGCTCTCGCGCCCGAAACTCCAGTTCCCTTTCGCGTTCCCGAAGCTCGCGTTCTCGCTGGTCAAAGTCTGACTCCTGTCTCCGTCGCCTCATCACGTCCTCTTCGATCGTAGGGGTCGAAGTCGAGATAGAGTTGGAGCCTGCTCTGTGTGTCGGTCGCGGGGAGTCTTGCTTTGGTACCATTGGGAAGGAGAGTTGCCTTTGCACAGGGGGTGAGGCTGCTCTGGGACGAGATGATGACGGGGACTCTGAGGGTTGGTATCGTCCCGTTGGTGAGGATGATAGTGGACGAGAGGACGAGGGAGAGTCTGGAGATTGGTACCGCGCCGCGAGGTCGGTAACCTTCGTAGGTATACGAGGGGGGTCCCTCTGTAGAGGTAACGAGGCGGAATCATTCTGTAATACTTGGTGATCAGAAGCGCGGTCGAATAATGAAAAACAAGCTTTTGCTCACGTTGGTCGAATACCGGTCTCGCATGGCAGCAACGAGGCTCCCATTGCTGATGACGGAATCAGTCCTATCAGGCCCTCTGCGAAGAGCATCGTATGTGTGAGCTTTCGAGGCAAGCCCCCGTTGCTCGCCAAACTCTGAAGGCTCCCGTTGGGGTAGGTATGCCTCTCTGGGGGAGACGGATGGAGGGAGCCTTCCCTCGTCCCGCGAATCACGGTCGACTTCTTCGATAGGGGCTGGCCGCGATGACGTCGTTGTTGCACGAACGGGCTGCGGACGGTTCAGTTCCAGGTGAGGCGACTGTTCCTCTTGAACGTGGCGATAATCTCGGTATCTCTGTTCTGGGGAAGAAGATGAAGATGGTTTCTTCGATGAATTATGATCCGGCGAAGGGCCCCTGTCGCTCTGTGAAGCCAATTCTTGGGAGGCGGATATTGGTGACTCGGTGAAGGGCGCATGTGCAGCGGGGGATTGGGTTGCGTTGGAAGAAGGTATAGATTGGACGGAGGTTTGAGTTTGCTGACGCACAGGAGGGATTGGGAAGTGGGTTGGGGGAGCTGGGAATGCGGAGAGAGTGCGAACGGACCCGGTGGTTGGGTCGAAGAATGGGGGTTTCAGGGTATCAAACGCGCTCGGTGGTGGTGGCCGTTCCACAGGGGCGGGAGGGTTATACTGGGTTAGACTTTGACTTGATACATTGAGTGAAATACGGGGTGAAGGTGCAGCCTTCCTTGGCTGGGGTTCTGCTAGATTCTGGTTCGATACATTGGGGGAGATATGTGGTGAGGGCAAGGGGTATCGCTGCTGGACTGGGGAGGCCCTCGCGGAGGAGAATGGTTGCTGATGTTGGTGGTCTGGTGTCGCTGGTACGTCGGTGTCGTGGGGGAGTGGTCCCATGGAATCGGGTATGTCTGGGTCTGGGGAAGATGTACGCGTATTCGCCGATGACGACACAGTATCCTGGCCGTCGGGTAGGCCTTGTGGCATAGGTTCTGTCCAGCCGCCTTCGCAGAGCATGCGCCATTGCGTCAGAGTACCGATATTTGGAGCTAGGAGTCGAACGTCTTCACATGCCCTCAGCCATTCCGCGTCAGCAATGCGAGCAATGCAGCTCGCGACACTGGCAGTGGTCGAGTTGTGCCGTTGGGTTACGCCCAGCGCGTGGTTGCTGAATCTGTTTCAGAGACTGATGACCACGCAACGACGTCAGGACGTACTACTTCTCTTGAGAGATCTCGGGGCCCAGCGTGCTAATGAGGTTGATATACCTAGCATGCTCCTCTGCAGCATCGGAGGCGTTCTTCTTGGACTTCTTCTCAAAGTTCTGACCTGGAAAAGTATGGTCAGTCTGGATCCAGCCGTTTGCGTGTTCCTGGGCGCCTACCAGCTTGCTTGATTCGGGCATTCGCCTTCTCTAGCTTCTGATCGTGCGCCTTTTCCTCTTTCTACCACCATCTCCAGTCAATGGTTGTACTGGTTCGAATCTATCGATACTTACGACCAGTTTCTTGAACCATTTCTTGACCTCAGCACCAATGGCGTCATATTCCTTGTCGGCGAACTTGGTATATTTGGTATCAACTTCGAAGAGTGCGTCGAATATAGTCGCGCTCCCAGCCAGGGCATTTGCTGCATGTGAGAATCAGCATAACTTCTGGAGGATGAACTTGTATCAGTGCGTACCAGCTATCTCGCCTGTCGCCTTCAGCCCTGCTGCCTCCCTCAACGCCTTGGCCAACTTCTTCTGGAGGGCAACAACGACACCGACAGCTTCACAATACTCGTTCAGTACATTGAGAATGCTTTCGAGAGACCTGCAGGACTTGTGGATGTCGGCTCTCTCAGCGAGAAGGGGCGCCGCGGCGGGCGTCGCCATGTTGGGGAGATGCAGGGGATGCGATAGCGCGTTGGTAGAGGAAGCACTGAGTGCCTCTACTTTTGGTCATGTATCCCACGGATAGCCAACCGTTTACGGGATGTTGGGGTTCATGGACAACTTCTTCAGGTACCGTTATGAATGCTAGGGGCTATGAGACCCCCGTCTTGTCGTTCCTCGCAGGCTGAACTTTGGGGAGGTAGAGGAGGGCGATTCGGGGTTCAAAGCAATGATCGAGGGACTGTGATCAGCTTGGCGTTCAACAAGCGCCCGCTGCAGGGTCTCTCATTTCGGCACAAATGGCGAGCCGATTACACCGAGTCATCACGTTGTTTGTGCTCATGGAATGAATGTACTGCGGTCTGGAAGAGCCAGGTTCACGCCTTTCTCCTGGAACTGAATGTATGGATGAAGCAGCAGGTCGAAAGCCTCGCCCGCCTTGAAATGTCGCCGTTGTATCGCCATTTCCTGCATGCCGTCCCAAAAATTTCTCCGGAGGTCGACAGTCCCCTCATGTCGTTCGATCACCGCTGATGGTTTCCAACGAAATGAGGAGCGTATTTAGACTCATGGCCGGTGGAGGATGTGGACAAGGTGGGAGCATTCTATGGGGGTGCTCGGAGAGCCCGGTTACTGGTGCAACGCTGGAACTCCCGTCTTAATATTCTCTTCGGGAGGCAGATGGGCGTACCTCTACGTAGCCTTGATGGACTTTGTACTCCCCAACTCTCCGTACTTGGTGGAGGAGATGATACTGACCCTTGAATGAACCGTCTGAATCGGGGTGGGTAGCCTCGAGCCGTGAGCTCAATCATTGCCCGAGGTGGGATTATATCCCCATTATCTGCTTGGCCCTGAGGCCTGTGACGAGAGTTGTGGTAATTGTCGAGGTTCTGGAAGAATAGATGTTCGTTGCTCGAGATCCATGGACCATCCGAGTCGGGGTCAATGGGGCGAATGGCAATCAGCAGCAAACATCATTGGTGCCGTTTCAGTTTGTTGTTATCACTGTCGACCACTTCGGTCACTGTCTCCCTCATCCCACCACTGCTGCTGGTCGTTGTTATGAACGGCGACCACCGCTACTACCACACGTCGTCCCCAAATGCCATAGCTGGGCCCTCAAAACCCCCTCAAATGCCCTCGCCACCCCCACCACACGGAGGCCTCGGCGGAGGCGCGAGTTCGACGGGAATTGCTGGGTCTTCGTCATCGCCGCCACATCAGTCTCCGCCCCTACCACCCTTGAGTCTCTTCCTACCGCCCCCTGGTACGTAGAAAGTCCATTCACTTTCTCAAAGGAGTGTGGGAGAGAAGAAGAAACGCGGTTGCGTGGCGTGGCTTTGACGCTCATTCTCCTATATGCATACCAACTTTCATATGCTGACATTGGTCGATTCTTCCCTTTCATCCTCCTCGCATGGACTCGACGCGGACCTCTCGAATCACAGCCTCACCACCTCCGAAGCAACACCTGGCAAGTACACAAGATCTGCTTGCGCGTTTTCACTTGCATTTGGCATATGATCGCTATGTTCGACCGACAATCGTAAACACTGGTGAAGCAGGGGGATTCGGGGCGGGCGCAGGAACGTTTGGGGACAAGGGGAAGGGCAGAGACTTTGAAATGGGTTCGGGTGAAGCGGGTGCGAATGTGGGTTCGGAAGTGGTGCCGGGGATTGGGGACGGGGAGGACGATGATGGGGTGGGGGTCAAAGGAGAGAAGAAAATGAAGAACAATTACAGGCACTTGATAAAGGGACTTCCAGGTGTGTTCCTATTGTACCTTTCTCTCTGGATACATGACTTTCAACGTCTGGCGATTGGATGGTCCAAGGGCTGTAGACCACCCCTACGCTTGCCCAACATGGGTTCCCATTCCGCCCTTTTGGTCGTTTGTTTCCCTCACCCATATGGACGCAATACTGATCCGGCATAGGCAAGCATTCATTGAGGAAAGACGACTTCCTCACGGCAATCATGCTTGCTCCTCCGAAGCAACGGATGCGGATACGTGCGTTTGACCCAAGCACACAGCACGACGCCTTCCATTGCACTCCCGAAGGGTTGAAGGCGGTAAGTAGCATCGCATTCAATCAGTGCATGAGCTCAGAGCTAATTTATCTCCAGTGGAATCCCAGCGTGTTGGTTTTGGAGTCGCCCCAAGTTCGGAAGAAGCGGGTCAGTACTCATTTTCGGGCCTTCTTTGCACTTATTGAACCAGGGATCTGTTCCTATCTCCCCCTTCCACACAACAGAAAGAGCTCAAACGATTGGGGAAGCTGCACCAACACGCTCACCCTCAGCAAGTGCCAGGGGTTGATCCGTCGCAAGCAGGAGTTCCCTTGCAAGCCCCAGCTCCTACGACGGCACAGGCTGCATCGCTCAAACCTCAAGGCTTTGGAACACCACTCAGGAACCCTTCGACCCCACGATCGGCAGCAGTGGGCGGAGGGACGCCGCGGCCCGGATCCACTGTTCCACGACCTGGTTCTACAGCGTCGCGGGTTGGCACACCAGCCGCGACGCCTGTACAGACCGTATCGAACGCGGTGAAATCGTCAATACCTCGGCCTGGTTCGGTTGTGCCGCGTCCAGGTTCAACAGCACCCGGAGCGATAAACACAGCTGTGCCCCCTCGACCAGGCTCGGTGAAACCCTCTCCCGTCGTAGCATCTACACCTCAGGGCGATATGATGGCAAGGGGAGTGAAACGACCTCGGGAAGAAAGTGGGGGTCAGCAGATGGCGAATGGGAACGGGCCTAGTGTCACCAATGGTGCAGGGAATGGCGCTTTACCACCCAAGCCCGTTCTGAACGCCAAGGCTGGAACTGCAGGAGTGCGGCCGCGACCAATTAAGAAACAACGGATGGTGAGTCGACTCCCTTTTTTTATGGCGTGACCTTTTTTGAACGCATGTTTAGGACGGTCCCGGACAACCAAATGGTGCCGTACAGCAGCAACCAACCCCACAAGGCGTGTAGCGGCGTCAACTCTGCCTCCTGATTATCCAACCCTTCTTTGACGAGCCCTTAAAAGCCTTGCTGGATGCTCGGTCGGTCGAACGAGCCAACGACGGGCACCTCTTGACTCCCAGCCGTCGTGCATTCGCAAGACCGGATCTTCCATATACTTATCGCTTTATCTATTGGAAATTCCCGCATTCCAGTCATCGGCGTGCCGTTTTCCGGGTGGCTTCTTTGCCCGGCCACGATGCATTCTACGTTCTAGCAAGTTCGCGGGTCCTAGGGTGTGTTCAGCTATCGCGCACCGGAAAACATTCGATCTACTACTGCAGCGGACGCACCCTCTCGACCAATTTATATCGTCATCATCCCCTCAAAATTCATCCAGCTACATTATGCACCATTAGAACAGACAGTGGGCTTTTGATTTCGAACACTCGATTTCTTGTATGTCTCATCACGATTATCGGCCGTTCTCCAGCAGTTCGCCCTACCCTTCACGCCGCCTTTCCCCTCACCCTCTCACGCCACTACCATTGCTCCCTCTAAACCTACCTCCCTTGTCTACGTTTTTGTCCTCACCTAACGCCGCCTCTCATGTACTCTGCATTGTTCAATACCCCATACAATACATGCATAACGTCCTCTGTCTTGTCATCGATAACACGATCCCATTGCTTCCTCTTGAAAAGTGTGTTGCTTGGACATCATCGGGGTGTCACAAGTTTCCTCGAGGAACCGCCGATCCCCCGCTGCCTCACGACCGACATGCTCTGGAGATTGGCCGCCACAAGGCTTCTGAGCTTTCGTTGCCTCCTCTGACAGCGCTGATCGTGCCATCCATCAGATATGTGTGGATTCGACGGACTTCTGTCTACTTCTGTATCGAGAGGGGATCAGCGGCTGTGGCAATGGGGTGCAGATACGGGGAAAGCGGTAGCCAGAGAGGAACAGGAACGACGAGAACGGAGACAGGATAGCAAGTGCGCAACGAGAACAAATATCGCCAGGACAGGGATACATAGCGGCTGGATACATTATACAGACGGTGCGAAAATG
Source organism: Coprinellus micaceus (assembly GCA_951394405.1). NCBI lineage: Eukaryota > Fungi > Basidiomycota > Agaricomycetes > Agaricales > Psathyrellaceae > Coprinellus > Coprinellus micaceus. The sequence goes on along the minus strand of OX596339.1, from coordinate 1,580,185 downwards.
GGATGCATAGGAAAACAGACGATTTGCGAAGCATATGCAGAACGAGGACGAACAAAGAACAAATCGAACGAGCTATACTAAATGGACCACTCAAAAGTCCACGACATAACGAAAAGGCACAACCGGCGGCATCTTCGCGGGATCGGGCTCGTTGGAGAGAGACGCGGCGAAGTTAACCGCCGGGACCCTATAGATCTCCCCCATAACCGGATCCTGCTGCCCTGCGTCGCGCAAGGATAACCAAGTGAGCTTGAACTCGGCTGCTTCAAAGTAGTCGAGGAGACATTCGCGGTTTTGGATGTTTGGGCGATTGACCTCGACGTTGAGTTCCTTGAGGTTGGGGAAGCTGAACGACTTGAGTATCGGTACGGGGTCACCGTGGGTGATGAGGTGGAGTCTCTTCAAGCCCGACATCGGGATAGGGGATGCGGGCGGCTGGAAGAGCGTCCTGGTTCCAGTGGCGTTCATGTAGATCGACTCTGCCCGGCGGCAGAGCGAAATGGAGCGCACAGCGTCCTCCTCAACGAGTGGGCCCGTGATAGATGCGTGGGGGACGCGGTGAAGAGGGAAGTCCTCCAGGGGGTATCCATCACCATCGGGGTTCGCCAGAGTGAGAGACTGGAGGTTTGGGCAGGCGAGGGTAATGGCCTTCCCTAGCGGCGATAGCAAGCGATGGGGAACCTGGTCCAAATCTAGGGAGAGCAAGGTCAGCATGGGTGCCGACCCTGCGGTGAGCTTTGCAGCGAGTCTCTTCGCTTGGGCCTCCCCGAGGTCGAAGGTGACGTGCTTCCATCGATGGACTTCGAGTAGGAATGCCTCGAAGGTGTCTCTGGTGCGCTTCCCGAGTCCAGGGTCGTCGTATGAGAGAACTGGACCGCAATAGAGCCTCAGAGGCCTATTGGCCGACAGTTCGAGGAAGAGGGAGATGAGCTTGGGGTGGGCGAAGCTCGGGTATATTGTCGACCATAGCTCGGGGACACCACGTGCTACGTCCCGCCAGCGATGACAGACTCGCAGGAATACGACCGGAGCGCGATTCCGTGTGTGGGCCCTGGTATGGTCGAGGCAAGATAGAAAGATGGCCCTCCAAATTCCGTCTAGGAGCCTGTCGATGGCGCGACGGGGTGCCGGGGTCGATACACGAGGCGGAGCGATCTCGCTGGGGGCTCCACCGGCGCCGCAGACGGACTGCGTCATGCTGCGAGTCTTGTACATCGGCCTTGAGTGGGATGGAAGGTACGGGGCCTGACAAACTTGGAGAACGGATGCGGTCGGATACGGTGTTCAACGATGGAGTCGTGCTATCGATGAGAGTCGGTTAGGTCGACGTCAGGCAGGATTTACAGCAAATAGTGGTTGCAAGGCGCTGACCTGCCGAGAGAGTATTTCGCTAAGTGCAAGGCGTTTCGAGAGGGGTAGTGAGACCTCTGAAGGGCCTGCTCTGGCCGAGAGAGCCCGCTATATAGCGAAATCCAGAGGACCAGAGAGAATCGAGGGGGTAAGACGCGAGGTTGGGCACGCGGCAATCAGAACAGCCCGGCAACAAAAGGGCCGTTATAATTGGTCCCTCCGAAAATAATAAATATATCAATGGTCCCCGAGCCGGTCAAAGCCCTGGTCCCCAAAACCGCCTTTGTTGGTGAATTAGGCCAATTCAAGGGCGTCAGGCACATCTTGAGTGTCTCAGAAAGCGCAGGAAGAAATGGTAGAGCCATTTTGTTGCCAGTGAGCCTTATTGATCAGGAAAGAGAGAGGTTTGCGACTGAAAGGAATGATCGTGCCAAGCTGGAAATGTTGGGCGTGGTCGAGTTTGATACCGAAGCCCATCGGTTGCTTGTCAAAGTCGTGAGGACCTAGCAGAGCCAAATACAGATCCCCCGGCAATGCACCCGGCCTGCCGGAAGCCCCTATCTTCCGCACACCACTGACTCTACTGTTCTCGCTGCATTGACCACCCACGATGCACGCTATTACTTGGAGGCTCCGAGACTCGTATATAAATGCGAGTGGTCTATAGAACAATAGCCACTCAGTCATCGAGTCAAAATCGTGTAATTGCCGGCATCTCGGCTCTTCCCCAGCCCACGAATAGGCTGTTCAGAGAGCGGACTCATTAACACTCCTTGCATCCAAACCATGGCCGTCGAAGACCCTCTCGCTGCTCACCTCTTTGGTCAAATTGAGCAAAATGTCCAGGTTCTGACCTCTCTGGGTTATATGACCCAGGTTGACGCCGACGCTATCGTCGCTCGCCTACAACCGCATCCCAACGGCCAGTCCGCAGTAACAGCAAAACCTGCCGGCGCTATGTCCCAAATCACGTCCAGGTTCTCGAATATGCTGGGTTCTAACCAGGAGAAGAGAGCAGTTCCTCCCCCACCTCCGCACCATGGCAATGCGGCACCCCCAGTAGTCCGAGCGAAAGCGATTTGGGGCTATAACGAGAACGGCGAGGTACTTTGAAGCCGTTCGACTTTCAATTCACCGTCTTCATTGACTTCGGTATCTAGGACCCGAAAGATCTTACATTCTCTGCTGGAGACATCGTCGAGATCATCGATGAGACCAACCCAGACTGGTGGACGGGACGATTCAACGGAAGGGAAGGCCTCGTTCCCGCCAACTATGTTGAGAAGATCGAGTCTGCACCCCCAATGCCTCAACCCTCTGTTCTCCCAGGGACCGCACCTACTCCCGCACGCCGGCCTTACAAGCCCTTCGGCGCCGCGTACCACGGGGTACAGAACACCCCTCCTCCCGCCGGGCAAGGAACCAACGACGCTGGACTGCAAGAACACCCCGACACAGAAAAGAAGAAGGCCAAGTATGGTGCCCTTGGTAACACGGTGCGTAGTGCCTCCCACTTTGCTGTGCGTTTCCTCTGCTCACTGACCCCTAGATGGCCCACTCAGCAGCCGGTGGTGTTGGCTTTGGCGCAGGTTAGTACTTCTACCCGGCTCAAGTGGCTATGACGGCTGATAGATCGTTTCTAGGTGCTGCTATTGGTGGTGGCTTGGTCCGCGCAATCTTCTGAGGGACACTGGGTGTCTCGGTCACCGCCCTATATCTCCACCCATCATATCTTATTTACACGCCAGATCTATCATCCGCATCCTATACGACATTGGACTCTCACTACTGCTAAATATACCCGTCGACCGCTGTAACTTCTTGGCAACGTTCACGGCGACTCCCTCGATGCGAAAGCAGAGTGGAGGTTTAGGCCATGGAACACGCGTTTGGGGCCTTGGGCGGGCCAATCCATAGCCCGCCTGACCCGATCATACCATTTTCTGGCACAAGCATGTAACCTCCCCGCATAACTTGACGGAAGAAATGGGTGACCTGCTGTCCACTCTGCTCTACTACCACTCCCTTCTCTGTCGTGAAGGCCTTCGTGTCGAGGACTCGACAGCTCCTTTGCGCATTCGGTACAACTTTTTGATGACCAGAAGACTTCCGAACTTCCAAGTGCAGGGTCTTACACCGAGAAGCTGGGAAGGTGCACGTATTGAAGACGCGCCTTGCTCCTTCCCCTGGCCTCTATGGCGCGGTGCTCAGCCCGTGGGCCGCATTGCGCAAAAATACGCCCACCCCCCGCAGGTTTGAGAAGCAAAACAATGCATTGACCGGGAGTCGAACCCGGAGCTAGGCCATGGGAAGACCCAATGTTACCGCTACACCATCAATGCTTACGAGGGAAGACATATTTTAGCTCTTCGTTTCGCTGTTTTCCGGCGCTTAAGCCTCCGACCGCGACCACGACAACCACGGCCTTCTTCGTCTTTCTTTCCCTTCTTTCCCGCTCCTAAGCGGTGACGACCTCTTGGACAACACGCAGACATCTTCGGGAAGGCACCATCTCAATTCCCTTGCTCACCCGAAGGCTAGGCTCCCCAATATCCTTGAACTCCGGGGTACTCTTGCTCTCACGAGACACCTCCCGACCCTCTCAGCTCATCTTAAGTTTGGTAGGGGCCTCCTGGTCCTAGATACATCGGAGAACTACCCCTGGCACCACACCGTATCAATGTGTTGGCACAGCCATACTCCGCGACACCCTCACTTAGACGTGCCAATAACTCCCTGAGCCTGGTTCCTCCAACTGGACCCTGACCTCCTGTTCTGAGGCCAATTGCGTCCAAGACATCACCGCGGTAGCCCCGGTGCGAAAGGAGAGGAGAGGAAGCTGCGCGCCAAGTAAGTCCTGGGGGTTCTCTAAAGACGTCCCGACTATCGGAGGAGATACACCTGGTAATACCATAGTCACCACTCTCCGCGACACGACCGAATGCAGCTGATCATGAGAGACCCACCTGGGCGCGACAAAATCCAGGCAAGGGCAATCTGTGCTATACTCACACCCCCCTTCTTGGCGATCTCTGCGACCCTGCAGACAAAACGCAGTGTAGAATGAGCTGTCACACCCTGTATTCTTCAAAAATCCCTGCTTACTTGGCCACAATTCTCTCAGTACCCTCGCCTCCTGCATATCCCTTCATCATCCCGACAACATGTCACCATTACGACTGCAATCAGGCGAGGACACGTATGGTTACCGGTCCACCTCCCCGCGCTTAGTGCCTGCCGACTTGGAGGAAGGCCTCGTGAGGAGGCCTCGCGCCAGGGGAGACCATGGGATAGCGCCGATCCCGAAGAACTGCATTTACGCCATCAGAATGTGGAAAAACAAGAGCTGAGGGATATTCGTTACCTTCAATGAGGGGAACATCTCCCGCTCGCGATGTCAAATACCTTAGTCAAAACAGCGATTTCATCCCTGGGTAACTCCAACTGCTTGATTGCCTTCCTCAAGACCCTTTCAGAAGCTCCGTCCGAGTATGTCTGGAATTTACATAGGCCAGGTAAGGTCTGAGATCTGAGATATAAGCATGAATCTGGGCTTGCGTTGGCGGTATCGAAAGCGTTGATGCCTGCTTCATATCTAGCGGGTTTATTGTTAGACGTCGAAACGATTCTAAGGCCTGGATTTACGCTGCTTTGATACGATTGATCGACTCTAGCCCTCATCAGGAACACAGGGCTCCCATTCCGGAGACCCGTAAGACATGCAGCCCAGAATAATCTTGGACACTTTAGTCTTTGAGTCCAGAGTTACCAAGGCGAGCTAAGGAAGTGGGGGAACTAACCTTTCACTCCAGTCGTAGTCAAAGCCGTGAGGGACCTACTGTGTTCCATTGAGGGCCTCTTTCCTTGGGAAGCCAGTCTTCTTTGTCGAGGAGAAGCGGTGGTGGGACAGTCCGAGAAAAGGGGTGCTTCTAAATCACTTTGGGGGCGAGCGCCGACCGACGATGATGTCGATGGCAAACTATGGCAACTGCGCTTGCATAATATAATTTAATATTTACCGATCGAAGAGGTTCGTCGGGTGCAGTTCGAAGCCGGTCGGGAGACGTGCACTAGCGCCCAACAATTTTAGGCGCCCGTGCCCCTTCTTTGATCGCCGAGATGAACTGCACGAAGAACATGGAATTTCAGGCACGCTCTTACCCTTAATTGCAATCCCTTTCTCCAAATAAATTTCCTGGTGATTTATGGCGGATTGATTAGGAGTTTTTTCAAACGTTCTCCCGCCAAGTCCGAAATTTGAAACCGCGTTCTGCTTGTCGTGTGCCGCTGCCATTGTCCCCGTCTAGGAGGCGTAGTTCCTCATCCTTCTCCCGGCCGTCAAAGGACCAGAAATTTGGCGGGCCGTCTCACACGTGTGCAAAGAATAGAACGCTTACCGTTTCACTCGACCTTTACTGAACTGGCGCTGGGTATACTACCCTGGGACCCGAGTTAGTACCAGCCAAAGGGTAACTTCCCGCTACTCACTCCTCCCCGCTACACCTATCTTTGTACCACACAGGGGGGAGGCCTCGCATGGACCCACTCAACTGTTCACAAGATGCAGCGAGCCCTCTCCGATTGGCAAAGACGCCCCCATCAAAACGTTTGAGCATTGTTCTGCTATCTGCCTCTTGCCGGGGTGCGTTCGATTCGAGGTCGTCCAGCGCACGCGGTGACACACATCTAGGGTGATAATAGGCGCCAGAAGCTGGGAAACTGACGGTGGGGTGAGCCATGCTGGCGATAAGAACTTCAGGGGTTTCAAGGCCGACTTGGTCTGGGTCCCCGCGGCCTCGTGCTGATCCTGGCCAAGCCCGTTGCACACTCTGTCCACTGTGCTCGCTGGTATCTCCAGACCGTTTAGCGTTAGCGCTGCAAGCAGCCAGACAAAACGGGGCACTCCGCAGCTCCTACCATGCAGACTTTGAATTGAATGTACCGTATTAGCGCCCATTACCTTGGACTGAATTCATTGAACATTCCTGCTGTCGGGCCCTTTCCTTCCGCACTGGGAAGTGGTTGGTCACCTGGAGTCCCTGAAGCTCTGACGTACCTCTTGTGTAAGTCGTTCGTGCCGAGTGTCGAACTCTGAGATCGTGCATGACACCCATAAATTAAAAAAGATCGAATATCACGAACCATCACGTCATGTCCAGCAGGGCACGCACCTCAGGTGTACGAAAGGGGTCTCGAGGCCACAGTCCGAAGTGGGGTGGTACATTTCCTCCATTTCCTTTTTCGCAGCGCCCTCTAATGTTGAATGCCCTTTGCCGCAGCTGCTTCACGGATCTTCACGGGAGGCAGTGTAGACCTCTCGCCTGGGTTGGGTCCCGCAGACTGACGTAGAGTGACCAACCCACTATCGGTGCCCGGGCTGGCCAAGGGCGAGCGTCATTTGCCGTACATGGGGGTCCGGTGTCCAATGCCCGCTCACCCGACCATTCAGCATCGCCTTTTCGTTACAGTTTTGGGTGATGTCAGCGCGGGCGCCGTGCTGTTCGGAGGGGCAGTATCTCGTCATCGAGGTTCGCGGATCCACTGGGTGGGCGCCTCCGCTGTCTCCCTCGCGTTCTAGTGCTTACTTCCAACGTCAGCGACACAAGAACGATGTCAAGGTGTATGAGGGGTCATCTTACCTCATATCTTAATGATGTCAACGCCGTCGACAAGATCATCCCTCTCCTCTGAGGGAATACAAGGCAGGGCAAGCGAGCTGCGGACAAGGGTGCAAACTGAGGGCACTCGGAATGGTATTTGGTACGCACCTCCGTGATATCTTCCGCAGGAAGCTACGCAAATGTGGGGTAGGTATGGGCTAGAACTGAGGGCAGATCCTCACGAGGCTCGGTTCCGTACTGCTCGAGGCACACACCCACCTTTTCGTAGGACGTCCTGCCAATCGGGGTAAAGCGGCTGGGATGCTTACAGGTGTTGCGGAGTTCCAGACGGTTCCTCACGCGGGAGGGTTGAACTGTGAAGGGTTCGGCGAATGGGCGTTTTCAGGTTTGAAACGCTTCCGAGTCCCTTCAATTCATTCTGCGCAAGGTAGCGTAATTTTCGCTCTGCGGGCTTCTGCGGGCGCGTTAATGAGAAGGATCCGGGTCGGGGAAGGTCCGTAACGAACCTCTTGCTCTAGCCATCCTGATCGTGGTTCTGCATTTCGAACAGCAAACGTCCAACCCTATCGAGTTTGATATCAGTGTGTGATTGCAGTAGTTTCAGCTTTAGATGATGCGTACATATACCAAGGAGTCCGAACAGAATATTCTCTTCTCCTCTTCGTTCTTCTTGCCTTCCTGGCGCGGCCCACGTTCCGCATTGCACTCCAAAGTCCAGACCGCACTCACCCCGAGCATAAAGGACCCCCTCCCCACCAATACCGCCACTGACATACCATTGTGCACTCCTCTGTTCTTGCACTTACCTCAGAACACTTTCACCATTCAAGGCATTGGCGCACGAGACCTCCACCTTCACACCCGTCACCGTATCTAGCCGGTGACAGACTGTCATATCATCTCATCTGCAAGCGAAATAAATTTGGCGAAACGTTCCTCGGGACCTTGACAAGAACGGAAGGGCAGGCAATTGTGGGGAATATAGGGGTTTGGAGGTGCGGAGGCAATTTACATACCTCGACATAGTTGGCTGCCCTCAGGTGCCAAAGGGAAAACGCCGGGTTCTCTGTGTACACCCCTGTCTCGTCCAAATTCCTGTCTTGTGAGCAATTCCTTCAAGGTTCCTTCGTTTCTATCCCCATCGTCGTCGCCATTTCCCATTGAAATTGCCATCAGTCCAACTTCAGACCCGATTCGATTAACTGAACGGAACTCTACCGCCACACCGAACCGGAGTGAACGCAACAATTTCAAACGGTCAGCCACGGCTGCCCCTCTCGACCGACTTCAGGCCACACTATCAGACCTCAACGGCGGCGCCTACCGCACATCATTTCCCTGCATCCTCTCACTATCCATCTCGTCCACCACTTTCACCTTGACTACTCGCTCCAAATCGGCAGATCGCCTTCACTTCGCCTCCAATCTCCGGCCTGTGCAACGCGACAGTGACTCAGGCACTAAACACTCACGACAGCCAGCGCGGGAGAACGCGATCCCCCCCGGTCCCGACTTCATTACCGAAGCCCCCACTTCATCATAATACGCAAGAGCAAGAAGGATGGCGATGCCTAGCCCTGCTGCGCTCGCGTTCACCCCTCTCCCTACACCGTCACTATCACTCTTCTCGCGACGGGCGACTGGGAATGAGGCAAATGTCAAGGCTAAGAAGGGGGCGAAGAGACCAGCGACGAGCCCAGGGAATGTGGACTTCAGCAACCGACAGACGACGCCTCCTCCTCCAGTCGGCATTAGAGGGAGCGGCGAAATAGGAGAGAGGAGAGGGGCTCGTGTAAGGAGAATCAGCCTGTTCCACCGACCAATTTCTGTCGTTTTCGAAGACGAAGATGGGAGGCACGACCGGAGGGAGAACGGGAGGAAAGGTGAGATGGAGAGTGTGGCTATAAGTGGGACGACAACACCCAATCCACCACCGAGAAAGCCGGGTATTCGAGCAAGAGCGATGAGTATTGCTTCGTTTTCGACTCCTTCGACCCCCTCCTCGACGACCCCTTCAACTCCCTCTACGTCCCCCACCGGTATTCAACCCTCCATTTACAATGTTTCCCCACCTGTCGCCACTCCAAGAGCAGCAAGTCCCTACCCCAGACTGAAGCGTCCGACGAGCAGCGGTGGAGAGAGCACCTTCAGCACGATGAGCACGAGTAGTACGGCCAGCAGGAGCGAGAGGTTGGCGACAAGAATAGGGGCATTCTTTACGCGGTCTAGCCCTCTGAGGAGTAGGGGTGGGAGCGATGCGAGTGATTGTGGAGGTTATTCACTATCCGATGGGCTTTGCGAGAAGGATAGTCTTGAGGCGTTTCCGCACGTGCGGGGTGGGCAATGGGGCGTTTCGACGATTCCCTACGGCCAGCCCAAGGCGGCCCTCTCGCCAAGTGCTTCTGATATTCGATTTGACGAGGCCAGAGGGTCTGATGAGATGCGAGGCGAACATGTGGTGGAGGAGGAGGATATAGAGGGCGTCAGCGGCGGTGGAGGTGTCGTTCAAGAACAAGAAGAACACGGTGGCCGGGTGGTACATTCGGTATCCGAAATAACCACTTCAAAATCCGCTTCAAGCAGCAAATTCAAGGAGGACATTGGGGGCCAAAATGCTAAGGATGATGGTGGAGTGGGGGAGAGGGACGACTCCGGTGGTGATGAAGACGCTCGTGACCGTGACGGCAGCCGAGGCGGAGGCAGTAGCGGGTGCATTTCTAGCGCTGGGAAAGGCGCGCGGGGCCAAGTCGACATCCACGCAGACGTCGACATCGACCTTCAGAACAGCCCCTCGCCCCTTGGCGCCTACTCTTCTCCTCCTCTTCAACCTCAATATTCCGCTGGTCAGCGACCGCCCATCAGCGAGGAACCACAGAGCATAGTACAAGGGTCGTCGGTCCAGCCCCACAGCGACCCTGCGCGAGGGAATCGGCTAAGCGACGAGGAGGACGTCACCACACGGAGAGAAGAGTTGGTCGAGATCGCGGGCCCACGGGAAACCACACAGCATACATCGCCAGCGCAGCACGCCCTCAGCGAGTCCATCCCGTCAACTCGGCATACAATTAGCAGGACAGGCCCGGGAGCACCCTCGTCGTCATCGCAGATACCACCTCCGTTGGAAGAGTCACCGGACAATTCAAAGGACGTCAGGGCAAACTCGCCGAATCAGCCTCAGCCACCCGGTTCACCGACCCCTTTTGAATCCCAATCTGACGCCGGCGGTGACATTGTGGGTGTACAGCCTTGTCGCCGCAACCCTCATATAGATCGAGTTAAATCTTGGGTCAACAACGGTGACGACAACGGCATACCCAACCCCGCAAATAGCGTTACGAGCCGTGTATATTGTGGTAGCAGGAGTCGCGAAGGAGGTGAGTTGCCTACTCCATTTCCTGTCTTGTTTCGCCCCCTACGCCTTGCTTCATTTCATTCCGTTATTGTTTGTCGCATAGCGGTATTCTCGTTCCGGCATCACGGTGAATATGCCCTTGCCAACTGCGGTCGTCCAAAGCTATGCATGCCTCCTTGCCTCACTAGGCACGAGGCTTTGCCCTTTTCGGTTCCATTTGTCGACACGCCAATCCATTTATCCTTCTTCTACCACTCCATCCATTCCCTCCGTTACTTATTAACTGCAACCCCACCCCCGTCTCTAATACCTTCTCGGTTTCATATTAGACCAGGACACACTTCGACTCGATCATTCGGCACGACTTGAATGTCGCGCAAAGCCTGTTGAACTCGACTCGTCAATAGAAGCAGAACCGCGACACCCAGCAACCGACATAGGCGTTTCAAGGCCGCAGGGGTTGCCGTCATTAACAGAACACGAGGTCAAAGTCACGGCAACGACATTTGGGAGACAACATCCACCTCCACCACATTCGCCTCTACCACAAGGTCTCGAGGAGGCACCGCGGTCGCACTCGCCCAGTCCAAATCAGTCTAAAAGCGTTGCGGAAGAAACCTCGCCCACGATAATATACCAAACAGACGCCGCACGAGCCAAGATGCTTTCATCCTCGCACCAGTCATCCTCGGTGTCCGCAAGCGGGCACCCGCCATACCCCTACGCATCGCACCACGGACACCATTCACACCACAATAACCCGTATTCACATCACGGGCACGGAAGCCAAGGGATTTCGTATCTCTCGCAGGGCGGGAGTTCGGGGTCGAGGGGGTATGCGCCGTACCAGCGGCAGGGATCAGGGTCGGGCCTTGGAGCAGGCTCTGCACCAGTTGTGGGGTCGCCAACAGTAGAAGGGGCAGGAGGGGGTAGCGGGATGAGGGTGGGAGGAGGAGGGAAGCAGCAACCGCAACTGCCACCGCTACAGGGACAAGGACGGGGTGAAGGGGGTCAGGCAGCTGCCAAGGCGAATCTGAAGGCGTGGTGGAATCAGTTCAATTTCGTTCGAGGGATGAAGAAGGACGTGACTGCGAGGGATGCCGGCGATGACTATCGATGTGAGTCTTCCTTCTGATTGGGTTTTGTCTGCCTGCCGTCCATTCTTCTCCCCCGATATTCGTATTCTCACCGGAGGTTCTGGAAAATGAGTCGAGGGTACGGACGCTTTGCCGTCGAGTTTCTGGATTTCCGCCCTCTCTACGGATCCTGGCCGAAGGGCGCAAAAGATTTGATTTCATACTCATTTGACTGGCGCTTTAACTGCGCTTCTCCATGGAGTCTGATTACCTAACTCTCTATTTAACCTCGACCTGCTCCACCCGCTTTCTCTTTCCCTCTCCGTTTCCGTGTTCTTTGCATCCGTTGACCCTTCGCTGACGATGCCTACCCTCTCCTCCCTCACCCGCTCGCTCACTCTACCACTCAATCGCAAACGCACCAAACCTCAATCGCCCTCGACGGTGGTGACACCCTCTGACGAACGCCCGGGCTTCGATCTGCATCCTCCTGCCTCAATCATCGACCTTACCACCCCCGATGCTGCCCCAAACCCGCCGGTCTCCACCCCTCCTCCTCGACCGACCCTATCTCCGCGCCGACGAACCTCGTTCCTTGGGATCAAAACCCCTCCCATCTCGACAAATGGCGGCATATTCAACCTGAACCTCGACGTCCTTCTCTCCAAATCCCACTCATCACCTCCGCAACTCTCTCCTCCTACGAACTACGTGATTCCCGCGTATATAGCCCCTGATAGCCTGAGCAACACGCAAGGGGTGGTCTTTGGCAAGCCGTTGAAGGAGAGCCTCAAGTACGCCAGTGTACAAATCAGTACGGCGAATGCGGATGGTGTTTTATATGTGTGGGGCTATATTCCAGTCGTGGTGGCGAAATGGTGCGTCCTCTACCCTGTTTTCTTCCCCCCGTATCCCGTCCCCATTTACCCCGGTGCGGGGTTCGGATCTATTCACCTTGAATCATGTGGGGACCCTGTCGCTAATTTCTGGTCGTGTGCTTTCAGTGGCCTGTATCTCAAGGAGAAAGGTGCGGTTTAACTTTCGCTGAAGGCATCAGGACACTGACGAGGACCTCTGTCAATAGCCACGGAAGTGCCGGGAACCTTCCGTGTTAACGGTTCGAATCGAAGGATTAGGGAGTTGCAGGCAGCATTTGAGACGGCTCCACGGGTAAGTCTCAGGCCACCCGTTGTGCTTTGACCCTCCCCTCTTTCCCCGATGGCCCCATTCTGAAGGGAGCCTACACCGCCTGCATTCCCCACCAATGCATTCTTCCGTTGAGAGTCTTGCTAACGCCCCACTGTTGGACAGTATGGGAAGAACTTGGACTGGAAGCAAGAATCGTATACCACCCATGACGTCGCCAGCGTCTTCAGAAGATATCTCACTCAAATGCCGGTGCGTCGACGTTCCTTTTCCAGTGGCCTTCCCCCTGCTCCTACCCCACATCTCCCTCGCCGCTCTGTGTGATGGCTTCTACTTAGGGAATGCTCTGATACTGACCCCAACGTCAATAGGAACCTGTGATACCATATGACCTTTACCATCAGGTTCGTTTGTTCTCCATTCTCTTTCTTTCGTCCTTTTCCTGGCAAGAAGAGAGCATAGCTGACATTGGCCCCGCAATGTGTTCGTTTCGTTGGATTTTGCCTGGTTAGTTCCGAGATGCTTTAGGTGAGCTTGTGATTCCCCCTCGAGCTTCAAAAAGCCGTTTTCTCATTGTGTCACGATTCACACACCCTCCCTGACTCGACCGTCGTAACTGTCCATTCTTCGCCACCACTTCCAACGACCACCCCCGCATCATGCCGCCGCGAACCTCGAATTCAATGACGGATTTGCCCCACTTTCCCTCAACCGCAATTCCTTCTCCAAACCCCACTCCTGATTTCTCACGGCACCCACTCCGCATTCGGCGATACCCATGCTACATTGGCCGGGTGACTCTCACCGGGATTCCTCCGTCTCGTTGCTTTGTGGACGGCTCTATTTTTCATTCTCGTGGCTGGCTCAACCCCCGCTGGATCTCATGGCGATCCCGTGGCAATCCAACTAAAATTGGGCACACCTAATGGGACCGTGAACCCTCCTTTGTGTCCATGTGTGGATGGGGTCTTATCGTTTCATTTTGCCTTCTGCGGGCTAACTGTATACGCTCTGTTCTTTATGTTCGCGCTTCTCGGTATTGTCTCTGGTACCCTCCACGCTGCGGTTTCCTCCGACACAACCGCTATCGCGATTAATGCCCTCTCGACGACCAACACTCCCTCCTCCGGCCGCACGTCCCCGACGCCACCCTATGTGACCTCTCTCCCCTAACAGGAAAGGAACCATATAATCAAGACGAGGTTATTGCTCGATACAAGCAGCTCATCCGCCAGATGCCACGCTCAAACCAATACCTGCTGTTGTATGTCCTGGACTTGCTCTCGGTGTTTGCGCGGAAGAGCGACAAGAACCTTATGACCGCCGGTAGTGAGTGTCTCTTCGTTTGCTGCCTTGGGTCTTTCGTTCTTCCTTGCCTCGCGCTCTTCTTATGTTATTGTGTTGACTGTCACTTTCTTCTTTATGGGCGCGACGTTATGCCCTGGTTCCTTACTCATGCCGTTCTATTTGTTACCTTGGTTCCGTAAATTCTGTCTTTCATTATTTGCATCCAGTGGACGGCTTCTTACTTTTCCGCTTCTACTTCTGCATGATTCTGCAACCTCGTTACTAACACTACTTTTCTCAGACCTTGCCGTAATCTTCCGACCAGGCGTTATTTCGCATCCCCAACACGAAATGGCACCGCACGAACACGCCCTAAGCCAGAAGGTTCTTGAGTTCTTGATCGCGCACCAGGATCATTTCATGTTGGAAATCCCGCCTGTACCTCAGCGCCGAGGGAGTGGCCAACCACAGCAACAGACCACGCCCCAGCACTCGCAGTCAATACCAAACGCCAGTAACCTAAATTCGTCAGTACCACCGCTGGGGCAGCAGGCATCACCACCCAGTCCAGTGATGGGCACGCCTGCCATCCATGAAAGAAGACCTAGCGATCACCAGTTCACGTACCCGAGTGGTGGCCAGCAGGATCAGGTGGTAGTGGGGAACCAATGGGCGAATCCCAGTCCGAATGTGAGTAGTGGTGCCGTTGCCGGGGGTGTTGGCTCGTCGTCGTTGTCCTCCTCTGCGGCTGCGCCTGCAGCAGCCGCTTCCTCCACCCACGCAACCGCAATTGCGTTCGGGCCCACTCCAACTCCCCCTCGCGATCCCCACGCGCTACCGAGGCATGGGTCGTATGCTCCGCCCCCGCACTCAGAGATGGGCAGCGAGGCGACGGTGGATGATGTGATGGTTATCCCGCCGAATAGACAGAGCGCGAACGGCGCGGGGTCTTCGAGCCCCGGGTCGGATACGCGTGAAGAGTATTCGGGGATTGGAGGGGGCGGATGGAAGCTTGTATCGAGGGTTGTGGGTGCGGGTAGCGCCAATGGTGGTAAAGAGAAGGAGAAAAAGATAAGGAGGCGAACGACGATGGAGCGAAGCGGTTAGTATGACATTCTTCTATTCTATTTTCCGTCTTGTTTGCCTCTGAAGGAGGTTCTATCATCCAAAGAACTTGTGACTAACATATGTGATTTTTCTCAACAGATTTGAATAGGGCAAGCATGCTGGAAGAAGGCGATATGACCCCTGACCCTGACCGACCCCTTTCCTACCACACCACGAGCTCAGGTGTCTCCGTGAAGCGGAGTCGCACTTTACCCTCAGGGTCAACCAAACGCCGGGAGAATGTCAGCGGTGGGAGTAACGACAGTACTGTTGGAGGACTGGCTCTCGCGGCGCCAAGCAAGGATAAAGAGAACGCGCTGGTGTCATTCGCGGAGGGGCCGAGCAGTGGGGTTGCCAAAGGCAGTACTAGTGGCGCGAAAGAGAGGAGGAGTGTGCTTGTGAAGAAGAGTAGGAGGGCGAGTGCGAGCGTACCGAATGTGAGTGGTGGCGGGGAGGTGCAGCGGACTTGATTTCTGGTGAACTTGAATATCTGTATGTAAATTGCCCATCCTCTTCGATTCTTCTCTTTATCCTTCATTTGCGGTCCCTATGTTTGTTTATTTCAGGCCGGTCTTCTTTTTGGTTGGGGATCCTTACTATCTTCTTTCCTGCATACCGTTTCCTGTGTCTGTAACTCTACACTACTTCCCCTACCTATTTCTCCTCCGTTTATGACTCCCGCCACGAACATTCAAGGACACCTCGTATATATGACATGCATGAAACCCGCTCTACTCTCTTTTCCACACCATCCTCCATCCCTCCTTCGGCCATTCTGGGCTTCTCGCGATGACAATGACATACGATAGTGTTTGGTTGAACGTTGAACATTGGGCATTCCCCAGCTTTATACCTTCCAATACCTTCTATTATCCACCGCTTTCTCGAGTTAAAGCTCCAGGTTTTGCCCGTACCATACCGAACACAACTTCGAAGTCTCACCTGGACCAGCCTCCGCTCTTAGATACGGACTCGCTTTGGACTAGCATCCCGGATAAACGGTTATAATCTTAGGCCAAATTGAATAGAAGTTTGCTTCGTAAATCGTCGACTGTCACCCCGCCTGTCCCGACCCTGCTGGCCAGGAGCGAAAGCTCTGGAGGTGGTCTGGAGGTGGATATCACATGAATAACTCGATGCACATCTGATCACTACCCTCGACGGCGGGTGCGTTCTTCCCCACAGCACCTCCTCTACCCCACATCCCTCGTGTCCAAAAAGGACGCAATGACCTTTCGGTCTTCAAGCGGTTCTGGTAACATGACCTCGGGGTGGTCAATAACAGCACCCAAGGCCATACGATGTTGTAATACATCTTACCCCTGGACGTCGGTAAGACGGTACATTCAGGCTTCAGGGCACCACCTCAAAGCAAATCAGGGCCGAGTGATGATCGTTCAAAACGTTAACGCAAATGGTCTCGAAATGGCCGTAACTGCGCACGGACTGGTTGACATATATTGACCTGCGCACCTTTGTTCTCGTCACACCACCCCTATACCATGCCTGTCTCGTCTCTCAGCCCGTCTGCCCTACCGATACCCGAAGCGCTGGTTTCTGTGCTCACAACGCTCCACTTCCTGATCACGGAGCACCCAGTTGGAATCCCCTTCTTCGACACGCTCTCTCCGACCACCCGAGCGCTGCTAGCGTCAAGCGCGGCGCTCACCCTCCTGTTCCGAGTCCTTGCACACAGGAGACGCATCGCGGAGAAGAAGAGCGCCAAAGGTGGTAGTGGGAAGTACGTTCCAGCAACCGTAATCGGGGAGGAGATCGCAGCAGCCCTAGCCAAAGGTGCAGGAAACGAATGGGAGTATGATGCGATTGTGGTTGGTGGAGGGACTAGTGGATGCGCCCTTGCAGCCCGGCTTTCGGAAGTCGAAGGGCTGAAGGTCCTCCTCCTCGAAGCAGGTGGAAGGTACGTGTGAGTTCGGCAAATTTGAGCGCTTAGGCTAAATCTTTGGTAGTGCGCGAATTATACCTCGATCCAGCATGCCAGCTGGGTTTGGGGGACTGTTCTGGACCAAACATGTGCGTCAGTTGAGGACAGAGCCCCAAACCTTCGCTCGTGGCCAGCAAAGACTTTGGCCCAGGGCAAAGTTACTGGGGGGATGCTCCTCCATCAATGCCCAGATGTATATATGAGTCCTCAGTCATTCTCCACCCTTTTCAAGTACTGACCCTCCACAGGGCCCAGTATGGTGCTCCTGGTGATTTTGACGAGTGGGCAAGTATCACCGGAGATGATACCTTCGCTTGGAAGAACTTCCAGACCTACTTCCGCAAGTTCGAACGATACAACCCGCATCCAGATTATCCAGGAGTTGATGTGTCAACTAAGGGGACTCAAGGTCCTGTTGACATTGGATTCTACAACACAGTGACCCCGCCCAGCAAGGCCTTCATTGAAGCGTCTGTCAAAGTCGGTATT
Organism: Coprinellus micaceus; assembly: GCA_951394405.1. Taxonomy (NCBI): domain Eukaryota; kingdom Fungi; phylum Basidiomycota; class Agaricomycetes; order Agaricales; family Psathyrellaceae; genus Coprinellus; species Coprinellus micaceus. Next base: position 1,562,815 of record OX596339.1, on the reverse strand, counting down.
CCATTCACCCACGACTTCAATGGGCCCAATGGAACTGTCGGCGTTAGCAGGGTGCGTACTATTCCATGGTAGCCATCTTGAAGCTTCTCTGACAGCTACCTTTCCGGCCGTATAGATAAGTGAGTACGCAGCCCCACTTTGAACCTACATATTCAACAGCTCGGCTATGCAGTGACATACGTGAACAGCAAGTTCCGCCGAGTGTCCTCCGAGACCGCGTACCTCACTCCGGAGGCCCTAAAGCGAAAGAACTTTACCGTCGTCACCGATGCCACTGCTACTCGTATCTTGTTCGATGCTACAGGGTCGGAGCCCAGGGCTATTGGTGTCGAGTTTGCAACGGGGTCTGGGGAGAAGAGGTACAAGGTCTTCGCGAAGAAAGATATTGTCGTCTCGTAGGTCTTCCTGCCTGAAAGTTCCCTAAGACATTGGCTAACGACTACACCTAGTGGGGGAGCTGTCCATACGCCTCACCTCCTGAAACTTTCCGGAGTCGGACCCCGCGATGAACTCCAAAAACACAATATCACAGTGGTCAAGCACAATCCGCACGTCGGTGCTCACCTTGTCGACCACCCTGTCATTGATTTATACTTCAAGAGCCTCACAGACAACAGCGCGAAGTTCTTGAAACCTAGCAATTGGGCCGATCGCTGGAAGCTTGTCAAGGAAATCTACAAGTACCGTATGCGTGTACCAGGAAGCGCCCTTGCCATGAACGTCAGTCGTCTAGCCTAGTTTCCGCACGCTTCACTAGTGCTAACCTTTCCTCTCTCATGCCCTGTTCCAGTTCGGTGAATCAGCCGCGTTCATTCGCTCAGACGACCCCAAGCTGTTCCCACCCCTGGAGTACCCTGTCCAGGTCAAGGACAGCGCATCTGCCGCAGATAGCCCGGACCTGGAGTTTTTCTCGACTCCTTTTGCTTACAAGGAGCACGGGTCGATCGGGTTTGATGTTCATACTTTCGCTTTGCATTGCTACCTTCTCCGGTGAGTACCACCGAATACACAGCTGACTGAAATGGGTGCTAATATTCCTTCTAGACCGACGAGCAGTGGCCACATTCTCCTCAAGAGCTCTGATCCCTTCCAACAACCTAGCGTCAACCCGAACTACATCGCCACACCTGAGGACCTCGAGAAGCTCGTGCGGGGTGTCCGTCTCATGCTCAAGATCGCTCGTACTGCGCCACTTTCAGAGTACCTTGATTCTGCCTTCGCCCGTCCAGACCTTGACCACCTCTCGCATACGAAGTCCCACAAAGAGATCGAAGACCTCGTCAAGGACCGCGTTGAGACGGTGTACCACCCGACAACGACGTGTAGGATGTCCGTGAGTGACGAAGAGGGCGAGATGGGCGGCGTTGTGGACTCCAAGTTGAGGGTATTTGGAATCAGGGGGCTCAGGATCTGTGACGCGAGCGTGTTCCCCAAGATCCCTTCTGGGCATACCGTATGTTCATCTGTCTCTCGTCGTTTATGACCGAGTCTAATATGGTTTGGTTCAGGCCGGCGCTTGCTTTGCAATCGCTGAGAAGTTCGCTGACGAGTTGAAGGCTGAATACGCAGGATCAAAGTAAGTGCCGCATTTGGGTCCTCCACTCCACTCCTTATACTATCACCGTGTGTATGCTATCCCAGGGCTAATGCCTAAACCATCTCTAATATCTGTCGTGAGTCTGCCCACCGCAGTAGGCCCTTTTCGTTGCACCAATGCTATGCTCCCGACCTCTTGCCGTCAGATAACCACGTTCGGGACGCAAGACATAAGCGGCGTTCATAGATTTCTCTCGAAGGCTATAAACGTTAAACCTCATCCCCGAGTCAATCCCTCAAATATTTAATTACACTTTATAGCACAGACACCAGAGCGTTTCTTGTGGCCTTTAAATATTGCCCGTCGGTCCTCTGATGTGACACTCACAGCACACAACCCACCCCACTTCAGACATGGCCTTCTGGATCCTCCCAAACATCGAGTACTCGGTGACTCGCGAATTCCAGTCAAGGCTCTTTAACAGGCTGACCTACACCGCGGCGTTCCTTTCCCTCGCGGCTCTGACAGTCATAAACGGTATGTTTGGCCTTGAACTCAACGACAACCCACCGGGCTGATTGATGCTTGCAGTCGCCATTGTTGGCTATGAACCGTCTGTGATACTCAGCAGCAACTTCAATGAGACCCAATCGTTTTGGTTCCATTCAGTCGCCTCCCCGCCCAAGCCGGGCACCTTATGCGCTCGGCGTGTTTTCAACGTCGGCGAGTCAATCGTGACGAACGCATCCCTTTTCGAGTGGAAGATAGTCGCTATCACTCGGCCAAACGCAGGCAAATCAAGCGTTGCTTACGACGGCGCAACGTTGGACAACTGCGATATTGTTCAGCTGAGCTCGTACGGAGATCTCAGAACTTGGACACTCGGAACCACTGTTTACGTTGCTTGCCGAGGAAGCGATGGCCTTGAAGTCGTAGCGTCAACCACTCTCACGTTCTCCTCCCTTCCTGGCTATCGGAGTCCCCTTTTACGTGAGACTCAGTCCGGAGAGAACGACCCTGTGAATTCAAATTTGGTAGAAATGTGAGCATTTCTGGAGTATTTTCCTGCGCCCCAACTCAAAGCTGACTTAGCTACCCCTGGCCTACCAAAAGCTTTACTCAAGCCACGTACGACGCCGGGAGTCGTGGCTGGAGTGCTTACGAGGGATCCAACCGTACAGGAGTAGTGGCCGCCTCATTCAGAGCAAACGTCGAGTTCTGTCCGGCCTCTGTCGGTATCGCTAACGGCACACTCCTCCCCTGCGCAACAGACCCACCAAAGTTCAATATCAGTGCAGTGAGCGTCGTTCTTGCAGGTTTGGACATCATGCAAGAAGCCTCCTCCCGACCTTATTTTGGCACTCCGTTTGTTCTGGACGACAACATGCGGCCTGCCATTCTCAACGTCCTTCACCTCACAATTGCTGCTATCCGCATCGACCTCGGAAATCCTTCACCGAACAATTTGCTGACGCATCCCGAGGTGCTAAACCGGACGTTGGTTCCATCCTTTCCGAGAACACCGCTGGCGCCAAGGATGGTCTCTCGCTTAAATGCATACCTGGAAGAGCAGTCCCTACTCATTGGCTCAGCTGGGGGGTCTGCGTTGGATACCTTCCGTACCCCTGGCCCCTCAGTAGTGCAAGCAGTCTACGTATGCAAGGTTTTGAAGCGAAAGAGTGTAAGCAACTTGCTTGTGTCCGTCTTTGTTGCAACGGCGGGAATGTTCACTTCTGGATGGGCGGGCTTCATATTTGTCGCTCGTTATATAGCTGACCGGGATGAGAGAACGGAATAGATGAGAGAGATATTGCTTTCTCTGACGACGAGTACGTAAGGCATGGTAATTTGTTGCTTTTATGCCTGTATCGATGTTCTCGCTCGTTCAGTTTTCCTTGATTTTTGCCAGAAGCAGTATGGGCGCCTATTTTGGACCAACTTCGGCGACACCCCGGGATCAAAGATTTTGGAGCTCCGCTTGTTAGCTGCCACTCGTGCAGCTGCACAAGCTTCAAGCTTCTTCTGAACAACCATGGCACGCTATCTTGCAGAATCCGCCACAGCCTTACATTACCCACCTATTGACACCCTCTCTGAGGACGTTCTTTCCTACATCTTCTGCAGCATCGCCCAACCGAGATGCCATCTCCCACACCTGCTCCCATTGGAGAGAAGTCGCCGTATCCTGTCCCGACCTTTGGCGGCGCTACGTATTTGTGGGCCCCCACGACGACGACCGCTCCAATGAGCTGCTGAGGAGGTGTGGACAGGGGACCATTCTGGATGTGGGATGGGATCGGCCGGTGGGATATCGGCATCACACGTGCATACCCTCGAAGCTGGAGATCGAGTGTCTCCCCCGAATCCGCTCATATTCACTCCTCCTGAGCCAGGTTACCGTCGATTCCTTGCGCTACCTCGCAATACCAACAACTTCCCCTGCCGTACTGGAGCATCTCACAGTTCTTCGTAACCCCTCAGACCCTGGGTACTACACATTACCCGATCTTATCCTCGACGGAGGCAAGTCTCCACTAAAATCCCTCCACATCTTCCAATGCTGGGTCAACCTCGACCTACTTCAGTTCAACAGCATGCAAGTACTGGATATTGAGGTCGACGATCGCCTCGAAGGCGAGCTCTGGAGGACTTGTGGGCAGTGGGCGCGGGTACTCCAGGGATGTCCCAACCTCGTACGACTATCGCTGAATGTGGAGTTGCAGGACTGGCGAGCGCCGCTTGCTAACGAGATGTCGGCAAGGGAACTGATCACCCTCCCAAAGCTCACCGTACTAAGCTTATGCACTCCTTTCCCTTCTGTGCACCACCTTCTCAGCCGAATGGCCATCCCTTCAGTCCAAGTGATCAACGTTGTCTCGGCGTATGGGTGGGATGGCCCCTCCACACAATCGCGCTGCTTTGACGGACTCATCGAACTCATCGTCAGTGAACACACCCTTCCTAAGTGTCCCTCGCATGGATGCAAACTGGTTGTGGACGCGGGCGTCCAGTTCGGGGGAAGTCCTTCCCCTACTTTCTCGTTCTCGCCCCTTAGTCACACGGGGGTCGCATGCCGCGTAGCCTTCTCCGGCGCCACAGGAGTGGGGTTGCTTCTACCCCTCTGGCTTCCAATTGCACCCTACCTCTTGACACTGGAATTCACTCTTTCTCGACTTTCACCAGACACCAAGGAGGCCATCGATTCCTTTGTTTCTGCAGCTCCGACTCTCAAGTTCATGTCTTCCAAAATCTCACTACAAGATCCAGAGTCTTTACCGGAGTGGGTGAGCCGTGCTCCATGGAGGTTCAGCTGGGGTTCAGCAAAACTCGTCGACGGGCTGCACCGCCTCCAGTTCGGACCTGAAGAAACCAAGGGACACTACTGGCATGAAGTGGGAGACCCGCCCACTGGGTCGATTACATTTACCAGAAAAGATCGTATGACCGGAATTCCACAACGAGCAAGGTGCCAGCGAAGATCCCCTCAAATGTAACTGGCGGCTGGTCTGCTTGTCTAGTACTTCCGTATGGAATCGAATTTCAGTCTACTGATCGTGGTGGGCTTCGATAATCTGAACAAGCAACAATATACATGGGATTCAGCACATCCTCAACAATACAGGGAAGTCTAGGATCTAGGCACCTAGTAACACACTAAAGAAAGTCCGAGAAGCGGGAAGAAAAGAAGGCTTTCAGGTTGTCGGTGAGTTCACAAGCCAAGGAGGAGCTTGATGTGCAAGAAGCCCAAACCGCTGAGCAATGTATCGACGGCACTCAGGCTAGACGGGGGGAAACACATCAGGAGCGAATTCATGCGAACGGAGCGGTAAAGGGGGCGCGTACAGATTGCCCACAAGGGGGAGGACGCCAGTGAGGGCGTCGTCAAGGCTCAGTAGGACCCCAATGAGAGCGCCCTCAATACTGTACTTGACGAATAGAAGGTAGAACAGGAAGTTCTTGGCCTTGACCTTGTCGAGGGCCTTGGCGATGCCCTGTGTAATATTTAGGAGGTTGACTACCGAACGGCATGTCGAGCGACTTACCGTGTAGATATCGGCCGTCTTCTTAGCGACCTCGGCGTTGGTTCCACCCGAGTTGGCGTCAGCCCTCCCGGTGAGCGCATCGAGTTTGGCGCTTCCGGTCTTCAGGGCTCCGACGAGCTGAATGGCCAGGGGCTCAATGTCTGCCGCGATGGAGGTCTGAGAGTTGACGAGCATGTCGATCCGAGGAAGGATGAGGTTGATCTCAGTATCGAGGTCAAAGAGGACAGCCAAGGCGCCGGAGACGCCCTCGCGCCTCTCGACACTGGGTGCAGGAGAGGCAACGGCAGTGAGAGCGCCGAAGGCGAAGAAAGAGGCGAGGACGGGGAAGAACAACATCTTGAATCAAGTAATTGACTGGTCTGAGTACACTCGAAGGGTTGTAGCCGGCTGTGTGCTGCTGGGGACTCCCACTAAAGTTGCCCAGCTTTTATATCTTTCAGATCTTTCTCCAGTACGCCATTTTTTTTGGCCGCGCAGGGGATGACGCTTGGGGTCCACGAGCACGATGAGAAGTTTTAGGCGGAGATGGCGTCAGAGTTTACCTCTGAAGCTCCAAGGAAGCAGCAGTCGGTTAATGCGTTCCGCGAGGTTTCTTGGTGTAGGGCCGTGGAGAGCAGCGCTGCTCGAACTACGGGAAATCCCTACAGGAAGTAAACCAGATAGCCGACGCGCGTCAGGTTCGATATACCTTCACTACGTCGCCTAGGCACACCTGGAGAGATATATGTTAAAAGCAAGGTTGCTGGTCAGGGGGGTGATTCACTCACGCGGCGGGGTGTCTTCCTAGGCCACCACCTCTATCGCAAGCAGTGCTCTCGATTACCTTTCACATCAATCAACCCAAGATGAAGATCGTGAATGCTCCTAGCTTCTCTCGTCTGGGGTTCTATCCAAGTGTGGCACAGTTTCTGACGAAGATCATGCAACAAGCTCTCCTGAGTGAGGGGATTCACGCCCTGCTTCGAGCCTGAGGCAAGTCTGAGCGACTTGCGTCATCGAGAGTCGAGGTCAGGTCTGAGAATGTTGAGAGGCTCTTCCATTTCTCTGTACCGAAGCGACAGGGAGGTCATATGGATTCCTGACGTCGAAGCGAATACTAGGACTCGCGAGAACGCTCTTTCGAGGGCTGGGTGACGACAACCATATGCGAGAGTATTCGTACGAAGAGCACGGTTGAAACGACCCGAGGGGAATGAGATAGAGGGTCGTGTGCTCTACGAAGTCGATGGTTTGAAAAGAACCAATGGGAGAAATGACTCTCAGGCTCACGATCCGCCAGGCGCGTTCCCACGCTTAGCGCCCACCTGTCAGCCGTGCAATCCGAAAATTCCAACGAGTATTGTGGGGGTGGTCGTGATAATATTCGTGACGGTGTTCAGGGCAGTCGCAGGTAGATATAAAAGTCCAAGATGACGAAGAGTTCGCAGTTCGAAGAAAGGGCACAAAACGAATGATGGAGGGACATGGTAAGTGCAAGCTGACTCTCTAGGTATTGCGTCGGACGTATAATGGGAGATGAAAGAGTCCATAGGTGCAAGGCGCTTGATAGAATATTACTGTGTATATGAATTATGGATATGGGTGGATATTTGATGTGGGGTGGCGACGAGAGAATGATAGATCTCTCCAGAGTACGCAAGATCGACGTTCAGGGCGCCGTACACGTTGGGATGGTGATGTTTTTGAGCTCGCGGCTGTAAGGGGCTCCGTTAGCAGTGTTAATGGTGATGTTGGGTACGGAAGGAAGGAAGAATGCAGGGAACACTTACTCCGAGGTAAATAGTCCCCACCACCCTTCGACACCGCCGAACTGAGCATCTTTCCAAGGTTCGTCGAAGAACTGCATGTGATAGGAACGCAAACCAGAGGGTCAGTGCATTCCTCGGTCAGGTAGGTAGCTAACGCACCTCAAAGAAGAAGTACCCCGTCCCGTTGGTGTTTGCTTCGCAAACGAAGGTATCCATGAAGGTTTGCAAACCCGCCACACTCGCAGGCGAGGCTCCATTGTTCGCGTTACCAGCGTCCGACGACTCTGTCGGCCACCCAGTCTCAGCGATGTACATCTTCGGGTTGTTTGAGAGTGCGGACGCTGCGGCGACATCTACCTCCTGGAAGAAGTTTGCTGTCCATGCCGCAGATTTTTCGGCGCTAATGTTGGCGAACCAGGGATGTACGTTGGCCATCTACGCGTGGATGAGATACTATTAGCCAAAAGGATTGATGAGAAACGTACCCCGTAGTCCACAGCTTCCAGGACCTTGGTGTTGAAGTAACTTCCAGCATCGGACGTTCCGACGGGGAGTGTCTTGCTCAGGCTCAACCCAGCGAGCATTTGGCGGGTATCATCGATGTCAGCGATCAGGAGGGCAGCACCAGTGTCGCCGGTAGCGCTGTTCGCTTCTGTGGCTCCATTGGCGTTGAGGTAGCTTGATAAACGATTATCAGGATATCGGCGAAAGAAAAGTCATAGGAAATCTCACTTGAGCATAAACTCATTACCGACTGTGACGCCCGCGATGTGGTCCGTTCCATACGTTTGGATGGCCTCTTTCATGGCGTCTCTCTGTCTACGGTATGCCTCGCCGCTATCGGTCGAGACGGGGTAGTTGCCGAGGAAGACTTCCATATCTACCTTAGTCCGTTTGATGGCTTCGAGCTACGAGTTACAGTGAGCACGCCGGAAGATGCGGGCGACAGGAGCCGGGCATACCACGAGGGCCGTTTGGTTGCAGTCCGAACCGTATAGACGAATCCTCTGATGTTTGGTGAGACAGGGAAAAGGAGGTGGATTTAATAGCGAACCTTGGTCAATTGGGAGATGAGCTGTATGTCCGTGATAACATCCGCTATAAAGGGTGATCAGTCTCTGATACTTTCCGAAGGAAACGACCCGAGCTCACCAAGCTTGTTTCCACACCCAGGGAGTTGCGAGTCCTTGGGGGTATATGCCAATCCATAGAAGGATTGGTGTAATCTCGAATCCTTGACGAAGGTACTCGGGTCATTAGGGTCGGTCTGGTTGACCACGCCGGCTATCGACAATGGTCAACAATGAGCATCGAGGAGGAGGATCCACCAGGGCTTACCCGACGACGAAGAACTCGATGACTTGCTATTGTTCTTCGACACGACGACACCGACGACGATACCAATAATAGCGAGACCGACCACAGCGAACACGGCCCCCCAAATCTACGAGAAGAATCAGCATGACGTTTCGACGAGGCTGCTATTGGCACCGCACTCACTAGCCATTTTGACCTATTCGCACCCTTCTGTTGCTGCTGCAGCCATGGCGAGGGACCATTATCCAAGGCACTCGAACTGGGCCTCAGCGAGCCCGAGCCCGACCCTATACCCTTGCACCCAAAGTTGCTGTCGCTGTAGCGACTTTCCGACATCCCGAACCCGCTACTGGCGTATGGCTGGTTTACTGAACTTGCTGCACCAGCTGGAGCGCCGTAGAAAGCCGTGGGCGGGGTTTGGGTTGAGAGATCGGCTTCGTTCTCGTTATGAGGCAGACCGGTGTATCCCCTGTTGGCGCTGAAGAAACCTCCGGGATTTGAGGATTGGAGTGGAATGTCGTTTCCGCTCGTCGTCTATGAGGTCAGCCCGAGGTTAGCACCAGAGTCACACCAAGAGGTCGCAGACCCCCCAAACTTAAAAGGAGAAAATGAGCCGCCGTATGCAGCTGCCCGACAGGCGTCGAGTAAATGGCTCCAGAAAACGATATTAATACTGACTGGGTAATTGTAGTCCTGCTCGTTGTGTCCATGATTGCGATCGTTGGCGTCGGAGAATGGATCGACTCGCGAGTCGGAATCGGTGTACCGCCCTGCGCTCATCCTGGCTTCAAAATGAGGGTCGGTTTGGGGCGACTGCGGACGCGATGGTGGTGGGGCAAAGGCAAGGGCCAGTTATGCCCGCACTTCATGTTTATCCCGCTCAGTTTAGCAGGCGCCGCTATAATTAGATCAGCCTGCGCCTCGGGCTGTGTTATGCGCTAAAAATAGCCCCATGCTTGCGCTCCTCGACCTCCCTGGAATGGGATAGTACACAAGCATGTTCAGGGTTTTCATGTGCTGGTAGAAGGGAGTTTGGAGTTAGCACATAACACAGGTGTCCTTGGATCACGGGTCTTCGAATTGCTGCCAGTGGGTGTGGGTGTTGCTGTGAGATGGTTCTTTCCTATTCCGAGATACGTGCCACGGGGAAAATAAGAAACTTCTCCAACATGACCATGAATGCTGAGAGTAGGAAACTGAGCACTGAGGACGAGCACATGGAGGTGCTTGAGTGGGTTGTCGGCCATATCAATCGCGAATGCTGTATTGGGCCTCGGCAATTGCCGTACTAGCTCCCATGCAGGCTGTCGATGTCCGTCACGGGCGACTTGTCCAAATTCCTCATTACCAGACCCTCGTCGCATTCAAATGTCATCAGCAGGCGGCCTCCAACGCCGGCGCGTAGCCAACCACACCACCTCTGGCCTCGCAGAAGACGACGATAGCTCCAAACCCTACTCAAATGGTGGCGAAAGCAGGTCGAGCGTCAGCGAACCCTCGCCGCAGTCATCATACCACGCTGGCGGGTCCGCATTCCAGTTTGCTGGGGGAAACAGGATTGCATATGACCCAAGGGACCTCCAGGATGCTGCTGGAGAGGAGTCGAAGGTTGGTGGAAAGTTGCCTAAACTCACCCTGATGGAGGAGATTATGCTCCTGGGCGTCAAAGACAAGCAGGTACGTCTGCATCTCGCGATTCGCTACATATCCCGCTCTTACGGGGTTCTTCAACTCTGACTGATCATAGCACTTCAATGTCTAGGGTTACCTGTCGTTCTGGAACGATAACATCTCGTACGCGCTGCGCGGATGCATCCTCATGGAATTGGCGCTGCGGAAACGCATTGCGCTAGTAAAAGACCCAAATCGCAGGCATGTGCCTCCCGGGGAGCGGCTCGTGGAAGTTCTCAGCGACAAGCAAACAGGAGAGACTCTCTTGGACGAGGCGCTGAGGTTGATGAAGGGCCAGGAGGAAATTGAGCGGTACAGCGTTAACACTTGGGTAGATCTGATGTCCGGTGCGTACTCCCCAATTCCCGATTCCGGCATCAAATCCTAAACTATTGCCCATAGGCGAAACATGGAATGTTATGAAAATTGGGTTCCAGTTGAAGCAAGTCCGAGAGCGCTTGCTAAAGGGGCTCGTCGACAAGGGTGTTCTCCGAACAGAGAAGCGCAACTTCCTCCTATTCGACATGGCCACCCACCCTGTCGCCGATATTCGCGTCAAAGAGTCCATAATCAACCGCTGCGTATCCCTCCTCACTTCGACCACCTCCGCCATCCCTCCAACCGCGCTCGACAAGGAGGGCATCCAGTGCCGAGTGACCCGCGCCGTGTGTCTCGTCAGCTCAGCGTACTGTGCTAGCGTGCTCGATAACGCCTTCGACAGACTTGGCTTCGAAGAAAGGGAGGCGGCGTTTGCGCGCTGCGAAGATATCCTGAATGAATTCGTTGTGTGGCCATTTGGTGGTGGCGCCCCAGCTGGGTTCGGGTCGGGGTCGGGGCCGGGCACCCCGAGGGCCAAGCGACAACAGGCCAACAGGATCGCGATGGGTAGCAATGGGGAATTGAGCGGAAGGGAGTCGGTCCTTGGTCTGGTGACTGAAGCCAAAAAGGAAGCAAAGGACGGAGAGGAAGACTTGGGCTTCGAGTTGATCACCGGAGTCTTGGAGGTTCTGTCAAAGATGGATTCCCTTCTCTAAGGAAAATATGAGGGACTATCTATTCTTTTCTTTTCTTAGGTTACCAGGATGCCATACCATAATCTAATCTTACTACTCCTTTCACGCACGCCGTCGCTCCTTTCCAACTCTCGGTCGTCGATATTGCGTCTAGATCTGTCGTCCTTTGCAGTTCGAGGGTGTTGGCGCCTACCCTTTATTATCACCGAGGAAGCACTTAAAAACACATCATATTCACGAACCGAGCAAACACGCCGATACAGAGGGTCCGAACCAAGAAGCCGTAACAGTACACCGAATCCAAGTCACAATTCCGAACTCCAATACCAACAAAAAACTTGGAGCACTACCATGATAAGAGGTGACTACTCGATTGGTCGGCCACTGCAGCTTACAAGCCGAGGGCGACGAGGAAGAGCACAAATCCGAGGCCCTTGAGCAAACCACCAACGGTCTTCAGCCTGTCGAAAATAGTGGCCAGTGAATCAGCGTTCATGGTGATGTAGGAGGTGACTTACAAGACAGCGACGAGCTTGAGGACGCCGAAGAGGACTAGCTCGAGACCGAAGAGAACCTTGAGGAGGGCGGCCTCGAGGCCGAAGTGGGGGAAGACGGGGTAGAGGTGAGGCTTCTTGGTCTTGACATTGTCGAGGCTCTTGGTGATATCCTAAAACGAAAAAAAAAAAACAGTGCAATTAGCCGTTGTCCTCTATGTAGAACCAGAGCAAAGACCTACAGTATAGATGGCAGCGGCCTTCTCAGCAGCCTCGTCATTGCTAGCAGCATTCTGGCTAACGCGACCCCTGAGCGACTCGAGGGAAGCGCCTCCGGAGTTCAAGGCAGCGACGAGCTGCTGGGCAAGAGGAGTGAGGTTCTCTTCGGTGGCCGTGTCGCTGTTGACGAGGCTGTCGATCTGAGGCAAGATGGTGCCCGTCTGCGACTGCAGGGTGCTGAGAATGGCCAAGACGCTGGAAGCATCCTGGCGCTTCTCGACGGCGTCGACAGCGGGAGCAGGGGAAGCGACGGCGGTGAGGGCGCCGAACGCGAAGAAAGAGGCGATAATGGGGAAGAAGAGCATTGTTGGAAGAGGCTGTAGGAGAGCTGGAAGGCTGCTGTAGATGGCTGCTGCTGCTGCTGAGGTTTGTTGTTGGAACCACCCACCTTTTATACCTTTGAGAACTCCGCAAGAATATCGAGAATTATCTGTTTTTCCTAATAGTCGGCTTGCGCCTTCGCGTCCCAAAAACGCGCCAGTGCGCTGGGTGACGTTAACGATTTGCTTTGATGCTCCAAAAACGCGCTCGTTCGGACCTCTCTAACGTGGATTCTCGGATTCGAGCGATTGAGCAGCGCCGCCCGAATTGGAAGGTGTTAGCACAAATCAGGGAAGCTGTTGAACGGATCCATCCTCGGGAAATCCCTCTCCACCTAAAATCGCGCTTCTTTCGGTCTGTTTAAGCCCTGGTTAACTGAATGGCGCTTGAATAGTGCATTATGACGCTCACCAGATAGGATAATATTGGCAACCAAGATGGTAAATACACGGAGGTAATTTGGCAATTCACAACAGCACGTTGAGGTATCATCGCGTTGGTGGATATACAATGCAGGCTGCACAACAAGTCAATGCACACTTTGTCCGTCGGGGGCCGTCATTGGTATGAGGGTATTCGAAGTCATAGAGGCGGAAGAAAGGCTAGGGTATACATGGCAACCGGTACGAGCCAGAGGCCTGGGTAAAAGGGCAGCATGAGAACCGCTGCATTCATTTTGGCTCCACCGAAGGAAGACGTACCTTTTCGAACATATCCACCAGATGCACTATTATTCGAAGGGGTTTCTTCAGTTAGTCCAGGGGCATAACATCCGTCCGTTACGGTTTCCTGCGCTTCCCCGACTTGGCAAACAGTTCTATTCCCAAATGGCCCCACCCCAAATTGATTGTCCCGTGTCGACTCTTCGCAAGAGGTTTCGTACAGCCCATCCGTTGCGCGTCCGCTGATGCACAGGTACAATTTCCCGACATAAGCCTGAACGATGAATTCAGGCCCTCCCAGCCGCTCGAGGCTCGCGGAATAATAGCCTATGGAGGCGGTTTCTTGGAGGTGGGTCTTCATTACGGAGCTGAAGTCGGCCTTCAAGCCCGTGCAGCTTTCTTCGGGTTGGATGGTGCGTTCATCGCGAGGTGCTGGGTAGAAGCACCATGTCCCTGCATCGTTTTGTTCGACGGCACTGGTATCATTTCCGGACGTGACGGCGACTGTGAATGCCCCGTGGCCAGGGGTTGGAAGGAGTGACCACACATAGAGAAGCGCGGTGAAGAGGAAGTAGGGGAGCAGCATAACGAGAGTGGGTTCAAAAGAGTGTAGTAGAGATTCAGGCGATCAACATTGAAGGTCGACCGGCGCCTAAGCAGTGGCGTATTAAGGACAAAGTTCAATAGAAATGTTTTGACGGCGACTGCGCCCAGCGAGTGCGCCGTCAGACTGTGGGATACCGACTCGGCATTTGCCGATGTTGAATCTTGGGCTCTGCTAAGGTCTTCCCAGACTCTTTCCTTTGCACTCCCATCCCACACTTCTGAAATTCTTTTTAATTTACAGCAGATCCTCCGAGGTGGCGGGCAGAAAACCCTGACGAAATGGCCTCGTGTAGCGGGCAACTTGCCCCATATTTTTGGATTCGCCGCGAGGACCACCCGACTCCTCACACAAGGCCCGGTCTTGCGTAGGCTCGACTTTGTTACGCCGGGGAAACACCAGCAAACATGGCCGTTTTGCCACCCAAATCACGATGGGGTTACGCTGGGCGTAAGTGGCATGCAATCCCTTTGTAATCGAAATTTACAGCCAAAAAGCGGCGTATTCCCTTTGTATCCTCAACCGTAATCCCAACGTTTTGTAGTGGCACTTATGAAGGGATGTTCAGGTGTAATTCCAGCGTAATCCCGGCATACCAGAGTGGACCTTATGGGGCGGATGGTCTTGTGTCATCTTCCTAGTTGTGCTTGCAGAAGCCGTCTCTCAGGTGCTCTATCCCTGGCCACCGGTACCTTATGCCAACCGAAAACCCTACCGAACGTTCTCATGAAGCCACTCTCTCGGCGATTTCAGCTCTCTTCAGGTCTTTTGTCATTGCGTTCTTGATTCTTGTACGCCTTCCTTCCCAAAGTGAACTCCGAGTCTTGGCTTCTCCGGCAAACTCGACCTGCTCTTAGCGCCACCCCATTTTTTCTGCTTCTTTTCCTCTGAAACGACCTATCTCGGTTGTAGCTCGATGGGAGCTTCCTCTGTTAATCCCTGCCACGGATTCAACTCTGGAAACGGCGCAAAATATTGCGTCATCCGATTGGCTATGACGAAGAACGCGCTCAAAAACGACCATAGCCAGTTCCTCTGACACCTACTCTGTGAACAACGCTTCTCGTGATTCAACCCGAGTCAGGACACGCCCAGAGACCATCCCAAAATATCAGCTTTTCACTTGTCCCCCCGATCTCTATCCGTAAGCTATCTGAGCAGGGAATACGATTTACAAAGCTCCACTGCTTGGGAATTCGGTGCTGTAAGATTTTGCCTTGTGGTCTTCTCCTGCTGCCCATTGTCTGCTTCTTCAAGTCACCGGAGCCTCGCGCGACACAGAATCCTGGTTGAATTCGTCGGAGAAAGGCCTAGTCGACTTTCGTTCTTCGATAGCCGTAAATGAAGTCAGTAGCTGCCCTTGAACAGGATTTTCGTGTCGTGCCCTCGCCTTGACGCCCTCAGCAGTCCCGTACTGCTATCACTTACCTCCCTGGAGATTTCATTCCTGTCGATAACCAGCGAGAAGGAGCTGAGTGTTAACAATGGTGGAGCGGGTGCCAGGTTATCACCGCCATTCAATGCCGAATTTTCGAAGCTGTTTGTCGAGTTTTGCTATTGGAGGCGCTCCACCTTTCTGGAGCACCTTTCCAGAACGAATGTACGGGAAAGAGCAGAGCGGCTCGTGGTCTGTGTCCCTTATCGCCTCAGGTCGCACATGGTCGGGGATCTACACCCCTCAAAACGTTTCACTACAATGGATGTCGATGGGCTTCAAGGGCGCCGAAGAGGAGAGCCTGTGCCATTGGCCCAAGAACCCTGTGCTCGGCGACGTCTCGACAGCAATCTCCGTCCTTGGAGTGGGAGAACACCCAGATCCTGTCCCAAGACATCATGCTTCTTTCACCGACCCACTCATTTACACAGAAGATGAAGCCGATTGTTAACGGAATGGCGTCAACTAAATCAGACAGAGAAGAGATGCCCCGATTTTTCCAAGGCCTGGTAAACGCCAATGAGTTCATTCATGATACAATCCACTCCTCCGTATCATTGACAGCTCCATACGGCTAGGGTGGAGAAAGGGCCTCCCGAAGAGCAAGCATTTATTTTGCTGAGCCTCAGGAAGTGGATTCCCTATTCAGTGCTTAGTCCTTCCTAATCGAGCGAAGCGCTGCTCGCTTCTGAGCGAAAGAGCCCGACAAACGCAGGGGCCGATGGTGCTCTCCGTCGATACGAACTCAACTGGACACGAATGCGAAGGGGCGGCCGTCATCTACACCTCAAGCCATCCACTACTTTCTTTGGTTCCGTTCACCTTCATTGAATTCGCGCCGCCAACAAACCCAAATCCATCGGCTTCTGTGCGTGTGCTGGGACAAGGGCCAATACTCACTCGACGATTCCAGGGTGTCAAACGCCACTATCGGTCCCCTTCAGCAAGTGCCTTCAGGGCATGTGCAAAGTGTTCAAGAGAATGTATACAACAGTACGCACACTCCATTATATCTCCCCAGGACGCATATTCAAATACTTCACTCCCCGGTGGTACTTATCTCTCTTCCTTGCCCCCCGCGCATTTGTGTCTGTCGGCGAAGTAACGAGCCACGAAGATAAAAATGCCCAGCCAGACGCGAACATACCAGCCGCCGCAACAAATACGGTCACGATCAAGGCCCTCTGCCGATTTCTCGGGGGGAGAAGTAGTTTACTCGCCCGGTCCTATTTATCCGGATTCCGACCCCCTTGGACTACCTTGGAATAAGGCGAGTATAGTCGAGGGGATTTGCCTGGTCCATTACGAAGCATTCAGCGGGACCTCAGAGTTACGGCGACTCCACTGGAAGGGTGGTTTCCGGTGGCATCGATGGATAATCGGAGAATAGTGAACGATCAGTGCGGTGACCCGCAGCGAATGCTGATATGGTGAATAATGGACCTATTCTCTTTGTCTATTGAGCCGAGTTTCGTGCGTTCAAGTCCCATGACGGCTTGCCCCCGAGGGCCTATCCTGGTTTAGTAATTTACACATGCGCAACAGGCGCCCGCACCAATCTCGTCCCTCGCCACCGGATACCGACCATCCAACTTCTTCCTCTTTCCCACTTTTCGATGGCTCGTAAGGGCTACAGGCCTGCATGTCGGGAGGAGTAACGAGAATGTGATAAAAAGCGCGCTGAACGAGGGCCGAGGCAAAAGATCGACGGCACCAGCAGGATTTCTGTGGGTGTGCCGCACTCCGGGGGAGATCGGGGGGAAATGGTGCAAAGAGACCAGTCGACACTAGCAGGCCACTCTATCACATGTCACGAGCCTCTGAGCCTACGCCGGGGCGAGTGGGTAACTCCTATGGCGTTCCCACCTCTGAACCTAGGTGAACATAGAGCGGCTCGTCTCTGAGTCGCTTACGAGGATGAGAAAGAGTGGTTCTGAGTCGGAGAGTTGTACGTACTGTGGTTGAGCCAGAATTCAAACCCATTGGTAGTTCAATGATGGTCCCCTCCTGATGCTCCATGCTTCGGCTCTGTTCATCGAGGTTATGCGTCGGTTGTAAGTACTTGGGGGGGGGGAGATTCGAGAAAAAGGACCCCTTCCCCATCCCCCCTTCCAAAAAGTCTAGACACTAGCAAGGCTAGGGGCTTTTTTTTGGCAGCAGAGCGACCGCATCTCAAAGCAGGAAAAAACAGGTTCAACCTCCCTCCCGGCATCGCATCGGATGGAAGGGCAGGGGGAAGGAAAAAGGGAACACCTTGAGGCTGGCATGACTCGAACCTGTGGTCCACACTTTTCAATGGTCCCCTCCTGATGCCCCATGCTTCGGCTCTGTTCATCGAGGTTCTGCATCGGTTGTAGGTACAAGGTACTTGAGGGGGAGAAAAAGAACCCCTTCCCCCATGCCCCTCCCCCGGGGGCCAAAAGTCATGACACCAGCAGGACTTGAACCTGTTTCGAACCCTCTGGCAGTTCAACGGTCCCCTCCCGATGTTCCTGGCTTCGGCTCGGTCGTAGACACTTGAAGGGGAGAAAAAGGACCCTTCCCCCTACCCCCCTTCCTCGAGAGGCCAAAAAGACACGACACCAGTAGGACTTGAACCTACGCCCACAAAGTGGAATGCATTTCGGTTTCGGAATTCGACAAATCCGGAGGAACATATCGAAGGAATTCGAGTGCATCGCCTTAACCACTTGGCTATAGTGCCTATGGAACCCTTTCGCCCTTGGCTTCTGATGTGCTTTTGGGGTTCAGTTAGTCCCCTTCCCCCTCGCGAGACCCAGTTTAGGTGGTAGCGTCATTGACGCTACGCTGTGACAGGCAGAATCCGCCCGCAGGCCAAACACGTCATGCGTCGATCTGCGTGCGACCATCAGGTTGCGACGTCACGATAAGGCGCCTTGGGCGTCTAATGAAACCGGTGAGCAGAGATGGTCTGATCCCCGTCGAGAACCGAGAAACCCGTATAAACGCCAGGATGGGGTTTCGAATGTCCTGTTTGGCCAATTATCTCCATCTATGGCCTCACTCCTGCTAAATTACAGCCAACCGCTCAAAGTGACTCCGTGCAAATCGATTAACTCAGAAATGAAGCCTCAACAGGACAAAGGAGTAATTAGGTATACGGGGTCAAGGAAAGAGGGTATGTAGACCACCCAAGCAAGCAGATTGGTTGCTTATGTGGGTCTGTTAATGGAATCCGAGCAACGATTTGACAAGGAGGAAGCCCAGGCCGCCGAGCAATCCTCCAACCAGCTTTAACCTAATCGCCGAGCCAGTTAGAGCTTCATCCCAATACAAGGAGTGCGAGTAATCTCACAGGACAGCGACCAGCTTGAGAACACCGACGAGGATGAGTTCGAGCCCGATGAGAACCTTGAGAAGGGCAGCCTCGATGCCGTGCTTGGGGAAGAGGGGGTAGAGATGGGGCTTCTTCGTCTTGACATTGTCGAGAGTCTTAGTCACATCCTGTAGAATAGGTCCCATGTAAGCCAGCCTACTTCACACTCGGAGGTGCAGCTCACATTATAGATGGCCGCGGTCTTTTGGGCAACCTCGTCCTGCGCACCTCCAGAGTTCGAGTCAACTTGACCCTGGAGGGCCTCGAGGGAGGAACCCCCTGAGATCAGGGCACCAACGAGCTGGATGGCGAGGGGCTCGATGTTGGCAGCGGTGGCCCTGTCGGTGTTGACGAGGCTGTCAATCTGAGGCAGGATGCTGCCGGTCTGGGACTGCAAAGTATTGACAATAGCCAACACATCAGAAACGTCCTGACGCCTCTCGACTGAGGGAGTAGGAGACGCGACTGCGGTGAACGCGCCGAACGCAAGGAAGGAGGTAATGACAGGGAGGAATAGCATCTCGAAGCTAATTAAGGAGAGTGTGGATGAGCTGGGGATAACTGGGTGCTGGTGCTGGTGCTGGTGAGGCCTGAGGGTCTCCTTTGGAAGGCCCTCTCTTTTATAACTTGTAAGAAATCCGGGTCTAAAAGGGCAAAGTGAAGGGGATATTGATATGGCGCACCTGGACCGCATCGGCTTTCGCGCCTTCCTGCCACCAGAAGGCGCAAGAGGATTGACGCTCCAACGCACGAATGCTTAACCTCCACCATGATGTTTCCCTTGTCGTAAGAAACTGAGCAGCGCTGCCGAGAATAGAAACTATTACGACAAAATTGGAAACACCCTTCAGGGCCCGGGCCTTCTGGTGGTCGGGGAATGTGTATCTGGGAAATGAAACAGAGAAGTCACTCTGGAGCCGCTGATGCCATCCCAAGCCAATCTATGTCTTGTCTATGAGCTGGTGGAGACGGGCGGGAGAAGTCTGTCAGTTAGCGGCTCGTGCCATGCCTACTCGCGGGCTGAGCTGTTCTTCCAGGCATCTCTCCCATGGATTAATCGAGTAGGCGAGACCATCCAGAATGATGAGTCTCGAGCAACTTCGAAGAAGCGCTTTGGGGGGAAGGCTAGGGGACCTCCGCTTGCGTTGCTCGGTTCCGGTGTCAGGTGCAATACGGCATGTCGCGGTGGGGTGTCAAAGCGGGAGTTCATGGGCAAGATTGCGAATTATCTTTACCCCAAGTCGCCATCAGAGCCATGCCTTCACGATAACAGGAGGACATACCTCCAGCTGAAAATCATCTACCATCCTTCATGGTTGTATTCAACGGCACGCCATGGGCCTCCGTCAACAATATGTCATTAGAAACAGAATGAAGCAAAGCGATATGTAAGGAGAGACGAGTCCACGGCGAGATCTAGCACTAGTGATGCAGGCATAAAGGGGAATCAAAATGTACGATACGGGAGCCAATACCTATAGTCCAAACAAGCAAAAAGATAGAGGGAGATCCAACGAGCGTGATTCAATGAGGAAGGGAAACAAGCCTTCTGGAAGATATCAGAGGGTATGACTCCCTTTTGGGGAGGCGGGGGCAAGAGTGTGAAGGAGTCCGGGGATATACGTGGCCCAGGCCATTACATTTATTTGGGGCTGGCCGGACGAGACGATTGTCGGAGGGGTGAGGACCCACGAGTAATCGGGGAGTTGTGACCAGAACCGAGTTGGCTACCTGGAGTGCTGTGATTTTGGAGAGCGGTGGGAGGGGTGAGATTGCCGGGGTCACCACCTGGAGTGCCGTTAGCGCCAGTGGGGCCAAAACGGGGGTCGAACTGGGACATTCCAGTGGTCTGGGCGTTCAGAGGACCGGGATTCATCATAGGCACTCCACCCATCATGCCTCCTCCCATGCCCATAAGGTTCATGGACATACGAGGGTCAAAGCCACCCATGTTCCCTCCCATCATGCCCGGATTTTGCCCTTGACCTCCGTCACCCCCAACTTGCGAGCCGGCGACAGAGAAGGCCATCATGGCATTCTGGTAAGCCTGAGCAGCTTGCTGTGCAGCGAACATGTGCTGAGGGTTGAACATCCCGTAGCCCATCATAGGGTTCATTCCTCCCCCAGTCATCATCGGGTTCATCCCTCCACCAGTCATCATAGGGGGCATCGGCCCTTGCCCAGGCATCATACCTCCTCCACTCATCATGGGAGGCATACCCATCATCGGGTTCATGCCCATCATCATCGGGTTCATCATCGGGTTGAAGCCGTAGGGAGCGCCATACATCGATCCTCCCTGCTGCATCTGGTCCATCTGCTGTCGCTGCTGCTCGTCGAACCGACGCTGCCTCTCTTCCGCAACCCGCTTCTCCCGCTCGCGTTCAGTGAGGGCCGCTCCAAGTCCTCCTTCGCGCTTTCGTTCGCGTTCATGTGCAGTGACAGCGCCAAGCAGGCCAGTCTGGGGAGGAGGAGGCTTGTTAGGGACATTGATAAGCGATGCACCAGTTTCGCGGGCGAGTTCTTCCTGGCGTTTGGCGGAACGATCTTGCTTGTCCTGCATGCCGGCGGAGAGCAGACCTTGGGGTGTGAAGGCCTTGGTCATCGTTTCGGAAGGTTCCAACTGTACGAAAGTATCCTTCGAGTTCTGGGTGGGTTCGTTGGGGGATACGAAGTTGGCCCCTGGGCGGCCAGCATCGAGGACTTGGCTCCACACATTCTGCCTTGCGGCACCAGGTGCCTGTAGATTGGTTCGAAGCTGGGGTTGAGGTCCTTCATCATAGTAAGTGCGGCGTCCATTCTCGGTGTACTGATCGGAACCCTGTCGGCGGATTTGTGGGCCAGCGAAATCGTCAGGACCTAGAAGTAGAAATGTAATGATGAGCAAAAGTGCGTGCCAGACAGGGGCATAACACGCACCTGGACGGGAACCTGTGGGAGGCTGAGGCAACGTACGAGGGGGTCGGACATGGGAGTATGTCGGTGACGGTGCTTCGGCGGATGGGATACCACCAACAGATGGGTAGACGCTGGATTGGGGGAATGGCTGTTGCATGGCAGCTACTTGTTGCTGGTGTTGCTGCTGCATGCGTGGTGGCGGTGGTGCTTGAGAAGGTTCGCCATCGGAATCCACGTCCTCGTCGTCCTCGTCGTCTTCTTCATCCTCGTCCGAACTCTCACCCCAAGTTCCTGCGGCAGCTGCAGCCGTTCGCTTCCTTCCATTCGCGCGTCCCGGCTTCGTTACGGCAGCGTGCTGTGCAGCCTGTTGCGCTTGAGCCTTCTTCTTCCGTTCCTCGGCTTGTCTTGAGGGCGCGAAGGATGACTTGATTCCGGAGCCAGAGGATAGGTCGCTGGAGGTGCTAGCGGAAGGGCCTTGAAGCGGTTCGATCGTTACGATAGGCGGTCCACCGTTGGCCGACGACAGCGAATCGGGGGCAGGGATAGCTGGCTGTTGAGGCTCACTGACATCGAGGTATGCCAGCGCGGCTAAGGCCTCAACATTGTCGTCATCGTAGGCAGCATCGATTCCTTGCTTCTGGATAACTGGCGCCGTTGCTGGCGAAGTCGAAACCATGGCTGGACTCTTCCGCCCCTGTCCGTCTTGATGAGCTGGCAGTGGTGTGTGCTGGCGGTTGGAACTGAAAGCCCCCTCTCCTTCCTCGTCTTCCAATGCCTCGAGCTGACTGGGTAGTGGTGAAGAAGAAGAATAGCCAGCCACCTGTCCGCTAATGCCTTTCGGTATTGGCTGGGGCGCACGTGCCCCAGACGGTTTTCTGCCTAGCGCCGGACGCCCGGCGGGGGCATAGCCCCGATCAACCGCTGGCCTTGATGGTGCCTCCGTCGCGTAACCCGGGGTGGACACCGCGAAAGTCGGGGAGGGAATTGGTGACGGTCCTTGGTTCGATCCATCACCTCCGACTCTGGCGTCGCTGAAGGCCATGGGTGTGCTCTGACGAACTGGCTGACGTTGGCTATTCGACGAAGCCAGCGAGGTAGCGTCTGAAGCGATCGAACTGAGCGGCGCTTTCTGTTTCTGCGCAGCTCTTGAGGAGAGTTCGACATCAGAACCAGAATCGTATCCATCGCGCTCCTCATCGTCAAACTGAACGGGTTGCTGGGCAGGTTGGGTTACAACTCTCCCGTTCTGCTCCTGCATGAAGAACATCGCGCCAGCCTCGTTCACTAGGTCATCATTCCTATGGCCCGTGGAAGACGATGGTTGCAGGGGAGGAGTCGCTAAGGGAGCAGCCAGCCTGGGTTGCTCCAACTCAGTACGAAGTGTGTTGTGCTGATTGAACATATCATCCTCCTCAAATCCGCCTTGCGACTCTGCCGGCGTACTATCCTTTGCAATAACGGGAGGCGGCGGTGACGGAAGAGCGTTGTTGTTGACGGAATCCCCTCGTCGGTTGGGGCTAAGAGCCAGCGGGGGGCCTTGAATCTTCGTTGGCGAGCCGAGTGGGACGCGAGCCCCGCTTCCACTCGTCCTGTTACTGTCCACAGATGACCGGCCCCCTGGCGAGATGGCACCAATGAACGATGTCTGGGTGGTAGATGGTTCGAGCGGTGGCGGGATACCAGAAGCAGCGTACATTGAAGTGCTGGCAGTGGTATACGAGGCGGTTGGGCTCATGGCCATCGGGCTTTGGTTGAGGTCGCGACCAAGAACTGTGCTTTGATCGTTCTGGCTGTACATGGGCTGAGAAGATGCTGGCTGGTCTGGAGAAGGTCCCGAGGACAACTGCCTTTGAGGTTGCTGGGGAGAACGCGGCGAGAAGCTGGTCGAGTTTGTACTCTGTTGCTGATTATCTCCAGAAGCGCCGATGGGGTGTGTCATGACACTACCACCCTCAGTGATGGGCGTCAAAGGCCTGTTTAGGTCTGGAGGATGTTCAGATTCTCCGCCAAAGCTGAATGGCGGGAGCTGGGGCAGCTGCGGTCCGCCAGGCCCACCATTCTGGAAACGCTGAGGCGAGAATTGTTGGCTACCGTTTGAAGCAGGTTGCTGCGCACGCGGACTGCTCTCGACACCAGGAATCGGTGGCAAGGATGGTGGACCGCCTCCCATGGAATCACCCGCGGCTTGCTGAGCATTCGGAGACTTCATGAACTCAATAAGCATCTCGCGAAGTCGGTAACGGATAGCTGCTGTCCGGTCCATTCTTGGGTCCATTTTCTCCGCAGATTCCCTGTCGAGGAAGAGAAGCTATTACAGGTAAGGTTAAGTTTGCATTGGCGTGTTTATTGACCAGGGAAGGATTTACCTCTTTCTGTATTCCAACGGGGTACCCGAACATAAGAGATTGCGGATCTCTGGGGTCCCATGTCCAAGCCTGCGGGCGACCATATAGATTGAAGGCGTCATGGAGGGCTAGGATGTTGATGTTGAGTTCTTGTACCAGCAAAACGCGGAGTATATCAACTGAACTCACCAACCACCCATTTCAGCATTTCCGTGCTTTGGTTACCAGCTGGACCCAGATGCTCCATCAAAGGCATAATAAGGATCCAACCTTCCCTCGACTTCATGGACTGCGCCAGGTCTTCGTCTCCAAAAGTACCCTCAACCTTGATCAAAGTGCTGCGTGGAATCAACTCTGGGCGTTCTGGATAAACCGCAAAGGCTTGAGACATGTCGGTGAGTGTCAGAAGTGGCTTCTTCCTCTCTTTCGGCTTCATTCCACCGTACATGAAGATGGTCGCTTTGGGTGGAAGGTGGTTCTGTCCAACAGTCTGCTCCTTGTTTCCGAACAACTTCGATAGCCGGTTTTTCCCTCCTGCTGAGACGGAGCCCGAGTGCTGGTGATGAGGAGCCGGGGATCCTGAATCTCGCGACTCGGAACCTTGAATCCCAGACCCCTCACTAATGGAAAGCCAAACGCGCTTCCAGTCAGTCTGGCCTGCAATACGTATTTGGGCCCATCCTTCGAGCTTTCCCCTTGTAAGAGGTGATGGGTAGTCCCGGTCTGACAGTTCCCTGTTAGAAGACGCACAGGGGGAGCCGGACAGAACGCTTACTCTTCAAAGTGACACGGATGAGATGAGCGGTATAAATCTCCTCCAGACGCGACTTCTCCCAAGCAGAAAGGCGAAGAGCAGATGCCCATGAGATGAGCGCGTCCGTTGACGGGCATGAGAACAATAGCAAGTTGGAACCGGCGGTGTTGAGAGTGAGGACATTGACATATCGTTTGGGCGGCGATGTGGCGGTTGCAGGCACGGTGACTGAACCTAGCACCTGGATGAACTAGATATAGTAGTTAGCCACAGATAATGTGAACAAAGGGGAACGAAGCGGGTGGTATGAAAGACCAAAACGTGTTTGAAGATAAAGAGTCAACATACCGCATCTGTAACATTGACATAAATCGGAGGAACCTCCGTTCCCTGCCTACTTGCTTCCTGGACTTCCTTCATGTCCCAAATGCTCAGTGTCGTTCCCCCAAGTTGCGCCCAAACCTCCGTCCAACCCTCATCTTTGTGTGGGCGCTGACCATCAGGTTGCCGTTCAATCCTCCTCACTAACGGTCCAGAGAAGTAGATCTTGTGTGCATGGGCCACCGTCAACCCAACCACGGAGCGGATTTCGGGGTGAAGAGGTGCAGGTGGGCCTTGAGCTCCTGAAGTGGGTGGTGGTGGTCCTGCTCCGGGAGCTTGGCTAGGGGCGGCCCCTCCGGGACTATTAGGTGTCGGCGGTGTCGGCGGTAGAGGTTGCTGGTAGGCAGCAGCAGGTTTGGGCTGCTGCTGGTGGGGCATGGTGCTAGTGGTGGCGGGAGGATGTTGAGAATGAGGCACAGCTGGATATGGACGGTGATGGATTTGTTGTTGGCCGTTGTCCATTGACCCTGAGGCTCGCGCGGGCGCTGATGGCGGCACTGGCCCTCTCCCTCCAGCGCTGTCGTCCAGTGATGTCGTCCTCTGGCGCTTGTTCTCCTCGCGGCTGCCCTGCGATCTGTGCGTCAAGAAACTGGGAAGAAACGAGTTCGATCGACCGTGCTTCGCCATGCCCCGCGTTGGGGAGCTTTGCTGCTTGCCTGGCCGACGCTGGGGTTCCAACGTCGGGAACTGGACCTCCTCCCTCAGTGGACTCCTGGTGGAATTAGAGAAGGCGCGAGGTGCGGCCATGTCTCCCTGGGGATCTGGAATTGGACGCCGCGCGAACTTGGGAATAACAACGATTGCTTCCCATTCAAACCTGAATTTCCCCTACTCTCTCGAACTTTCCCCGGCTCCACGTGCCCGTCGAGGACTTATCTAGCGCCATTAAAACTGGGTTCCAAGGCTACCGTGTGTAGAAACGTCGCCTCGAAGTGTTTTCATGCTTGCATCTGCAGTGGACTATGGGCTATTCCCTTCGCGCTAGATACGCCGAGGTTCTCTCTTTGAGCACCCGCACCGATACAGCCCCCCTATCCAGGTCCAATATGTGCCTGGTAAGGATCTCACAAAGGACTCTGTATTGCTGGCCAGGTGACACTATTGTCCCATCATAGATTGACTGCCACAGAGTAGTTGCTCCGCCGGCTTGCTCGAGTGCCTGGGGGTTGCGAAAGGACCCCCGAATATACACTGGGGAGGCCGGGTCAAAAATCGCCTATCCCATGTCCGGAATTCCTGGCGTTCGTGTCCGGAATCTGACCCGGGATGAGGGGTCCCAGACCCCCGAAAGAGGGGGTGCACGCTTGAAAATATTCGAATTTTCGCCGATTTTCGCCTATTTTCCACGATTTTTGGCGCCAGCACTACCGCGCTGGCCCTTGACCCCCCTTCTGGTGTCCGGAAACCTGACCTGGCCTCTGGGTCGCCACCCCCCAAACCGTGTCCGGAATCCACATTTTGCGACCCGGCCTCCATAGTGTATATTCGGGGGTCCTGTTGCGAACCCTCGCCCCAGCCGGAAGGTTGTGCCCTTTGGTTCAAGAGCGCTCTGCTGCAGCTAACGAGCTAGACGGAACTCAGCTGGGCTCTTTACTCCGCCTTCACCCGTTTCAAACCTTATCTTGGAGGCTATCCAGGAACACGACCCCCCCTCCCACATTTCCCGACCCTACAGCGTGTGGACCGCAGCCTGATCACCTCCTAGGACCAAAGAGAGGTATGTAGGCCTGCGCACCGTGTTCTCCACAATGAAACTGACGTATAAAGTAAGGTCCAGCTGCGTGGGGTTAGCTCTGGCCCTAAGATTAATTACATATGTCTGGGGCCGGCAGACTTATCACCTTCCTTTGCTTCTAGTCGAGCGCTTATT
This sequence comes from Coprinellus micaceus, assembly GCA_951394405.1. Taxonomy (NCBI): domain Eukaryota; kingdom Fungi; phylum Basidiomycota; class Agaricomycetes; order Agaricales; family Psathyrellaceae; genus Coprinellus; species Coprinellus micaceus. The sequence goes on along the minus strand of OX596339.1, from coordinate 1,536,106 downwards.
AACGGGATATCATTGACCGGTTCCCTGTCCCCTGCCCCGTCCCTTCCATGCCCCCGAAACTATCGGCTAGGCGTTGTCTCGGTGTTTCCAAGCTGTAGTGGTAGGCATCCTGCCAGGTTGGGCACATCGATCGAAACATACTTGGGGCCTCCCCTACATGAAGAACCAGGATGCACGCACAATCGTACCCTGATCGCACTTCCGCCTCCAACATTCCCTGGTCTTCCTAGATCCCCTGGTTCTTCTCCTTCTAGTGCTTGATGGCAAATCATGCCCTCGTGCCCCATCTCGATTCGAATTTCGAGCTTCGGAACTTCTCAAGTCGACGAGATCGCCACTGTCAGCGTCAAGTTCCCTGTCAACCCAGGAGCGAACCGTTGGATCTCGCGTGCCGACCCATGTGTACCTCCACAGCTTTACCATCGGGAACGAGGCTGCCGCCGAAGGATTGGGCAGACTCCTATGTCTCCCCAGGAAGGGCGACTTTTTTTTTTTCCCCACTTGAATATGGGCAGGAATCTAGGTGAAGTCTATTGCTCGTATCCCACTTCTATACACTCCTAAATGTGTCCCCATTCACCGGCAGCGAGTCTGACCCTTCGCTGTCAGGCTATGGTCTCAAATGAAACTCATTTCACGAGGTCCGGGGTTTCGTGTCGCACTCACGGCTAGTAATTAACCTAACAATACAGCCTAATTGTACCCAAAAACCCTTGGGGCATCCGGACTCTCGCAGTGTTGACGCTCCAGAGGAGCTGACGATCAAGTATCACATATATTTAGCGCCGATCTGGTTTCATTGTGCAAATATGAAATTCTGTCATCAAAAATGCTGGTAGGCGAAGAGGAGAACTCCGCGGTTGCTGATTACTGAGAAGCGAGTGGAGGCGAATGGAAGCAGGATGAGGTCATTTCAAAGCTGGGAGGTGAACACAGAATGTTGACAGAATGGTGGTCCGAGTCGGTGGTAAAAATGGGGAATTTCCAACGCCCTTGGCAATCCAGTGTAGGCCTGGACTTCTAGAGAAGTTGTAACGAAACAATTGAGGGGGTTCACCTCGCGGTAAGCGGCCCAGGGTACTGGCGCAACGGCAGGTAACTTGACGCACATTTGTCTAGTGCTCGGCCGATGACTAGCGAAAAGATAAGGTTCCCTACTGACCAGCTTCCAAGGATCGAATTTCACCATGAGGCAAACGCAGGGTGTAGCGGGGATACAGACAAGCGAGATGGTGTGACCGACGATATTGTGACAGGGAAACGTAGAGTATGTAGAAACGTTGAGACTACACGAAGTCAAGATCCTTGAAATGATACATGTTCTCTGCGATAAGAGCCCACGTTCCCGCCTTTCTTTTCGATCTTTCGGGAATCGCGTTGGGCGCTACCCACTCCCGCTCATTGTCCCTTAATTCAATTTTACGCCCACACAAGATCGGACCACCGTTCCGACTGGTGCTGCCTCGAGGCTTACCTCTTCCCTCGAATCAAAAATCCCTTCACATCTGCTGTAAACTTCTGTGAGATTCTGAGATTTTTTGCTTCGCAGGTGGGCAATGGAGCAAACCACAACACGGCACCCACCGATATCCACCAATCAACAGGATAATCAAGCTGCTCGGCTATAACGGAACCAAAATCTATTTTGACAGATACGGCCAAGGGACGGGGGCAAAGCGTAGAGATCATTGCTCAGAAAGGACTTGCTGACCCAGGGGGTCGCAGGGAGGGTGTTGTCAGGGTCTGCATCCCGACTGGAGCGGCCCGAAGGCCTGCACCATCGTCACCCTCGTCGCCCTTCATTGGTTGCCGAGGGTTCCGCTCCCTTTCGCCTCTGTGCCTAGCTTGTGTGGAAGGCCACCCAAAGCACAACTCGAGCTGCGAAAGGTCGTCATCAAAAAGATTGTTGAGAAGGAAAGTCCATGATGCTCAGAAACATTCATCTCTTCCTGCAATAGCGCGATAACCGTAGAGTGTCCAGACCTTTGAGGACGGTCCCTGCCATCCAGATGAGCATATAACATCCGTAAAAAGGGTGGTGTGAGGAGTCTGACGGATTGCTGTTGAACGATGGATTGGGGGTGGGGGTCGGCGTTTTTGCTTGTGTGGGATTGAAAGGGGCGGCGCTTCACCAGCGTAACCACGTCAAAGTGGGAGCCTGTTGCGCCTAAGTACACCACAGGAACAGGCCCCCACGATCCTTACCGAATTGCCAAAGCGGTATGCAATGCTGCCTTCCTGGATGGGAAGAGGGGGCAGAAACTGACAGGATCGAGATCGGGGAGTACGACCAGGAAGGTGGCCTGTTCGCTAGTTCAAGCGGATCAAGCGGTGAAACGACGGAGGGTTTGCAAGTTTGCAATATAGAAGACCCTGCAGCAACTTGAACAAGGGTAGGCACCCTTTTGAACCCTCGAGCATGTGTGGATGCCGAGCAATGCTTGTCGACAATTGACAGGCTACTGACAATCAGGATCATATCTTCGTGTCGATTCGTTTCCGAGCTGTGACGCCGGAACTCAGCATGGTTTCGGTTTCGTGAAAGGTGCAAAGAATATCCATTGTTCACATGGCTCAGTCTAACCCGCCTATAGAAGCGAGTGTTCACTCGTCCAAACTCTCGGGCCTCGCCTAAATATTGCAAAACCGGGAGTAAGCATACCACTAATCCCAAAACCCAAAGGCGGAACACGGACCTTAGTCTCCTCCTGACCTCCGAGTTCCCTAATCAACCCGTTGTATGGGTACTCCCTGCGGACTGCAGGGGGGTCCTGAGTCAAGACGTACTTGACGAAGAAACCAAAGCTGACGAAGCCGGCGACAGCAATGGCGAAGTGCCTCATGGCGGTCTGGGGATCGACGACCGGCACGTCAGGACCCCACATTGAGAGGAGTTCCTCTTGCTCATGGATCTAAAAGCAAACCAAAAGAGGTCAGCCCTAATTAAGGGTTGAAACACACCAAAATGGCCCAAACTCACGGGTTCGTTGAAGTTCCTTCGCTCAAGCATGTCGTCCCATCCTCTCGCAGGCAAAGTTCCTCTTGGGATGCTGGGGAGCTGGGGGTAGCCCATCAGCTGGGGGTCGGGTTCTTCCTGGGTTCGGGAGGCATAGGACCTAGCCGCGGCGGGTCTGGCAGCAGCGCGCAGAGACGCGAGGCGAGCGGCTGCCCGCAGAGACGATGCTTGTCGAATCATGGAGCTCATCGTGGGCCAACGACGACGAGATTTTCTGAAATTCAATCCGTGTATGGTAGCTGGTGCAGACCACGCTCAGCGCTGTCGGAATCGTGGGAAGTTCTCCGGCACGTGCCCGTCCGCCTGGTTACCGGATGGGGATCCAGTGATGGGATCTCTGTCTTTCGAGATTGTTAGCGCCTAAAGGCAAACAGGCGGCAGGGCCATCCAGCGCGTTTTCTAGAACAGATCTCGTTGGACCCACCATCATGGTAAGCGTAAACCATTCAAAAGCAAGCCAGGCACTTAATTCTGTCCGTTGCATATGCTCTTAGCGCCCTTCCTCTTTCCTCCCGGGCTTCCTTTACCCCTCTCCCCTCCAGCATGACGGCTACTCCCCCGGTGGTCGGCAACGTCGAGAAGGACGTTCAGGACAAGCTCCTCAACGCTAGACAACGACGAAGGAAGCAGGGAGAGGTCCCTTACCCGTTGGACTATTCCAATGGGATGGTAGATTAGTGCGTTGCAGCAGACCCTCGCTGCGTCGCACATTCTGACTCGCACCGTAGTGATATTTGGGAACACATGTTCCTCGTCAGCAGCTGCCGCGGCCTAACGATGCACTCTTTCGATCACCGGCCAGAAGTCGTATTGGATCTGGGATGTGGGGGAGGTTACTGGGCACTGGAGGCTGCGAAACAGTGGACGGTGAGTGACCACACACAAACACACCACTGACAAACCCGTCACACTGACTCGTGTCCTCAGTCCAGCACCATTGTGGGGTTTGACATCGCAAGGATACAACCCAATCTCCAAGACCTGGAGCAGTATCGGCATCTCGCCCACCGTGTCAAGTGGGCTCATGGCAATATGTTCGTCTTCATCTCGCATGAAGTGAGGCCGCGCTGAAATCGCGTCACGGATAGGTTGGATGGACTTCCATTCCCATCCTCGCAATTTGACTTCGTACGCATTGCTTACATCGGCCTCGGCGTTCCAGAAGACGAGGTATGTTGATAATAGATATCGTTCGCTGTCGTAACTCGCATGGCTGATGGAGCATCTTAACCAGTGGCAGTTTGTTCTAGAGGTATGTTTCAAACCGAATTCGGGGTGCATCCCCGCTCAAAGCCTCCTTTCATAGGAAGTTTCTAGAGTGATGAAGCCGGGCGCAGTGCTAGAGGTACGACGGCCCTCATATGTCAGTGTCATCTGTATTCATACTGACAAGTGATTTCCTTTGGCAGCTCATTGAAGAAGACCTCATCTTCCCTTGCACAACGCTACCTTCAGACCCACCATTGTCACCGAAACTATCGGATCTCGACCTATCATTCCGAAGCCTGGGACAATCGGAGTCGTCGAACCCAATGTTATTCCTCGATCCCAATTCCGCCCTGCCGGAGAGGAAACCGCCGTCGTCGCCGCTACGCAATATGTATGAAGGCTTTACTCGGCGGACAGCGTCTAAAGTCCACCTTGCAACGTTGGCTTCCGACTCATCTTTCCAGTCACAATTATCATCGAGTAAGGTTAGCGACATTTCGATGGCGAAGAAGCACCCTCAAGACCATACTCGAATAAAGGCCGCCTGGGACTCATTACTGTCAAGCCGTTTCATCTGTCCGACACTTCTATCCATCCTTCCCTTCTATCTCTCGACATTCTTCTCTGATGTCAAGACGCACCCACCATACCAAGTAGCCCTTCCCCCGAACAGCAACTCCCTCCCTCCACTACGATCGCGGCACTCTGCGGAGTCATTCAGGCCTTCAAGCCGTGGTGGGCTTGGCGGCGCAGTCGATGTTCCTTTCGACCTAAATCTGACCTCCGTCCCGCGGTCCACCAGTAGGGCGGACGCCGTGACGGTGTGGTCAATGTACTCCACCAAAAATCTGGACGTTCCCCGCTGGACCTCGATGCACCTGGGTCGGGCCGTAAACACGATTACGGCTTGCAAAGATCCGATACGACGGGAGTACCAGAAGCTATTCCACCAAGAATACATGGACCAATACCTCAACTCAGACGTTAGCCTGCACCACTTGTTCGATAGGGATTGGAACAGTTGGCTCAAGTGCGTCGTTTGAAATTCTCTCCCAAAAAATATACTGACGCATCAACTAGCGACATGACTGATCGAATAAGCATGCGGGATAGGATGGGCATATCCCTCTCATGGCCCGAAACACCTGGAGACAAGCCCGAATGCCGCAAGTGGCGCGGTGAATTTGAAAAGGATCGCGGCCTGTCACAGGACCAAGACCCACCACAGAAAATGCATCACGACTCGAACGACCTATGTCGGTCGGTACGCGTTTTCGTCGCGAAGAAAGCATCATGACTTTTCCCAGCTGCATCTTTACCGACCGTGTATTATTGTACTGTTCTGTGCGCTGGTGCGCCCTTTATTCCCCCTTTAATTTGATTGTTGTATATATACCCTCACTATCGTTCTCCTTTGCCTTCCGCCCTGGAACATATACTATATACCCGCTTTCTTGTTCTCGACACCCCGTTCATTGTCGTACTCGACGTCACTGGCATTCCCGATAAGGAAATTGACGTTGATGCCTGCCTGGGCCAATCGGTCCCGGCGAACGAGTCGCATTCTCCTTTCCTCCTCACCACCTCCATCTCCTCACCATGTCCGACACCGAGAAGCCCACCACCGCCCCCACCACCGAAGCCAAGCCCGCTGCTGGTCTCGCTGAGGCTGATATCACCAAATACAAGGTGCGCAATCTCCTCGCGATCTCGAGCCTCGATATCATCATCATTTTTCATCGTCGAGCCCAATCAAAAAGCTGCGTGAAGGATTTATCGCTGACGAGGAGTCTGCCGTTTGTTCTGTCTTCTAGACCGCTGCTGAGATCGTCAGCAATGTCACCAAGAAGCTCATTGAGCTCGCCGTCGAGGGCGCTAAAGTGATCGATCTCTGCATTGAGGGCGACAAGCTCATCGAAGCCGGCACTGCCGCCGTCTACAACAAGCCTGTGAAGGGCGTCAAGGTCACCAAGGGTGCGCAGCATTTCTCTACGCTTTCCTGAACAATACTGAGCGAAGGGGGATATGTCGTTCACAGGAATCGCGTTCCCTACTTCCGTTTCCGTCAACAATACCGTCGCGCACTTCTCTCCCATCGCGTGCGCCCCACTGCCCCACCATTTACCCCACCCAAGTAAATCCTGACCTAACTATTCAGTTCCGACCCCGAGGCGTCCAAGACTCTCGCAAAGGACGACGTCGTCAAGATCCAGCTTGGAGCTCAAATCGATGGCTACGCGTCCATTTCCGCTGAGACCATTGTCGTTGGTGCGGATGCCTCGAACCCCGTTACTGGCCGCCGTGCAGATGTTATTAAGGCCGCCTACACTGCTGCTGAGGCAGCCATGCGAACCGTCAAGGCTGGCAACAAGAACTGGAATGTGACCGAGATCGTTGGCCGATCTGCTGCTCAGTTTGACTGCAAGCCTGTCGAGGGTACGTTGTTATCCCGTGTTGGTTTGATGTCGCGTTATTAACGCGTCTGGATGATCTTTAAAGGCATGCTTTCGTGCCAGCAGACCCAGAATGTCATCGATGGCAAGAAGCGCATCATCCTCAACCCCAGTGAGGGTCAGAAGCGCGATTTTGAGGCCGCCACCTTTGCTGAGGGTGAGGTCTACGGTATCGACATCCTCGTTGCTTCGAGTGAAGATGGCAAGGTCAGCACAATCTCTTGGTCTTCCCACATGGTCCCACAGAGGCTAATGTTACGTCTTTTTCCGCTCACTTCTAGGCTCGTGTCGAAGACACCCGGACGTCCATCTACCAGCGTGATTCCACCGTCACCTACCAACTTAAAATGAAGAACTCCCGTGCCGTCTTCTCTGAGGTCCAGAAGAAGGCTGGTTCTTTCCCCTTCAACATCCGCGTTTTAGAGGACGAGAAGCGGTCGCGTATGGGTCTCCAGGAGGCTGTTCAGCACTCTCTCGTCAAGCCTTACGAGGTTGTCTATACCCCAGCTAACACCTTCGTCGCCGGCTTCCACTTCACCATTGCCCTCCTCCCTGGCGGTCCCTCGCTCATCAGTACTCCCCCAGTGTGGTACAAGCCCGAGCTTGTCAAGACCGAGAAAGAGGTTGCCGACGAGGAGCTGAAGGCTGCCCTTGCCAAGCCCCTCCGCGAGAACAAGAAGAGCAAAAAGAAGGCTGCCAAGAAGACGGAGGGAGATGCTGCTGATGCTGCCCCAGCTGAGGCTTAGGCCGCATATGGACGTGCATGTAGTATGAACTAGGGACGGGGAGAAGAAGAATATTAAAAAGACTCATGCTTACTGTGCTGCTTTGGTCTTCGCGTCGCGGGCTTCTTGCTTTATCACTATATATTTACCCTTTGGTCTTCTAGTCTCAAGACCGAAGCGTGCTCAGTCGAGCGGATGGAAGGTTTGGTAACTTTGTGATATTTTGTTCAGATTGTAGTCGTCGTCGTCTTATTCGCTTCTGCATCCTCCCCAAACTGGTGGAGCGTTCTGACCACAAGATCGACGTTTTCAAGAAAGGCGTTGGCCGTCAGTCGGGCGAGTCGGATGGTCGATGTGTTGAAGACACTGTCAAACGCGGACGGACAAATAAACGCACGACAACACCCAGTAGGATAGGCAGTACACGGGAAAGGTTCAGCAACGAGAGAGAAGGTATGTCAGATAAATATATAGGGAAACAAAGCAAACGAAGTGAAGGGACATACGCGATCAGATTCTCCCCATCAACTGATAACGTCCTCTTCACAGCGCTTGGGTTCAGTTCAGCGTCCACCTCGATAACCTGCTTCGCGATTAACGCGTGCTCCGGGTTTGCAAAAGGCACTTTGATAGTCCTAGCCACAGAGGTGGTAGTGGTACGAAAGGGTCCCCGCAGGTGCAGAGTGAGATAGTGTGTCGGGGTCGATTGCAGGGAGGGAAGGGCGTAGATTGTCGACCTTCATTCAGCTTTGCGTGAGGTGGAAGACGTGTTGAGAAAGGACTGACGCAGTGTGCCAGGACGGGTCGACGGTGTCGCGATCTGAGGACATTGCTGGTTCGATATGGCGGTCAAGAGACAAGAGCAGACTGTGAATTGAATCAGGTCCTGTTTAGGCAAAATTTCGACCGGAAAAGGAACTGCTGCCCCTGTCTCCTCGAACATGTCATCGTACTCGGCGCAAAGGGGCAAGCCTGAGGATCGAGAGGGTAAGACGCGAGAGAGATATTCGTAAGTAGTACATGAGTCGAAACGTATCGTCGTAAATCATTCCAAGCCGCTCGAGCCGGCTGAAGCGCTTATAGCCCGTAGGGGTTCGCGTGCAGTAAAACAAATCGTAGAGTAGGTATGGAGAAGTGGATTGCCGTATTGACTCAGACGACCGCCGTAGTCTCCACCTTTTCAGACGACTTCTTATCGTCGACCTCGATGGAAGAAGTCTCGGATTGGTACTCGGGAAGACCCATGGCAGAGGTGTCGAAACCATTGTCCTCGAGGTACTGACGGAACTGGACAAAGGCAAAGACATGTTAGTAGATGGACCAAAGTGCGTTAGATAGTCTGGAGGGTGACTTACGGCACGATCCTCCTGTTCCATTCCATCGTGGCTGAGGGGGGTAACGAAAAGGAAAACGACGAGGGCACTGAGAAGCGCGAGACCGCTGGCGATCCAGAAGGGTCCGGTGTTTCCCCTAGTGGACGCTGAGCCACCAAATGCTTCGATGATAGGCGGGAACATCCAAGTGCCGACGAAAGCGCCAACCTTTCCGACGGCAGCGGCGGCGCCGTAGTACTGGCCACGGATAGCGGTTGGACTGGTCTTACTCGCTAGGAGACCGAGGCAGTTTCCAGGGCCTTCAAGGTTTCAGAATAAGAAATCAAGTAGGGAAGGGTCAAGGCGTACCCAGTTCACCGAAGCTCAAGAAGATACCGTACACGACTGCGAAGCCGGCGATCTTGGACGTGAGTTGCTTGTAGAGGCCACTCATGATGAAACCAATGATGGCTTGAAGCACTAGGCCAGTGATCTATGGAGACAGGACGAGACGTCAGACCTGGGTAGTACAAATTTTGAGATCCCGACAGTGACACTCACCATGGTGTACTTGGGTCCGAGGTAGTCAACGATGAAAGCGCCGATGAGAGTTCCAGGCATATAGAACAGGCTGTGACAGTGTCAACAAGAGTAGATAAGATGCAGCCCAACCCCGGGACTAACTTGATAACAACATTCCATCCAAACACGACTTGGAGGTCAGAGGTTCCGCCAGTGATGCTAGGCGAATGGGTAAGCCACCAGTGTAGAAAATAGAACAGATACTGAGGTCCACTCACTTATCGACGATGATAGAAGAGAAGATACCAAAAGGGTATACGATAATGTCGTACAGGAACCTATTCATTGGGCGGCCCTTAAACGACGTCGTTGGAAGCACATAATAACATATTCACTTACCAAACGAACGAGATGGCCGCCAAAGACACCCAGTACCTCTTCAAGATCAAGGTATACGGGATCTTGGTGTGCTTCATCGAATCCTTCTTGTACCTCGCTGGCTCTTCCATTCTTAGCCGCCACAGGAACACGGCCGCAGCAGGGATCATACCCAGCCCCAGCGACAGACGCCAGACCGCACGAAGGTGGTTGTTTCCGAAAATCCAGAACAGGACCAGAGGGACGAACGCGGAAACGACGAAGCCGAAGTCGATCATAGAGTCTAGAAGGATGTAAGCGGCAGTAAGTTGACTCCGTCTATCGACGCAAGTAGTCTGAAGGGTATGATCTACGCACTTGTCGCAAGCGTGAACCACCTGTGCTGTGCCTTCTTGCTGATACCGCTCTCTTCGGATTGCTCTGAAGCAGAGACCGAGCCGCAGGGATACTCCGCACCGACACCGATACCGAGGAGGAATCGCATCGCGCTCAGCATAGCGAGCATGCCGCCAACGCTTCCATTAGCACCAGAGGATGCCGCTGACAGGCCGGAGAAAACGACAACGATGGCCGTGGCGGTCATCTATACACAGCCAAGTTTATATGCACGATCTCTCACTCAGCTATGCATGAAGAGCTTACCATTCCGAATTTACGTCCAATTTTGTCGGAGAGGTAGCCTAGACAGCGCGGCGTTAGATGATCCCAATTGAAACATGGTTCCAGGCATGGACTCACCGAAGAGGAGCATTCCAACCACAGTGCCGGCGAACGCAAGACTGCTCAACGTGCGACTATACGCATGCTTGCTCAGCGCTTCCGAACCATAGATCCTAGTCAACACTTGGCCAAATCAACATACAATTTCTCAACGGTAAGTAGAGACGTGCAACGCACAGGTGTTGACTATGGAAGCGCTGGTCAGCCTTGAGCCTCTCGAGCATTAACGAGGTTTACGCACCACTTCCGATAACACCGTTCGCGTAGCCTTTGCACAACTGGGGTTACTCGAGTTCTGTGGGGCTGCAAGTCGAGCGTACCATCAGAGAAGAGGGCAGTACCACACCTGGTTTGACCGTCAGATAAGAACTCTCACTGTGGGCATCGAGAACTCACGCGAAGATCAGCGAAACGCTCTTCAATCTCTCGCCGAAGGGAATCTTGGGCGTCGCTTCAGACATACTGTTCGTCGCGTCGCGTCAAGGCCTGAAGCGTTTGGTAGACGAGCACAGAGTCAGCCAGAGTCGCGGTTCGGGTGGAGAGGCGGACGTTTTCTTTTCATGCTTCTTCTGGTTCTTATATTTTTATCGTTCGAGGAGATATGTAAAAAAGAAGCATGTGGGCTCCCGAGATTGCCTGCTACCACTGTGTGATCTGGGAATATAGGAAGACAGGAGGAGCGTAAGTATGATGGATGGATGAACGCTAGATCAGGAAAGTTGTGTGACCATGCTGTGGGGTGCTATGGGTCCCGGCACCCAAATGGGGCCAAGAGAACAGGGTGCCAGGAGGGCACACCGGTTCTTGCCCTCAAGCGAGAACCCTTGTCAAGTATTCTTTTGCTGTTAGGACAGGCGCACGTTTGCCAGGGCATGCGGGATATTTCTGGAGAACATTGGGGAAGAATAGCAGTGTGGCGAGAGAAAATGATGTCGAGGAGTCGCTTCGACATTTTTGGAGGGCTAAGGCATGATTTGCGGTCTGGGCAAAGGCTTGGAAGGTGTGTTCGAGTCGACCACGAAGCGGGAGAGTTGGGATCTCTTCTGAGCCTTTGGACGAGCTTTCGTACGGTACGACTTTCACCTGACCTCGATTCCAAGGGACCGTCGTTGTGTTAGCGAGGATATCGGAAAGTCGGACCCATTGTCCCTACGACCGGGTGCGAAATTGAAGCGTCAACTGCCCCACCTCGCTCTCCCCCTCTCCAAGGAGAATCCCCGCGTCCCACGGCGTGGTTGCGCATAGAGAGGAGGGTTTAAATGGTATCTCTATCGTCCAGCAAAACCATCTGCCTTGCTGAAAAGCAGCGAGAAGCCTGCCCCTTCGCTCACAGCGCAGAGGCTTTCCACAAACCTCTTGATGGTGATAGGGCGGCTCCTCTGAATATTTTAAGGCCTCGGAACATATCAACGAGCGATATGTTTATCAGAAGCTCACCTTCAAGTAAATGACCGAGCTGAAGTCAATTTGAAATGCTCCATGATGGATGAGCAGTTGGACTGTATGCGCTCTGTTGGGCAGAGGACGGGCAAGAAACGTTGCTGCTGGCGGTTAGCACGACCACAGCATGCAACGAAATGGGGCTAAGAGACGTGGTCGAGGACAGTGAGGAACGTTGGTTGTAATCGTCGTCGTCGTCGGTCGACGACGGTCAGTGACCGGTCAACGAGAGTCGGCGACTGGTCAGTGGCTAGCTGCCGACGGTCGCTGACCGCCATCAAAAGTCGATGACCATGACGTCAGGACGGAGAGCTCGCTGTTCCGCACAGCGACGAGCACACCCCAATCTTCCGCACCTCCTGACCTCGGCTCGTTTTACGCCCCCAATGAATTGCTTGGACGATGCGCCCCAGTAGATTATTTGGGCAAAGCAGTCCATAAAGTACGGAATACGCGCCCGTCCGGTGTCGTCAGTAGAGCCTAACGGGGACTATACAAAGGGTCAATTCCATGTGATAGTTACCCCAGACCATAATCATCGCGCTTCACAGTTTTCTACTCGCAAGAACTCACCAGGCGGAGGGACCAAAGTATCAAGTCAACCGGTACGCCGCTTCACACACAGCGCATATACCTGGTGTAGGGCTGATACGGTCAAGCTTTTGCAGTTACCGGAGGGCACAGAATCACAGCTTGATCCTCGTAGCTTCCTGGCCACATCCTTCTTGTCTTAAACCTCGGATTTTGGGTTTAGCTTCTCCCATATCTTCCCGATTACCCGCTTTCTTCGAACGGCGACGATGGGACTTCCAGGAGACAAGAACGCTGCACCGCAGGAGAGCTTGACGGTGAAGGACAACCGGACGGGAAAGGTGTACACTATTCCGTACGTCCCTCCGGGTTCGAACGGGCTGAAAGGCTTAACGAGCTCACATCGTGCCTCGTCGCCCATTTAGCATCGCGGATAACAGCATTCAAGCTACGGCCTTCAAAGTTGTCAAGGCTCCCTTCAAGAAGGGCGAGAGGCCGGAGAATGAGACGGACAAGGGTCTGCGGATTGCAGACAAGGGATACCTGAACACCGCTGTTATGAGGAGCGAGATCACGTACATTGACGGAGAGGCAGGAGGTGTGTGCATCCCGACGTTCTCGTATTCCGATCCCTGACCACGAGCTTCCCTATTTGTGCCGCCTCTAGTCCTGAGATACCGAGGATACCCAATCGAACAACTGGCTCTGCACTCGAACCACCTTGAGACGTCCTACCTTCTCCTCTACGGCTCGCTTCCTACGAAAGACCAAGCGGCCCTGTTCGAGAAAGAGGTTCTCCACCATGGAGTTATGCATTCCGACGCAGAGCAGTTCTTCCGGTCCTTCCGGTGCGTGGTATCCTGGTTCACACTTTGGCCAGGACACTGACAGTAGTGCCTCTGGGGAAATGTAGATATGACGCCCATCCAATGGCCATCCTCACCAGCGCATTCGCGTACCTTGGTTCATACTATGCTGAGGCGAACCCTTCGCTCCAGGGTAACTCGGTTTATCCTGGGGAGATTTACAAGACGCTGACCTTGTGCGTTCAGGACAAACGCTCTTTACTAAAAGCTCGCCGGAGGCCCTGGCGAACATGGACAAGCAGATCCTGAGGCTCATCGGCAAGGCTACGACTATGGCTGCGATGGCGTACCGCGTTCGCCAGGGTAGGGCTTTCGTGACCCCTCCCACTGGGCTAAGCTACACCGGCTCGTGAGTGTCTATATGTTCTCCTCGGGATCATCGCTGATGCACCCACCCTCACTTCGAACAATGCAGTTTCCTTTACCAACTCGACCACTCCGGACAAGAGAACTACGTCCCGAATCCTTTCCTCGAGAAGGCCCTTGACGTCCTTTTCCTTCTGCATGCTGACCACGAGCTGAACGCGAGCTCTACGACGGTTCTCCAAACGGGAAGCTCCCTCGTAGATCCTTACTCGGCTGTAGCGTCAGGATGCGCGTCGCTTTATGGACCTTTGCACGGTACGTATCACGATGATCCGACTTGCTGCGTGCAAGCATGCTTCATCCGTTCTGGGGTATGGAGAAAGAGTCATTAACGCGACCGTGCTATGAACAGGTGGTGCCAATGAAGCTGTGATTCGCATGCTTATTTCGATTGGAAAGTGAGCCTCCCTTCTATGCTAGCTATTCCCGTTGCAGTGGGAAAGTCTAGCTGACGTTTGGTGTCGAACATCTCTAGACCCGAGAATGTTCCAGCGTTCTTGGAGGCTGTCAAGCGACGAGAGAAGGTCCTGTCTGGGTTTGGACATCGTGTATACAAGACGGTAAGTCTGGCAGCTCTCCCCTATATTGATTGAAGGGTTCATATGCCCCTCCATTTAATTCCTCTGGCTGCGTGCCTCGAATGCCTCACCGAACTAAATTGGCTGATGTCACTCATTTGTTGCAGTCAGACCCACGATCCTTTATCGTCCGCAAGACGGCCGATGAAGTCTTCAAAGTGTAAGTGTGTCGGTTGCCTGGCAATGCGGACGTGGTATTAACGAGGTGGTAAATTTTGCAGAACTGGGAAAGATGAACTTCTGGAGACTGCCATGGCGCTCCACGAAGCCGCGATGAAGGATGACTACTTTACGAGCAGGAAGTTGGCGCCTAATGTCGATTTCTGGTGGGTACCGTCGTTGATCCAGAGGGAAAAGCGCTAACATTGGCTTTGCATTGGAACAGGAGGTAATGTCCCTTCGTACGCACGGAGCTTGCACGCGGCACTCACTCACGGCATTTATGATCCTTTTCACGAACCCATCTTCCTTCGGATTGTAATGCTCCGCCAACAGTGGGCTGATCTACCGTGCAATGGGTGAGTGCACTGTGCTTCTAGCCCCTGTTTCGTTATCCATCTAATGACCCCCTTTCGAAACATGTAACTGGATTCAGGCTTCCCGCTTGACTTCTTCCCGGTGCTGTTCGCCGTGCCGAGGGTGGTTGGGTGGCTTGCGCACTGGCGCCAGGTGCGTGGCGCGTTGTCCCTCACGATGTAGCAACGAGGCACTTAACCTTTGCATTCCGCCTTCTGCACAGATGATGCTCCAGGAAGGAGGGGTCAAGATCTGGAGGCCCCGGCAGGTAAGTGCACATGGTCCTTCCAGTGATCGAGGGTGCTGATTGAATTTTCATTCTTGCGCAGATCTACGTCGGGGAAGGCAAGCGTGAGTTTGTGCCAGTGGAAGAGCGGGTTGCGGTTGAGGGGCCCAAGAAAACCCCGTCCCCGATTGTCCATTCTGGGTGCGTCTGAATTGATCTTGGCGGGATGCGGGTGCCATAGCAACTGACCGCCGCCTGGTGTTATTTTCAGGATCACGAAGAGGACAATGCTGGCCTCGTTCAAGGGCAAGACGCTGTCGAAGCTGTAGTACATGGGGGTGTATTTTCTAGGACGTAGTATCTAGTGAATAGGATAATAGCCGCCCGAATACGCGGAGGGACAATGTGGTGTGTGTGCGGAGTGTGAAGGGTGAGATGATGCCGAGCAATCAATGTGCCTAGGGGGGTTTGATGCAACGGCGCGATCCATCTTGTCCATTCTTTTTGCTCTCATCCCACACACGGTCGTTTTCGCCTTCCCCCTTCCCTCGTCCCCTTCTCGACGTCCTAAACACCGCACACTCCTCTTCCTCCTACCACCACCATCTCCGTGAAAATGTACTCCACACTCATTACTGCTGTCGCTCTCTTCGCTGTTCCCGTTCTCCGAGTCGCTGCTTTTGCAGTCAGCGAGCCCGAACTCACCCAGGTGCGCACCTTCATGGCAGTCCCAGCGAAAAGCTGACTCAAGGCGTGTTTTTACAGTGCGAGTCTGCCAAGATCTCATGGGAGGGCACCAAGGGCCCCTACAATGTCATCCTCGTCGACGCTGCCGAGCCATGTGGCGAGCCTCTGTGAGTTTCCAACGAAACTACCACGTAGCACCAGTTCCGCTCACCATTTCCCGCTTATACGAACAGTGCCGAGGTTGGCGATTTCGACAAGACCTTCACTAACTGGAAGGTCGCCATCCCCGCCGGCAAGGTCGTTCAAATCTCCATCGCCGACTCGAAGGACGACGAGGCCTGGTCTGGAAACGTACGTGCAGTTGTTTGATGATGGCGCTGTGCTGTCAACAGCGACAACCCCACGAATGATGGATTTTAACTGAGGATGGGTTTGTGTTTCTTCTCGACAGATCACCGTCAAGGCTTCTTCCGACTCCTCCTGCTTGACCGGCGCTTCATCCTCCACTGCAACCGGATCGGCCGCGTCGCCTAGCTCCTCCTCGACCAACTCGCTCACCGGTGGCTCAACTACCTCTACCACCACCGACTCCACTGGCGGCTCAACCGCTGACAACTCCGGCGATGTCACCCCCGTCGGTGCCGCCAACGCTGGTACCAACTCCTTCCTTAACGCCGCACCCGCTGCTCGCAACATCAACGGCCCCGTCATGGCCCTCAGCGCTATCGCTGCGGTCGTTGCGCTTGCTCTGTAATTGAGCAAGTAAATGTATACCCCTTAAATCTGTGTTTCGGCTTTCTTGTACCCTTCACGATTTGGAACTTACGTTCTAACCTTTATTTTCTAAGCGTCTACACTCACGACACCCTACCTCACCCTCTCTCTCTCTCATCCGCGTCTCCTACCCGCTCCGTTACAGGTCTGCGACCGTCAGGGATAAACCCCTTGTTTGTTGTTTTGTGTACGGCTATACCTTCTTTTTGCACTCTTTCCATTCCTATATACGAGTATCTCGGGAGATGTTGGTTTCCATACAGGCTCATGCTGAATGTTGTACGTTCCATTTGTGTTGTGTGGGAGGATGGAAAAAGAGGCCTTGAAAGCAGGGCTGGCTACCTACCTATCGTCCAATTGGGATTTTTCTTTTTGGTTCTCCGATATGTTGGTGTGCTTGCGTCGAGTGTGAGAAGGGAGGTGAGGAGGTAGAAGCAGTGGTTGTGGGGGAAGGGTGACGACGACGAAGCGAAGCGACTCTGCAACGACGGTCCTCAACACGGCGACGGCTGGCAACTTCCCTCATACTTCAACATTGCCGCTATGGTTCTCCTCCTTCCAATTCTCCGGCTCCGACCTGGTCGCTTGGCCCTCTTATTTGCACGTCTCCCTCGTAACGATACGATAGGTACGCTGTCATTGACACGATCTCCAATTTGTCTGTAGCAACTACCGAGTTGTACCCATCCCTTCGACTTCGTCCTCCAACCAATTCTCCGCATGTTATTTATACATTATTCTCGTACGAATCTGCCTAACGCCTGTATACCCCTTATCGTTATGTATTTATCAATTCGAGTCCTCCTTTCCTCTCCTCTGCGTTTCCTCGGTGCCGTCGGAGTTGGGGGGATCGTAGCGCCAAGGGTACCCAGTTTCACAGCTCTCATTAACACGGCCAACCTTCCCCGCGATCCCTTGGCGGGGTGGTTGGGACCATGTGCAGACCATGTGCAATCGGTGGAGGGGATGCGCCGACGCGCGAGAGCGCGAGAATCTGGGATTGGGAGAAAGCACGGGAGCGTGCGGCTGGTGCGCTGGTCAGGGTGAGTGTTAGTGGTGAGCGCCTAATTTAAATTGCTTACCCTTTGAGATTAGTGCGATCGTCGCAAGACACATTATGGGTTACGTGAATTGCGGAGCGGTTAGTGGCATAGGCCCTGGAGCTAGCGAGGGGCGCTGATCACGAGGTGAGAAGCGTCGTTGCCGAGAGGTTTGTGCCCTGAGGAGGCCCAATACATTCGCAGGCCTACGCTTCGGGAGAGCGGACTAGAGAAACCAGGCAATCGATATTTGCCCGCCCCTTCTCTTTTGTTAGCTCATTACCCGTCCCACACCACCAACTTGCTCGTCCGCACCTTCCCCTTCGTCTCTTTATTGGCAGCGCTCCAAAAAGTACCGCGTAGGTCTCCTTCTACCATTACCAGTTATTCGAAGGTTTGATATCGACGTTGTACCTTTTTCTCCTTCTCTGCTCTCCAGTTCGCTGATGTGGTACTCTTGGTCTTCGTCGCGCCTTCGATGAAATCCGCCTACCTGATATACTTAGCGCCCCACTGTACGCTTTTTCAGGGTGTGAACGCCACTTTCCACCTTTATCCTCGATATTTACATTACTTTCCGCTGAAACGCTCGCATACAAGGCACTAACTAGAGGCAGGCCCAAGCATGAGCGTCTAATCTATTACCTTTTTGAGTGAGTGATGGCGGAACACGTGCCAGACTTTTTTCGAGGGATGAAGTTGAATTGATTTCGCGGCTTGGTCTACTACGCTACGATAGCGAACTTAGGGTCTTCGTTGACCTTTTCTCTTCCTCCACTTCATTGCGTTCTTCGCTGGCTGGGAGCGCCAGGGCCGGCTAGGAGAGGCATCAAAAGGGATCTCTGGATCTCAACGAACGACAAAACATACCAGGCTTCTATTGCTGCTGACGACCAACCGTAACGAAAACACACGATGAGCAACCTCATCTCATCCGTCGCATGGGTGCGGCGCGGCGTAGCCCAACAGCACCCCACAAAATACGTCCTGGACGACCAGGAGCTTCAGCGCGTGAGCAAGCTCGCTAGGATCGAGCTCGAGGACGCGCGCAAGGAACTTGAGCGTGCGCACAAAGCTGCTTTGGAGATGGGCCAGGGGCTGGAAGTTGAGGATGAAGGTGCTGGAGTTGAGGAAGAGGCGGATGTGAAGGAGGGTGAAGGTGAGGAGGAATGGGTCGAGTGAGTAAATGACTTCTGGGTGGGGGATGGGATGTAATGATTGATGTTTAGTTAGTGAGGACGACGATGCGATGGACGTGGACGAGGGTGCGCCGAAGAAGCAGGCGAAGAAGAAGGGTGGGGACGATTTGAGCGAGTACAAGTTGGATGATTATGATGAGGAGGAGACGGAGACTGGGGGACTCTTCAGCAATATCAAGGGCTTGACGTACTACAAGGACAACGAGGAGGATCCTTACATCACCCTCAAAGAGGTGAGTCTCTTATGAACGGCCCGTTAGACTCTATTTACACCCTGGCAGGACCCGGAAGAGGACGAACGCGCCGAACTCGAAGTCCTCCCCAGCGACAACCTTCTCGTCGCCGCCAAAACCGAAGACGAGATCTCCCAGCTCGAAATCTACGTCTATGACGAGAACGAAGAAAATCTCTACGTCCACCACGATCTTATGCTCCCCAGCTTCCCGCTGTGCCTCGAATGGCTCGACTACCCCCCAGTCCCCGATTCCTCCAGCCGTTCAGAGTCGGCATCTACGAACACGAGCGCGTTTGGCAATTACATCGCCGTGGGCACGCTCGACCCCGAGATCGAGATCTGGTCTCTGGATACCATCGACGCCATGTACCCTTCAACCGTGCTTGGCCGCCCCGATAAGACGAAGGCGCACGTCCCGGTCGCCCTCGGTACGGGCAAGAAGAAGCGAAAGAAGACGAAGGCGCGCGCCAAGGACGATTCGTGCCATGTCGACGCGGTCCTCGGGCTCAGCTGGAACAGGAATATGCGGAACCTCCTCGCTAGTGCCTCTGCGGACAGGACGGTGAAGCTGTGGGATCTGAGCCGACACCCGCTGGGTGCTGAGGGCACGGGCGAGGGAGGAGGTGCGATTAGGAGTTTCGATGTGCATAAGGATAAGGTGCAGGCGGTGCAGTGGAACTCGAGCGAGCCGAGTGTATTGTTGACGGGCAGTTATGATCGGACAGTGAGAACGTTCGATTCGAGGGCACCGACGGCGGGCGTGGGTGCGGTACTGGGAAGCGATGTGGAGTCGCTGAGGTGGGATCCTTGGGAGAGCTACGGGTTCTATGTGAGTTTCTTTGTATTTTATTGGTCAAGCGGATAACTGAGGCGGCTTTCGCAGGTCGCTTTGGAAAATGGACTTGTGCTCAACTTTGACGCTCGAACACTGCCTTCTAATCTGGAGAACCCTTCACCTGCCCGGTTTACGTTGTCTGCCCACGACGGCCCGGCGTCGTCGATAGATGTCAACCCTCACATTAAAGGATGCATCGTGACAGGAGGCACTGACAAGCTGGTCAAAGTGTGGAATATCACCGACGACGAGGACAATGGCAAGCGCAGTGTCAGCCTTGTGACCTCAAGAGACCTCGGAGTGGTATGTTCATTGTTCTACCCTATCCTTGTATTTCACTGAATTCTTTGTGTAGGGCAAGGTGTTCTCGACGCAGTGGTCCCCAGATGATCCGTTGACGTTGGCAGCCGCTGGATCAAAGGCCAAGCTGCAGCTATGGGACGTTGGAACCAACATGGGCACCAGAAAGGTGTTTGCGAGCAAGCTCAAGGCTTCTGGCAAGATTCTGAAGGAAAAGGAAGCGAATGAGGGCCATGGTGGGGTCCTCGGTGTGCAGAGCGACGGCGAGGAGAGTGACGCGGACGAGGACTAGTTACTCAGACTGACTCACTATTTAGAGTTCATAACATCGTTGTATTGAATTTCGTGGCGTTGCTTTAGCAACCGTGGACACTTGCTACCTTTTGCGGAGCGATCATGACAAGCGATCTCTAGGCCCTTCCGCCCACGCAAATTGCCTGCCCTTCACACTTTGCAAGCTCATCGTAACATCCAGCGCCGGCGTCAGATACCCTCTTCTCTTCATATTACTGTTTCCTTTCTTTCTCTTCCTCCTTCATATACATCTTTCAATTCGGATTCCACTACAAGTATCAAGTAAAGTTTGAAATCAAGTCAACATCATAGTACGACAACCGCAATGTACGTGTCCTCGCGTTAGCCGACGTGGACGATGGGTAGCCCCTGATCCTCATCCCTCAGGCCTCTACCAGACGAGTCACCAAGAGGAAGCATCGCCAACCTCATCAATCGATTCGAAAGCCAAACCAAGCGCGCCACCTCGCAGCAGGGCACCTACTCCGTTTCATCCCGCAGCTCCAGCGTCGTGTCCCACACGAGCTCGGTAGGCGATGCATCCACCGTCGAGGTCAAGGAGAAGAGGGACTGGCCTCCCAAGAACCTGGGCCAGCAGGCAACGCCGCTTCCAGGGGACAAGCCAGGGTTCGTGATGCCGTCGTATCTCAGGCCGAGCGTGAACGCCCTCGCGTCGACCGTGGGCGGTTCGTTGTCCAAGACCAGCTCGAACGGGTCAGGAGGCTCCCCAGGAGAGAGTGTGGCGAAGGATGCAAGCAAGGAGGATGCCGTCGATACGCCGAAAGCTGCTACGCCCTCGACCAATGGTGCCGGTACCCCTGTTCAACCTCCCCCTCCAATCTCCCAATCCACCTCGGATTCGAGCCTCAAATCAGACTCGAGCTCAAGCAAGGGCGCCAAGCCAGCAATCGCACCTGTCGATACGACGAAAGCGGCTCAGAAGCCCGTGGAGGAGGCGGCGGCGTCGGAGAACGGGGATGTTGAGCCTGATACGCCGAAGCCTGGTGTACGGCGCAAGGCTAGTACCTTGACCGTGACGGCTGCCTCTGGTACCATACCCCCCGCATCGTCAGCCAAATCGGCTGCGATAGGAAAGACTCCCATTACAGCGAAGCCCCCTGGGACGGCCAGACCTCCTCCCGCGACAACGAAGCCACCGGCGAAACCGGCGGCGGCAACCTCTGCACCCAAGACCCCTGCGAAGGGTGCCCCGTCGTCGTTTAAGGGGTCGGCAACGACTGCTGCCGCACCCCGACCATCGAAGACGATCACACCGCAGAGCTCGATACAGAGCCTCAAACCTCAGCACACGGGGGGCTCGGTCACATCGAACGCGTCTACGCAGCGGAAACCAGCTTCGAAACCTACCCCGGCAACCCCGTCGCGTGCTAGGACCCCGTCGAAGGTTTCTAGCACCGCATCGGCGTCAAGAGCGAAGAGCCCTGCACGAGCAAGGACACCAGCCAAGCCTACTCCCACAACGGGCCTGTATGCGCATACCGCCGCCTCCCTCGCGAAGTCACGCAACGCGCCTCCCCTTCCAACAGTGGCCCCCGTCAAAAAGGTCCTGAGCAGCGAAGTTGCAGAGAGGCTGAGCAAGCCGACCCAGGCGTCGCTCAGCAAGGTCCGCTCACATATGAGTCCTGAAAAAACAACAAGCTCCCCGAGGCCATCGTTTGGAGGCGGGCCAGGGACCCCAATGAAGAAGGCGATCAGTACGGCTGGGACGCCCCTTTCGAAGCCGTCGACTTCGACCCCGCTGAAGAAGGCTGCGTCGGCATCGCCTGCCGCTGCTAAAGGTGCGGTGTCGCCGCCGAAGAGGGGTAGTGCAGCGAAGGCCGGGGCGGTTGCCGCTGGGGTTTCGGGCGTCGCGGTTGTTGCTGCCACGAGCGGTGTGTCTTCCGAGAGCGAGGTTGTAGAGGCGATTCAGTCCGATCCCGAGTCTGTTCATGACCCTGAACCAGAAGCTCCCATTGACGAGACCGTCCAGCAGCCCACTCCTCCTGCGTCTGAGTCCAAGGAAGAACAGCACGAGGTGGAGCTTCCCGAACCTAAACATGCACCCGAGCCGAGCGAGGAGAAGGCCGGAACGGAGATCGAGGATATGGTCAACCTCTTGGAGTTTACGCCGATCGCAAAGATCAGGGAGGCGATGGATGCTCGAGAGAACGGCGCCAGCGAGAATGGCAAGGCCGTGAGTGCGGAGGAGGTCCAGGCTGAAATTCCGGATGAGAATTCGGAGTAAATGCGGTGACCCCGATATTCGGTCAATGGTCACCGATCCTGATACTGTGTGTCTTTATTATTTTGTTGTCTCTCCCGTTTGAATACCCAGATCACGTTCGAAGCTCCTCGTTCCCTACTCCGCTCATACTGCCTTCGAACCACCCTATGCCCCCATCTCTGTCGAACAGCCCGAGCCCCTTGGATGGTTGCCTCCGGCCCGTTTGTCGACGTTATCACTATCTACACGTTCTGTCTCACACTTTGGATTCGGCTCGCTTTGCATGGAATGGGCTTCGTGATACGATACTTGAATCTTCATTTAGTTTGAACGTTTGAACTAGCTCGCACTTCATCGATGATATCGCTTTTTTATTTTATTTATTGTGACTGGATTTCAATCTTCAATCGGGTTTACGTTTTAAAAATCCTGCTTGCCCCACTCCGCTCACGGCCTTTGTCCACAAAGATGCTTATCGGGCGTCTATTTTCGTGATGGCGGATCAGGTTGGGCGCCTATATCACTCGACCCGCTGAAGGACAGCTTGTGAGGCGCACCGAGCGCTTCCGCCCTTTTTCACCGTCTAGATGTGGTAGCATGTTGCCTCCCTCACATGGGGTGGCGATTCAGAGCAGGGGACTCGAAACGCCCTTTTCGATGGTAGTATGGAAATCTAGCGCTCAAAACACATGCTGCTACACATGGAACGGGGATTCCACCATGGACAATGAACGTGGGCTGCAGCAGCAGTGGAGATAAATGAGCGGTGGCTTCAGCCGGGGGTTTTTTTTTTTTTTGAATCTGTGGTTATTGTCCACCGGGGAACCCCCATGTGAGACATTCTCATCGTACATGTATAGTAATCATTCTATCTAACCCGAGTGCTCGTCCAACGCCTTGTGATCAGTGATCAGATCCTTCGAGGGGACCCCCACACTGTCCAGCACGGAAACGCTGTTTCGGCGTTGGAGTTTTGTGAGCGTGTGTCGAGGCGCTGGCCGGGACAGCCAGGGCCATTGATGCGTGCGTGGAAGCCTAATTTACGGATACAGATACAAGCACAGAGGGGGAGGGGATGCGATGGTCACGAGCTGGGGCGAGTACAAGGGGTGGGTGATATAAAGAAGAAATAAGAAAAACAGTCGATGGGCAGTACAAGTACAGCAATGAGGAATTGAGAGAGAAGGGGGGAGTGGGGGATGGAGAACATTATCACCCAATGCAGGGGTGGTTCTCATGGGGGGCTGAGCCGTGAGGCCGTAAACGCCCGGTGCGCTCAGTGGCGTGGGTCGTAGAGCTGCCACCTGAAGCGACAAATGGGTTGAGTGGATGAAGGAAATCGACGTAAGTGCACCGTACTTGACGACGAACTTTCCGTAGCTATGGCCATCCTGCCTCGGAAAGCCTAGCCCACGGAACTTGGCATGACCCTCGACGTGTCCCCAGGTGGTGTCGATCACCAACCGCTGGGCAGTCCCATTGGGCGCTCGTACATGCAAGCACCTCGGGAAGGTCTCCAGGCTATCGTCCCATGGGAGATTCAGGGTGAGCTCGGCGTCGTCCCCACGACGTTGTCCGACGACCCCGCAGCTGAACAGGAAGATAATGTCCTGGCGCCGACCGTTAGGCAAGTCGTGACCAACGCCCTCGAACCTGAAGAGAGCCCCGTCCCGTGTTCCTGGAGGAATGGGAACCTGAAGATGAATGTTAGTAGTGCTCGTGGTTCCACAGTTGTGCTTGCCGCGGAGAGTGATAGTGGCAGAAGTCCCATTGCGGAGTCCTTCAGCCCGGACGTGAAGGACCTCGACGTGAGGATCAGGGGACATCAGCGTAGCAGGATAGTCAAGGTCAAAGACGATCCCTTGAGGGGGCATGGGCTCATAAAGAGGGGGGCCCGACGAACGGTAGGACGGAAGGGAGTCAATCGCGCTGGGTGCGTACCTGGGATAAGACGGAGGGTAGATACCGTGACCACTCGCATAGGGAGGAGGGTAAGCGTAAGCGGCGGGATTGACGGGTGCGGTGGCGTAACGGCCATCTTGACGAGGGCGATTCGCCGTGTGGCCTCGAAGAAACTGCCACACTGTGAGTACTCCGAATATCAACGCGCTCGGAGAACGAGAGACTGACAGAAAAGAAGTTCCTCATGGGGCGTAGCGGTTCGTGGACAGGGAATATGGGAGAGGAGAATTGGAAAAGCAAGTAGCTGAGCAGTTATGGGAAGGATGGAGTTCTGTAGATACAGAAACGCCTGCGTCCCAGCCACCTTTTATGCCCAAAAACCTGTAGGCGACGATTTCACTGCACCAGCTCCTTTCCATAACATATCCCCCTCACGAGGCGCTACTGTGGGGGCGGGAGAGTCCATTCGCGCACCGACAGTCCACTGTAGGGCGCATATGAAGAAGAACCGGAGTGAAAGTTGCGTAGAAACGAATGGAGGTGAAGGAACAGCCCCAGTCCGTGCGCCTACAGCGTAGAAAGCCTCCATAGAAGTCTCAGTTACTTTCGAGGATCTGCTGCGTGGTTGAAGGTAGCTGCTGGTTGATGAGAGGGTAGGCGAGCATCATGCGGACACATAGAAACCCATGACGAGGAGTATAGGGCCTGAATCAGGAGGGGAAACGGTACAGGAGTCGGGAGGAGGCGGTGGGACGGGGCGGACACACTCAAGTTGGCTGGACTTCCTCCATTCCTCCACACGCCCACGGTCGGATCCTTCTCCAGCTGCTGTTCAGTCAGACAAAAGAACACGAGGCATCTGCATACTTCAGAGAGGTAAGAAGCACTAGTGTTTGACTAGGGATGTTTCAAGTGACTTGGCCCTACGCCCAGTTGCTGTGCACCAGAGAACAAAAGAATACAAAGCAACCACCGAACTCGACCTGGACAGATCGATAGACGATGGTTATGTCCCACTCGAGGGGCGATACAACAGCGTTCACCTCTTACAGGTTCGTTTGAGGGCCGGCCCGCGCGTGACTTGAGTCTTGAGGGAGGCCCGAATATGAAAGCCGCATTAAGCGCCCAACAATTCCTCGTCACGAGGGGGCTGTACTGAAGCGCTACCAGACGCTGTAGGGAAAAAAACTGGAATTTAGGAAATGTACTATGTCTATAGACGTGGACCTATGAGGTGGCTTACCTGGGGGACTTCACCCACCCAAGCCACACAACCGCCCATCGACCGCAGGCGGGGAGAGGCGGCGAATGGCAGAGATTTGAACATGGGCTCTATCACCGCTAGGAGGGCTTCGGCGCGACCGTACGTCCAGGGCGAGGGGGCTACTGCAAGAACAAGCCACGTTGGAGTGGAGAATGGGGGAAACGGGGGTATGGGTGTGAAAGGGAATTTATACGCATCGGTGGGGTATTTGTACAGGGAGCAACAATGTTCTCACGGCTGGACTTGGTGCAAAGTTGGCACTTGGGCGGCTGCACACACAGCACACACAGTGCCTACATTAGGACGTTCCTGGGGCCCTCAAGCAGGGTGCTGTAAGCTCTCGTCTTTTCTCTTTTATCTGGAATGATTCGGGCAATATTTTTCCGACTCTCGGCGCCTTTGAATGCGGGGCGCAGGCCCACCTTCATGTCAAGATGGTCGATGAGAACTGCCCAGGCTTCTGTCTACAAGGCACGCTAACCACCCTGTCCAACCGGCACGTTCGGATAGACTGGCAACGATATTAAGGGCAACGAGGTATACATGTAATCCAAACCCACCCACATACAGTCGAACCCAAAATATTTATACCAACCCCTTCCCCCCCATCATCACCGTATCCGTGACAACTCTGAAAGTATCCTTCCACAGCCTCGTAATGAGACTTGAATCTGAGCCCCCGAGCCTCTTTCGAACGAGGTCGGCGTTGGTCGAAGCACCAGCGCCTAACAAAGGGGTTCCAGTCCCCTTCAGCAGTTTCCGTCGCCTGTGTCGCACACGAAGGACCCACGAAATCAGAGGGAAAAGGACAAAGAGAATGACGAACGTTGTGATTTTGGAGGTTGTGAGGTGAGGTGCGAGGGATGCCTTGACGAGGGAGAGGATGGTGGGCGCCTGGGAAGTAGCAGGGGTTGTCCTGATGTCGGTTCGGGGTGAAGAAGAGGATGCTGCCGAGCTTGTTGAAGAGCTGGGAGTGCGCGGGCGGGCGTTTCCATTCGGTGGTCTCAGTTTACCACGAGGAGTGGCTGTTTCGAGGGAGGACTCCGAGGAGCTGGATGAATGGACCACAGTGGATTGTGTCAACTTTGATAGCCCTCGTGGAGTAGAAGGAACGATCGTGTGTGTGGAGGTTGTCGATAATGAAGAAGAGGATGAAGCGGATGGTGCGGGAGAATGCGAGCGCGGAGTTGGAGCGCGAGAAGACGAGGGAGAAGGTGACGAGGATGTAGGTTTTCGAGAAGCCAAGGCTTCCGCATGCTGGGCGTTTAATCGCGATTTCAAGAACTAGCAGCGGAGTGAGCGACAGCACGCAAAGAAAAACGCTGGGGAAATGACTCACCTCCCTCCTTGGTTCTGAAAGTTCGCTTTCAAACTGCAAGAACTCTTTGGCGTAGTCCCATTGCTCTAATTTGGGCAGTACGAGAAGGCAGTATATCTCGAGCACCTTGTCATACCCGCCTTCCTCCACCTCCAAATTGTCGTCTATGGGAGTTTCCCGCCGAGATATCCATTCTTCCGCCATCCTCCGGCCGAGTTCTGGGCAGTCCAGCTTGAGACTGGAGTATAGGAGCGTGATCAAGACTGCTGGGGGCAACCGCGCAGCGTTGGGCGCGGACCCCATGCCCGACGGGGTGAAGAAGGCGACCGACCGAGAGTATATCGAGGTCATTAGCGTTTGAGACGATTGTGTGAGAGTTGGTTGCAGAGATTCCGGCAAGGAATCCATAGCTGGGGGGTCCGCGTAGATCGTTGTTTCCAGTGTGATCCGGAGGATGTCCCATTTCCGCCTTTGCTCTTGCAGTTGGTCGTGCACAAGGACAGGAGGTTTTAGCATATGAAATGCAGATTCAATGAGCGAGTGGGTGAGTCGTATGTCGCGGTGGAGGAACGCCCTAGCAGCGCGATTGTACAACGACCTCAAGGGTGCCACGGACGCTGAAGACGAGGCACTGTCCATTGTTGATGCAGTTGAGGGTGTCGCTGAGATTTTCACGCCCAACTTCCGTGAGTCGGTGTACGATGTCAATGTGTTAGTCGCTGTCGGCATGGGAGGATAGTGGAGGGACGAGGTGAGGGGAGAGACCAAAGGAGTGCGGGGACTCCCCAGTCCATAATGCGTGCCGGCAACACGGTAATCACATGCCGGTCATCACCTGCTATTAGGCCCTACATCGCTGGTTCAGTCCTGAAGCAGAGCAATTCTTTTCGTCGTTGTTCGGATTCCACCCGATTTTGAGCCCCTCCCCTCACGCACGTCGCAAGTAGATCATAGATGGGTTTAGGATGCAAGCCATCCCAATCGATTCGCTCGGGCGTCCAAAGTGCTTCGATCTGATCAGAGATTGAACGAAATGAATTATTGAGCATGGTGAAGTTGAAGTTGTGGTCAGTACACCCCAAGTCATTAAGCGGTCCGCAAAAGCATAGCGTGGGCAGGCATGGAGTCTCTATCTAGTGTAACGGGGTTCAGGGTATGCGAGTCTCGGAAAAGTGGTGAGAAACCGCCCATCGAATAGAGCATATTAAGGGGGAATTTAATCGTCAAGGGGGAAACGGTCAGTAAACTTGAAAGTCTTCAACCCGCCCTCGATTTTGTTCGCCAAGTCGTTGGCGTTGTCCGTGAAGTAGACACCAGACTGGTTCGGCTTGACAGAGTCGAAGCCAGACTTGCCATCGCCTACAGCACCAACGGGCTTGCCATAGTTGAAGGCATCACGGAGGATCTGCGCAGGGCGGCCAGTGGGGTACAGCGAAGAACCCTTGGTGAAGACCTCCTTGGTGTTGTCGGCGACAACGACAGCGTCAAACAAGACAGCATCAGCGCCGGAGTAGGTGGCACCAACGCCGTCAGACAAGGTCTCCGCGATGATGACGGCCTTGAGGCCCTTGGCGGTGAGAGCGTCGGAGATCTGCTTGGCTTGGGAGAGGGATTTGGGGTCCTTGGTGGTGGCCATGATGCCAACCTTGAAGCCAATGACGGAGGGAAGAGGGCCCCGGCCGAAAGTGGAAATGCCAGCGGTCTTGTTGTTGTGGTAGTACTTGGGGTCGGGTCCGAGCTGGGGGAGACCAAGGGCTACAGCGACCCGGTTTGCGAGCTCGTTGGAGATACGGTTAAACTGAACGAGGACGTTTTGCTTAACCTTAGTGGACTGGATGTTGGAGAGCTCGAAGCGGGCAGCATTGACGACCATTTGCTGTTCTTCTTTAGGGAGGGAGTTCCAGAAGAGACGGGGTTGGGTCCAAAAGTCCATGAAAGTTGGGGAGACCTCCCGAAGGTGCGCAGCGTCGGGGATTCGACGAGCGGGAGCGGTGAAGAAGCCGTTACCGTAAGTCTGGTTGGCGGCGAAGGGGGCACCACCGTTGAGAGTGTTCTCACTGTAGGCATAGACGTTGGTGTGGATCATATGCTGGCCAGCACCGTCTCGGGCATTGTTGTGGACGGGGACGTGAGGGCGATTGATGGGAATCTGCTCGAAGTTGGGAGACCCAAGGTTGCGATGAAGGTGAGTGTCGACATAGGAGAAGAGGCGGCCCTGGAGGAGAGGGTCGTCGGTGAAGTCAATCCCGCGGACGACATGACCAGGGCAGAACTAATGCTAATTTAAGTTTCAAGTCACTGATAAACAGTTATTGAGACTCACCATCGACTGTTCAGTCTCAGCAAAGTAGTTGCGAACGTTGCGATTAAGGACAAACTTTCCGATCGGGGTGATGGGGACGTATTCGACGGGCACGAGCTTGGTAGGGTCCAGGAGATCAAAGCCAAAGCGAGTGACATCCTCTTCGTCCATGATCTGGACGCCCACCTCCCACTCAGGGTAGTTGCCGGTCGCGATGGCGTTCCAGAGGTCCTCGCGATGGGAATCGGCATTCTTTCCGTTGAGAGCCTGAGCCTCGGGCCAGACAAGGGAGGCCGTTCCCTGCTTGTTGGTGAAGTGGTACTTGATCAGCTTCGACTTGCCTTCGTCGTTGACGAAACGGAAGGTGTGGACACCGAAGCCGTCCATGTGCCGGAAGGAACGAGGGATACCATGACCGGAGAGCGCCCAGAGGAGGGTATGCATGGTCGAAGGGGTTTGCGAGAAGAAGTCCCATGCCTATGGGATTGCATGTTAGTTTGTGTACACGGGACAGACGAGAGATCGCATACAGTGTCATGAGCGGTGGCCGCTTGGGGCATCTCTCTATCGGGTTGGGGTTTGACGGCGTGAACAAGGTCAGGGAATTGCATGGCATCCTGTATGAAGAAGACAGGGATGCTGTTCCCAACGATATCTAAGCGCCGATCCGAAATTAACAGGGTTCTCCTATACAGTCGTGCCGCAGACCACTCACCATAGTTTCCCTCGTCGGTATAGAAGCGAAGAGCGAACCCGTGGACATCCCGAGCGAGGTCAGGGGATCCCCGCGAGCCCGCGACGGTTGAGAAACGAAGGAAGACAGGGGTTTGCTTCCCAGCCTTGCCCAAGAAGCTCGCCGCGGTGACGTTAGACCAGTCAGCATAGGACTCGAAATAACCGTGAGCACCAGCGCCACGAGCATGAACTGACCATTCGACGTCAGTCAAACTAGCTCATGAAATGAAGGCACAGTAATGACACTGACCGACGCGTTCGGGGATGCGCTCCCTGTCAAAGCGGAGGAGCTTGGTCCTGTAGACGAAGTCCTCGAGAAGGGTGGGTCCGCGTTGACCAGCCTTGAGGGATGTGCGGTCGCTGACGGGAGTGCCAAAGTCGGTGGTGGTGTAGACGTCCTTGTCGTCAACGACGAACTCGTCGAGGAAGCCGTCATCGCCAGGTAATTTGCCTGACCCTTCAGCCCTCTTCGCGAGGTTGGAGGCCCCTCCGTCCATGAAGGGACATGCCGCAGATGCGATGAGGGCGTTGACGAGGACACCGCACACAATGGCGGACCTGAGCATGGTGTGTAGCGAGGGGCAGAGGGGAAGGATGGGTGAAAGTACCAGTCAAGGTGCTGGGTTACCCAGAGCCCAAAAACGTTCGCTTTTAAACGGATCGCAAGGGTGTCACACCCTAGGGTGAGAACAGCAGGTTAATTTCATACATACTACTTCGGTCACTCAATGCCCTTCGTCGGTCGCCGCCAATAGAGTTATAGACACGCTCTCCTGCGGGACCATGACAAGCGCCCGGCGACAGTTTGGGGCCTCATTCTGCCATATGAGGACCCGAATACGCTGCCCAGTTAGATTGTGTCGAAAGGTAATCCGAGCAGGGGCGAATAGTGCCCACAAGGGGTGTAAGACGGGGTGAGGTTCAGCTCGGCGAAAATTGACGATCGTTATTTCAGGGTATCCAGGTTGGCTTCTGCTGTGTGAATCAAGGAGTCGGCCGTGCGCTACTGTACAATGGGAATGAGTAAAGAAGTGGATCGATTAGGATGGTAGCAACGGAAGTTCGCCTATCTGAGGGCCCGTCGATCCAGATGATATGGAGCCAAACACCGATGACCGCTTCGCAGCCGTGTTCTGCAGGATTCGAGCTCGCAACGAGGCGACGGGGTTCGAATTCGACCCTGGCTTAGATGAGGGTCCTGCTCTGTGTGGCGGGATGTCGCGGGAAGAGGAAAACGTGGAAGATAAGGCAGATGAAGAGCCAGGGATAGGAATGATTTCGGACGATATTTTGCGACGTTTTGCACTCTCGCGCGACGACTGAGCTAAACGAGCGCGATCCCATTCGGACTTGGCTTCTTGTCTCGCCTCATCGTCATCTTCGACCAATGATAGGGTGCTGGGCAGACCATACTTCGACTTGACGTTGTCGTCTGCTGCGCGTTTTTTTTGCTCGACTTTTTTGTCTTCGCGAAAGCGCTTTCGGATACGAGAGGACATGGCGTATGGGTCGGCGTTGTAGTGCTCTGAGACGGACTGGAGAGCTTCAATCCGGGGCTTCGCGACTTGGTTCAAAAGTCTGTCGGCTTCTGTCGTTTTTTCGAGAGCAGCCAAAGGGTCGATGGGTGGACCTGAACCACTTTCTTTGTCGGTATCTGTAGAGTAAATGGTATGGGTATGAGGTCACGGTCATCAGTAACGAAGTGAGAGGCTGAGGGGAGCGGGAGAGCGACTGGCCATGTACGGCGAAGCCTCCGTTTTCTTCTGGGTTCCAATCCTGTTCTTGTCGTCGGGCACCGGAGGTGACGACATAACGGGTGTTCTAGAAAGCGTTCGCATTGCGAGTTAGAAGCTTAAGATACAAGCCCAATGGATGAAATACGGTCGCACCTTGGGATCGGTTTCGATCTCGAACCACCCGTCGCAGAGATGGCATTTACATCGGAAAGAGTAGATGGGG
Source organism: Coprinellus micaceus (assembly GCA_951394405.1). Classification (NCBI taxonomy): domain Eukaryota; kingdom Fungi; phylum Basidiomycota; class Agaricomycetes; order Agaricales; family Psathyrellaceae; genus Coprinellus; species Coprinellus micaceus. The sequence continues at coordinate 1,504,179 of OX596339.1, read as the reverse complement.
GTTGAGAAGTAGCTCCCGATCTTCTTCTTCTCTGCGTTGTAACGGACCCCCATGCCAATATGGTTGTCGCATGTTCCGCTGTCGATGATTAGATGGGAGGGAGCGCCGGTTATTTGGGGGACGAGGAGAACGGATTGAGCGGGTGAACGCACCACCAGATGTTGAACGGAAGTTCGAATCGAACTATGAGAATCCCCTTGTCAATTTTGCGAGCCCTGTCTCCGAGTGCATGTTTCCCTGTAGCATCTCAAATCAGGGCTGGGGAACCCGGTCAATATCGAGGACTGGTACCATGGTACTTGTTCAGGCCACCCTTCGACGGTTCCCAGTCGGGTGGGTAGTATCTGTAGACCATTTCAGTATATAACCAGGACAATTTTTTCGCAATACGTACTTGTTGAACCCTTGCATGGTGATATGTGATGGTGGTCAGGGTGCAAGGAAGGTCACCGAGGATGCTCAAGCTTCACAGCATTTCGAGGCTTTATTACGCGAAGCACTACGACTGCGCGAATTCATATTCTTGACCGTCAACGGCAGACTTCGTTCTCAGACCAGATTGCTAGGGCATTCGATTGAGTACGGCGCCGCACTGACCGCCCACAACGACCGACGCAGCGACGAGCGGCAATTGGCAGCGATCACCATCAACGCAGCTTGCTCCCGACCATCACCTTCCTCGCTCATCTATGAGCAGCAATACCTTTCTGGACGTCGAGGACAGCTGAAGTTCCTTTGAATCTCGAAGATTCACCCTGGACCTGCTCGGCTTCAGTAACCCATACTCTACTCACGCAGGCCGTTGAACACCCTACACGACCCTAATATCCAGCATCTACGATACCCACTTAATATCTGGACGACAGGACTTCAAAACATTCACAAACCCTAGAAGAACCATTTCGCATTCCACGTTGCCTCAGGTTCATATCCGGTCACTGCACCCCATGGATACCTCAAAGTCAAAGTCCAGAGATGACACGGCGTTATCAATACCCAAGGCTCAACGCCGACCTCCAGCTCTGGTTCTCGAGGAGAACAACCAGCACGTAGTCGTTCAGGCGGAACAGTCAGAGGGTACGAAGGTGAAGCATGGTATGTACATTCGCATCCCTCCTGTCATTCCACTCAATGTTTCCAGAATACGGGATGCTGAGGCGCCTGCACAACCTCCTGCCCACCCCTGCCGGTACCGCCTACTTCACCGCGTCGAGCGAAACACCTGCGCCTGAATCGGCGGTGCCCCTGCGGAAGATTCGGTCACCGCGCAGCGCCTCGTTGCCTTCAATCCGTTGGGATAAGTCGCCGCTGAGCCGCCGAACTACTCGAGAAGGCAGCTTGTTGACCAAGGTCATGACTTCCGAAGGCGCGGAGCCATCAAATGCACCGCAGACGAACGTGAAGGGACTGAAGATTCGCATGATTACCTGGAACATGCACGATTCATTACCCAAGGTGCGGATCGTCAGGTCCAAGCTAAAACACAGCTAATTTTAACTTAGGGAGAATTGGAAGAGCTGCTAGGCAAAGTGCTCCCATACAACCCTGACCCTTCACATCTGCCAGGAGCGTTCCCCAATCTCCCTGAAGACCCGGACCACCCATATCATTTCGTTGTGGTGTACGTCGTTTATACTCCTCTGTCACTTGTATTGATTGTGTGTTAGGGCTGGCCAAGAATGCCCCTCCGTATCAAGACTTCCTATGGCTGTTGGTGCAGGTTTCAAGCTGAGGGAAAAAGACAAGGACAAGGAGCGGGATGAGAACGGGAGAGGCCCATCTTTCGAGAAGGACTCCGACACACGGTCGAAAGACGGGAATCGAAGTCCAGATTCTGCCTACCTCCACAAACCAACTATCACGACCAGACACTCGGTGACTTCGGGTGCAGACGAACCTCCACGAACGCCCTCCCCCGAATCCCTTCAAATTGCCATCCCCAATCCTCCTCTGGCTGGGTGGTCGTCTGTCGTAGAGGATTGGCTGTGCAACGGGGGTATATTTGAGCTGCCCAGGGGCCCCAAGACGCCCAAGATCGTGGAGGTGGTGGGCAACGTTGTGACCGGCGCTGTCCCAGGCACCCCGAGGTTGGCTTTGAAGAGAGCACCTTCTATCAAGGAGCCCAAGAAGGGCCCATACCAGTTCCTTGTGAAGGAGAGGTTGATGGGCATATACCTTGCTATTTACGTGCACAGGGACCTCAAGCCGTTGATCAAGGGTACGTGTTGCGTATACCTCGTCGATTTCTAGCCTAACACGCCATTCAGGAACTTCCAAGTCTGCCGTCACTGCTGGACTTGTTGGTGGGCGAGTTGGCAACAAGGGCGGTGTCGGGATTTCAGTAAACCTTGACGGAACGACACTACTCTTTCTCAACTGCCATCTTGCTGGTGAGTTAGGTTCCCTCTTATTGAACTGTCGAAGTTTATATCAAACCTGTCACCATAGCTCACGAAGGCAAAATGCACCACCGACTAGCAAACCTGGCCAAGATTAAAGTATGTCATGTGTCGTTGCATTGGCAGGTAAAACACGCTAAAGGTTCATCCTGCAGTCTGAACTGGAAGTGGACGATTTTCTCCCCAAAAATGATCCCAGGAAGAAGCTGGATGGTACGTCCCTTGTAGTTGGGTGAAACTTTCGGTAAACTGAAATGCGTTCCAGACCTTAGCGATAGGTTCGACTTCACATTTTTGTGTGGTGACCTCAACTTTCGCTTGGACATTACACGGTTGCATGCAGATTGGCTCATTTCTCGCCAAGGTATGTCACTGATGACCCTAGTAAACGCCATCCCTTACCCCCGTTCTAGACTATGCCCAAGCTCTTACTTTCGACCAACTCCTCAAGGCGATGAAAGATGGGTCCCAGGAATTCAACGGCTTCAACGAGGCCCCTATCAACTTCGCCCCCACCTTCAAATACGACGTACTGCGGACACTGAAACGCCAGAAACGTGGTGGGGAGAACGACTTTGACGACGATGACCCAGACGCAGAAGCGGGGTCAATATCGTCTGTGTCCACCTCATTTTCCCGTGTCACTGACCTTGACCTCACCAACACCGCTGGGTACGCTTCACCCGCCACGCCTGCCGTTCCCTCTTCCTCGAGCAAGCTCTCGCTATCGCACGTCGTCTCCGCACATAAGGCAAAAATCCGGCTGCTTTCTCTCAAATCCCCATTTTCTGCCATGTCATCTCCATCGAAAACTAGTCGGAAGACCGCAGGGACAGGGACTGCAGGGGAGAACGGGGGCACTTACTTCACAGTGCCTGCAGTGCCTGTTAGCCCTTCAAATACGGCCTTCCCCCCAACTCCGAAGATGATCGACCACGCAGTCATCGTGCCCCCAACACCACCCGCTACACAGCTTCTCCTAGATTCGGGTGTTTCAGCGCCGCTCCCGCTACCTCCCAAGGTACGGGTTGACAGTGTCAATTCTGGGGTGGGTTCGGGGAGTCAGGATAACTTCGACGTCGGGAAAGGGGTTTACGACACGTCTAACAAGAAGCGTGTACCAAGCTGGTACGTTCACTATACTCGATCTATTTTCGAGATTTTGCTTGAACGCTGACTGGTTGCGGCGACCTCTCAGGTGCGATCGTATCCTATGGAAGACAACGGTAGAGCCCTCGGCATCGCCCAACCCAGACGAAACGCACAAACAGCTTCTGAGCCCGCCGCCACCCAAAAGCACTGGGATCTTTGGGCGGCTCAGAACCAAGTCCGCCAGAGCTTCTCGCCCTCCCCCACTGGCTGCCCCCGCGCGAAGAAAGTCGACAGAGGGGGGCCCTACCGAGTTCCTACCCCCATTGAAGACTGCTCCCCCGCTCTCCCAGGCGATGTTCACCTCGACCGATGAGAAAGTGGACGGGCCTTCCAACGCCGCTCCTCAGAACGCCTCAAGCGCAGGAGTGGTTCAGGGAGGCTTTTTCCAATGGCGAAGCGTCGTCTCGCCCCCGCCTACCGCTCCCGTTGAGCGACCACGGCGCCCAACGGGGCTTGGTGTTCTCATGAGTCCCCTCTCTGGCGGTAGCAATGCGAACGGGGAAAACCCAGGGACATCGTCACGGTGGAGGTTCCTCCCGAACTTCTTATCGCCCCACAGCCATTCTGACGCGGCTGTGGAGGAACAGGTGACCCCAGTGGTAACGCCGGCGATCGTTCACCGGAGGGGAGACGTTGTTTGTCTGGATTACAATACCCTGGATGATCGGCAGATGAGGAGGTTGGAAGGAAGGAGTGACCATCGGCCAGTACTTGGGACTTTTGTCGTGTATATTTAGGATTTCTGCTTCGAGGCTGGAGCTGTAGCCGTGTCCCTGCCAGATTTCCCTTCTTTCCTTTCAGTTCTGTATAACGCACATTCTCTGTTGGATTCATCATTGCTCACACCTTACCGTACTCATGTTTCTTGTGAAGTGCTCGCTCGAATGGCACAGTACGCCGCCCACGCTCCTTTGCATAGTCCTATGTTATATTTACTGTCTATTTCATTCTTTAAAACTAGGCTGTTTGTACACCACAAAAATGGTTTCAAGATATCTCATCAATGTCCCCGAAGAAGTGTGCCTCGCCAGATTCGTGTGCCAACCTCTTCACAGCAGCTGCGTCGAAGTATGGCCACCGAGTATTTGTTTCCACCCTAGCGAGGCTCTCACCATCGTTCGTCGCTGTATGCACTACAACGGGTATGAACCCTCTCCTAGAAGGTAATCGCCTCATCTCGATGGGGACCCCAGCCAAATGCCGCATGTCGCTCCCTGACTCGGTGCTGAAATGGAGGATGAAGCTCTGCAGCTCTCGTACACCCTCCTTCAGTTCCTGGTAGTGCGCCTCATCTGGGCACAATAGTGCGCCTTGGTAGAGGCGAAGGTTCAGAGAGGGGCGGATATGGATCGGGAGGTAATGCCTGACTCGCTCGAAGTGTTCGAAGTGTGACTGCAAGGAGAGGCCGCTTATCATGAGAGTAAGAGACGAGCCTTCGCCCTCTTGTCCAGCTCGCTGGAGGATGAGTGTCCGAAGACGGTCGATGCCTTCCAATGTCGGACATACTACTTCAAGGTACTCGAGGTTTGGAGCGATTAGATCGTCCAATGGACTTTCGTTGTCGCTCGGTGGTGTCCAGCGGGGAGTAGATGAGAATGCCAGGATGAGATTCTTGAGGGACGGGGCCTTTATTGGCTCCTCATCTGGTTCGCCCCAGTGGTGTTGTTCGGTTGGGCCGAGAATAAGGGTTTCCAAGCACGGCGATGATGCGAAGATATCTCGAAGCATCCGGGAGGATATCAACGTGCGCGACCAAGTTCTCCGTATCTCCAGAGTTCGAAGGCTTTCGCGATTCAGAACGCATTTGGGACAGATCCCTGTGAGGCTGATTGACTCGAGTGTCTTGAGTGGCTTCGAAAATAGTCTGAGGGCGCTATGTGTCGTATGTCCAAGTCTTCCCCTGATTGAAGGCCGAGATGCGCGAAGGTCGAGCGAAACAAGGGAGGGAAGGGGTTCTCCTTCCGAGGAGTCGCAGATGTCGAAGGGCCTCAACATCTCGGCGACCTCATCCTCCTCGCTGCGGACAAGGAGGGTGATTGACCAAATCCTACGCAGATCCTCGTTTGACTCGATAAATTTCTCGTTCAGGAGATCGAGGATGCCCAACTTTTGACCCATCCCTTTGTTGGCGATGATTGTGAGCCGGGCAAGGAGGGGTCGGGACCGTTCGAGGTAGGAGAACCAAAGCCCCGAGCTGCTGTCGATGACCACGTCTGTCCATAGCGAGGGGCTTGAGAGGGATAAGGCCCTCCACCAAGAGCAGGTGTGCGAGAGAGTCGTGGGTCTCGCTCGTCGTTCGATATATCCGTCACTATCAGGATCGGGGCCATTTCCCCCGACAACGTATTGGAAAATGTGGATAAACACTTCAGCTGGAAGACGCATGATGGGGTCCTCGCGCGCTAGAAGTGTACGCAAATCCATGCATGAAGGGTGGGGGAGAGGTGGTGGTGGTGGTGGTTGCTGAATGAGTTTCTTGAACGAGTGGCACAGTGATCACGGCAACAACAGGCGGTGGGTCCATGTTGGTCCCCGACAACCCCTGCGTTGTGTCCGACGACCCTGTTGGATTGGTCAAACTTTTGTTCACGAGCGGATATACTTCATGTTATGAGTGAGGGTGGGACTGCGAAGTGTGGTATGGTTAGAAATTGGGCCCCCTCAACCTTTTTGGGGCCGCGGCAAATGTCCTGTCAAGAGTAGGGAACCTCCGTTACTGTGAGGCATTCACTTCAGTTTGCGTCGACAGAGTCTCGGGTCTACGAATGAAAGGATTTGCTGGACCTCAACTCCGATGTTGTGCATGATTTAAATAGTATTCATCCAAAGAGATGCGGATCCAAGGACAGAGAGATGGAGAGGAGTATAAGTCAGCAAGACAAAAAGTATCGATAGCGAGTACAACAGGTTTTAATACAACACAGCAAGGGAGTGTAGGTAGACAGAGAGATAGAGACAGAGATAGAGAGACGGAGAGACAACACAGAGAGATATAGAGATGACAGACATGGGGATGGGGATTGAAATGAAGAGTGATGTGGGAATGGGGATGTGGGAATGGTGCTGGGAACTGGTTGGGTAGTAGGCCTGACAGAGTTAAACAAAAACGCAAGGGGGATCTGGTTCCACAGTAAAAAGGTGATAAAATAGCCTAAGATGGTGGTAGAAATTAAGAGCAAGGGGTGAAGGGTACTATCAAAAGCGAGAAGGAAGAAGACTTGGAACGCATAACGAGAAGAGGTAGAAGAGTCTCGTCGTATGTGGCCCTTGGAGATGGAAGCGTGGGGAGGGGGGGCAAGCAACGAGAGTACGAAATATGGGAAGAATAAGATATGAAGCTGAGCAGCAAATAAAAAGGGTGAAAACTGAAGCGGTGACGGCAATAACGAATAGATAGGAACGGAAAACAACGTAACCACAAGGGGGGCGAGAAGAACTACTGGTTGAAGATCGCCCACGGGTGGTCGACAGTCGTCATCTGGCCCTCCCACTTCCAGTCGTTCGGCTGGTAGTAGGCAGCTTCCCCACCGTCGATCTCCTTCCAGTGGCCCAACCGCACCACGTCCGAGACATCGTCAAACCCTTGCTTCCCTCCGGATGTCGACACGCCGAACTGCTGCTGGAACTGGTGATGGTGCGGATCTGACACCTCCGACGCATTCGACTCGGGGCTCGGATTAGTCGTCGACGACGAAGAAATGAGGTCGGGCGTATCCACTTTCGAATCCTCCTCCTCCCCCACATTCGAAAAGTCGAAGAACTCGTCGAACAAAGACGCTGGCGGCGGTGTGCCATCCCTGGGAGGAGCACTCATCTCGCCAAACCTAGCGTACGGGTTCCCACCATCTGCTCCGGTATCTGCAGGTCCGCATCCCTTCAGCAACAGCTCGAGCGTTTCGGAGATACCGCCGCTCAACGCGTCGGCGTTCTGAGTGCTGGCACCGTCCGCCGCGAACTTAATAAGCTCTGTCACCTGGTCCAAGAACTGCGACGCATCCTCGCCAGTCTTAATGTGCGAGATCTCGTTGGACATCTCTTCCTTCTTGATGGGGGCGGAGGAGGGACCAGCTTCAGGTGCCTTTTTCTGAGCCTGACTTGAGATCGACTGGATTTCTTCCATCTTGACCCTCTTCGGCGGCGATGGTCCATTGGCAGGACCGGGACTGGGCGCAGCATCTTCCTCCCTCTGCCTCTTGATACTCGCGTGCGCTTGAACGGGCGTGGATGTGCTAGCTTCGGGTGAGGTTTGCGATGGCGTCTGCGCGGTAGCAGCAGGCGAAGGCGCGACCTTCGATGACCTCCGCTTCGCAGTTGACGGGGCGCCCTTCGCTTTGGGAGGAGCCTTCGCCTTCGGAGACTTGGGCACTTGCGCGGGAGAGGAGACCATTGCGCTAGGCGTGGGGGCGTTCGGGGGAGTGGATGCTGCCGCCGCAGGTGAGGGGCTCTGCATCGCGCCTGGCGTCATGGCCGAGCCAGGCTGCTTCTGACGGCGTGGTGGAGGATTGAGAGACATGGTCGGGAGGCGCAACTGCTGGGGCGCGAGATTGGGGGTGGTTTGTTGCGGTTGGCCGTGGGGATGTGGGATGGCCGAAGGGGGATGTTGTTGGTTGGGCATATGGGGGCGGCTGTGGTCCTGGAGCTGGCCACCGGGCGGGGACATGCTGTTCATACCTTGGTGTTGCAGCATCTGGTGTTGCTGAATCGCCGTCTGGATCTGGGACTGCTGAGGATGTCCCTGCATAAAGTGCTGCTGCTGAGGTCCATGATTTTGTCGCATCGCGTCTGCTTGCTTCATCGCGAGGGAGAATGCGTCGTTGAGGCGAACGAGCTCCGATTGGGAGGCGCGCAAGGCTTCAAGACTGATGATGATGCGAGGGCTACTCTGGGAACACAGGTTCCGCTGGAGCTGGACAGTGGATATCTACGGCGAATGTTAGGCGTATTTGCAAACACGAGGTGAAGAAAACCGACGTACGATTTTGATAATCCTCCTCATATGATCGTCGTTCTTGATCAGCGAATATAGGATGGGCAGCTTGGGATCGAAGTCGAGGGTCATTCGGTGCACGCTCTCCAACAGCGAGTTGTACGCGGCTCTCTGCTCAGGAGGTATTTCGATGGCTTGCAAATGGTGGATGGCTTGAATAGAGTTAATAGAAGGCGTGGAAAGATATCAAATGATCGACTTACCCTCCGAAGCTTCGCGCCGAAGTTTCGCGAGATTCACCAGCGCGATTTGGGTTTGCTCCTTCGTCGGAATGGTAACATGGAACTGGCCCCCAGCCATATGTCCAGGCATACCAGAGATCATGCGCTGCTGCATCCCAGGTTGTTGGTGCTGAGGCAACGGCGGTCCTACAGATCCTCCCATCATCCCCGGCTGCCCCTGCATCCTCGCATCCATGAAGTTCCCTTGGGCATTCGGCATCCCTCCTTGAGCTAGCATTCTCTGGCCCTGCATCTGACCCGGAAGGCCTCCCGCCGCAGCTCCAAACGGTGGCTGCATAGGACGACCGCCCATTCCTCCTGGCCCACCTCCCCCGTTCTGCATAAGGGACTGCGGTTGACCGGGTCGCATCGCGCCGTTGCCGTTCTGTACTATGTTCTTGAAGTTAACTTGGTCCTGGTAGAGTCGCTGTAGATCAGATCGACGGGCCTCAACCATTTGGATGATATTCTCGGGGATGCTCATTTGGCGAAGTTCTGGCACGGTACGATGGGCGAAGCTGACGAGCTGAGACAAATGTTGCTCGTTCATCTTCTGGGCCTGTTGCACCCGGCCAAGGTCGAAACCGGTAAAGTTCCTGACCATGACATAGGCTTGATTGCGATGCTGTTCAGTCAATTCTTGCTGGCCGGTGGTGGCCTTGATACGACTTTCCAGCATCGTCCGGAGATAGGCAGCGTCGAATGCTTGTACGTAGTCCTTGTAGTACTGGGTAATCTGGAGGCTGATTCCAGGGCCTGAGCGCGGCGGTTGCCCGTCGCTTCCAGGGAAGTTCACGAAACCCAGTTTCCCCCCGACAACATCCCACGCGTTCGTAGCCTCAATCTGTAGCGACAGTCAGTCAAGATTACGGCGTTAGCACACGAAAAAGGTTACCTTGCCAAAACCACCCATTTCGAAGACAATTCGGTGTAGAAGGTAGAGATCCACTTGCCGGCTGTCGATCACCAGAGATGAAGGGTCCAATACGAAGCTCCGTTGTTGGAAGAACGACTTGAGGGTGCGTTCGAATGGGCCGCGTTCGAGAGGGTGTGGTTGCCAACCGGGTCCAGGGTTCGAGGCCATGCCGCTGCCTCCTGCTCCTGGCATTTGGGGTGTCGAGCGACCAGGCACATTCATGGGCTGTGTGAACACTGGTTGACCACCCATCGCACCTGTTGGAAGGGGTCCGCCGCCGTTGCCGCCGTGGGGTGGTCCCATGCGCTGTTGACCAGGATGTTGTTGTGGGGTGAGCTGCTGCTGATTCTGAGGGAGCCCCGCCTGCTGATTCGAGGGAGTCTGGGGCTTCGGCATGCCGGGATTGCCGCCTTGAAGAGAGCCTGTCGGTGGACCTTGAGATGACTGCATGGGAGTAGCATTCCGCTGGATATTTTGGTCGAATGGTGCACCGTTCCCGCCTTGTCCGTTCCAACTAGGCCCAGGGGCGCCATTTCCGCCTCCAGGCAGTTGCTGGGGTCTACCATACTCGTCAATGCGCGATCCCAAGGGTATCGGTGCGATACTACTCACATAGAACCCTGCTGGATCATCGCCACAAGCTTAACTAAATATTCCTTCTTCTGGGTCACTCCGGCCATCAACTTCGCATGCTGTAGTCTGTCTTCCTCTGTGACGGTTTGTGTTCGTTGCGTCTTCAGCTTGAGTTGGTTGGCCATGTTCTCCTCGTTCTGGATAGCCATTCGGATTTGGTTTGCACGTTCCTGAGCCTGGGCGAGTGGGCTGGAAGCAGGCATATTAGGCATGGAGTTGGGGGGGTTCGATGGTGAGCCGCGTCGAGGGTCGTTCGACATGCCTGGTGAGAAGATATCGGGCGACGCATGATTCATGGTGGGGTTTAGAAAGGGTGGTTGAGGAGGGTGCTGCTGAGGCTGGTCCGGCCGTTGAGGAAGTTGACTCTGGGAAAACTTGGCAAAGTTCATGGAGGGGTTGTTTTGGCTGTTGTGAGCCATGATCATGTCGAGCTGGCGTTGGTGGTTGGCTCGCTGTTGCTGAGCCTGGGCGGGGTTCATGCCTGTGTTCATCATTCCACCGAGGTTTGGGAAACCACCACCTGGCATGTTTCCGTTTGCGGACTGATTGGACGATGGGTCGTGAAACGGCTGTTGTCCTCCCATATTGGGCATCCCACCAGGCATCCCAAACGGCATTTGCTGACCACTCGCTACACGGGCCATGTTTTGCGACCTTATAAGTTCGTTCATCTGGGGGAGATAAATCAGCATAAATTAGGGAAAATTTGAGCAGATTGAGAAGCATCATTGATAAGCAGACCGGAGAGAATTAAACGGACTGCTGGAACAGGGAAGGGGAAATTGGGGAAACGGCGGGGGAGAAGCATCGGAAGGGTTGGTGCGCACGGATAGGAGCGGCCGTACGCCAGACCCCGGGGGAGCGAGTGCGGGTCGATGGTCGCGTCGGGGGGTGGGATGGGGCGGGGTGGGAGAGGAGAGGATTAGACGCTATACACACCTGGGCCTGATTAGAAGCGACACCAGCACCACTTCGCGGCCTAAACTGCTGCTGCATCGACTGTTGCTGCTGCCATAGGGCGGGGAAACCTGGGCCGGGGTGGGAGTCGGGCTGTGGTTGCTGCTGGCCGGCCTGCTGCTGCTGAAGCTGCTGTTGCTGCTGGGCCTGGTGCTGGGCGTGCTGCTGCTGGAGCATGGTGTTGAAGCCTTGCGGACCCATGTTGTATTGGGGGGTCCGATCTGCCATTATCCGGGGGAGGGGGTGTGGAGGGCGGGGCGCTGTGGATGCCGCACAGGGGCGGGGGCGCTTGTGGGTGTGGCCGCCGTTGACGACGACGAGCTCGAGGACGGGAGGGGCGGGGCTGGGAGGGGCAGCGGTCGGGGCTGAGTGGGGGAGTCGTGGTGGTGGGAGCCAAACGAGCAACTCTTAGTCCAGGGCTGTGGTGGCTGCCTGAATGTTTGCAGGAGTTGACACTGCCCATTTTCATTTTCATCATTTTCACTTCATACTCAGCCCAGAACCCCATTTCAATTCATCCTCCTCGCCGTCCTCCACGACGTCCTCGACACCGCCCATGGCCCCATTCTGCTCGACGTCGACCCCACGTACCATCGTCGAAGCCCCAGCGATTCGGCCCCCGCGGCGGCATCTGCCGCCGAATCCGAAACACAAGGGGGGTCTCTGGGGGTGCGACGATAAGGGGGGTCTCTCCTCTTCTGGCTCCTCTCCACGAGACTGACTCTGGATTTCGAGGATGCGGTATTTGTATCTCTCGCCGACTCTCCTCCAGCTGCATGCCCAACGGCGGCCCCTTCCAACGAGCCGTTGCCAGTCAATTTAGCCCACCAGACTCACCCCCTATCACTCAATGTCTGATCGGTTGCTACCACTAGCGCCCCTCTAGGCGTCCGCGTACTGGTAGCACACCGAGGACCACTAGTCCAGCGATGGTCCCATTGCCCCATTCCACTGACTTTGAATTTCAACCACACAGCGGAAACGCTTCCTTCGCTCAAAATGTAAGGTCCGTCCCCGCACCGAGGAGAACAGGGAAGCTTCGCGAGCCTCTCACTAACCGGAGATCCAATCACATATAGATATCCCATCCCTTTGAGCAGGCATCACCATCACGCCTCGTCGAAGGGTGCGGGAATGGGGCATGCGCACAGACCATACTATCCTGGAATAGGGCATCCAATTCACCGCCTTGATTTTCCAGCCTTGGTTTCCATTCCGACCCACACTGTGGATTCGTTCAGGCAGGAAGGTTGATGATCCCAGGCTCCGACCGTAGCCCCCATGCGCCATGCATTTCGAGGTAAACCAGCAGCACACCCGAGGTGCGTTTTTCCCTATTTCTCCGTCATGCACAGAAATCGTGGTTAACAAGCTCCGAACCACACCCAGTTTCCAGGGGAGAGGGTACATGGGAGACTGCGTCTCTCCAGCGTTCCAAGTTATTGACCCCGACAGGACATTTGAAGGCCTGCTACACCAGGTTCATGGTGAGGTGAAAGCCATGCGACGAGCGCCCTGGCCGCCTTATATTCCCATACATAGGAGGTGTGTCTGAGCAATTCCTATTCGTTCATATCGGCGTTCATATCGACCAGATAGTGTTATACGACGTCTCCTCCCTGCACGTCACTTATCCAGCATGATAACCGGAACGGACCCCTCTCCCAAAGGAAACAACCCTCGTCCACAGCAGCTGCATTGCAAGCTACCTCAACACCATCTCCATCCTAATCCAGCTCTACGGAATGTAGGAGAAAAACCCGAGCCCTTATCCTCCAGCTCCTTCAGTATCTCTGGGTTATCCCTGGGCATCCATATCACAGCGCATATTAACCAACGCCGTTAACGCCCGTCCTCGATTAAACAGGCAAGTGGGTTAACTCAACCAGAACCCAACATTCCTGAAATTAACCTTCCCCTTGGCGGAGATAAGGTTCGCTTCAGGTTCGTTCTCGGTTCGTCTTGTATACTCAAGATAGCAGAGCCGACCCAGCCGTTCGACCTGCCCCTGGTACACACTTCGTACGCGTTGCGCTACTCCTGCACTGGGTAGGACGCCCTCGCGAATTAGGCTCAAAGCAGGCAATACTGCGACCTGATGCTCCACCTCAAACAGAGGAGAACCAACCCACATTAGTGCAAACCTACACTCGCCCGGTCCCTCGATCCAAGATAGGTAAAGCCAATACAGGCCGACAAACTGGTCAGTTTCTCTCAAACAGCTGTATTCCCACCTTCCCTCGATTACATATTCCATATCCCTTCCTTCCTTCCCTCAATTACTTCACTTCGATGAGAAGCACGCTTGGCCCATCTGGGTCTCGCCCTCGTGCCGGTTCTCGGATTCATCTTGGTACTACAAAGTGGGTATGACGTGCTCCGTCGTCGCGTGCGAGGTGGTGCCCCCCCTGCGGTCACTACAGGAAATGGGGACCATGACTCGTAAGGTTATGAATCCGTACGTCTTCCTCGTGGAATTCGGAAATCCGGGGCGCGAATCTGCGCAGTTCGCTCGCGAGGCGCAGTATGAAGCGACGACTCCGAGTCGGAACGGCGCCCGTACGCCCTCTCTCGTTTGCTTATCTCTGCGATACAGACCTACTCGGAAAAGCCTATATTGCTATCACGAAGAATAAGGTTTGGAGCGCCCCAACGTCGTCCTGTTCTGTACCGAGATTGAAGATTCATGAAATCCAAGAGGGGAATCATGCGCAGGTTAGCCTGGCAGGCCCGATCAACTTATGCGTACGGCACTGTCGTCTTAAATGTCGCCTGCGCATGCACTTTGAACGACATACGACAGTCCGATGCCACTGGGAAGGGGCCGTTGATTAATGTCGAGGTGCCGGGAGACTCGAACGCAGACCCAGAGCGCCCGATGCTCGAGCGCTAGTCGCACTCCAAGCGCCTTCTCCCCCAGCGCTATTTGTGGACACACAAGCCCCCACAACTCGGATTTGTCCCCCCGTACGATAGTACCCGGGCTCAGGCTCGTGGCGCGCGTGCAGTAAGCGCGCGCCAAACTCGCGAATCCCTTGGCCCCTCGCTCTCACCCCCTCGTGGGCTAGGGCACGCGTAGCTATGTGGTACGTGGTATCCTCCCTAGAAATTCTCGGAGAAACAGTTGGGCGGATGTGAATGGCATCGCCCTTCTTCCCCCTCCTTCTCATCGGCAAAGGTCACTCGTGATCAATCGCCCCAGAAACTCTGGGACTTTATACGTACGCTCCCTTCATACTGTCGTGAGGACGGCGGGGAGGTCACGGAAAGCAAAAGCGGTACCCAAGCGAGTCATAGTATCCTCGTATAGTACAATCGCGATTCTTCTCGACGGAGACGGAATGCACGGTATCTGTCCGTAAAGTGACTAGAGATTAGATCCATCCAAGTCAGAACGGAGACAACAACTCGGAGTACACACCAACCCCCCTCACATATTCCGAGTTCTATTTATTCCGCATTTAACCTCCGACAATTACCTTTCCCTTGTCGTCACCGCTATTGTTGTCGAAAACTCACTATTAAAACTCCGCACATCTTCATCCTGCTGAGTGCACTGACGTCGTTCGGTCGCATGCCCCGACCACCATGGGGCCATAGTCATTGGGTTCGCCCCACGAAGCAATCCTTTATCCAAAGCTGAAGTCGCTCCATTTCAGGGAGTCATTTTAGCTTTCCCTTCCCTCTTCCTCCCGCCGGGTAACATTGGGCAAAAACCCTGATATCACATTGGCTGCGGTTCAGCCCTCGAAATCCCCGTCCGTTGGTGCATCTGCAGTGCACCCGCCCGGAGTATAGGCTGCGGATCGTCGCTAACCTGGGGTCAAATCTCGAAAATCTCGAGTCTCTGATCGCGACAACGGCGATGGTTGGGTGCGATGCCTATAGTGACGCGCGCCCTTCCGCTCGTTGCGAATGGCGATCGTAAAATCCTCGCTCCCGTAGGTATGTACCGGCGGTGCACTACGGACGACGAAGGGCCTGCCAACCGTCGCATTCCAGCGGTCACTGGACATTCGGCGCGACGAAGCCTGGTGTTTGGTGGAAATTTCCATAAACGACCCGGAACCCCTGGAAAACGGACAGGAAAGTGACATATGGGAGCCTCGACACGCGTTTCCCTCGTTCATCTCCGTGTCTTTTCCCATTCCCAGTCACCACCCACCCACAAAACCTTCGCCGCGAGGTAGGTGTGTACTTTCCCCCCCGTTCCAATCTTTTTCCAGGGAACCCTCAACCCATCTTTCCGTTGTCACAGGCCCCCGCGGGCATGCGCCTAGGCTTTCTCGAGTTCTACCCCTCTCCCTCTTCTTTCTCTTGTCTCTCTCTCGCGTTCTCTCAGAGATACCATTCATCATTCACAACATCACCTTGCTTCCCTTTGTCCTGCCAGGACGTCAAACTAATCACGCCCAAGTACTCTCTGGATTTGGAACTCGCATCAGTCAGCAACACGACGAATCAGACTGGGCAGAAACATAAGCGTGAGTTTTCGCTCATAATTGTTGTCCTTACAAGGAATATGGGGAACCTGACTCAGTCTCTGACTATTGCCTTGCAGAGCGGAGGCCACCAGGCAGCGGGTGTGTGTGCCATGCCCGATGCCCCCAAGGGCGTGGCTCGAGCGCCTCATCATGCATCATGGGGCCAAGATACCTGTCGCTTCCTTCACCCCGCTCTCCCGCCACATCTAACCACGACGCCCTTGCCACCCTCCTCTACTGGGTGCCCAGCTTTGCATTCTGCACTCCTTCCTGCTTTGGGCGCCTCCGGGCGCGTACCTGAGGCACGGTGAAAGAGCGCTTGGAGATAAGCGAGCTTCGAGCCATCTGTCGCAGGGTAATTGAGCTCGTCCCGAGCATCCGGTCTCGGGCCTCCATCCTGGTTTGCGCTTTCCCTCTCGTTGCGTTTTGGCTAGCTCTCCTGCTTGCTCTGGGAGGGCGCTTACTAGTCCGCTCGGACTCAGATGACGCCGTTCGCCTGGACCTTGCCTATGAACTATGCCTCGAGGTATCATTGGAGCCGGAACTTGTGCTAGAAGGGTGCCAAATTAACGAAGCCCTCGACCTCGAGTCTGGAGTCCCGAATGCCGTGGTCTACACTAACGATAGTCGAGTACGAGGGCCTCTTGCTCGCTGGACGCGGGATGCGCTGTATCCGAGTCGACCCGCGTGTTGGCCTCGTAACTCGTCCAACGCAATAATGCGGATACAAATTATCCTATCGCGCCGCTGTCACTGTGGTCTTGTCTCTCTCTAGGCCCAAGCCGTTTCTAGCAATCTGCCCGACCTTGCAGAAGAGATAGCGCCTCACGCCAGAGCTTCGTTCCACACCTACCCATGGTGCGTATGCGGTGTGCCTTGACAGAATTGGACTTATCAGCGGTGCAGATCCTGAACCTCCATTCTGAGGCGCATTCCTAGCCATTCAAACACCACCCCCTCCGCTCGCAAGGCCCAGCCCGACAGTCTGCCGACCGGCGCTAAACTGAAAGCCGGGGCTGTACGCCCCTCTTCCGTATCGCAAGACAAGGCCGCGTTAAAATCGGCGGGCAGGTACGCATCCAAGGAACAGGGATAGCAATCTCGTATGCCATCACGGAGCGAAATGGTGCATCTGTTATGCCCGAGACCTTGTCCGTGTATTTCGTCGTATTCACCGCCGAAATCTATGGGGAGCATTGCAATGTGAACGGGGGTGGGTCGGGAGATCGGCTGTACGACATTTGGCTTGGACTTGTGAAACACGTATGAGGGTTGGAAGCCTGTGCGACTCCATGTGCATCGTACTAGGTCGAAGCTATGTTTGCTCCCTGACCATGAGGAGGGCCTGTTCGGCTTACGAAACCACGGGCTTCTTGCGGTAAATGCACACTTACAGGCAGTTGCCGAACGTCGTATACAATGTACCAGTAAAGTGGACTCATATACACAAAGCACCTTGCGTCTTACCTGCGACAAAGACTTCAGGTTGTCCCCAGCAAATCGATCGAAGTGCGCGCTAATCTTCTCGGCGGTGCCAAGCGTTAGTCACGGAGAGAGAAGCTTCGCGCGCTCGTACCCTTCACCTAGCGCGCTCACAGTACTAGGTACCCAGTGCTTAAAGAGCCCCTCCACGGCCCTTTTCTCTAATCCAGCGATAGAAGTGGGTCAAACCCCGCGCTATGTGCCTCGAGCGCTGCTACTGCCCATGACATGGACCCTTCCGGACTGTCATACAGAGACGAGAATGTTACGTGCGTGGTGTTTCTCAAAGTCCCGTCCCTCACCACCTCACACAAGGTTCGAGTGCTCTCCCTTGTCCCCACCCCCAGAAATAGGCGCTCCCCGCACTCGGACGCATTGCGCCAAAAACGCCGGCCCCTGCCAATCCTTTGCAATTGATTCTTTCATCTGCGGGGAGGTCCAGTGACGTCATCATTCACCCTCGCCTATTCGCTTTCGCTCGCCACGCTTTACCTACTTCACCGACAACAGGATGGTCTGAGTTCTGAGCTACCGCCTAGGAATTTGGCGATTGAGGATTAAAGTCAAACAGACACCACACCCGAAGATCTTCCGCCTCCACGCGAGAACCAAGTCAGAAGCGTCACTAAAGATGGTAAACGGATTAGTATAGTATTGACGCTATGGCCAGATGTCCTGCGGTGAGCCAGGAGACGTCTTACCTCCCATTTCTCTCGGTTCGACCGTTGGGCATCGATCCAGATGAGACACCCGGCGAGGACGTTCCCAGACGAACGCGCAGGAACATACCGGAAAGGAGACTGGAGGTGAGGCTAGCCCGCCACCAGAATGAGGGTGCCACCGCATACACTACTGCCCAGAGGGCACTGGGCCATCTCGTCACTCCGTCGGTGTCCGCGTCAATGCATTGATGGCACTAAGCGCCCAGCGTCAACTCGTGAGACCCACTCATCTTGTGCACCCATCAGAGAAGAGAATTGGTGAAAGCCACATTCGTGACCTGGTCGACCCAAGCTCCTGGATTTGGATGGTAGGCGACCTTCGACTTCCTGGTTTCGCAGCGATTGTGACACACCATTCCATGTTGTTGGTCGACGCAATTAATTCCACCCCCATCCCGTCGATGCATCTGGTCACACCGGGACACCCTATTTGTGCCCCGGGCGCGTGGCGTCCCTCCAGGCTCGGGCCCCTGGGCTGTGACGTCGCGTCTCCTCTTTGTCCCCATACCTGTTGAGCTCGTCGGCGGAGGTCAAGCCGGCTGAGGAGGTAAGTAGGCAGGTAGATAGGACGGCACAAGGTCCCAACTGGGTGACGCCTCTCAACTCCCGCGAACGTGAATTGCGAAGCGACAAATACACAATGATTTTTTTGAGAAACTCCAGGATATCATTACAGGGTCGAGATACGAACACAAGTCAACAAGGTGACTGAACCGAGACAAGGAAAAGGGGAATTATAAAAGGAATGATAAAAACCGACGCGTAGACTAGAAAGACGAAAGAGAGAGACAACACGAGAGAAGGCGGTACTGGGCTGGTTACGGGCTAATAGGTTACAAGCTGCAGAAGCAACGGAGAAAATCGGTACAGAATTACGAGGCAGAAGGTTTCGCACATCTAACGGAGGGGAAAAGGGAGGCAGATTGGGAGGTCCAAGAAGTACGGACACAAGGAAACTCTTCACCACCTCATCCATGGCTCACGCCCTGCATCCCCCACACCATCGGCGGCTGGGGCCCTTGTACCGGCGACTGCTGAGACGAGCCTGGTTGAGCCTGCGCCGTTGGTTGCTGCTGCTGCTGTGCTTGTTGAGCTTGTTGCGCCTGCTGTTGCTGAACTGCAGCCGCGTGTTGGATCAACGTATGCGCAATATCCCTCTCTTCACTCATGTACGAATCATGGCTCGGCTGACACCCATAGCTCCCCACATGCCCAGCCGTCCCCGCCGCCTGCTGCAAGATATGTGTGTACCCTTCAGCGTTCCCATTTCCGTTTCCGTTGCGGGGCTCAGCTTCGGGGAAGAAGGGGTAGAACAGGTCTGTCGGCACTTCCACAAGCTGCTTGTCCGGAGGTGTTGACGAGCCGCTGCCTGAGGCGTGTTGCTGTTGAGGGTCGCCGTTGTTCATGGGGTGGTGCTGGGGATGAGGTCCGTAGATGACAGCCGCGCCGCCGGTCGGAGTCTGAGGGTATCCGCCCTGGGTCACCGTCGGCGTCCCCTGGTGCGAGTGGTTCACAGGCGTCACCGGCTGTTGTTCATCGTCCCACTCAGGCTCAGACCTCAGTACAGGGTTCCCAGTCGGCGCGATGTTCCGCAGGTTGACTTGCATAACGCGTTCGGCGAGACGCGCGATCAGGGGGTGCGCACCGTTCATGTCCTTACGCTCCCAGCGCCACCTGAAACGTGGGAGCATATCGAGTGCGAGCCAGAGGTCCTCCAAGGCGGTGTTGAAGGGGAGACATTCGACCTTGGACATATGACCGTAGAGGATGACCATCGCGGCGATATGAAGGGGGATGGGAGAGACGAAGAAGCCGGTGTTGGGGAATCGGATAAGTTGGTTGTGGATGATGATCATGTTGTGGGAGGTGATAATGGCGTCGACGAGTGCCTTGAGGCGGTTGTTGTAATGAAGCTCCTTGGAGCTGAAGAGGGCGCGAAGAAGTAAAATTCGAGCGATACCGAGCTTTAGGAGAGTCAGGCCTTCGTCTTCAGTAATGCCTTGCACCAACTCCAACTTCTTCTCCACTGGCCAGTCATCCGTGCCGTTGAAATAGTACCTGTACCTCTCAGGCAGACCTCGTCTGAAGTCAGCCATACGCCTCACAATCCTCGTCGCGTGGTGCATTATGACCTCTGCACGTTGCTTGTTGGGTGTGTAAAGCGAGTTGATGATGTCCGCCTGGATCTCCGCGACGGGGTGCGACAGTTCAAAGTGTTCGGAAAAGTCGCTGAGGGTGGAAGCCAAGGGTCGGATCGGGCGGGGGGTGTTGATGTCGGAAGGGGAGATAGCGAGAGGTCGGCCAAGCAGTATGGATGTCCCCCGGTCGTGGATGAGGACGATGCTCCATAGCCGGATTCGCAATTGACATTCTTCTTCCGTGAATACGTTTTGCTGCTCTGCTTGACTGCTTTCGCCTTGTGGGCCATCGGAGCTGGCGAGCTGCGTCGTGGGGTCGTGGTGGAGGCCCAGTTCGATCGACAGCCGAACGAGACTGCCAACCAAACGCCAGAGAGTCCTTCCTTGGCGCTGACGTATTGTGAGTAGAATTCAAACAGAGGGGATTGCAAACTCACCTCAGTGTAGAGGTACCAGTGAAGAAGGATCAACGCCTGGAGGCTGGAAATGGTGACTCGCAAATCGGGCTTGACCGCCAATGCCCGCTCGAAGAACTCGTCATGCTGGGGCCACGTCGGAGGCATGAGCTTCTTCGCCATCTCAGGGCCGAGATGCTCGATAACCTCTCCCTTGTTCTCCAACTCCGCACGAACAGCACGATGGTTGAGGTCGCTGAGCGTTCCAAGTGCAAGGATAAGATAAACACTGCAAATGTGCCCTGGATCGTACGCGGCTGCTGTTCCGTCATAGTACTCGTTCAGAATCTTGACAAATTCGTTCCTCTCGAAGACGGGCCGGTGGAGGTTGAGGTGGGTGAAGTAGGTGTCCACGATGTGTGTGGTCATATCGCGATCCTTCGGAAGCCAAACAGCTACTGTCGGCGAAGTGTAAACGGGGCGACCGATGGATAAGGTGTTGGGCGAGGCCGGGGAATTCCTTCTAATTGATACCTGTATCCACTGCGACGCATCGCGCGGGGCTACAGCGTATTCTATGGTGCGATCGCGGCCAGAAGTGAGACCATTCGAGCCGACGGCGAGGTCTTCCCTGTCCGGGGCGTTGTCGAGAATGTTGCTGACGATAGCGGCAGAAACGCCAAAGTTCTTGGCGAGGGCTTCTGTGTTGGACATGTCGTTTCCGTTGGGATCCGTGCCCTTCTGTGGCGCTGCTGGTGCTGAACTAGGTCCTGCGGTCGCTGGAGGCGCCGCCGACGTTGATGCTGGTCCAGCTGGGGGTGGCATTGAGCCTGGAGGTGGTGGTGGCGGCGGGGGTGGTCCCAATACAGGAGGTCCGTACGGTGGGGGGTGCTGGAATGGTGGATGCATATGAGGGTAGGCCCCTGGTGGTGGCTGAAGGTGGTGCAATGGTGGGTACCCAGGCGGATAAGCCCCTGGTGGCATCATATACGGATACTGAGGGTGAGGAGGCTGGGGAAACATGGGAGGAGGATATCCCTTTGGAGGTGCATGAACCGGACTTCCTTGCGAGCCCATCCTCCCATTCTCGACCTGAAACAGAGGATTCGTCGGAGGAGGCGGCCCAACGAGATTGGGGTCAATTTGGGCCCTGGTGAGGTGGTCTTCAAGGTGTTCGAGGGTGAAACCCGCGATATGAGTCTTGAGGAGGGCCTCGCACTGAGCGAGCTGGTGCTCGATGTGCTCGGCATGCCCCCTCGGTGTAAGGGTCTGTCGATGTCTGTCCTCCTGGTTGCATATGGTGCCCGCTGTCGCACAAGCGGTGCAGCGTGGATGTTTTGAATCGCACTGTCAAATGTCGGAATTGAGAATTATTATGGAATTCATGGAAATTGCCGTCGGTGTCGCCCGACGGCACTTGCCTTTATTTTCTTGCTCCTACATCTTGCACACGCTTCGTGGGATCGCCGCAATCGTCGCGGTTCAGATGGGGCTGGCGCGTCGTCGCCGTTGTCGGTCCCCTTTCTCCTGCGCTTTCCGGTCGTCGTCGGGGGTGCGGCTGGGGCGGGTCCAGGCTGTGGTTGCGGAGACTGCATCTGAAGGTGTGCTTGATTGGCGTCCATGGAAAGCGCCGATTGAAGCGATGAGGGTGCAGGCGTCGTGGTTGGGGCTGCGAGCTGGTTCTGGAGCATATTCCGTGCCTACGGGCACCTGTCCGCGCTGGGGTCGCGCCTGATTGTGTGAGCTCGTCGCTGTCCACGATGAGGAGCAGACTTTTTTAGCCCTCAACGTTATGGGCAGTCACGCTTTGCCTGTATTTGGCAGGCTGACCCCAGGCTAGGGGCTGACTAATCTCCGGCGAGCTGTGCCCTTTTGTCGTGGTCTCTGACAAACTACCTCCACCTTCAACACCGCCCGACTCTCCCTTCTACCTCTGCGGAATGTCCACGTTCTCCCGCAGCGAACTTCTACCTCGTCATTATCAGAATTCAAACGGGTCATCCTATTCACTCAGCACGATGAACAGACCCTATACCGACGACGACCAGTCTTCAGAGCGCTCCTCACTCTTGACTCCAGAAACACCCAGTTATGGCGCCACATTTCCGCGCTCACCATGTATGCCCTCGTCGCCGGGGCGAATCATCTTCAATGCAACCCTGAAGATGGCGTGTATATTCGCAGTGAGCACCCTGTTCCTCGGGGGAACGCTGTGGCTGGCCCTGCCCACTCTGGAACCGTAAGTTGGAGCCGAGTCCCGCCTGAAGTTGTTCTAACGATGTTGCAGGGACGATCGACACTTGCTTGCGATCCCAAAATCCTTCCAACAGCTTCAAGATCTTAACTTCCTGCTCAAAAAATACCGCGACATCTATCCCTACCGCATCTTCATCTGCTATGTAACGACCTACCTCTTCCTGCAAGCATTCTCTCTCCCGGGTTCCATGTATCTTTCGATCCTCGGGGGCGCCGTGTGGGGTGTCGCCCGTGCCCTCCCCCTGGCGTGCTGCCTGGTAGCCACGGGCGCCTCGCTGTGCTACCTCATCTCCGCCGCGCTCGGCCCTGCCCTACTCACCCTCCCGCGTTGGGCCGCCCTGACGAACAAATGGTCCGACCGGATCCAAGCCAACAAAGACAACATGATCTCATTCCTCATCGTCCTGCGCATCGCCCCTCTCCCTCCCCACTGGGTCGTGAACGTCGTCTGCCCTCATGTCGGCATCGGACTCGTGCCGTTCTGGATCAGCACTGCCCTTGGTATTTTGGGAGTGTCGGTGATCCATACGACGATTGGGGGTGGCTTGGACCAGATGACGAGTGCCGAAGATTTCCGGTTGATCAGCTGGCGAAACTTCTTTGGTTTGGCAGCAGTGGTTGTTGGGGTGATGATCCCCGTTGGGTTGCGGTACTGGTTCAGGCGGGAAGTCGAAGATGTGCAAGAGGCTGAGGAGGAACTTGAGCAGGAGGTCGAGGCGGAGGAAGAAGACAGGATTTTGGCGGTGGGACCCCCACCTGTGTCGAAATACTCCACGAAGCGACCTCTCCTGGCGACCTCGGACAACGTGCAGCAGGCGTACAGCTCGGATGAGGAAAGCTCGGATGAAGGGGACTCGGACGTGATCTTGGAATCCGGGCCTCTGATTGATGTCAAGAGCAGCAGCGAAGAAGTTACGAGCGATACCAGCAACCTGATCGTCCTGGACCCTTCACCTAGTTCGTCAAGGGTACGACTCTAATTTGTACAACAACATTCGTTCTTTGTATCATAGCATTCTTTTTCTTCGGATTTGTAGCTTTATCATCTTCCGCATTCGCTACCGGTACTTCTGGAATCTTTACTTTCTGTGCTGTTCACGACGCTTCACGACCTTTCCCCTTCGCTCACCACCCCTCCCTTGCTATGTATGTAACATTATTCCTCCTCTTCCCTACCTCTGTGCATGGCTGGTACCCAAGGACTCGTATCTGTAGAGACTTAATCAGATTCTCCCGCACAACGATCAGCGGCCTCGAGTTCGCCGCGAGGCATCAGACATAACGAGGATGACTGAGTGTTTCACCTTCCTGAGTTCGTCCTGTGTTGGATATACATAGGCTGGCTTCTTCCCGAGTCTATTACTGCCCATTGACTTCCTACGAGCGCTTCCCCAAGACAGGGGAGGCCTCGACCCCTGTCAGTGTGTGGGCGCCAAATGTCAAGGCATGAGTGACGTCAGTGTCAGTGCCAGGCCGTGGGAAGTTGAGTTGGACGCGATATGCGTCGAAATCTGGTTCCTTCGTCTTTCATCTCACTCGCAACACCTCTTCGCCTCTGTCCACGCCTCGAGAACTTCATGGAAGGGAGCCATTTGAATTTCCCTACGGATGACCCGGTCATCAGGGTGGCTCTGTGAATATTGCTCAACAAACCCGCAGCTTGATATCTTGACAGCGAGAAGCTCGCAAGTCGACATACACTTTTATCTCGACGTCCCCTGCTGTCAAAGGACTTTCGGAATAAAAATGCATTGATGTGCGATACACCTCTCGATATGGGCCTCCCACGCGACACCCCTTCATTCTCGGAGGCTGCAGCTCTTCATCAGGACAATCGCTGAATGAACCTGCGGCCGGATATCTCGACAGCAGGAAATTCTGGACAAATATTCGAGGCCAAGCCATTAAATGTTCCGAAATCCACGCCCTTGCTGCCGGAAAACCAGCGAGCCATGTTCCCGACCCGTTTCACGACCGAGCCCAAGGTGCGTGCATGCATTGAAGCAATGCAAAACAGAACACTGATTGGTACGGTATCATATCAGGCAAAAGGCTGAGGCTTTCACAGAACACGAGGCCTTCGATTGGCTCGAAGGGAGCGTGGCCTCGATTCACCTGCGGGGCGCGTGTGACGCACACCACCCCAGCCCCACGCTGGATCTGCACTTCTAGAGCAGTGCCTTTTCATTTGGCACTTTGAACCGTGCTTATATACACCATTGGGAGGTTTCCTGCAAACCCCTTACTCCCCACCTCCTCCATGGCAGAATACAACCACTATCCCTCACATCTGGGGCGCTACTCGGGACTCCAACACCAAGACCCTCCGGGGCATTGGCCCCAGGATTCAAACTTCGAGCACTCGTATTCACATAACTCTCACTATAGCCATGCGACTCCGAGCACGCACTCGTGGGTGCAGTCCCAGCCGTACCCCCCATTGGACCACACATTCGAGGACCCGACACCGCCCCTGAACGCACCTCGGCCTCTCCCGCCTCATCCCGTCAGTGAACGGCCCTTTACGCACCACCCGTCCTATGCCGACCCTATCGAGGAGGTGGATGAGGAGCCAGAGTACATGAACATCGACCCCGCCGATGCCTCTGGCCAATACGAGTACCCGGAACACTATCAGCAGCAGCACGGCCGATTTAACTTCTTCCCCCACGCTGGGCCTAGCAATTGGAGGCAAGTTTTAGGATCTCCAAGTACCTCAGAGCCGATCATCCCTGTTGTTGCATCGACACCGTCTCCACCTGCAGAGAAGAAGCGTTCGTTTGTCGGAGGGTTTTTCAAGGGTTTCAAGCGGTTGCCGAAGAAGATAGGGTACGGTACGAGGGATGAGAAAGGGCGGCCCGTCCGTCGAGGTACGCTTGAGGAGAGCGAAGGGGCAAATGGGCAGGGAAGGGGGAACACATTGCCCGAATACCGTTCCAATCCGGGGAGCCCTTCTTATGGAGGTGCGGAGTACGTCCCAGACATCCAGACGGCGTTTGCGGGAGCCAGCCCTATTCCGAATGTTGTACGGTCCCCAGGTTCTGATGGTACAGCGATCCCGCTAGACCGCATCGCACCGCCTGACCGCAACCTACCGCCGTCGCTCATGGCAGGTCCCACCAGGAGGGAATTGACGCCTTCTTTCATCATAAGCCCTCCTTCCGACGAGATCTCGCACGACTCACACCATGATTCGTACCAATCCCACCATGAATCCCAATACTCGCACCGCTCAGGCCAAACCCAAGTTCGCGACGGCCCACAACCACAATATGTTCAAGTCGTCCACCCTGACCCCACGATGTCGCCCAACAACGCCGAACGCACGACCGTCATGGTATACAGCGATTCGGCGGCGGGTACGCACTCTGGCGTGCCCATGTCGGATCCAGGCCTACAACGAGTTCCATCTCGCACTCCCCGGACCTCCGGAGGACCTCCACGCCAGTCTACGATAACAATCCAGACCCCTATCCGGCTAAGCGAGCCACCCACAGGAGCTCAAGCCCCAGCATCACAGGTTCCAGCCTCCCAGGGCCCACAGACGGGCGAGGATACTGTAACAAGCCCTGCAACGGCGCAGATGCCCCCAACAGCTGACTATAGGAAGATGTCTAGCTTCCCTGGGTCGCCGTGGTCGAGGACAACGGATTCGTCGTGCTATAACCCTTCGTTCGCCTCGCAGAGGCTTACACCGGTGGAGAGGTTCTTCAAGACCCTGTACCATCTCCCATGGGTATCTCACGGACGAGTGACGGTCGACTACCGTCCTGGTGCGACTCCGCAAGGCAGGAGCAAGTCCAAGGGTATATTCAAGAAGCCGATGTCGTCTTGGTATCGCCGACTGTCTAGGTCAGGCCGGAAGAGCCAAGAGCTCGACCTTTTCAGCAGCGGTACGATGTCGATACCAGATATCACACAACGAACGAGCATGGAGACGAGCATGGTGTCCTCGATACCAACATCACCTCGGTCGGGTAAGACTGGAAGGAGGCATACGACTGGGAGCGACTCTAGACGCGACAAGAGTGGAGGACATTCTTCCGGTCATCGTCGACACCGACACAGGCATCACCACCGAAGGCGCCGAAGCATGTCGACTATCGAAGAGCCCACCGTCGGCCAGCACGACAGCCCCATGCTTCCGCCTGTCTATCCATACCCATACCCCGCTTATCCGTACACATATCCGGGCTACGCTGCCATGGCTCCAGGTATGCCTGGAACACCTGGCATATTAATGCCCTCAACTCCGCCAACAACCCCCGGCGCAGCCCAGCAGCACATCCCAGTGCAGGTTATTGCAGCCCCAATGCCGGTCCCCGCTGCTCAGCCTCGGCACCGTTCGTCCTCCAAATCGTTACCGAGAGGTCCACGAACTCGGGGTCACAGTAGTTCGCGCAGGCCGACGTACCCTGGTGGTTACGCGCCATACCAGACCATGGGTTTCCCTCCGCTATACTTCCAAGGCACCCCGCCATCACCTCCCGCAGCTGCTGTACCAACGACCACACCCCAACAGCAGCAGCAGCCTCAGCTTTTCCAGTATGTACCAGTGCAGGTCGTACCCGGGGGCTTCAACAGCCACGAACACTTCTATGCCACTGCCGGCTCGATCCCATCGCCACCGTCGTCTCCTACACCCAGGGCGGGATTCACAGCTTCTCCTGCAGCTTCGTGACGATAAGCGAATCGCGTTAGGGACTTGACTCTCAATATTTTTTATCATGCTTCGACAACTTTGCCTTCCTATGTAGACCATTCATCGACGTCATATGTAACCTAGGCCTATGTTCATCAGAGTCGATAGTTTTAAATATGAGGTGGGCGTGTTCCTGTAAGGGCGGAGCTATGTAACAGAGTAGAGTCAACGACATATCGAGAACTAGGCAACCTTCGAACCGGTTCGCCTTTGAATGGCACAGAACATTACAGTACCCCATAGCCCAGCCATTTCCTTCTCGATGTTCTGGGGCTCGCTCCGTTCACATCCTGTTGTGCCCTCTCTACTTCCCCACCCCACCTGCTTCGACTCGTGAGCAGCTCCTTCCTGAGAAGGGACAGGCTGAACAATGGAGCGCAAGTCCAAGGGCGTCGTTGAGAGGAGCACCTTGACAAAGCCGGCGTCCATATCTTGTCCCGCGGGTACGAAGTACGTGAAGGCTGCTGTACTTGGGTTGTCGTACCCGATGGTCAGAACACCCCCCTTGTTCGCAACAGGAGCGACATCTTGGCCGTGGGGGTAGTAATCGACTGCAGAAATATGTGAGAGTTAGCGATCGAGTACAAATTGAGAAGCAGCCCGAAATACTCGCCGATACTGAGGTCGCTGTTGTCAAAATATAGGATATGAGGATAAAGGTTCTTGTCGGTGTTGTTGGAAATCTTGAAACCGTAGTCGTTGCCTGCATGAGAGTGAATGAGAACATCTGCTACACCATGAGTGAGAATATTGGGTGCGTCCTGACGCCTTCGCCGTCGCTTGCGGTCTCGTGAGCCAGAGATCTCGAGCTTCACCATCTCGATGGACACATCACGTCCAACGGAATCGTTGGGCTTGGACCGATTCAGATGGCGGTAGAAGTGTGCAGCTTTCAAGAAGAAGCCTTCAATATCATCATTGAGCAGTGGAATTCGGGTTGGAATTTGGTTATAGCCGTGGGCTGCAACGCGCTCATCGAGGACGGTAACTCGGAGAGACTTGGGCTCTGCTTCGTTCGTGGAGACGTCCACGGATAAATCCGCCTTGGCCAGATCCTCGGTAAACAGGAAAAGGTAGGAATGGGGAGCTGGGAGGCTATGTATCAGCTTGAGGATTACTTGATACAGCGGCGTCAGGGCGTCTTTCAGGGGAACGTGAACAACGAGGTCGTGCCTCTGCCCCGACCCATACGGAATAGCTGCAGGTAGCTTCAAGAGTGGTTTGTGGGGTGCTTCGGAATGGAAGAAGGGCCTCAAGGTCGTCGTAAACAGCGATATGCGATCGGCTACGAAGACCTTAGGCTTCTTCTTGGTGAGCCTCGACCTGGCGCGATACACGAAGAAGCGCGATCCTGGGGAGACACCCGCAAGGGAACCGGCGTGTACGGTGTACTGTAGCTTGTCTTCGACGATGGGGTAGGCAACATGCTCTGGAGGCACTAACCCCGTGTCGAACATCGGACAGTCTGTAATCTCGACGTATGCACTCGGTGTCTGGCTGCGAAACAGGGGCCGTGGTCAGATTCAGGATACAATTGAAAACAACGAGGCAACCTCACCCTGTGATTTGAGGTAATCGGGCCAGAAGGTTGGCGCGATTCATGTTCGTTGAGCCTTCCTGTTTCAACAGCTTGATTAAAGCGGTTGTGAACAATCCACGACCGTGGACCTCTCTCGCCGCCTCTCCTGATGAGCAAGCGGAAACAATGAAGAGGTTGCCCGAAACAACGTCCTGCTGCGACAGTGGGGAACTTATGTCTGCGGCGCCTGCCGCTAGCGCCGCGACTCGAGATGAAACGGCTCCGGTTGGGTCGTGGTGGACATGTCTTGAGCTTCCCCCGCTGTCGAAAATGAAAGTCTAGAAGGAGAGTCAGTATGGTTGGCCCACAGACGGTGACGAGAACAATGCGCCTACGATGTGATCACCTTTGGTGCGTTTTATTTCCATCAGCTGTGCAATAAGCTCAAGGGATGTAACAGCAGGGATCGTGTTGTCCGGGGAGCCATTGTAATCCCACGGAACGACCGACTGGATCCCACTTATGCTCGTTTCCTGCGGACCCGCGTATCCTGCGTAGTAGAGGATAATTGAATCCCCTTTCCGCGGTTGGTGCTGGTTCTTTAGCCGAAGGGAATGGAATGTCCTGAGAATTCCAGCCCGTGTCGCTTGCTCGTTTCGCAGGTTGACGACCCTCTCCGCTGGGACGTTCAGATCTGACTTGACGTACGTCGAGAAGGCGTTTGCATCGTTCACGGCGCCGTGGAGGTGAGGCAGGTTGGGATACCTGTCAATTCCAATGACGACAGCAAAAATGGGGCGGGGGTCCTGTCCATTGAACCAGCTGGAGCACAGGCCTGAGTTAATTGGATGAGAGAGGTATCTTGCGAGACAAGCTAACCTTTCGGGTAGCTGCACCGGAGACTCTTCACTGGATTCAATCACCGTGTTTCGTCTAGAGTCGACGAACGAGTTGCGCCAGAAAGATAGCCTACAATGAGTCAGAGAATCAGCTTGGCATAAAATACAACGAAGCGAGAGAATGCTCGTACCGCAGCCTATCAAAAATTGGCCATCTACGTCGAGCCTTGGACGGGGTAGAGGCGTCGATGTCTGGTGCGATCCATCCACTCCCGGGTTCGCTATCGTTCTATATGAGCAACAACTAGCTCTGGGTCAACGGATATTGGACTTACATTGATAGGTTCAGACGTCTGAAATATTATTGAGAGGCTAGATCTCGAGGAAAGGCGGAATATGGGAAATGCGAACTTACACATCCTTTTTCCAGTCCCAGAGCAGAGATGAGAGGGACGTAAACGACGAGGGTGATGACATTGTGGTAGTGCCAGGCCCAGAGGAGGCTTTTTATGAAAGGCCCATCCTACCTACGCCCCAAGGCGTGCATGCCATGATGTAACCTTGTAAAGCCTGCGAGAACGGGAGCTTAACAGGCTTCATCCGTCTTATCATTGACGGTAATCCTGCACGAGGCACAATTCAATGACTCGAATGCTGTGTAGCTATCGTCTTCCTGGCAATTTTATCTTTGGGAAGACACGACGAAGGCTCTGGCCACGAGTTCACGAAGTGTAGTCCACGGGGTCGGCAGAGGGTCATCAACGGAAAGTCTGTTGGAGGCCCGACTTACCAGCAACCGCTTTTGGTGCGAACCCGCGTGGACGCAACATTCCGATAGTCAAGTGGGTCCCTGTTGGTCCAAGGCCAGCCAAAGCAAAACTCTCATTTACTAACCAGGGAAACAGGCTAGACGACTGGGAACACGTCAGAGAAAGTCAATAATCGCGTCGTACGCCGGCCTGGGCCTGTACGAGCTGTCCCAGAGTCGCAAAGGGACTCGTCCCCGCTGGTCAGCCGTGGAGGAACATCAGTTACTGGCAATGGGCGGAGGAGGACTTGAAACATACGTCAGAGATCCCCCAGACAGAGACGCTGATACATTTGGGCTCCGAAAGACAAGCTCTAATCACATTGACGTAGTCAGTTGCGTTCGCATTCGCTACGTCCACTTCTGTGATAGCTAGCTCTTTCACTGGGGCAGCTGCGGCGATACCCAATGCTATCTCGAGACCACTAGAACCCCCAGTCTGAGATATTTTGAGCCCGGATTTCAATATATGAGCGTGAAAGATCTGACCGGAAGGTGCGACTGGAAGCCAATGGCGTCGATGGTCCCAGGGTGAGCCGTGTTGATTCTGGCCACCAATTCCACTAGTCCTCGAAGCTTCTGGTTGTCCGACTCGATATTGTATTCTTTAATGTATAGTCTGAGAGCTGATGGGTAATGGCAGTCTGGGTAAAGCAAAGGCAAAGGCTTACACCGCGTCTGGGTCGGCTTTACGAGCCGATTGGAACGACACGACGATGAAATCCTAGGGCACGGATTTAGTACCAAGTTAAGGTGTGCGCAACGGAGCTCATGTACTTCACCAAGAACATTGAAGAATACGCTGTTTCTCAGAGAGCCGCTTTCCGTGAGGACTTCGCTACAAGACTTTTAATGCGATATGCTTAGAGCTAGGTGAGAGGGAACCCCACTTGCAGACATCCCACTGCGGGTGGGAAGCGCTGAATGAGCACTGCGTGGAAGAAAGGATTAAACATCATACCGCTGAAGTATCATCAGTTTTGTACAGTACGACCCACGTACCAGGGACTCACAGTAGACTTTGGATTTGTATCGACCAGCAACCGTGGCAATGTGAGTTTCAATCACTTCGGTCTACACCATGCGTTCTAGCCAACGCCGTAAGATAGGAACCGACCAACACACCAAGGCGGACTTGTCTGTAATTTGCGTCACCCATGACGGAAGCTGAGAATGCCAAACTGCGGCAAGTAATCCACCGTAACGTCAAGACAACTCTTTCAAAATAGCGCTACACTCACCAAGCGTATGGCCTCGAACTAGCTTCCCATTCCCCACCGCCCATTCTATCAAGATGTCGGATTGTGCAAAGCTAAACTGGCCACGGGATGCTACGGGGTACCGTCTTCAAGTTCATTGCTAAGGTTCGGACGGAGAGCAATCACCCACGTTCTGTAGCGTCCCACTTCATACTGTTTTCAGGGGTAACCGTGCCGAATTCAGCAAGCGCAATGTCAGCGGCCTCTACAAAGCGCAGAAGACCATCCTTCAGCTACTAAAAGGTGGCCGTAAAGTATAGACCAACTCTGGGTTTTCAGAACGGCGGGGTCCACAGCAGTCCCCTGCCAAAGGTGATCAGTGAAAAGCAAAACGCTTCTCAGCATTGAACTTACAAAGTAAAGTTTGCCATGCGAGGCCAACTTGGAGTGCAGTCCATTAGGGTTTGAAGCGGAAGGTGCCGTGACCACAGCGCTTGGAGCAGACCGTCCCCATGATTGGTCCGCTCCTGCAACCAATATCGTAACAAGCCACGCGAAACGAGGGCTCAGAGGAATCATAGGGTCTACAGCGTGTCCTCAGACATTGAAAGAACCCCCTCCCCTTAATATACGAAATACGCTTCGCAGTTGAGCCTCGTGGACAAGCATTTGCGGCGGACCATCCTCGCCTAAAGCTTGGAACCACAGCCCTCCAGGAGATCTAGTCCTGTGAGTGTGAAATTTAATTCTATTGAATGCCTCATAAGGGAATTCATACATACTACGAAGCGTTTTGGAATCGCCGAAAGGTGTTTCGTTGGGCAAGCTCGAACTATTTCCGTTGATGGAATAACTCTGTCAGTCGGGGCTCATCGTTCCGGAGGACGGCCAAGCAGGCGTGTTATCGAGTAGGGAAGAGACGGGACGCTTTCCCCTCATATCTCCATGTCCAGAGCAGCTTCTTGCTCATGGCTATGGTGGTTTCGAGTCAAAGCAGGCCAGGAGGGCGCGAGCACCCACGGCTACCCACGGTCGCGTTATAAAAGCTCCCGCGGTCACGCGCCCTCATGCGATACCCACGTGAGACGCGACGCGTTCGCGTGCGCTGGCAAAGCTTTCACAACGTATAGGCTCCAGCAGGTACAAAAAAATTGAGAGGCATGAAATTAAAATTGAATACACAGAGAAAAAAGTGTTCTCTTCGATACCTATGCATCAAGAGGGAATCGAACCCCCGGCGGGTCGAGATATTTAGGTACCTCGAGGAGCACTTCAATGGCAACGACCCAGGTTACCACTACCCCATTGATGCGTTGAGGCTCGTGCTACAGTGGACGAGTTGGTCGTCTTGCTCGCCCTTTCCCGCGAAACTAGTGCAGTCAGGGTCGCAAGTTGCAACCCCTGAGGGAGAACGAGAGTCTTCGAGGTAGATGGATGCGTAGGAATTGTGTGATATATGTAAGCTCGTAGTACACTACGGTGAAAAGTCGTATGCTTAGCGTCGTTAGTGATAATGATGTCTATGTGTGAATGAAGGTAGCGCGTAGGTTGGATCGATAAATGAGCAGTGAATGCGATGAGAAAAAGAAAGCAATGCAAGTAAACCTTGTCTAGCTGAAGCGACGTCGACTTCAGAATAAAATACAGCAAACCCTAGACCATACCCGGCCGGATACCCGAGCAGCAACCCCTTGAAACTCTCCCCGAACCCGCATTTACTTGAGTATCCTCTCCATCCTCTCAAGCGCCACATCCACCGCCCGCACGACGAGCATGACGTGCCTTGGGAACACCCCCTCCATTTCCTCCCCTCCCTGCTCCCTTTCCTTTTGTCTCACACTTCCGTTCCCATCCACCCACACAGCACCCTTCCCCCGTTGTCGTTCTCTCTCGATTTCCCTCTCCTTTTCCGCCCCAACCAGCGCCTTCTCTAACGCCACTGGTAGTCCCACAGCAATCCTACTCAGTTTGACTGCATACCTCGTCCTCCCAATAATATCGAAATAACCGAGGCCGCCAAATTCCGCCTGGACATCGAGTAGTCGATCGAGCTCTGCGTGGAGGGTGTAGACGCACGTCCGGCAGGTCAGCGCACGTTCGCGGATGGAGTGAAGTGCGGATAGGATAGTTTTGATCCCTTCGTCGCCTATGGTGAGGGGGGAGCCTGGATTTATGGCGTTTATCGCTTCTGCTTACGGTCAGCGATGGATGAGAGTCCCATGTGAAAATGGTACGCACGAAGCAGATTTCGGATAACCTCCAAATCCCCGTTATCCAGGAAGTCATTGAGCACGCCGATAACGACGCTTCTAAGTGTGTCTTCAGCGTATCCGCTGGGCCTCGCCCCCGCGAACACGTCGTATTCTGCACTCTGTGAGCTCGAGGCGGTGGGGGGTTTGGTGGACAACGCCGAGGCGCGATGCTCGTCGTACTGCCGCTTTAATGAAGGAGTAGAGAGGACTTCGTATGCAATGGAAACCTTTTGGAAGGCTTGCGTTGCGTTGGGGTTATTGGGAAATTTGCTGCAGACGACATTTAGCGGGTGATTCGAGGCATACCACGTAGTCCATTGTAACGTACTCGGGATGGCACATTCTACTCCTTGCGAGATAAGCTCGCCGTAGGATGTTCTTATCCATCAGTCCTCGACTTGGGGGTAGGCCGAGTATCGAGTAGAGGTCGTTGTTGCGAATGATTTCTCGTATCAGACTGTCGTCAGGTTGGTTTTGACCCGATGTCGAGGTGGGGGTGGGAGTCGGTGGTGACGGAGGCGGGCAAGGAGTTTCATAAGCTCTCTCTTTGCCCTTCGCGCTGCAACAAGGCGAGGAGGAGCTCCGGGTGTGACGATGATGGTTGGGGTGCGGTGGTGGCTGAGTATTAGGACATGGAGGTTGTGGGGGGACCCGAGTCGACGAGGGAACCGTGGGTGTGGTTTTGGATGACGACGGTGGGCAACTCGAAGACGGGTCGGAGGCTGACCTTGCGTGCCCGTGCCCCACTGAGGTTGCAGACCCGCTCGAGACTGAGGTCCCTGCGCTGGACATTGAGCTCAAACTGGCTGAACTCGAACAGGCAGACAACGAGGACGGCGAAGTGGAGCCCGAGCTGAACGGTGTGTCTTCTCCCTCCAAGGTATGGGGAGCATTGGCACTATCATTACTGCTCGTCCCGTGCGATGTCGGAGTGGGTTCAGGAACCCACGTTATGAACTTCCTCTCATAGTCTTCGATATCTTTGTCTTCTTCATCATCGAAAGGAAGGTGGAATAGGCTCGTCGCAAAATTGGTCCCCGTAGACAGCGCAAACGAGAGCATGGGAAGTGGGCAAGGAGGTTTCGAAGCGGCTGGTTTTGGTTGGTTATCTATCGATTGAGAGCTCCAAGGGCGTGGCGGGTGCTGTCTCGGAGCGTGTAGATGGGTGTCAAGAGTACCTAGAAGGTGGAAGCGGGTCGTTGTTCTGCTGTTGTCAGGTCGTCGTCGTCGCTGCCGTTACTTCTGTGTCGAAAGTGAGGGGAGAACGGGGGAAAGGACGATGATCAGTCTGCATTATAACCATCCATGCCAGTGAGCTGCAGTGTGATATTCCACCCACCTCTTGTTTGTTTTGTTCGAAGAAGTTTTTACATATTCACGTTGGTGAAAGAGACGCTAAAGCATGCGCGGTGATAACACGCAGCGGAAGAAGGCAAATCGCGTGCATGTGATAAAGTACCCATGATTGTTTCGTCGGCCCGCGCCTCGAGGCGGGCGCTGTGCCTGCCCAGGCATCGGTCCGGATGCATCTTGCCTGAGGTCGAGGACGAGGACCGGGTGTAGAGCTCGCAGCGTCATTTGGAGCGCAACTTGCCCATGGAGATATGGGCCACCACATACCGTATACCGGACAGGCCCTCATGGAGGAGCAGACAAATCGGATAATGGACGCCAATGCGCGTACTGATTGATGCGGCGCTCACAGGCACATTCGGGCGCTTAATGAACTAAGGTTCGTGCCAAACCATCATCTAGCTTTCGTATTTCATTTCGACTTGGCTCACACGTGAATCTGGCGCGCACCGCAGTGGTTGAACGAGGACACCATGAGGCCTTGGGTTATAGCCTTCCTCTCAGCCACTGTTGAATGTCGACCAACGGCAACTTCGCCCTTCTCGCGATGAGACGTACGAAAGGTCGTACCAGCACCTCCAACACGTCGCGTATTCCAGTTCAAGGCGGTCCAAAGTCTCAATGCTTTTCCAAAGGCCGAACAGGGCCGATGTCGATATCTACACTTCCTCTCGACATTCTCATCGAGGTAAAACCCCGTCGGCGTTCCTAGCAGTCCCAAAAGGCTGATTCGCACGCACCCCAATTCATTGAAGATCGCCCGGCAACTCCACCCAGCAGCGATCTTACGCCTGTCACAGACTACCAAGGGTTTCCGACGTTTCCTCATGAACAGAGAACTAGCCAGAGCTTCCGTCTGGGTGCCAGCTTTGCAGTTGATCGACAGGCTCCCGCCATGCCCTGACCACATTTCGGAGCCCAGATACACGTACATGATGTTCTTTGACGCCCGCTGCGATGTGAGTGCGCGTATTCGCGCGGGACCTCTGGCTCGGGGAGAAATTTGACCTTATTTTTATCCAGGGGTGTGCCAGCGAGAAGGGCATCACCAACATATTCGTCACTGCTCAAGTCCTGTGTGGTAGTTGCATCCCTAAGCAGTGGGTACCCATATTTGAGGTCTTCAGATTCCTTCGATACTGAATTTGACGCCTTTTTACTCGAACGGCAGCTTTGCAACAGCGAAAGACATCCCAAGAACGTTCGGAAACGAACGGCTCCGGCTGCTAATGTTTGGAGGTCGCTGGACCGTGCCCACCCTCAACGAGAGTCGACATCATATCGAGAGCGTAAAAAAGTTGGCCGAAGAGTATAAAACGCTCAACTCAAACGACGAGCGAGCGTTGACTGACCTTCGGAGGGAATGGTCCCGTCGAACAGCTCGTAGGGTTGAGGTAAGGTGTAAAGTTGAGCCCATCGTATCGTGGCCTCACCGACACTCTGCAGCAAGTTCCCGCGTGCCATCAGTTCCTCGAG
Source organism: Coprinellus micaceus (assembly GCA_951394405.1). Classification (NCBI taxonomy): domain Eukaryota; kingdom Fungi; phylum Basidiomycota; class Agaricomycetes; order Agaricales; family Psathyrellaceae; genus Coprinellus; species Coprinellus micaceus. The sequence goes on along the minus strand of OX596339.1, from coordinate 1,467,289 downwards.
GATAGGCAAAGAAACGACGCAAGGTTTATAGAAGCGGCAGAGGATACGTGCGTATAGGGAGGGCGTAAAACCTTCAGTGGATGGTGCTGATAAACCTGGCATTAGGATCGCAAGGCGGTTGTCAGTCTTAGGTATGATACTTTGCATTAAGGAACTCACGAGGTTGATTAACCTTTCGACTTTGAGGTTGGTCCAAGGAGCTGGCACGGGTCGTCCCAAAGCGTAAATCCGGGGACCGCCCTGCCAAATGGAAACCGGTTCAAAGATGGCTTCGAAGGAAATTTGAGACGGGGTTCCGTGAATTGAAGGATCGGGGTACGTGTTGAACACCCTTATCAATGAATACAACCGAGTGACAAAGAATGTACAGAATGGGAACAATTGGAACAAAAGCTCCTAGTTCCTCTCATGGAAGAGACGAGAGCCGCGCAGCGGGAGGCAGAACGCCTCGTGATCGTGGGGTGTTTCGTTCTACTCGGTGCACTCTACGAGATTGACTCTCACTTTTTTGGGGGTTGTGGCTGGGTCATGGCCTACCTTGGTATGTTCTACTGGACCTGGCGCCATTACCTTAGGCTAGATGGTTGGCCATGCGTGATAATAGCGTACGTTTTCCTGGCACTCCCCCTGGTTGGCTTTGTACAGTTTCTACATTTTCAAGACTGCCCCATTTACCTCGTGGTCTTATTCCTAGGACTCATATGCTTTTTTTTGTGGATAAACGCCGAGTCACAGATGCCTCATTCTAATCGTCGCTGACTCTAACTCTAATTCCTGTCGTAGCCCAGTATATCATGGGGACAGTCGACATAACTAGACCTTCACTTCATATATATCAAGCTCATTGTCGCTATGTAGTGGAGGCTCAGAGATTATGTAGTACTCTTTCGTGTCTAGCAGTCGCTTCCGGACTGGGCCAATCCTCAAGGGGATCCAGTTTGCAGCGTCGGCGCTTAAATAAGCGCGAGCGCTAAGCAGAGCTTTGAAGCCCGACGCGCCACCCGAGTCAGATGGCGGCACACCTTTCTCCTACCATTCACCATTTTCCATCCACAGCACGTTGTCGAGCTCTATGGTTGGTTATTCAATTAAATCGCCGTTTCGACTTGCTAGTAGCTACACGCAGGGCTACCCTTCAGATTAACCGGATTGAATGCACCTTGCGGGGATCCTCGCTCAAAGGTGATGTCAGCTATGTAGACGCGGACATTACACAGGAGTGTAAGATGTGTCAATGTCCGGGCTCTTCTCCCGTGCCACTGAAAGCCTTGTGTGGGTGGAGCCATGCATACGGCTTGAAATATATAACGACGACAAACTAGATCCCTGACCTACTAGTACTGGCGGCATTGCTGGTACATAGTAATGGATGTTGGCGTAAAGCACGCCAGCTATATGGAGAGGACTAAACCTGGCCGTAGCTGTGGACATAGGTAGACATCCGCAGATGCGAAAAGGGACTATCTCCCTTATCAGATTTCACCCGTAGGTCGTTTATCCCCGACAGCAACATCATGATACTCAAGTGTGGCCTACCAGCACTTCAGCACCCAGAGCTTTCGCAACCATTGTAGCAGCATTGCGCAATTGCGGCCCACGTTCGCCCATAATCGTGAGCCTCAGGGCGTAATCTACACCTTCGGAACCCTTCGGTTGGTATGGCGTCCAGTCCCATCGTCCAAAGGCCCAATTGAGAATCTCCAGCGATGATTTGGAGGTAGAAGGAGGTGGAGGGAGGGGGGATGCCGGAGGCGCGAGGAGGGCAAAGCCTTTAAGTCGGTACACCGTTTCTTTCGAGAGTGTTTTGAGGATCTCATCTTCGATTTGCTCTTTTGTCGGGGGGTCATCCAGGGAAGAGCTCTTCTTAAGTATGGAAAGCGTTTGCACCTCGTCTGTGTGCGGTTCATGCGAGTGGGGATGGGGGTGGGGTTCATGTCGCTCTCGCTCTTCGAGTTGGAAAAGCTTAGAGTCCAGTCCGAAGATGAGTTCGGGATCGACACCGTCCCTGCCGTCGCATTTGATCTTTGGGGTGAGGTCGTTTAGTGTATGCAGGTGGTCGAGCACAATGTCAAGTTGCCGTTCCGTTACATGCTCCGATTTATTCTGCACCCCGTTCAGTTAGTAGATCGATAGAGCGGCCGCTGGCACTCACAATCAGGATGACATCGGAATAGCTCGCCTGCATTCTCGCCGTCGGAGACGTATCCTCATATCCAGCGAAGTTCTCCGCATCCACCACAGTTACTATGCTGTCCAATTTGAACGCCCCATTCGTGTCTAAGGCGAGCTGGCGAATCTGGAATGCGAGCGTCGCGGGAAAGGCCGAGCCAGAGCACTCGATGATGATGCGGTCGGGGGCGAAGTTTTCTTTGATCTCGAGCAATGCGGAGGACATCTGGCCAACGAGCACGCAGCACAGACATCCATTGAGGATCTCGCTGACCGCCGTCAAGCTCGTCTTCTTCTCCGCGTCGCCCGCCGCTGTTGCAGCGTTAGCAGCTTCTGCGAGTTTGCTATCGACTGGATACCCGTGAGTTGCTCGCCGCCACTTGGGTCGATCTCCCACTCACCTTCGACATCGCCAAACTCGTTCTTCAGCAGGACAACACTGTAGTCCTTTGGAAGCCTTGGGAGGAGAGAGAGGATGATACTGGTCTTCCCAGCGCCGAGGAACCCAGTGAAGACGGTGATTGGGATGGTCATGATCGCTGCGTGGAATCAATCTTGACGCTGCGATCATGACATCACCGTGCCTCATGACCCCAAACCGCATACACGCATCCACGGCATTGGGCGCCAAGGTTCTCGAGCTAATGTTGTCCGGCGCTGACGAGAAACGGATTCAGAGTGGGAATTGGGGTTCTATTTGACTACCATCACCACCGCCGCCAGCTCTTAGGCTCAGCGACAGGAGAACGGCATTGTGCTGGGATGGCTCGAACGACGAACATAGATGCTGCGCTCGTCGCTCGTGCTCAGACCGTACTATCTCTAGCCGCCTTCGGGAGCGCATTCGCTATTGGGTGCCACCTTCACTATCGCAAAATCGTCAAGAACGGGGTTGCAGGATGGCCACAGGAATGGTTGCCCTCGGTGTCTGCGACGTGCGTGCTCTTCGTTGTGGCCGTCCAGAGCCCTAATAGGCTTTATTCATAACAGGATAGGAGATTGGTACCCAGAGCGCAACGTCTTCCAACTCCTCATCGCGTTGACCGCTGCCCCGCGCTTTGTTATCCTTTTCCTAACATACCACCTCCACGGCTCAGGCTCTCTCTTCGCATTTGGCTTCCTGCGCACATTGCTGTGTGGCGGATGGGTGTACGTGACTTCGAGTGACGATGGACTAGTTCACGACGTTTGCATGATCTTGTACATCGTTATGAATGTGCCATGGATGGCTGGGAGCGTGATCATAAGCAAAGGAAGGCGTGTGAGGAGGCTGAGGTGAGTAGACGAACTCAAATACCACCAGGCCTATAGTTGACCTTGTTGTAGAAGCGGTCTTGCGTTTGCCTTCTTCGGTACAATCGCACCTCTGGTATATTGGTATCTACAGCACAAGGTGCATAGGATCCCTGGAGGTGCGTAACTTGCATAGTTGCTTCGCTCGCCAAACTCACAACCTAACCCGATCTTACGAACCCTAGCCTATTCATACTACGCCATCTTCGAATGGTCACTTATCTTCCTCGATGTTCTCTTCGACGCCGTCGCAGAGAAGGAACTCCGTGAACAAAATGTCTACGTACGTCCAACTCTTCAGCTCATACCTTTCAACCGTTGACATTTTCTCCGCGTTAGATTACACTCGGGACACAAGCTACCCCCGCCAGACTCACAGGAACCTCTGCCTCTCCCAACCCTACTGCTATTCCAATGTACGATTACCATCGCCTTCGCCGCTTGGCATGAATGCATATGTGCATCTTGATTCTTCGCTGACATGTTCCGCATGTGTAGACAACCCAGCCCGAGGGCCGAGACTACCACCCCGAGTATCCAAGCACCTGCCAAGCCGAAGGCCGCCAAGCGGACCAAGAAAGAGAAAGAGCAGAGCGAGAAACATGAGGAGGTGGTCCAGAAGTCCGACGGCGCGTTGAAAGGTGCTCTGGAGACTGCATTGGCGCCGACCACTGTCACTGCGTCCTCTGTCGTCCCAGTGGATGGGGAAGTCGACGCGTCGTGGAGAGTTCCAGTTAGCTTCGTATCTGACTTATACCGGGGTAAGTTCTCAACGCGCATACATCATATGTGCTCTAATCATGATCACCGATGATCAGCCTACGTGTTCTGGTCTCTCTTCACTGCCCTGATCCCGACCCTCTTCTACTTCTCGATCTGGGAGCTCGGAATCGCAGGTGCAGAGGCGGCCCTCTTCGCACTCCTTACCCCCGCTCTCCTCTCGACCACACCCTTCTTTCTTCCCTCCTCCCCTAAGGCCGCATCCTCACCGAATAGCACCAACGGTGAAACGGGAGTCCACATCCCCACATGGTACGCAATGCTCAGAACCAGGCGCGGTCAAGTTATCGCATACCTGGTACAATACACCGCACTCCTCGCATTCCTCTCCAACAGCCCTTCCGTGAGGCTGGGTGTCGTGTTTGTTGCGGTTTCGGCGATGACTGCAAGGGAGGTTGTGCTCTGGGCAGGGCTTGTGGAGGGGGAGGGAGAGAAAGAGGGCCGCGGGTGGGGTTATTGGAGTGCCGTATCTGTATCTGCGTTTGTTGTAGCGTCAGGATTGAAGGGTGCGAATCATGGCAACAATCCTAGTAGGTCTCTTTTCTGCGTCCGATTACATTTTAGGGGGCTGATAAGGTCACCTAGTTTGGCCCTTCATTGACCCGAAGAATGGTGGGTGGAACAAGACAGGACTCGCCCTAGCTGCACTGTCCCTTTTGGAATTCGCCACTCGGCCTTCGTCTACTTCAGCATCGCCGCCGACCAAGCTTACACCTCCCGCCAAGGCAGCTGTTCCCCTATCTTCGTCCTCATCAATCTTTATCACCACCTCCCTCCCCCTTGGCGGTCTCCTTTTCTCAATGCACAACCTGTTGCAAGACCCATCCACACTCGTTGCGGGATCGTGGACGGGTTGGGAGAACCGGGCACCTCGAGGCCCCATGCCTCATATTTTTGGGGTTGTCACTCTCGTCGTCATGGCCTTGGGTGCGGCCCTGGGCATCGCGCTCAGCTCTAAGCCTCACCCTTTGGCTTCTAACGCTAATCCCAGGCTGCGGTCCCTGGGGCAGTTCGCATGCTTGAGAAGTCCTGCTTGGTGGATCGTCGGGGCGGCAGGGGCATATGGGATGTTCAAGCAGAGAAACTGGGAAGGGTATAGCGCGAGCTTGGTTCTCGCGTTTTTCCTGGCCAGTATCGCACCCGCGGTGCTGGAGAACGCTGCCGAGGTTGCAGGGGGCTCACACCCTACGATCGATAGCGCAAAGGAAGGGGATGTTGAAGGGGAACAAGCAAAACGAGCGAGGAATGTGGCCAAGGTGTATGCGAGCGCGATGTTTGTTTACATTCTCCTGAATCTGGCGAGCATCTTTACAGTTGCATATGCCTTCGTGCCTGGTGGTTGGGTGTTTAGGGAACGAACGGATGCGTGAGCACACTTCTGAGTTTAGCCATTGAAATATCCGCTAATAAAGGGCCTAAGCGTACTCACAGCACAACTACTGCTCCTTGCACCGTTCTTCTCGTGGCCTGGGCTTCGCTCTCTTCGGGAGTCCAGTTCCTCAGCAACGGTATCTCGAAGTTCCAGCACAACCCAAGCAACGAAGAAATACGCGTTTATCACCCTGACGCTCATCGCCGTCTTCTCGCTTGTCTCCACTATCTCCCGCCTCCCCATGGTTCCTCCCAAGCCCCATAAGCAGGGCAAGACCGACAAACGACTCTTCAACACGGGAATATGGACAGTGCATTTTGGATTTGACAATGAAGGTCACGACAGCCAGCGAGGGATGAGGGAGCTGATTAGGGATATGGAGTTGGATGTCGTGGGTCTATTGGAGACGGACTTGCATCGGACTGCATTCGGGCATAGGGATCTGACGAGGGTTTTGGTTGAGGATTTAGGCTATGTGAGTGAACGCTTTGATTATCCTCCTTATCTGCCGTGTGTTGCTAACTGCTCCCTGAAGTACGTCGACATTGGGCCAGGGCCGAACTCACATACATGGGGTGCCGTCCTCCTCTCTAAGTTCCCCATTGTGAACACGACGCACCATCTCCTCCCATCCCCACACGGTGAACTCGCTCCAGCCATCGAAGCCGTGCTCGACGTCCACGGAACTGAAATCACGGTCATCGTCGCCCACAACGGACAAGAAGAGGACAAGCTGGACAGGGAGCTGCAAAGTACCGAACTCGCGCGTATCATGCGCGCCTCTCCCCGCCCTGTCATATTCCTCGGCTATGTTGTGACCCGAGTGCACGCCCTCCGTCCCAATCCCTACCAAATTATGGCCAAAGACGGGAACGTGCACGACATCGACAAGGATGATCGAGACCGGTGGTGCGAGTACATCTTCTACCGTGGCCTATATCGGACGTCCTATGCTCGCCTCTCCCGTGGGATTATCACGGACACGGAGCTGCAGATCGGGCAGTTCGTGCTGCCCAAGTTCAACCATTCGGTCGTGGATGAGAGCGAGGAAGCGAGGTATAGGCGGAGCAAGAAGGAGGCGTTGGGTGTGGAACATTGGTTCCCGATGGAGTACTATGGGAACCAGAATAAGGGAGGAAAGAACGGACATTATTATCATGTATTTTATACCCCATTGTATTACTTGCTGCCTGAAGAGGCGGTGGTGTAGGGTGGGTCGAAGAGGAGGGTCTGGGTGGGCATGGACTGTATCTGTATGCGAATTACCCGCGTGTTTGTAACCAAAGGACTCTTGTTATACTGTTGTTAGTCTAGTCTTTCTGTTGTATACATACCTGCTCTCATTTATTTTTGGCACCGACTGCGCTTGAGCGCGAATTCGATTCCCTATTTGTCGGTAGGTCATCAGAAGGTAGCTGAGTGGGATATCTATATAGATACAGAGGTGTGGCTATGACGTTTTTGCCTTGCGACTCTGGGCCAGCGCAGCCTTTGCTCTACTCGTCGCGGTACGGGCAATGTTTTTGATGCTTGGTGGAGGACCAGTAGGTTTTTTGACTTCTGTAGAGGAGGAAGCCTCCGAGGCTGCAGGCGCCTTTGCCTTTTTCTTCGCCTTTTTCTCCTTTTCTTTCCCCTGAGGTTTAGCCTCGCAGACGACCTCCGCCCTGTCCTTTGCAGTCAAGTCGACTTTGGCCTCCTCGACGCGCCTCTTCTTCTTCGCAGGTTCTGGCGCGTCATCTGACTTGGACTTCTTCGTTGACTTCACCTTGGCGTCTTTGGAGGGTTTCCCGGCCTTGCCAGGGGAGGTGGATGGTTTGGACTCGGAGGAAGAAGCACCACCCTGTTTCTTCGCGTAGGCCTTGACCTTGACCGTTTGCCGCTTCTCTTTCCGGAGTGCTCTTGATTTCTCCTGCACTCGAATGAGGCATATCAGAAGTGAATCGAACTAAAGAGGTGGAGGGGTACAAACCTTCTTCAAAGCTCGTTTAGATTTACCGCCCTCAATCTCTGCAGCCAGAGGCTGGACGAACGGCTCTGGTTCTCCCGACATATGCTCTTCGATGATATCGAGAGCGTCGTCCTCGGGGTCTGCGCCCTTGGAGTGCTTTATGAACTGGTTTAGTCTCCGCTTATGAGCCTGTGGAAAGTAGAAGAGCAACCAGAGTCAACCAGAGCGAGGGTGGGCATCAGTTAGTTGGACTGAACATGTCGAGTTGAAGCAAAAGCGCACATGCATTGGAAGAGCGGTGCACCTGCACCATAGATGGATTCCGAAGAGTCTTTTGTGGGCATAGGATACAGAAGTTGAGTACGGGGTCCTCAGGCGCAGGGATAATGGAGTCGGCCTGAACTTGTTTTACCGTGAGGCCGAGGGCGGATGCGGGGTAGTTTTTGGCGTCAATTTGTAGACTCCCACCGGAATCCTGTTCTCCTTCGTCTCCAGAGTCCTCCTCCCCTCCAGACCCGCCTTCCTCATCGTCAGAGCCGCCGAGCCCTTCAAAATCCATTCCCTCGCCATCACTGCTTCCCCCGTCGTCAGACGAGTCCGAGTCTGATTCCTCAGAATCGGTGTCTTGAATTCCCAAAACCTGCTTCAGCTCCGCGTCCAATCCAAGGTCCTCCTCCTCTTCCTGCCTCTTCCTTCTCTTCTCTACTCTCTTGAACATCGGTGTCGGTGGTGGTGGTGGTCGCGGTCACAGGAACAAGATGAGAAAAAGCGCCGGAACCCTCGGGCCGGACCCAATTTTTGGAGCCGCGAGCGCTTGCTGTCGGTTCGTCACGAACCATCGCCTTCATGCTGCGTCAGGGCGCTCGACCCGCGCTCGCGCACACCCAAAACGTTGCCCGGCAGTGTAGACGGGCAAGCTCATCGGGAATATGGTCCACAGCGTCATCTCTCCCGCCCTCCGAAGGCTCCCCATCCACCTCCAGGGCCTCTGAGCCCAACTCTGACAATAGGAAGGCGAGGAGGGTCATGAAGAGGGGGCATGTCCGGGATGATTTGCGGGAAATAGCGAAGGAAGTCGCGAAGAAAGATAAGGGAATTGAGAAGGCATCTCGGACATGGCGGGGGCGGCTCGAGGAACCAGATACGGAGAAGCGGTTACGGGATATGATTCCGACCAAGGCTCAGAATGTCGAATCTGCAGAGAAGCAGACATTCTTTATGGACCGTCACGAAGCTGAAGGAGAGTCCCCACTTGTTGGAGGAGACTCCGGCTCAGGTTTGGGGGGCGTGGAGATTCTGCCAGGTTCGTTCATTGCGACCAGACGGTGAGTGCCTTTGGACTTAAAACATGAAAATACTCATATTTGCCTCAGTAACGACGTAACGACCCTCGGAATTGCTCTTGGTCCCAAGTTCCACGCCGGCCGTGAATCAATCGCCATGTTTACTCCCACAGGCGAAGTCTGGTACCCGTTCCACGACGACGTGACGTTCGTGCTCCCATCGTTTATCTCCCCCAATTTGACGACACGGTGTGGCCTTGGAGACATTCCTGACAACGACAGCCAACTCGCAGCTCGGATGGAGGCCCTAAAACGACTTCGCGAGCTCGTCCACAAACTAGAATCCCAATCCGCAGGGAGGTACCTAGATTCCGACGTTTGGAGGAAGTTCAGGGCGAACGATCCCAACTCATGGGGAGAGATTGCGGTTGGAGACGTCGCTCAAATGATTGATGAAAAGCCCCAATTCGACACAATCTTCGCTGCCCACTTGTTCTTAATGAACGACTCCTTACACTTCGTCGCCAAGCACCCATACCTCGTCACCCAGACCTTCGCCGTTCGACCGCAAAGCGAGGTCCAAACGATTGGAAAGGTTTTGAAATGGAAGAGGGAAGAAGATAAACGCCTAAGGCAATTTGTTGCAAAAGCGAAGCCCATCATTACTAAGACCTCCCAGAGAATAAAGGATACCGCAACGTCCTCTCCAACCTACGAAGCACTGAAGAAGACGCCGTGGAATGAAGATGACAAGACCATCATCCAGTTTCTCAAACTATCTCTACGACACACTCGTTCTAACCAGGCCGATCCATTCCTCATCCCCCGTGCCGCCATCATGCGGATGCTCGACCCCACTCACCCGCTCTTTACCGAGTCCGACGTGGCTCAATTACTGGTCAACCTCGGTGTCTTCTCCCCGTGGCAGGACCTGCTCGCCATTCAATACCCCAATACCGAGCCGGAATGCGACCCGGCCTCCCCACACCTCGCTCGGCAGGAGAGGATCGCCAACCGCTCTCTTTTGCACCGACCTCTATCCGGCGCACCCGTTGGCCCAGAAGACCTTTACTCATCCGACCCCCTTGAGCCTGTTCGACACGACTTTGGCGACATACCCGTGTTTGTTATCGACGAAGCGACCGCTCAGGAGCTCGATGACGGTGTTTCCATCGAACCAATACCTTCTGAGCCCGGTTCGTACTGGTTACATGCCCACATCGCCAACCCTACTGCCACCCTCCCACCTACACACATCCTTGCTATTGACGCTATGAAGCAAGGTGAAACCCACTATTTGCAACACCACACCGTCCCCTTATTCCCCACATCTCTCGTGCAACACCCTGACCTTGGCTGGTCGCTTGGCTCGCAGAAGGGTAAACCCACCAAGACCATCACCTTCAGCGGAAAGATCAATGGGGATGGTGAACTCGTCGACCACAAAGTCCGCGCTGGGTTGATTAACAACGTTCGCGTCCTCAGCTACGACGCGGCGAACAAGATCCTGGGCTATGATCCTGTAGCCTCCAATGATATCCGGCGACCACTCGGCGGGCCTAAAGCGAACGTAGCGGCGGATGTGGAAGAACCAGAACTCACCAAGAAGGAATTGGACGACCTACGCGCCCTGCACGAAGTTGCCCAAACGCTTCAAGCCAACTGGTGCCAGACCTATGTCGCCCAACCGTGTGGGAACGAAGCCTCAGCGACCTACGGAGTTTTCCCTCCAGGCTCAATGACGCCGTCCCTCGATGGAAGGGCATTCAAAGGATTCCCCGAATTCCAAGATTTTATCGTCAAAAGCTCCGAATTTTCGCAACGGGGGTCAACGGGGCTTGTACAGGAGGTGATGAGGATTGCAGGAAGGGTTGGGTCCATGTTCGCCCTCGAACACAATTTGCCAATGGTCAGGAGGGCGTTGGCTCCCCCGCTTCTGATAAGCCCGGCCTTGACGGAGGAGTTGAAAGCAGTCAGGAGCGCGTCCGGCGCTGTGCCGGTGTGGCGGGGGTTGACTAACATGACGGGTTTGTACTCTCCGAATTACACCTTAACCCCAGACGAGCATTTCCATGTCGGGGCACGCGCCGGAGAGGGATACTCGAGGATGACGTCCCCCCTTCGGCGTGCACTTGACTTGGTCGGGCACTGGCAGCTGCACCGCGCATTGCTTGGCAAACACGCGGATAGCCAGAAGCCAATGTTCGACCTGGACTGGATGGACCAGTTCAGAGTGAACTTTGGAATTGCCGAGGGCATGCGGAAAAGGACCTCGAAGAACCACACGACCTTCTGGGTTGCGCAGTTCTTGGACAAGTGGATGAAGGGGGAGGTGCGCGGAGAGGGCTTTGTACCATACGATCCCGACAAGATCTATTACGGGCATACTTTGACGAAGGGTTGGCCCATGTGGCACGACACCGGGAAGGCTTACGTCGTCGACGTGCCAGAGCTGGGTGTGGCTGGGAGCCTGCGCACCAGCCTCGCGACCGATTTTCCTTTTGGCACGCAGCTTCCAATGAAGCTGTCCGGCATAGATTTGAAGCTCAAGTCGGTCTTCAAGTTCTCCCTGGCAGATCCAAAGGGGGACTATTAGAGGCGTCGTGATCACATATATCCTAGAGTTACTGTCTACATGTAGTACCATTCACATAATTCCTAATCCACCACCTATCCCCGCTCATACTCGCTCTGGAGCATCTGGGCCTATATTCCCCCTCCATCTCGACCAAGCATCTCGCCTGGGGTCCAAGAGATAATCTAATCTTTTGCCTTATACGCGGTGATTCGCGGTCATCAAATGGGAATGGTTCGATTTCGCCTTTGATTTCTTGGTCCATAAAACGTGGAATTATTTTGTGACAGAAAACATCCGATTCCAGCTCTCCTCCTTCCCCTCACTCCCTCCCCGCACCCCGCTATTCCTGCGTGGTCGACGTCCTGAACGATGGCTGCGGTTCTGAACGGCACGTTGCCGTTACCCGACGCGTTCTCAAGCTATCTCGCTGAGGCCCAGGCGAAGATTACGGAGCTCAATACTCGGACGCTTCTTCTGTTGCTTGTGAATGTGCCTGTGCTGGCGATTGTCTTCAACGTTGTGAGGCAGTTGGTGGGTACTAGAGCCAATAGGTGACGGGAGTTACGGTACTCATGCATCGTAGATCCTACCCAAGAGGGCGACAGACCCCCCAGAGGTCTTTCACTGGCTCCCGTTCATTGGTTCAGCAATCTCCTACGGCAATGACCCTCTCAAATTCTTCTTCGAGTGCAGGGAAAAGGTGTGCAGCGTCGCGTATACGCGCAGATATCCTCGTTACTGACACGGATTCGAATCCTAGTACGGCGACGTGTTCACCTTCATCTTGCTTGGCAAGCGCGTCACCGTCGCATTAGGACCAAAGGGTAACAACTTCATCCTTGGTGGAAAGTCGATCGTCTTCAACGCTGAGGATGCCTACACTGTGCGTTCCATGCCCACTATGTCGGAAATTCGAGCCTAATCTTACTCTTATTGCAGGCTCTCACTACCCCAGTATTCGGCAGGGACGTAGTTTACGACGTTCCCAACGAAAAGTTCATGGAACAGAAGCGTTTCGTCAAGGTCGGACTCTCCACGGACAACCTTCGCGCCTATGTCGGAATGATCGAGGAGGAGGTTGAGGAATACATGAAGAAGGAGGCCACTTTCCGCACCTTCCAGCAAAACGACATCAACGAGTGGGGCAAGTTCGACGTCCTCCAGGTGCTGCAGGAGATTACCATTCTCACAGCATCGGCGACACTCCAAGGCAAGGAGGTGCGCTCGAGTTTGAACAAGGGATATGCTGAGCTCTACAACGACCTCGACGGTGGATTCACTCCTATCAACTGGATGTTGCCCAACCTCCCTCTCGAGAGCTACAGGAGGCGTGACCGTGCGCAGAAGAAGATGAGCGACTTCTATGTTGACATCGTTCGTAAGCGCAAGGGCGGAAACCATGAGGTGAGTCCTCACCCGATTGATATTTGAATTCCAAATAATAATCACACTGCCAGGGTGAACACGACATGATCGCAGCACTCATGGAGCAGGCATATCGTAGCGGCGAGACTCTCCAGGACCACGAAATCGCCCATATCATGATTGCCCTCCTCATGGCTGGCCAACACACTTCCTCGGCTACCGGTTCTTGGGCCCTCCTCCACATCGCCAACAACCCTAACATCGTCGACGCCCTCTACAAGGAACAATTGGCCAACTTCGGCAACCCCGACGGTACCCTCCGCTCGATGACCTACGAAGAACTCCGCGCCCTCCCCGTTATGGATGCCGTCATCCGCGAGACCCTCCGCATGCACCCTCCCATCCACAGCATCATGCGTCACGTCCGCGAGGACGTCGTTGTCCCCGGTACCCTCTCCAACCCTGGCAAGGACAAGACCTACATCATCCCTCGCGGACACTTCGTTATGGCCTCCCCCGTCATGTCGCAGATGGACCCTCTGATCTGGAAGAACCCCGACTCGTTTGAGCCCCAGCGGTGGAGCGACCCCGAGGGTGTTGCCGCCCAAGCGTTCAAGACATACCTCGACGAGAGCGGCGAGAAGGTCGACTACGGATTCGGTGCTGTGTCTAAGGGAACTGAGTCGCCATACCAGCCTTTCGGTGCCGGCAAGCACAGGTGTATCGGGGAACAGTTCGCTTACATGCAGCTGGGCACGATCCTCGCCACTATCATCCGCCATATCGAAATCCGCATCGACCAGGTGCCCGAGCACAACTACCATACTATGATTACGCTCCCGAAGGAACCTCGCACGATCTCGTACCGTCGTCGCAAATTCGACTGAGTACTTACGCTAACGTCCCTTTCGTCTTCTCATATAATTATTTTGCACACATAGAGATATAATTATCTGCATATCATATCACGTACGACGTATACCACTCCTAGCGATGAAAAAGATTCACGATGCTACCACTGGGAGGTCAGAGCTTGGAGCTTGAAGTACTGACCTGCTTGTAATCGGGGTTTCGTGTTATCGAATACACCATCTGGACTGCCCTTGTAGTTCGAAGGTTCCTAGCGATGGTCGGTTGCTGACGCGGTCATGTCTCAGTGGACGAGAATCTTATCGTGATGGAGGAAATAAGCGCCCATCGGAGCAAATGCCTCTCCATGCAGGGTTCTTCCTACTGTGGACAGGTTTTCTCCACTTGCAGATTGCCTGATGATCTAGAAGAAAGTTGTTGTATTTATGAGTTTGCGTAAAGATTCAAGGTCGGACACTGACAGAACGAAAATGTCAGTGCACTTAGCTTGGACTCTGGGACTCGGGAGTCGGGAGGCTCAAGGAGATAACGAGGCCTCGACCCTCGACAAAAAGAACCACGGCACCCAGGATTCCCGCGTGGTCCCCCACCGTGGTACTAACTGGGCGGCGCACTGCTTAACTTCGCAGATCGGACGGGATGCGGTGCTTTCAGTGCCCTATGGCCGTGGATACCTACGAACTTGGTAACTCGCCCAAGTACCCTTGTTTTTGCAGGTTTCGGAGCCAGTGTAGTCCCACAGCACATCGAATCGAAAGGATGAGATTGAAGGGATAATCAGCTTTGGTATGAAATGGTGTACTGGGGAATGGTGGTGGAGAAAGTGGGAAAACAATGCAAGAGTCACGGACAATGTATAGGTACAACCAGTTACTTCAGCGCCTTCTTCATGCTCTGTTGGGAGAAATGTGAGCCAAACTGGAACATAGGCAAACAACAGAGACGGACTCACATCCTCCATCTCGTCCAGATCATGCGTCTCAATCCTGATGATCTTCCTCCCAAGTGCCTTCTCGATTTGCTCCATCTGCATCCACGTCCGTTTGTCGTGGACGAAGTTGATCGAGATACCTTTGCGTCCAAAGCGACCCGTTCGCCCTTTATGAGACGGTCAGGTTACCGTTCACCACCACGAGCTAGGCTTCCACACAAAAGCGGGGGACTCACCAATACGATGGATATAGGTCTCGATATCCGGTCGTTCATCTGCGAACTTATCCCGCTCGTTCATCAGCGGCAAGTCGTAGTTCACGACCATGTTAACCTGCATGATATCGATACCACGAGCGATGACGTTGGTCGTGATCAGGACCTTCTCCTTGCCCTCTCGGAATCGGTCGATAATGGCGTCTCGCTCAGAGGCGTCCTTCGCTCCGTGGAGGGAAGCGACTTTGTGGCCTTCGGCAGTCATCCGTTGTGAGATGCGATCGGCGGTGTGTCGGTGCTGGGGGTTAGATGTACATATATCAGAGGACATTTCGGGAAGCCAGCCGCTCAGGAAACGCACCTTGCAGAAAATGATACTCTGCCCGATTGTCAAGAGTTGGTAAAGTTGGACCAGAATGTCGTATTTGTGCTCCTCGTCTTTGCAGTCCATGTAGAATTGACGGATGCTTTCTACTGAGAGTTCCTCTTTCTGGAGCTCGATCTTGTTCGCGTTTGGTGCAAACTTGGAGGCGAAGGAACGGACGTGCTCAGGGAAGGTTGCGGAGAAGAGAACGATCTGAGTTTTGGTGTTGCGGGCGAGGGAGCTACCTAAAGGTTAGAGAGTGTCGCATCGCGGTCTCGCTGGGTACTCACTTCTTCACTCGCAGCGTCTGATCACCCAACCCATCCTGATCCAACATGTTATCTGCCTCATCCAACACAAACACCTTGATATTCGTCGTGTCTAGCACCCTCCTCCTAACCAAGTCAATCGTCGTTCCAGGGTTCCCCACAATAATCTGTGCTGTGATGGTCGAAGCATCCTTCGGCAAATGATCCTTGATCGCGTACTCCGTCTGTACGGCGGTGTACTTGCCCATGGTGAGCACAACACTCATGATCTGCCTAGCCAACTCTCTTGAAGGCGCAAGGCAGATCGCCTGAGGCTTGTGGAGGTCGAAGTCGATCCGGCTGAGCATGGTGAGGACGAAGGCGGCGGTTTTGCCAGTACCAGACTGCGACTGCCCGATCATGTTCGTCGCTGGGTTGGAGAGAAGCAAAGGCAAGGCGCGTTCTTGGATCTTGGAAGGCTTGGAGAATCCCATGTCGTAGATACCCTTCAGCAGCTCTTCTGACAGTCCGAGTTCCTCGAAGGTTTTGACACTGAACAGAGGCGAGTTGGGGTCTGCCTGCTGATCTGCGAGGGTAACGCTGACCTCGAACGACGACTTCACGAGGTCATTCTCGGGCGATGCAGGTCTTGGGGGAGCTTCTTCTACTTTGGGCGTCTCCTCGGGTTTCTCCTCCGCCTTGGATGGGGAGGAGCCACTGGCAGGGACTATAGCGATTACGGTGAGATATCGACCACTTTGAACGATATTCAAACTTACCAGGGTTGAAGAATCCATCTTCGTCTTTCTGCAGGGTGGTCATGATGACGGTCGAGAGAACAAGACGCGTCGTGAATAACGATCATTATCTGCCCAATTTCGGCACCGCCCGACGAATCACGCGCCGCCAAATAAACGCCCGTGTAGCTGCACCTCTTCGTCTTCAAGTTCTCCCAAGCGCTTGGAAGACACGTTTTCCAAGTGGCTCCACGAATTGGGATATAGACTAAGAGAACCTCTAGCTACTCTCCACCGTGGTCACTCTGCTGATATCGGACGACGTATCATTCAGTATTTTCTACATGGAAGAGGTATCGCAATGTCGAAGCCAAGGATTGAGTAAATAGAGGGATCGCGTTGACATGGCACTCGGGTGAGCAAGGGATCGTAAAAGAACGGAGAAGGGCATAGTTCAGGGGGTTATCGCAAATGATTTTGGGGGATCGTCGCGCCCACGAGCGGTGATTGTAGGGTTGGTCCAGAAGGACATGCCGTTTGTGAGGAGGGGAGAGGAAGGTGGGCATGACGACGCCGATAAAATGGGAGAACATATAAGGAACAGAATGCGCTAGCTGAGAAGGGCATATAGTAGAAGAAGCCACGACATAGTGTCAAAAAGTCGTAAGCCCTCGTCCAAACGACCAACGCCCAAAGAAACTCTCGAGTGTTGGTGTGAAAGAAAGGGGGATTGTCACAAATCGTAGACATGTCATAAATGAATGGGGGTTTTACAAAGTTTGCGGTTTCGTCAGAGCGGCCATATAATTCTAAGTAACAACAGGTGGGGAAACATAAAAGGGGTAGTGGATCGAAGAAGGGGAGATCGTCTGCGTGTAGAACTCGAACATCCAAGGCCAACGGTCGCACGAAGATGTCGAACGGGAAACAAAGAGCTCAAGCAGTAAAAGTCGATTACCTCTGCTCAAGTCTTCCAGGTTGTCGGCAACCCTAATGACGGAGGAGGTGGGGTGTTCAGGTAGTTAGTAGTGTTTTGCCTCGAATGACCGGACGCCGCGCCCGAGTTTTGCCTTGAATGGCCAGAAGCCGCTGGGACAGCCACCGGGGTACGTCTGGGAGGGGTGCTGGGGGGACCCATCGACCTTCCAGCGGTTGATGCATGCCTTGGTGGGGGAAGAGGGGCGGCGGAGTTCTTGGCCAGCGCCGAGGGTGGAAGACCGACCAGTCTCTGTACGGTGTAAGGGAACTCATACCCCGCCTTCAGCGCATGGTCGATGTAACGCGCGAGCTCCAGGTGGAGTGTGGGGTAATACGTCGTGGAGGCTTTGCGAGAAATCTGCCAGAGTAGAAGTGAAACACACAAGAGATTCGTGGTCAATATTATGTGCCAGCAGGTAGCAAAGATGGAACTCGACGTACAAGCATGATTCTTTCGAGACCCGACAAGAAGAGATCGTGATGGAACCGGTAGGCAGAAAGCTCGTGTTCTTTGGGCATCTTCAAGTCGGCCACGGCCGTGGCAATGGCGTTTATGAATCGGAGATGCGTGGTCTATGAACTCGTCAGCTTCATTGTTTAGACGAGCGAGAAATGAACATACCAAGTAGCACATGGCTTCAAACTCCACACCTCCAGTCATACCACTTGGGGCCTTTGGTTTTTCCACCCGACTTTCGTCTGTTTCCGACAGAACCCAGATAGTGTTGTTGGGATGACAGAAGACCCAGAAGTAATCACGGCAGACGTCAGACATCTCCTGGAGGTACGTCTTGTACACCCTTGGGACATGGAGCGACTCGATAAACTCGTGTGGTGATACTGGCACCCCAGGAGCCTCAGCTGGGAGAGGCGCGGGTGTCAAGAGGAGGGCACGAATGAAGGAGAAGAGTGATTTATGAGGAGAAGGAAGAGTAATGACGTTGGACACGGCCAAGGACGACTGGCTCTCCCATGCTTCACGATGATTCCTGCCAGAGGAGCCCGCTCTCAGGGTACCAGGGAGCGAGGAAGGAGGGTAAAGTTCGAACAGAAGCATGAGTAGGTCGATAATGAGTTGACGAGTGGCGACATCCCCAGGCTTCTTGTCTGAGTACAGAAGAGTAATGAGCTGAGCCCAGGGGGTGGGACAAGAGCTTCGCAGGGCGAAGCATCCGATTGAAGACGTCGACAGTGCCTTGAAGCAGCGCAGGAGTTCATGGAGGGCTTGATCGTCATGCTGTTCCTCTCTGAGGATATATATGAGCAGTGTGTACTTTCCACAACTATAGGGCGGCCTACCTCCACTCGACCTCGAGGACTTCATTTAAACGCGTCAACAAGGCGGAATATCCTCCAAGTTTAAAAAACTCCTCGGTCCAGCTGGGAAAACTGTTGAACGGCGTACCAGACGCGTGACTGACAGAGAACCTTACCTTGCTGCTTCGTTCCTCAACATCAGACGCAGTTTCTTGATGTCCTCGATGTCTATTTGAAGGCTTGATTGACCCTGAAGAATGCTGCAAAACCTCATTGGTGACAGGTTCTTTGCGGAGCCTTGCTTATCCTTGGAGCCCTTGCCATTAGACTTGCCACCCGATGACAAGTCCAGGGTTGAGAACGAAGCCAAGTTGATCTGACTCTTGGAGAAGAAACCTGAGCCGCCCCAGTGCCCACTTGTGTGTCGGGAGTGTGTCGCGATTGATCGTGCGGCCCCATACGGCGACTGGTGTGCCGACACATGGCTCGGGAGACCAGCTGTTCGTGGGGGATCGTAGGCGGTACCCACCGTGTCGCCCATGAAGGGTGGCCGGGGAGACCCTAAGGATCCCAGGGATTCAGTGCTGTGCACACGTCGCAGGGTGTTTCGAGGGGGTGTTCCGGAGACGGTCATCGCGGGAGTGGGTCCGATCTTGTCAGTGACGAGGTGGGACGACTTGAGCATGGCTGCCTTGACCCCAGCGTCCATACCCAGCAGCTTGGGCCTAAGAGTGGTTGGGATTTGGAGGTCATCCTGAGCTCCATCGTTAGCATAATTACCCCAGGCAGTCCAACCAACGGGCTCACCAATAGCTTATCGAACGCCTCCTCCGTATCTGGGACATCGACTGCCTGATCCTTTGGTTTCTTCACTTCTACAGCCGATTTCTTCTTCTTCCCCAAGGTTAAGCCCCCAGACTTTGGGGGCTTACCGACAGGGTAGACCGGCGAACTCTGGTTGGGCAAGTTCTCCTTGCCAGGCGGCAGATCTGCGAGCTGGGTCAGGACCGTAAAGTCCATCGATGGAGTGCGTTTCGAGGGGAGGATGCCCTTGAACATGGCGGTGACGAGCAAGTAGGATGCAATGCCCAATTCGGGACGCTGGTTCGACTTGATATCGAGGCGACCGTGTCGAGGTCATGTGACCGCACACGAGATCCACGCGGCCATCATTCTAATTTGGAGCAATTTAGCCCCTATTTTTGCATCCGAGTCTCCGTTCGCAGCCATCGTAACCTGGGGACGTTCCTGAAGAAGCGCTAAGTCATCTGGAACCTCCAAACACTCAACACAGAATCCCTCGACACCAGAAGAACAGCTCGAGGGTGTATTGCCCCTCATCTTCGTGGTTTACTGCGTTGGAGACCCGCGTTGAGGGTTCCTATCGACCCATCCTCCGTGCCAAAATCCTTCCAGCTTGGGGCTGGGCCCTGCCGGGGCCTGGAAAGGCTGGGAAATACCCTGTTCCGACGAAGCCGTTGCCACGCGCCCGAAAGCCTGTTTTGCTCCCAGTGTGCACCCGGGTACCCGCAGCCGTCCCATCGATGACTCATTCCGTCTACCTATTTGAAGAAATAGCTTCATGAGCGGGTCAGAGCCTCATAGATCAGATGTACGCCAATACCTGGATCGAAGGATATCAACGTATGCATACATATTCCTCATCATCTCGTCCAAGTTTGGGCAGATCTTGAACAAGACCCGACAGCAGATTGGCGCCAGCCTGAACTTGAAGCTCAGGCTGCTGTTGGTAACACGTTATTGAAAGAGGCACCATGATTCAATGCATAGATCAGTTACGTTTACATAGATATAAACTCTGGCATCGACCTAGGTCTTCATCTCTGCTTTGATTATATCCGAAAGATGCTCTGCAGCCGCCAACGTTGCACCAGCCGTATGCCCCGACACTATTTCAGGGAAGATACTGGCGTCGCACACCCTTAGCCCCTTCACTCCATAGACTCTCAAATGCGAGTCGACCACGCCACCCTGCTCCTTCGGCGCCATCCTACAGGTCGACGCAGGGTGATAAAGCGTCTCCACCCTGTCCCGGACCACTTCCTCCAACTCCTCATCAGACTTCAAGTGCATTTCGTGGTCGAGGAGATCTCTCTTCCCTGCGTGGACGAGGTGTGTAGAGAGAGGCTCCGTTTGCGATATCTTGAAGATGAGGCGCAGCCCACGAACTAGCTTCTTCATGTCTTCTGGTTCAGAGAGATAGTTGGGATTTATGACGGGCGCGTCCCATGGATTATTTGATTTGAGCTTGAGGGTGCCCTTGCTCTTGGGTCTTAGTAGACAAACGTGAATGGCAAAGGTTTCCATCGGGAACATGACATCACCATGCTCCTGTTCAAGGTCATGAGGTACGTCCGTTATGTTCTCAAATGGCGATCAAGCTGACCTTGTAAGCAAACGGCGTCGTAAAGATCTCTAGATCAGGGCTCCCTGCTCCCGACGTGCTATCAGCTAGCTTCTCCGCGAGTTCGCTTTCAGAGAACAGCTTTGGGTCGTCACTGCGGACGAAGGCGGCAGACTCCCCGAACTGTACGTTTAGAGTCCCAAGGGATGGTCAGTCCAGGAAGCGACGCGTTGATTTCACGATGCACATACGTTCGTAGTCAGAACGCCTTTGCCAGTAGCGAGATACTGAACCGCTGAACTCGCAAGTTTGACGAGGTCAAGAACGCCCTGAGGCTTGACATATTTTGCAGTAGTGTTCCTGTTATGGAAGTATGCATCGACGACTGGGTGGTCTACCAAATGGTCGCCGACTCCGGGAAGGTCCTGAACAACGGGGATGTCATGCTTCTTGAGCTCCTTAGCAGGGCCAATACCAGATAGCATCAGAATCTGGGGAGAATGGACGGCACCAGACCTGGAACGCGAACACAGTGAGTACGGGGGTTCGAGGTGGCCGAGTAGGTTGGTGCCACTCACGAAACGATGATATCGCGCTTCGACGTAACACGATATCGAACTCCAGTGGCATTCTTCGCAAACTCGACTCCAATGGCCTTGACCTCGTCACCAACCTTCTCAGTGAGAATTTGAGTGACGGTCGCGTTGATGACGACCTTGAGGTTAGACCGGGCGAGGACATCTTTAGTGAAGTACGCGGACTCGGACGAAACGCGTGTCTTGGTCTCGTCAATGTACGTCACTGAAGAACACAGAAGGCATTAGGCTACCGGTCAGACGGTCGACTGTGAAAACAGTACGCACTAATCTTATTCACACCCAACGTTCCATTGGAGGTGTTGAAATCAGGGCTATAGCCGATCCCGACCTCCTGACTCGCCTTAATGAAATCCTTGGAGGCTTTCGAGACGTCGCTGAAGTATCCGACGCGCACTGGCCCCTCCTTTCCCTTCAAAGAGATGTCAACATCGGGGAAGTCAGGATTAGGGACGTATGTCTCGAGCTTCCTGAACGAGCTAAGCGAATATACAGGCCGTTAGCGCAATGCGGTAGTAGGTAACGGTAGGCCCACTTCTGGAAATTATCCCACTTCCAAGCATCGTCGCCTATAATCTCTGCCCATCTGTCGAAGTCGGCTGGCGCACCATACTGTGCCATCTGGGCATTGATAGAGGAACCTTTGCGCCACGCAATGGTTTGTTAGCACATATGAACACCATTTGCAGGTAGGTGTCGCTTACATCCTCCAAGCAGCTTCCCTATTCAGTCGGCGGCGTCAGCTATGAAGTGCGGCGCACTATCTGAAAATAGGCACTGACCTCTGGGCCAGAACTTCTTCTTTCCTCCAGCACCTGCTTGAGGCTCCGTGTAGAACCTCCAGACGTGTTTCGAGTGGAAGAGGAGGGAGAAAGCGACAGGAATTCGAGAGAACATCAGAGCCTTGCCACTTAACCATCCTAATTAGTCCGTTAATTGCTGATAGAGTAGGGTTGATACCCACCTTCCACCCGCCTCCAGGAGAAGCACACTGACGTTGGGGTTTTCGGATAGCCTTGCGGCTAACACACATCCGGCAGTTCCTTGGAGTAGCACAGGTTAGTGCACGAGCTACAGAGGTAGGAGCCGTGTGGAAACGCACCTCCGCCCACGATAATAAAGTCATACTGGTCGTCTTTCGGCAACTTCGACCCACCCTGAATCAACCTCTCCTGAGATCCACTGCCAATCAACTTCTTCAATAAGAGACCCATTGCAAGCGCTGTGATCCACGAAAGTTGGTCAGGCGGAAAGAAAGGGCTTCCTGAGGGAGGGTCGAGCCTCGCACGCCGGAAGGCAGCGAGGGCTACTGCGCCGAGCAGGAGGGAGGAAGATATACCCTTGAACGTCATGCCAGTGGTCGGTGTGTCGGTGTTAGCTGGGACTTGTGAGCGCAGACGAATCCGGTGGTCAGAACGCCAGCCTTGAGGATCCAACGCGGGGGGATCGTGTTAAGGCCAAGGAGACGCCTTTTGACTTGCTTGTACCAGCCGGTACCATTGCAAAGTGCGTGATAGAATCATGTTGAACTGTCGAACAACTCTTGGAACTGGATTGGACGCGAATCTATCATAGGCTTCTGCTTCTCTCACGCAACCAGGATTTGAAGTTATGGATGAATGGAAATTAGGGGGAACTTCCGACTCTCTGAATAACGCACCACAAGTCACTCTTCTGCATCTCTCCTAGCAGCACTCGATGCGTCACACTGGGCCCTTCTGCGTGGGCACCTCGCACAAGGAGGTTGGAATGGTTGGAATAGGAGATGGCAGTCAAGCAATATGTTGAACTGCTCCCGGAGGAACGTTCAATGGCTTGGATTCTGCCCGTTTCTGCTCCCGAATCCGGTCACGCGCACCTAGGCGCCCGCCTCGCACAGCGCTGATCGCCTCACATGGCAATAAGCGCTCGGTTGAAATGTGGGGAAGCCTCATCCACGCGGACAGGGGTATGCGAAGCTTGGACCCATTGGGAAATATATCGCGGGGTGCTCAATACCCAGAAGCTCAACCCCTCGGAAGGATCCCGGTCTTCACGTTCGTCACATACATGAAGCGTCTAAAAGCTAAACTTTTAGGGCATGTCTAGCATGAAAGTACGGTAACAAGTTCGGAATCACATAAATGAACATAGATGAAAAAGCGATGAGCATAGCTCGGTTGCGAATCACAATCTGGAATGCTAGAAATACAGTTGGAAAACAAGAAGGGATATAAAGATACCAATTCACAATGCACCCTCGAATTATGGTAGTGTATAACGATAACGAGTAGTAGAGATTCAGGGTATGGCCTAGTGATGTGGCGACGCCTTTACTTCTTCCAAAGCCGCTTCATGAACCCCATTGACTTCTTCGGTGGTGGTGGAGCGACTTCCCAGCTGGAGTGCATCCCGTTAGCGCATGCGAGATAGCGACAGAAACAGAAACACTCACTTCACAATCAAGTCACCCCTGCCGACTACCTCGCCCTTCCTTCTGGAAGGCATCCCCGCTCCCTTCAGGACGCTCCTGCCTGTCACGACCATCCCATCCGCATGTCTGGGCACTTCGACACGGAACCCCAGGACTTGCCCATCCACGCCCACAACAGGAACCTCACCATACCCATACTCTCTCAGGCTATCCACCAGAGGTACTTTCGCCTCCATCACCAAGTCGTCACACTCCCTCTTCAGCCTCTCGTGGGGCTTATCCTCAATCACAAACGCGATATCCTGGTAGACACCATGCTCCAGCTCGTGCCCCACTCGCCGACACATAAGGCGAGAGCTCGATCTGCACCCAGACGGAATGTCCAGCTCCAGGGTTACTGTCCGTGAGCGTCCTGAAAGGAGACGGCGAGTGATGGGCATCGTGAGATGGATGCCTGTGAATAGCTCTTCTAGAGACAAGGGCAGAGCATAAGTCCATTCCCCGGACTGACCAAGCCCGATCGATACGAGCGGGATGTCATAAGGCGACGCATGAACCACCGGTGCAACGACTTCACCAAAATGGTTATGATAACGCCGAGGCGACTCTTGCGAAGATTGCGACGAGTGAGGACCGCTTCTAGACCCAGAGTGAGAGTGCGCCGGAAGGACCACAGAATGTGACAGTCTGAAGAAAGCCGTTAATATAACATACATCACATACCCCAACAGGCAAGAGCGAGCCGACATACCTTGGGTGGGCAGTTAGATGATTCGGGTGGTGTGGTAGAATCGGCGCTTGAGAATAGGGTGTGTGAAGGTGGGCGCTAGGGCCGGCAGGGTATACCGGTAAGAGGATGGGGGGTGGCGGCGGCTTTGGAATGCTAGAAGCACGAGGCCTCGGTTGGGACAAGCGAGGCGCCTGAGAATAGCCGTGAGCGGCGTGCTGTCGATACCCGTCTGGTAGGTCAGAGCCAGTTCTCCAAGTTTCATATCGTGGCGAGGAGGATGAGGTTGGGGATGTTCGGTCCGGACGATAAGGGGTCGGAGCCCGCTGGGCCTGGATGTACGCAAACTGAGAGGATTTCGGGAAGTACGAGCTGGTCGGCGATTCTTTGAAACTTGAGGAGGGGGTGGTTTGGAAACCAGAGTCGTAGCTCCGCGACCGGCGGAAGCCATAAGAGTCGTCTGAGAACTCAGAGCTCGATCGCGAGGATTGGCGGTCTAGAGAGGATGATTGGCTTTGCGCGTCGTTGTCCGTGGGCATCATGAAGGGCTCTTCAAAATTGGATTCCAGGTCGTGTGTCTGAGTCAATTCTTTATAGGCTTCGTTGATCTACCGGGGTTGTCAGCTAACTGCATAGGGTTTGAAGGATAGAGGCCGTACCTCAATGAAACGCTTAGTAGCGGTAGCCTTGTCCTTGTCGTGTCGGTCGGGATGCCATTTGAGAACCTGTTCAGAGGAGCAGATGTGAGGCCACAGTCCCATGGATCGGGGTCGTGTCACTTACAAGAGCTCTGTATGCGTGCTTGATCTCGTCGGGTGTGGCCTGGGGTGGAAGCCCAAGAGTCTGGTGTGGTGTGCGGTTTGGCATCGTGAGCCCTGAGCCTTGGTGAATGGAAGTAAGGTCAGGTAGTGAGCCTCAAAGCGATAGGGGAGAGAACCAGAGAGCAGAACGAGGTAGCGATGCCAGGAGGCTTATATCGCTTCCATCCAGCCATGCCGTCCACGAAAGGATAATTGAATCTGAGGAACTGGTAAAGCAAGTTCCTCCGAGGCCCACAGGATCAAAGAAGACCTTGCCGATCATGGTAAGGCGAAGGGCTGCAGGGGAAATGAAATCGTGAATAGCCCGTCCTAAAACGGATATGTACGGCAAAAACCTCATGTCAAGGGCCTTCCGCCCAGGCTGAGTGAGGTTCTCGGTGATTAATGTCGTAGCCCTCAGATCGCCGTCGCGTTTTCGTCAAACTGCGGTTTTTCGTAGTGACGGCAAACCTTCGGAGTGCGGGATATGGGTATCAGTGGAGCGTTCATATAAAGGGGGTAGGTTATGCGTACCTTTCGATAAGGAGCCCAGACGCCCTGAGTGCACTTACTAACGCCCCGTGGGCTTCATTCTCCGAGTCGTAGCATAACACGCGCCATCGTCCTGTTACCACCTCCTGTGGTAGGACATGGTAGAACGAGGGTTCATGCTTAACATTCCCCATTTGCTTAAGATTTGAAGAGCCCGCTGCTTAGGTGCGTCATTTGGCTGGAGATGATGGCGGCGGAGGTCAAGGAACTCAGCGTGTCGCGTCGCATCCCTTCTTCCCGTGGGAATTCGCAGTGCATCTCCCGAAATCCAGCTTCCAGTCCTCCGCATCAACTCCTCTCGAACTGCGGAGTCTCGCTATCATCGTCGAAATCGTACATTCTATATACCGATGTTATCAACCTCAGCCTCCGTGGGATCCACATCAGCAGGACGATAACTGGTAATGGCCAGAAGGCGAGCGAATGAGGAAACCTCGATCCAGAATTCGAAGTCAGGAGCGGGTTCCGATGACATGTGTCGGCCGGTCATCTCCACAGAGTTGCTTGAGCGTTGAGAATGTTCTTGCCTTGTAATTTGAGAGACGGCACCGAACCCTGAGCACTTTCCGAGATGAACAAGACTCTTATCGATGGAGTATCAGCAGGGATGGACTGAAGCGATCCATATTGTATAGGCGATGACACACACTTGGCAGGTCTTCACAACAAGCGAGACGGGCTTGAGAAGGCTAGCTCTTCGAACAGAATTTCTCTTCGCTATCTACAACATGTATCAGTCAGTGGTGCAAACAAGCGAGATGAATGCCTTTTATACTGTCTTCTGGTCGTGCGCTGAAAGCAACTGAATCACTTCGTCACGTCTGCGAATCCCTTGGTATCGCACCCTGCATTTGCCTTCATCGAGGTGGCCATTATCTTTTATCGATGAGACCGAACCTTGCTGGGAATGAAAACAGATAACTCACCGCTTTCATGAGTCGCACATGTCAGGACAACTACAATCCCAATCGAGACCCTTACGACACCCGAGAACCTCCCTGGCAAGTTGATCCCCCTGTCGAATTGTTCCTGTAGTCCGAGTCTAACGCCGCATTACTTGACCTCGGAAAGGAGACGGCGACAGAGTGGCCCATGACCATGACGTGGCTCGGAGACGGAAAACCGTATTCATATCCGTAACCCAGGGACAACGCACCTGGTGAATAAGAACCGTCGTCCGACGGTCGAACTCTGGAGAAACCAACGCTGGGTGCTGTTGATCGAGGAGGAAGCACCCAGGTAGATCGCCGAGTTTCAAAGGATCTAATACTAACATAGACAGCTCTAGACAATTCCGTGAATTCGGAGGCCCGCCATGGTCGTTAGGGAGAGACTTACCCCTCGAGCGTTAATCAACCTCAGAATGAGAAGGTTATGGTTGATTGCGACAACAGGAAAACTCTAGGAGTGCGAGAATGAAGAGCCTAATAGTGCGCCGATGAGAGCTTACACGATGCCAATGACTGCATGCGTGCTCCATCTTGCACAGGCATGGAGAAACACAAGCATAGGGTCTGTGGAAACTGCAAGAAGGTACCCCAATCGAGTAAAATCGATAACGATCACGAACCACGCCTGAACAGTAAGTTTTCTCATCGAGGAGAGCCAGACTGGGCGACTTCGCGTTCGCTCTGAAGTTCACCCGTTAATGAATGGAGGAAGCTCTTGTTCCGGAGTTCGCAGAGCTCCTGAAGTATAGTTACCGCATATGAAACTTCGTCAGGCTTCGCGTGCTCCAGATAATTCAGCTGTCATGACGAGGAAGCTGCAGTGAATCCGAGCGCTTCGGTGAGGGAATTGGGCTTGGCTTCAGAGTTCTCATCGCTCACGGGAAAAGGACAGCAAGGCCAAGAGTCAGGAAATATCGGATGCCAGAGGGAGGATATGTTCTTCCGTTAAACGGATGGGGGAGCGCAGATCCACCCAGGAGGGCGCCGAGAAGATTCGCTGGCTACCAATGGTTAGGGGCGAGACTTCACCAGGTTTCTGGTCTTGATGAGCTTGTGCCAGTTTAAGGCGGGCAGCGCAGGACAGTACCCCATAGTCTCCAGCGTCGCACCGTGAGCATGGGCGGAAAGGGATGTTTTCATATGCATCATAGGGTGCGGAGAGTCCGAGAACCGATGGACGTGCAATTTCATTGAGATTCGACACCTTCGCAGTTCCGAGTGAGTCAGATACAAGGGAGAGAAAGGCAGCAGGCGTATGCTTCCACGCGGGGGGTGGTAACAGGCTCCCGACGGGTGGTGACTAGCCCTGTCTGATTCGCCCCCTTGACCAAACTATACACGCAAAAGGTGTTCCTCGAGACAAGCCATGTGCCGCTTCCGAATGGCAAGCTGGTGTTCCAGTTCCCCACCTAAATTCCCGTGTCGCATGACATGTATCATGAACGCGGAAAGGCGAGAATAGCTCCAGCCTCCATGGCTTCGGTGGCGGGTGACGGATTAGCCCCGCAGCCTAGCAAGATTGCCAGCTAGAAATGGCAAGTAGAGAGTTTGCATCTCGTAAGTGCGACTGTTGGAACCTACGTTGAAGGTCAAAGGAGATATGAAGAGGCGGGAGCTCTCGCGGTGGGAAGGAGATGGTGCGAAACGATTCGAGTTGAAAATCCGAGTCAAAGCCATCCTTGAACCGGCAAAAGCCGGCTCCCCTGATTGCAAGCACAGCCAAGCAAGTGGCACGTGCGTATATGATGGCCGAGAGCCGGATCGCCCGGCAGGGAGAAGTACCCCTGCTTCCCGATTTGTACGCCTACGGTTCGTGAGTGGCTGTTCGGACTGGAGCTGGACTGAGCGACGCCCAGCCGATGCTCAACTCCACACTGCACACTTTCCAACTTCTTTTTCCCTCCAACGTCGCAATACCCCACTAATGAGCTCTTGAAAGCACCCCCATCGCCATAGACTACACCGCGAAACTCTCTGTTCAATCCCGGCGCTAAAACATGCACTTGCCATGGACCTGGTTCATACTACTGAACGCGCTCGCACTCCAATGCTACGCCGCTGATGTCCTCTCGAGGTATGTGGAGCGCTTTCTGCGAACCCAAAGTCTTATTCGTTTGCTTTTATCAGGTGGGGCCAGGCAGTCGTCGTCGTGAACGACATACTGTTCGTTTATGGCGGGAAGACAGACGAATTCAACCAGTTCTCATATACCTCGGCACCCACTACCAACGATCTCCTCATGCTCTCGCTCGCAAGCACGTTTTCCACGTCCTCGACGCCGTGGATCGTGATCAGTGGCAATTCCAACTCTTCCTCGCCCCAAGGCCCCGCACTGGCCTGGCACACAGCTTCCGCCTACAACACCTCTCAGATCCTCGTATTTGGTGGCATTCCTGACGTCAACTCGGACATCGTGCTTCTCGGGAACCCAGATTCGGCAGTCATCCTCGATATTTGGGACAGATTGAACGCGGTTTGGATTGTTCAACCAGACTCATGGGCAAATCAACCAACCAGACGCATTCGCCACTCCACCGCCACGATCCCGTCTGGCCTTGTTTTCATCTTCGGGGGCGAGAGGGCAGATGGATCGGGTACAGCATGCTCGGACAATTGGGTCTATGACCCAAATGGGCCTTCCTTCACTCGACTCCCAACGGCGAACGGACCTCCCGATCTCGTTGGCCATGTTTCCATTATCCTCCCTGATGGGCGCATCCTCGTGTTCGGAGGCTACGTCCCGTCACAGAGCGTACTGCTTCTACTTTCAACCATTTACGTCCTCGATACTACCAAGACACCGTATACGTGGTCTCGGCTTCTTGTCTCTAGTGGCTCACTCCCTAACGCCCGCCGAGCCTTCGCTGCAACCCTCATCGCCCCCGATAGGATCCTCATTCACGGAGGAAGCGACGCCCAGCTGCAAACTACCTTGGATGATGGGTGGGTACTCGACCTTTCCCCACCGGAAGCAACGTGGACGCGTCTAGACTCGTTAGCTGGTATTGGCGCTCGACGCGATCATTTCGCCGTCTCGTCTGGCGACAACGTTGTGTTTGGTTTCGGTTAGGGCATTTCTTTTCACCCGTTTTGCCCATCATACTGATTCGAACAATCACAGGGTACTCTCAATCTGCGCCAGCGCCCGATCCTGTACAGGTCTACAACATTCCGAGTTCTACAATTGTTCCAACATTCACTCCGCGCCCGTCGACCTCTACGCCAGCATCTACCCTTCCCCCCGCCACTCGCACACCTACAACCACACCGAACACTCACCAGGCATCGCCCACGCCAACGCCCGGGCCTGACCCCCAAGATCCTGAAACACCCGCGGAGGCAGAGTCCAAGAAAAATCGCACTACCACAATCGCCGTCAGTACGTCACTCGGCGTTCTAGGTTTGGCCGCCATTATCGTGGGCATTTGGTACTATCGGAGGAGACAACAACGCAAGTGGGCGCAAGCAAGGTTCTGGGTCATCGATGGAGACGATTCGGGAACGCCCGGTGTCGTTCCAGCGTTCGACGACAACGACGACGACTCACAGATCCATCGCGACATTCCGTTGGCAGGAGCGGGCGACGCTGAGGCCTCGGAGAGGGGGCAGGGAAGCGGGAACCAGGGTTGGCTTGGTGCCCTCAGCCTTGCGGGCCTCACTGGCCTGCTGGGAACGTCGACCGCCAAATCACAGAACCCGAGGGAAAAGCAAGAGCGGAGGAACATGCTAGACGATGAAGACAACGCGGACTTCGGCACTTGGTACAACAATACGCGTCGAGAAGGCACCGGGGGAAGTTCGTGGTCCGTGCTGAGCATAATTGGTCGTAAAAACAAGCGTGTAACGACGGACTCTGCTACGAGTACGCCTTGGCGCGAGAAGGGTGACCCCCTCGCGGACGACGCCTCCTCTCTCATGCGTGCAGACGAGGAGTCGGTGAACCAGACGAGACCACGAACACGCCGGGAGATAAGCTATGTCAGTACGCGCAGTGGCGTCAGCTACTCCGACCCCTTCTCCGACCCTATCGAAGAAGAGCCGAGCGGGTCATCGGAAACTGCGTATCGAGATGAGCCTTCAACCTCCAGCGGCGTACGTATGGTACCACCAGTATCGACGGGTATCCGCACAAGCCTCCTTCCTCTCGACTTCACTGGGCATTCGCTCAGCCCGCTCTCCGAGAGAACCTCACAAAGCACACTTGCCGGCAATGCGAGTGGTTCTTCCTTAGCACGTTTATCAACCAACGAGAGCACGCTCGGCGCCCCTGCTTCTCAGGCGAGTTCCAGGACATCTCAGCAACGAGCAGTCGCCAGTGGGAGCGAGCATCCACAACTATCGCCCACTCTACTCTCTGGGTCGCTGCCTGCTGTCGATGGTGGTGTGAGCCGTAGCAATTCGTGGTGGAGTCGGATAGCACGCCGGGCGAGTGATGCTTCGTCGCGGTCCACGCACCATCCCACTCGAGAGCTTCGCGATCCTAACCCCCCGCCGCGGCTCTCCATGATCGCCGAGAAGACCACTCCCGAGAGCGAATCCCCCGGGTCGAGGCAGTCGAGCCAAGGTACGACTGGGAAGCCTGGCAGCGCAGGACCTGGCGTCGGCCGAAAAGGTTCCCTTTACCCAGGAGGGGCGAAGCACGGCAAGTCGGTGTCCTCTGTTCAGACAGTCGACTCGGAGGCGCTCGATAGGATTGCAGGCCAGATGGAGGTTGTGCAGAGACTGGCTTCGGAGACGACGCATGAGGGCAGCATCATGTCTTCCCGCGAATTCAGCTTCGACGAGCAGCTTCGTCATAGCAGGGGCCCGACGCCGCTGATCGATGAGATCGTTTCCTCACCTCTGGAAATTTCCGACGATCTCATAGGCAGTCAGCTGTATCTGCGAGAAGCAGTAGAAGGCGGATCAGGACCGAGCGTGGGTACGACCTCCCTTCGTGCGCCCATACCTCTCAGGCCAATTGGGCCCCGAGCCTCTTCAGCGACTAGTCTCCTCCTATCGAAGACGTCCACCCCATCGACACCGACGTCAGCAGACCGCCTATCAGCCCCTGATGGTTTGCCTCGCGCGGGGTCCGCTGGTTCCTTGGGAAGTGGCCCGAGGTCAGGCTCGCACAGTCCACTGCCCGAGCCCCCTCACTCAGCCTCTCAAGTCGAGTACCCGCGCTCTGGGTCTGTTGCGGCGAGGGTGAAGCTCTTGGACGCTGGATCGCCGCGAAGGGCGACAGTGATTGGTTCTCGGCCTAATCCTACGGGCTCGAGCTATGGTCTCGTGCCTAGGAGAAGTTTGTTCATTGTCAACCCAGATAATAAGCGCTCGAGTGTGGGGAGTGGGGAGAGCACAACTGAGTGAGTGAGTACTCGTGGCCTCGTTTATTACGTCTTCCTGGCTTTCTTCTGCTGTATCGTTATCCACTCTTGGAGTGTGTTGTGTTCTTGGGACTGGTTTCCTCCTTGTCCTTGCTTTGCTTTTCTTGTCACCCTTGGACAGTCTAACATCGGTATCCTATTCATCGCTTTCACATTCACGACCTTTCACGATTTTGCTCTAACGATCGTCGTTATGCTGCTACCGTAGAATATTTGCCCTTTCCTAACTTATCTTGTTCTCCTTGGACCGTGCCCACCCTTTACCTGACAGGACTGGGAGGGCGACCTATCACGCATGTATTTCTAGGACAATCGCGATAAAGTTGACTCTATACCACTTGGGATCGTTACGTACGTTCGCTCGCGATAGGGCAACGACTAGTGACTGCGACAGTCACTAGTCGGCGCTTAACTGTTTCATGTTTCGCCTGGATCGTGCGAACGTTTTGATGGCTGTCAGAGGTGACTCGGACTCGACATTCCCATGCAGGCTTTCGCTCTTCTAACTCAACCCGAGCCTCCACCCCTAGCAGCACATACACCACACATCGGCATCGATGGCCATCCCATCGCTTCCGCCGGAGATCCTTGACACCATCATGGACTGGGTGGCCGAGTTGTCCAGTGAATCGCTCAACGACCTAGCCCTGTCCTCACGCCGTTTCACACATCGATCCCAGTCGCATCTCTTTTGTACGATGACCCTTGACTCCGATAATGTCAAAAAGAGATTGGATATGCTAGGGTCACACCCCTCGCTGTTTCGACATACTCGCACCCTCATCCTGAACATGGGTTTTTCGCGCCCGGACGACAACGACGAGTCTGAATTCCATAATTCCATGCTCAGCTTATTGGACCATTTCCGCGGCGTAACAACACTGGCCATTATCTTCTTTAAATCCTATCCAGACGATACTGGAGAAGAATGGGCTACTTGGGAAACCACCAGCCCCTCATGCCGCGACGTAATAACCCAAGCCATTATAACCGTCTCAGTTCTGAACGATCTCTACGTGCAAGGTCTCAGAAACATACCCATACACATGGTCCAGTCGCTACCCCACCTGAGGCGCCTACTCTTGGAAAAGTATGCAGGGTTCTCTAAGGAGGGTGCAAATGTTGGGGCTCTTGCTCCTCCGAACCTGCAGTGGTTGAGCTGCCACCGCACAGGAATTACATCACTTCCTCCCCTCCTCCCCTCCTTCTGTGACATCCCCCATTTCTCCTTCGAAATAGCGGGAGTACAGGAGCATGTCGCAGCCTGGACTGTCCTTGGCACAGCACTCCCAAGACTCGAAAGCCTCGTCCTCAATTATTCTAATAGAACTTCGTCCTCACGAAGGAACCTCGATTTGGGTGAGTTGCTTTCATCCGTTACCACAGGGTATGTGAGCTTGTGCTGAACATTGAATAGTATCGGACTGTCTCTCCGAATCTGAGAGAGCGAACCGTACCCTTCCCTCCTTCCCACACCTTCGCTACCTGGCCATTGTTTTCAACGCCAAAGACGATCTCTCTGAGCCAGTGTACTTGGTTCCCATGCCCATATTCATACCTCGCCTCCTTGTCACCATGATCTCGCAAAATACCCAACCCCGTCTGGAGATGTTCAATTTTAGGGCACATTGGACGGTCCAAGACGATTCATTGGGGTTCCAGCATTACAGCCACATGCCCCTAGTTGGCGGCGAGTATGGATGGTCCCTGGTCGATAGTATACTGTCGAGTCGAAGGCTATTTCCGAAGCTCTGGATCGTGCGATCAATTTCTACCCCACATCCTCCCTACGACGGCCACATCGACACCCTGGAGATCCAGCGTCGGGCGAAAGAACAGACACATGCTGCCCTACAAGACACCAAGAAGGTTGTGGAAGTGCTGGATGTGGGCATCGATAGGGAGATCGAAGTGCGGGTGAACGACCTCATCTCGACTATGCACATGTCACCCTTGCCGTTCCCCAGCGCTCAGGGCACCAAAAAGCGGACTCTCGAACACTAAATATTAACTTCCTTTGCCTCATTTATGCTAGATTTGACGGGTTCACACAATACAGGCCGAAAGGCGCTGTCAAATGTTCGGAGTTGGGTGGTTTTCACCACGTACGTTTGCGCCAGAAGCGTGACGATCTGTATATCCACCCATGTACCTGGCGCGATAGGACGCTCCGTGCCGTTCCTACCTGTCGCGCACACCCGCCTGTCGTGGCCTCTCACTCGAATCGGCTACAGTTTTAATAGGGGACGCCCTCCATAAAAAATCTGGTGGGGGCTTTGTTACGATTGGGGTTTGCCACGTCCTGGTTCGCAGGTTTCGACCGGCCCAGAGTACTTTGCATTCGTGTGGTACACACGTACCAGTCATCCACTGGTGCATTCAGGAAACGTACAGACCTTCCTCCTCCACATATTTTGCCACGCTATCAGTCACGCACTCTCTCCAAGGTCCCTCGCCTGCATTCGCTCCTAATACACCTATGCAGCTGCGGGCATTGCGCACAGCGGTCGAACTGAACTTGCTGGCCCGGTCCCCAATATCGATGATGACTATGCGCTCGTCTTTTGGTATTTCGCGATGATCTCCCGGACCTGAAACGGCGCTGGCGGCGTGCGAGCTGTGCGAGTCAGAACTCGTCGCGTCCCCGGATAGCGCGTCACGCTTCTTCATCCATCCTTCCGCCTCGCCAAGATCTAGAGTTGATTTTGGACTTTGTCCCACATCACTGGGGAGCGTCGTACTGCGTCTGGCACAGACGACCAACGAATTATCGCCACCCTGAGTGAACGGTGAAAGCATTCGGGATAGCACACCTATCATCATCTCTTCGTGGGTTGCCTGGGAGCCGGGTGGGGGTGGGTAATACTTCGGAGAGAAGAGACGCTCGAGGGTATCTAGTCCAATGACGAAGGAAAGTTGGGTATTCGGAGGTCCCATGGGTAGCTGGGGGGTATTTTCTGGCGGTAAAGAAGCCAGTCGAGCCTTCAGGTACTCCTGCAGCACCTTGGACTTCCCAACAAACGTTGGTTCGTCAGTAATGGCAATGGCTACATTCCCGTCCCGCACCGACAGATCCTGCGCCAGTAGTCCCATCATTTGTAACCTTTGTAGATAGGTTGCGTCGCCTGCCTTCAGGGCTTTGTCCACATTCTTGACGGAGAGCAAGAGGAGTTTCGCCTCATATTCTGCTCCGATGGATTCCGTCGTGTACGAGGGGCGTGGACTGTTGGCGAGAGCGAGGTGGGCGAGTGTCGGAGGGTTAAATGAGGAATCAAGGACGGATATCCGGATTAGGTTTTGGGTATTTCGGGGTGGTTTGATGCTGGGACTTGGGGGAAGAGGCCATTGAGAGTGGGCAGCCCACACGAGCTCCACTGGAAGATTTGAGAGGCCTGATTGAAGGCGGTTCAGGAGGCCGGGTGCATATTGTCGGATG
This sequence comes from Coprinellus micaceus, assembly GCA_951394405.1. Taxonomy (NCBI): domain Eukaryota; kingdom Fungi; phylum Basidiomycota; class Agaricomycetes; order Agaricales; family Psathyrellaceae; genus Coprinellus; species Coprinellus micaceus. The sequence continues at coordinate 1,431,693 of OX596339.1, read as the reverse complement.
TGACTCAGCATCTCTCGCTGGTCTCCTCCTTCTGCTTGGGTAGAGACGCCCCTATGTCCTGGTGTAGAGAGTGTCGGGAGTGGGGGCTGTTGTGCGTTCGTGCACAAATGCTCCGTGGTCATGGAGTCGAGACTACGAAACAGTATCATCAGACATTCGACACCCCACTGGAAAAGTGCGATCTTCACATACACTTGGGCTGCTGTCGGCGGCAGGATGTGGGGCTAAACAGGAAACAGGCGCCCGCCCGCTGATGAGGTTGCTGATGGCAGCGGATGTTGAATTTCATTCTTGCCTCCTCACAGTCATCCCCCTGAACCACCCCCAATACCTCAATCGCTCAGCAAATGCAACCATTCAGCAAGAAAACGGCGCCAGAATTAATCTCGATTCGAAGGTCAAGTGCCAGTGTTAAACCCGGGACCTCACGTAAGAGGCGACTGGATTCGTAAACACCTACTAGCAAGCACTTTTGACTTCCGGTGAATCCTTGGAAATGCGCTTGCGTATGTACGTTCGAACGTTCTTCCCCCCAGCCGCCTACTGTGCGTCCGCCTTTCCAATCCCTGGCGTCGAGTAGCCCTAGAAACACTGCATCTCTGGTGCAGAGGATGCTAAACCAGTCGATGACAAGATAGACGCGGTTGACTGTCTATCCCCTGCCTCTACTCTGAAATCGAAATGTCGGAGCCCTAACCTACACAGATTTTTCGGGGATATATGTCCGGTAAAATCGAGAGTATCACTTCATCCACCCCTTTGGTTATACTCTCATCCAGCCCGACGTCCAAGATCGACACGGCTTCACGGGTCTGGCACAACGCCGCCGCCGTCTCCTCATGGATTTGTCGAATCATACTTTCATCCGGGGCGGCCAACCCACCGTAATGGGGTGCAATAATGTCGGCAAAGCAGGCGGCGCAAACTGTTTGTAGTTTGGGGAATCGCTGCCGGTTTGATAGTATTTCGTCGAGATCCTTCCATCCCCTCTCCCGGTCCACCAAGCGATGCTCAAAATATTCGTCCAGTTCCTCCGCTTCTGGTGGGATGATCCAGGTTGCTGAAAAATCGAGGATTTCTAACGAAATCTGTGGGTTCCCAGCCAAGGTGGTATAGAGAAACGAAGGGAGGAGGGAGGGAGCATGGAGGGGGATGGTGTGCGGCTGGACTAGATTGTGCATGTCGAGACTCGTATTGATATACACCGCCAAATAGCGAAGTTGCGGGAAAGGGGGCAGAGCCCGATTGTGCTCGACTAAGTCGGCGGAACAGTCCGAAACTAAACAGGACCGCAATGGGCGGCGCTCAGTACCTTTTTGGCAGGAGTGTGGTAGACCCGCTCACCTAGGTTCAGGGCGGCAAACCTCGATGAATAATCCAGGATGAGGGTCTTCAGGTTTGGTTTCGCTTCACGGAGAGCTGACCAGACTGCGACGTGGCCCTTCTTATCCAATATCTCGAACGCAAGGTGGGAGATAGTTCGGAAGAAGGGAAGGAAGGAGTGGATTGAGTGGAGAGCACGCCGATGACAAGTGAGAGATTCCAATTTCGATTGAATAGACGACTGGGGGTGGGTGTTTGTGAAGTGGGTGTTATTGAATGCAATGAGCTGGGTTAGGCTCTTGACAGAGGACACGGTGGAGATGGGGATGTCCCTGAGACCCTGGAGCGCAAGGAAAACCAACGGGTGGTTTAAAAAGCTATCGAGAATAGCGCGGCATCTTGGGCCTACAGTGCCCAAACTCTGGGTGTCGGAGGACTGGCTGGTAAAGTCAACATAAAGCCTTTTTAGGCCACGGAGTTCTGCCGCTATCGCAAGTAGGGTGCGACCATACCCATTGGATACGTCAAAGGGACCCCCCGGTGTGGATTCGCGTTGGTGAAATGTGATGCGCAGTTGGCGGACGTGTCCAAGCAGAGCTGTGTTCGAGAGCAGAATCGTGAACCTGGGATGCCGGTAGTCCTCGTTCGGCGTTGAAATAACGATCTTGCGAAAGAGGTGAGATCGGCATCGATCAGGAAAACGTTGAGAGGTTAGCGCCAGGGCTTTGAGGCATCCAAAAGACACCTCGGCAAGCTTATCGGTTATAGTGTCGAGAATTTCTTGGGGTAGCCAGACGGCGGACATCACTTGGGTAGGACTTGAGCAGTGGAAGTAGGGTGTAGAAGGCAGTCGAAGGCAGTCGGCGGTCCAAACCTGCCCAAACCCGCTGGGGCCTGGTCACATGCAGTTAGGGCTGCGGAGTCTGAATCGTTAGGCGCCCAAAGTGACGCCCCCTTGGCCAACCCACTTGGGACCTGAACCGGCGCTTTTCTCCAGCCCACCGGCCTAGAGATTATTCGGGAAGGTACGCCAAGTAGATTACAAGGAAGAAAATGAGCATCCAAATTACAAGGGAGGAGGACCAACGACATGAAAGCGAGAGATGGTGGACTCGCAAACGTTGTGGTTGAGGAAGGATGGGGGGGAGTCAAGGTTAAATAAGGGTGTACTTCAATAGAAGGAACCAAAATGAAGGTTCGTGAGCACGGGGGATAGGGCGGTGGCTCTGGTGTACTGTACAGTGTAGGTATACATGTGGGAAGGGTTAGGAATTAAATGCGCGTAACAGGCGGGGCGGTGGGAGGGGAACTCGTCATGTGCAACAGCCGGGGTATTGCTGTAGTGCGGGTTGGAGCTTCCAGAAAGGTAAGGGGACGCTAGAGCATCCGAAATGGCAGGTATGTATCGATGGAAGATGAAAGCAGACGATATTAGGCGCAAGATGGAGGCTGAAACAAGAGAGAATACCTGGAGAAAGCAAATAGTGAAAGAAACACAAAAAAGTGAGTGGAGAAGATGGTACAGTTATCCACCGCGATCCGGCAGGGGTCCTTGAAAAGCAGCAGTTTAATGCAATTGAATCCAGTTGGGCAGAATGCGTGTTGAGTGTTGATATACAGTGGTAACCTCGAAAGCACAGAAGGGGGAAAGTCCAGGGACGACAAAGCGCGTTGAAGGGGTGAACGCGGATCCCAATAAACAAGGAGAACGAGCGAAGCGACACAGAAAGTGAACCTGGAAGAGTTAGCCTCTCACAAGCATCTTCTTTTTCCTCCGCTTCTCCTCCTCGTGTCTCCGCTCCTCTTCCAGAGCCATCTGATCTTCCCTTTGCGCAAGGCGGTAACTAAAGCATAGCGCATCAACAGGGGCGTCTCTAAGAAAAGTATAGGAACGCACCTCTTCATCTCCTCCCTCTCTACATCTCGCGCATCGGCCTCCATATCCTCATCGTCACTGAACACGTCCCTCTCCACATATTGGCTCTTGTTTTTCCCAAACAGCTTCCAAATCTCCGTACTGATATCCAGGTCGTCCTCGCCATCCACCATCGACCTATGACGCTTCTTGGACGAGTGAGGGGCGGGCGACATGGACCTGCTGTCTGACCGTGGCCGTTTCTTCGCTGTAGAGTCGCGGTACTTTGAAGAGGGATGTTGCCTGTCCCTGTCCCGCTCTCTGTCGCGGGAGCGGTCTCGGGAACGTTCCCGATCATAGTCGTACCTCGCGCTGGCTTTAGAAGTCGATGTGGATGGCTTGGATTTGTTGAAATCAGGAAGTTTAGAGGTAGATCCCCGACTTTGGTTTGGTTTGGGAGGCGCGGTAGGTTTCGAAGGAGGAATGGGTTTTGAAGGGATGGTCGCTGCTTTCTTCTGCGATGATGTCGATGGACCTGCGCGCAGTTAGCCACATGCACCACTGAAACGAGACGAAGAAGCACGGACGTTGAGGTGTATCCGCCCCTGAGCCCGGGCCAACGCTCGGCGGTCTGCTCTTCTCATCCTTCTTCTTCGACCCAAACCAGTCGTCAAACTGCGCCGCCTGGTCGCCCTCAAGGACCCTCTTCTTCTCCTTGGCACGGTCCTGCAGGATCTCATCAATAGTCCGGGTATCGCGCTTGACCGTATTGAGTTTCACTAGGGTATTTGGCATCGCCTGCAACCGCTCGCGGACGGTCAGACCATCCCCTGGTGATGACTGTGGTGCGGAGTGGGATGGGGAGGTGATGTCGATGGCACCCCCAGGTAGCCTCCTCCCTGCCTTGTGCGTGCCGCCATGGTGCGACGTCGAGCTGCGCTTGCTCCCTCCATACATCCTCATCAACTCCATGCGCTGCTTGCGCTCCCTCAGCTCTTCTCTCGTCAACGGAGTGGGTCCATCGTCGCCGTCATCAGGCGACCCTCTGGGCTTGCCACCGCCGCTCCCCCTTCCCCCACTAGACCCCGAGCTATGGCTCCCACCAGCCATTTTGGCAGCCTTCTTCGGACCATACAGAAGCCTGTCCCGCTGCTCGTCCTCCCTTTTCTTCAACGCCAGTTCCCGAGCCTTCTGTGACTCAGCCTCCCGTTTCTTCCTCTCCTCCTCTTTCTTCTGCTCTTCAAACAGCTTGAGCCGTCGCTGCTTCTCCATCTCGCGCTCCTTTGCCTCCCGGGCCTCCTGGGCTTTGCGTCGTTCGGCTTCTCGTCGCTCTCTATCTCGCATTGAGGCGTCAACAGCGGACTGTTGCTGAGCGGTTTGACTGGCACTGAGCGCCATGAGGCTGGCGAAGCCTGACATAATTTCGTGAGGGAATCGTAACGGTCGATGCTGGGAGATAGAGAGAGGAGGTGAAGAGAGGTGTGGCACCAGGAGGAGTGTAACAATTGTACTTTTGAGTCCGGTGCTGAGGAGCCTCTGGTCCACTGCCCATGTTTGCTTGTGTTAATAGCAGTGGGTGCACCGCCACGTTCCCCTGTCTGCGGTGAGCGCCACTGACTAGGAAATTACAACTTCACCTTGAACTCACCCACATACCGGCTCATACCAACCATTTCTTTCCCGAAATCGTGGCCCTCAGATTCGAAATTCTCTCTAGCGACATGTACGACGAGGGAAACTTACCTTAATTAGATGCTCTGTCTCCCGAACAAGCTTAGCGTTGAACAGGTGATGAGCAGAGACAGTTCAGGGGGCTACTCTTGAGTAGCGCCAGTCCTCTATGATTGTAAGACACCCTTTCGCGTAATTCAGGATCCAGGGAGCATACTTAGACAGGCGTATTGTGGCGGCGGTACACGGCCTGGGCGCGGCACAATCACGCGTTCTTGCCTCTCGCCCCCAGCCCTTCTATTCCGTCAGCCGTGACCGCGTTCCTGGGTATCGATGCTTGTCCTGTGATGTGACGATCTGTGCACGATGCGCGATTATACCATGCTGCACGCCCCGATACTTTTAGGCAAAACGGCCCACTCGGCCCTGTCATGCCATTCCACAGCCAGCATGGAACGTGGTTTCATCCACCCTTTACCCTCCCATTGTCATAGGAAGAACCCAATCCCTTGAGGCTATCTATTAGCCGCTCCTCGATGAATCTTCGGTCGCGGGTCAATATCCTGATATCACTCGATCTTACGGACCCCACTGCGCGGAATCGCAACCACACATCAGCAAGCGGTATGCCCCCCCTCCGTACGTACACTTCTATCAATCTTCCTTCAGTAGACTTCATGGGAAGGGCTTTAAACCTTTCTCGTTTCCTTCCTTGGCCTCTCTAACGGATTTCCCATCTAGACACGGGTCAAAGCCGAGACGCCCCTTTTATCAAACCCGACCCCGACCTCGAACCCACCAACGGTCTCTTCTTATGGGAAGAAGTCACTCAAGATCAGACGGACCCAGATTACCTTCCGGACGCAGGCTCCTCGAGTGACAAAAAGGCGTCCGGCGGCTTCCGACTTGCGCATCTACAGGAGGCTGTCTGCCTTGAGGGTGATAAATTCGCGAACTTCAAGGTACGCCCAAGGGATTTAGTAACTGTCTTGGACCCCGCTTCAACCACACACTTGCACATAGAAACAAATCAACAACCTCATGGAGGATTGCTTCGATATTCGCCTCACACTTGGGGAGCAACCAGACGCCATGCGCAGGTTCAAGAAGACTCTCCTCGACGAATTTCCAACAGTCATGGATGGCGACACTGAAAGCAAAATGTCTTTAGTTACCAGCTACGTTCATAAATCGCATGGATGCAAGAGGCACCAAAGGAAGGCGAAACAACGGGAGGAGGGATGTGGCGCAGCAGATATGGCCGACGATGCACCATCCACGTCGCCCCCTTCAATATCTGGCGCAACTGCTGGAGAGGTAATGGATGCTGAAAATGCTATGGTCCGTGGGCTGCGCGGCCTTTCTATGTCTGTTCCAGCCATGTCCCTCCGCACGGAAATGATTTCAACGCCTGCATCTCCGTCTTCATCCCAAACCCATTCTCGCCCTCTGTCCTTTTCCTCATCATCATCGAAGCTTCTGTCGTTTTCGGATACGAGTAGCATCAACAAAAGGACGACGGACAGCCTTTCTCCGCCCGAATCTCCGGGCCCAAAGGTATCAAAGCGCCCGCCTAGCACCACACAAACCCCCAAGAAGGCAGCAACGCGACGCCGCAGTCCATCTATCGAATTCCTACCCTCTCCACCGGCTGGCATTTCGTTCCCACCCTCTTCGGCCAAGCGCCGCAAGATAACCCCTGGGACGGGGACAAAAAAAGGACCCCGGACCCAGTCTACACGTAGTCCAAAAAGTATACAATTACAACGTGCACAACCACAGCTGGCCCGACCGAACTCCACAAACTCGCCCACAAAACGGCGTCAAACAGCGACGACGGCTAGTTCATCGTCTCGCCCACCAACCTCCTCTTCCTCCAGCGCTTCAAACCCGTGTTCATTGGTTCCTTCTCTTCCGTCAACCCCATCGTCGACTTCCTCGTTTGACCCACCTTCCGCTCGCCCATCGAGCGAGGAGATTATTTCGTTATATTCGGGTAGCCCTGCTCTCGAGGAATCGGGGATGCGCTTCTTCTTACGGTCTTGCAAACCTTCGATGGTAGACTTCCTCCCCGCTTTCATTGAGTTTGGGTGCACGTTGCCGAAGTTGAAGGCGGTCAGTGCATGGCCCCCCAAGGACGTGGATACGATGTGGGTAACGAAACTGAGGGAGGTGGTCAGCAGGTTGAGGAGAGAACAAAATGGCGAGAGACAAAGGAGGTTAGTCACCCGTAGGCGTTTAGGTGGTAGCCGACTCGGAGTCGACGAAACGAGTATGGATGGTATTGAAAGGACGGAGAGCGCAGGAGAGCGGCCGGAGATGAGGGAGTTGACACAGATGGATGGCATTATACTGGGATATCACTTAAAAGAGTTCTGGAAGACGCGCTACTGATTTTTCTGCTATCATTCTCAGTACCTCTCTTTTCACGATTCGACCCAACACTTTGGGTTCGTTCAGGTTCTCGGTTTGGTGGATTGTGCATGGTGGCCTCATGGACTCGACGAACTCTGGCCCAATATGGACGTCGCTCTTTTATATTCCCTTCATCATTTACTATTTTTAAAGATATCCAGTGTAATACTTATATCTGCCACCTCAGCATCCTAGAGGATCCGAAGTCAAGCTTTGCGAGCTCCGTCAAGCGAGGCCCCGGGCGCTTAACGATTAAAACTCCGCTTCAATGCATTTCATGCCACGCAACACTGATCACCGACAATCAGTCTCTTCGTTCACCCCACCATCATCGGTTCTGGCTTCTCCTTCGATGTATAACCCGCACATTCCCCAAGAGATCCTGGACACCATCGTTGATAGAGTCGCTGAGCTCTCCTTCGGATGCCTCAAGGAACTCTCTTTGACCTCGCGGTGTTTCGTTCAGCGGTGCCAGTCCCGTCTGTTCTGGAAGTTCGTGATCCCCTGGCGCCGCTATTTGGAAGACGACATTATACCTAATCTAGAGGCCCTGCAATCCCACTCGACAATCATTGGGTATATCCGCCAACTTCAGATTTCGTTCGATTACGCAGGGACTACGGATGAAGAGGGAGAAGCCTACCAGGAATCGGAGATATGTAATCGGGCCTTAGCAAGGATCACCAGCCAGCTGAGAGACCTGAAACGTCTCTACGTCTTGTTTTCGAAGCCGATCATCGGTGGTACGGAAGAAATTGCAAGCTGGGGTGGAATCAGCCCAACATGCAGAGAGATACTCCACCACCTCTGATTTAACAATCCCCTGGACCTCATATCTTTCTACAATATCCACGACGTACCCACCTCGTTTATTTTCTCCAATCCACGTCTGGAGCATGTAGAGTTCGAAAAACATTCGAGTACCGCGACGGAAGACGGCATCGCAGCCTCCGGGTACAAGGCTTCATGGAGCTTGAAGTCGCTAAGCTGCCGTCGTACCGGACTTCAGACAGCCACTTCCGCTTATCGCCCATCGCCTATCACTTCGCTTGCCCCTTTCATTTCCAATCTAACCTACCTCGCCCTCGAGGTCGTAAACATGGAAGGACACAGGGATGCTTGGGACGCAATCACGGGTTCAAGGCTAGCAGGCCTTGAAATCCTCATCCTTCACTATTCTCAAAGGATCTCCCTAACATTTCTTGAATGCTCCTTGGGTAAGATTTCGCCCTATCCTACCATGGACGCCGAGCTGATTGTCTGTTAGTTCCAGACTGTCTTTTTGAAATGGTCGACAACCATCGCGCCTTACCCGCCTTTCCTCGCCTTCACTACCTCCAGATCTTGCTGAACTCAAACATGCACAGACCTGCCGGGGAAGATGGTTTTAAAATGCCTTCATATATTCCTCATTTTCTTGTCACCATCATCTCGAGAAATAGGCAGGAAAACTTAGAGTTCCTTGACTTCAGCACACGATGGGAGATGGGCTATGCACCCGGCGAAGCCGTCACTGTATCCACGGCCACCCTGGTCGACCGGGACCATGGGTGGAAGGAGGTTGATGAAGCACTCTCGAACCGCGCGCTCTTCCCCAAGCTCCAGCATGTCCGTATGGTATGTGCACCGAGGATCCATGGTTTGGGAACCCTTGAGGAGCCCACGCCAGAGCAACGAGTCGCCCCCCAAGTTCAGATGGAAGTTAACACGGCCTTGCACCAAACCCGCGCGACGCTGTCGACGCTGGCTGTTGGAGCAGAAGGAACCGCTGCAACGGAGCGCGCATGCAGCTTGGAGACTGCTTTGGTGCCGGAAATATACACATCCCCTGGCAGGTTCCGAAAACCAATCTCCAGATGGGCTCGTTAAGGGCACCCCGATGAGGATGAATAGATGGTACTGGCGCCGATAGAACCATTCTACTTACGCAGACCTTTTCCTGGCACACTCCGCCATTTGCAGTTTCCATCGCACTCTTGCTTCTCTGCCACAGCGAATTTCGATATATTCGAACACACTACATCTCCCATGATCAAGGTATCACAATTTCACGACATTAAGGTGAATAAGTAACATAGAAATCGAAAGAACGGGACGAAAGAGAAGAGTAGAGGTACAGGCGCAAAGCTGAAAACGAAGGGATCGTACGGAGTCGTCAAGGCATAAAAACAGGTAAATGATATCGGGAAAACATAAGAACGCCGAAAGAAACATACGTGAGAGATGAGAAAGAAAGGTAAACAGACAGAAGCCCCAACGAGATCCACCCACAAGATTACACCCTGCGTCACGTTTGACCGCCCTCCTCACATGCATCCGTACTCACAAACGAGGGACCCTCATAGTACGCTACAAAATCCGAGTCTCTCCAGTCACTATGCTGATACTGGGCCGTCGCCACATCGCACTCTTCCGACCCATATTCTCCTTGTTCTCTCCCGGCCCCCGCTTCTTCCGCAGGAATACGCAAGCCAAACTCAGACACACCTTCCCATGTGGGCGAGGCCCGCGTCCTGGGAGAACCATTGACGACAAATTGGGAATACCTAGTTGTCGGTAAGTCCAGGGCGTCCAGAATCGCTATGATACCGCCTACGCCTTGATACTCGGACGAAGGGCACTCCATGAATAGCGGAAAGGTAACGTCCTGACCAAGGTCGATAGGTCCCACAGAATCGTCAGCGCCAGGGTCACCGCCTCCGGATTCCAGGAGAGGAGCCATAAAACGAGGTGCACCGGTACCTGGCTTCGGCAGTGGCGTGGATGCAGGAGGGCCCGTATCACGACCTGGAAGGGGCGTTTGGGAACTCTGAGCCATATCCTTCGAAGGAGAATCCAAATCCTTAGAAACTTCGGCGGGTACATAGAGCGGCCAGTGAGGAGGACCTTGGTAAAGTGAGATGCAGTTCGAAGACCTCGACGACGGCAAAGAGAGGGACTCGAGATCATCCAGAAATTTACAGGGACCCGGTTTGTTGTCGTAATCTTCTCCAGAGGGCACAGACAAAGCGTTCGTCGTCGCCAAGCGTTGTGGGAGAATCAGAGGTCGCACGGTCGATTTGTGTTTACCCAGAGAGAGACCTCCAGCTCGACTGAGGACTCGAGACTTCCCCTGCATGGATGCGGGTGCAGACATGTGCTTCTTCTCAAAACCGCCGTCGGGAGTAGGGCCACGACGCGCCTTGTCGTTCTCGATCATGGAGAACCATCTCTGCTTAGGAACCTTAGGACCAGGGGAGAACGGAGCCACATTGGCCACCTTGCGATTCACGATGACTGCTGGAGAACTGAGCACATGCATTCCGCTCTTGTTTTTGGCTATGGCGATGGGGTGGCCGGTCGGATTTCCATCCTCCTCCTCTTCGACAATGGTGGAAAGGACAGAGCAGGGGCTAAACGTCTGGGGGGTAGACCATGATAACCTCGAGTACTTGACCGGCATGGTTGTGACTTGTTTCGTCAACTGAGTCTCATCTTCCTCCTGGAAGGCACGCAGAAGCATTAGGAGAGGACGAGGCACGTCTAAATGGGACACTCACGTCAGAGGAGTCGGAGAACTTGGAGTCCAACTCGAGGTCTTCCCCCATGAGTAAAGTGTCTCCGGAAAGGTCAGCTATATTCACCGAATTTCGAACGGTGGTTGCAGGAGAGGAGGGAGCGTAGACGCTCGCCTCAGGAGAGGGAAAGTCGTCTGATTCGTGAGCTTCAGGGATCTCGATGGCTCGCTGAACCCCGGTGAATGCTTCTCCCAAATCCAGGGGTCCGAGCAAAGGCGAAGCAACTGGTGTGTCTGGAAAATCCTGGTCGAGCCCCGCCATGATGATATCGATAGAAGAGGTGTTCAAGCGACAACCGTTGCGCCTCCTCCGCTTGGCTGCAGCTTCATCCTCATCTTCAACACCGCCCTCGAACCCGTCCCGGCGGGGCATTGTATCATGGGATGGGACGATGAGAGTCGCCCCACTAAACCCGTTTTCAAATTCGAAATTACTGCGCGTGGCTTCGAGACCGCACGCAAGGCTGGGACTGTAGGTTGCCTGGTATGGGGAGGTAGGCACACTGGGAGGAGTGAGAGTGATCTGGGGGACACGCCCTGGAGATCTCCGAGTGGGAGTCGACGGATTTGATATGTATGAGCCAAGGCTGTATACAGACTTTTCGTCTATGCTCGGGGTCGGGTCATTGAAAAGCCAGGCGTTGCACCCAATATTGAAAGGATCGGCGGTCGAAACCAAGGATGCCTCGTCTGGGTCGGAGGTCAATTCAGATCGATGGTATGGGGGGCCTGGAGGCGAGGAAGCTGCGGTGGGCGGTTCCACGGAGAGGAAAGATAAGGTGGGTTCTTCGGTCGGTTTGTTTCCATCGTCGTCCTCGTCCAGAGCATCGTCCACCCACATGTCCGTCTCAACAGGCACAGAAGGCGAGGTGCCCAGTTGAGGGAGGACGACCTGAGGGACCCAGAGCGGCACGTCTTTCCTTTTGGATAACAGGGCCCCAGAGATACCGTTACGCTTGGCGCCGTCGCGATCCATGCCGCGAATCATGAGAGCAGACAGAGGCAGGTCGTCCTCAGATTCCAGTGCCTTGATGGTGGATGACGAATAACCGTCGATACTGGTTGGATCCCCCAGGCGTAGAATGTCAGCGTCTGGCGTTGTCGGGGCGGTAGAAGCCTCAGCCGGCGAATTGAGCGGGTAAGTAAATAATGGGGTGAACTGGGTATCGCTCCCCTCGGAAGACAAGGGAGATTGGAACTCGTCGCTCGAGAAGATGGTAGTTCCGCTCCCTTGGCCTTTGTTTAGTGCGGCAAAGGCGAGTAACTCTAATAGATACTCACCCTGGAAGGGGAAGGAATATGCATTCGAAGAAATCTCGAACACGCCCACGGGATAAACAGGTTGGAACGAGTTGTGGAATAACGCCCTTGCTGATTGAGCGCCCTTCTTCCTGAGGCTCTGCGTAGAACACTCTTGTATTGGAGAAGTCGCCATGGGGAAAACGTCTGGGTAGGCCATGAGCTCCTTGTTGGGGGCTACATGACCGCTCCCTATAATCACTACGCCCGTGTTCTCAGCGAGGAGACTCGATATGAAAGATTAGGCGTACTCACGAACTCTATCTCGAAGATCATTCAGAGGGTCGACGACTTGAGGTGGGCATCTGGAGCGGGTCTTCGGGCGAACCAGGCGAAAGACGGCCTTTCCAATGCCCTCCTTCAGGCGAGTAAAACCTAGTTGAACAGCCTCGACGGCGTTCGAGAAAGCACCACGAATGTTGAACATCGACTCTACACTTCGAGCGAGGTATTGTGCGTGGAAATAGAGAAGGAGGCTGGCACTCTGGCGTGCTCGGGTCACATAAGCCATTGCGATCGCGGTCTGGCCTCAACGATCGTTGTCTTTTTGGGCGTCAAGCCTTAGAGCGAACAGGTCGTGAGCAAAAGAGTTCGAAATTGCTGAATCGATGGTGGCTCACATACCAGGCGTTGTCGAGATTACGCCGCACTCATAACTGCAGCCTCAGGCTTTTCTCCCCACTCCTAGCTGTCACGGTCGGGGAGGCGCGGCGCCTCCATTGAAGCGGTCGGCGAATACAATGCGTAAATCCAAGCCACAGGTGCCAACCTCCGGGAGGTGGTGCTTGACATGTCGTCATTGTCGATGTATGAAGGCAAGTACAGGCTTGGGATGAACCTCGGCGAAGGTCCAAGCCAACTTCGATCTCAAACACGGCCACACAGCAGCCGTCGTGGATCCACAACGTTACCTTTCCTCAGCCTCATCTTTTCACCAACTCGAAATCACACGGGAAGTGGTTTTTTCAAAATTTTATGGGCCTCGCTTGTTCGATCCAGTCGAAATCAAGCTCGGCGAAAGGTCCCTAGAACAGATGTACTAAAAATCAAGGCTCAGTCTTTCTGAATGTTTCGTCGACTCCAAGATGCCCACAATGCGCCTGATAATCCTAGCTTGCGCTTGGTGAGTGGCTGATCCGCAGCGTTTGAATCGCCTAGATCGCGACGTTCGGCGTCGGGAGGTGGAGCACTTTCACCACCTTCAGTAGACGACCCTCCTGTTGCACCTGCAGGCTTTTCGGTCTCGCCTTCGGGCTTGGTCTCGCCCTTGGGTTTGTCCTCATCCGTGGAAGGGGATCCAGTCGACGTTCCAGTTGGCTTAGGGGCGCCAGAACCAGTGGGAGTCGAGCCAGATGCAGTAGGAGTGGAGGTGGCAGAAGGCGACGTGCCAGTGGGAGGGGGGTTGGTGGACGACCCACTTGGCTTCTCCGGGGTGGTCACGTCGCTGTTTGCTTGGTGAGTGATCTTGATTGTGATGGTCGTGTCAGAGTATGAGGATTTCTTGCCAGTGGTGACGGCGTTAGCCACTGGACTGCTGGAGCCCTTGACGATGGCGTCAGCAATCGCCTTCTCCAGGCTAGCGGGGAGGCCGGTCGCTGTGGAGGAGGTCGTGGTCGTGGAAGTAGACGTCGAGGAGGTGGAAGTGGAGGTGGCTGTAGGGGTTGCCGTGGGGGTCTCTACAGGCTTCTCTGGGTCCTCGTTATCTTGCCGCTTGGCGTAATACTCTGCGTACACCCTACGAGGGAACCGCCGCGCTTGCTCAGGGTTGTCGGCAGGCGCGGCGGCGGGAGCTGGGGCGGGCTCCGGTTCGCGGGGGACGTTGTCGGTGGGAAGTGCATCACGCTTCGCCATTAGCTCAGGGTTGTGGTCGCGGACGAAGTGCCCGTCAGGGTCATGTTCGTTGCGGGCTTCGAGGGACGGGGCAGGCTCCGGGTCGGCCGAACGTGGGGCGTGTCGGTCGAATAGAGTTCGACGCGGGAAGCGACGTTCGACTGGAGGTTCTGGTTCCGATCGAGCCTCTGCCTGAGGAGATGGTGCCGAAGGAGCGCCGGGAGCAGGAGCCGGCTCGGGCGAGCGCCTCTCGTAAAACTCAGCTAAGTGCCTACGAGGGAAACGTCGTACGATTTTCTCGACTTCGGGGAGGGGCGAGTCGCGTATTTCTACGGACTCGGAAGCAGTGTCACGGGTTTCGTGCTCGGGCACTACCTCGCGGGCTAAGCGCGGGCGGTTGGCCATGCCGTTGACGGATCGTTTGTGAAGGGGCTGCGCATCCACCACAGGGACCGCACGGGCGATCGGGTGGGTGGGCTGAGCGTGTCCCGCGGGGGCGCGTTTCACGACTTCAGGCGCAGCGTCCGGTATCCTGAGAGGATGGGGTAAGGAACACGAGGCAGGGGCGATAACGATCAGCAACTTACCGAATAGGCGCACCAAGGATGGAGGCCGCGTTGAAAACCAGGGTGGCAAGGATGAGCGTGGTTGAGGAAATCATCGTGGAACGAACGAAGATTTGAGCTGAAGAGAGTCTTGAGTGTCGTAGGGAGGGGGATGTCTCGACCAGCAAAGACGGACTCTGGCAACCTGCGCCAAATGTGGGATGAGCACTGCTGGGGAATCAAGGTGGGCATGGAGGGGTTTATATACCCCCTGCCACGTTCCCTGGGAAACACACTACATCTGTTTCCATCATTGCCCCATCTTGTTTGCATCAAGTGGGCGGTGTCAAGTGATACCTTTATCACATCGCTTCCCGTCTAGAGCGCAAACGGTGGGCATCTTGTGTGCAATCTGACCGAAGCATCGAATGGATTGCAGGTCCTCAGAGACGAGGAGAGTCTATGTGTGCTAGTCTCCTACGAGTCTCGTTCGAAGGATTGCGAAAGTGGTCGGACGATCAGCACATGGGCGCTCGATTTGAGATCTCCAGCCCCTCCTGATAGATATCGGCTGTGCGCTGAGCGATACGAGGCGTTTCGAGATTCTGATTTGATTCATTGCTCCAGTGCTCCATCTGCTTCAACGCCCAGCCGATCGAAGAACCACTGACTGCATAATTGCAATTCGCGAAGACCGAACGCTACCGAACCCATCGTTACCGGGACTGTGTACCTCCGTGAATGGCCCAGGGTAAAGGACCGGCATCTCGTCCCTTGGGCAGATGCATTTGTTCGTTGAATCTATCAAAGCTGTCGCCCTTACAGCCATGTCGAATGTAAGATGGCAGCCCCCCCACATATTAAGCGCCCACCCCCGACATGCCCAGGCGAATATCCCCAGTCCTCTCTTCACAACATAAGTCATGCCGCAACTCTCACAACGCCGTGGAACCCGCCCCCAAGATAACTGGATGAAGGCCGTTCGGAGTGGGGCTGAGTTGGGGCCAAGTATTTCGAGATTCCTTACCAATTCCTTACCGCCTCTCCGCACACAATGGACTAATGGGATGGGGGGCGGGAAGACCGAATTGTATTCAAGCGACAGGGCGGCGCATGCAGTGAGGTGATATAATTTACTGGTACAATATTACAGAGGTGATAGATCCACGAAGGCAAAGATGTAATGCAGAATGAGACTGAACGGGTTCCTAGTCCATGGAGCGGAACAGAGAAAGGTCAGGAAAGACGGCATGCATGGGTGGAGGGGATCTTGTTTCGAGATTTGGGGTATCAGTTCGCGACGGCAGCGATAGGTTCTTCAGCACGAGCATCGAGAGGAGGAGCAGGTTCAGCTTCCGGTGCACGCTCGACGAGGACATCACCAACCTCAGGTGCGCGGGCTTCAACTGGTGCGGGCTCGTCGACTGCGGGAGAAGGTTCCCTGGCCTCGACGGGCACGGGCTCCTCGACTGCCCTGGCAGCGGGGGTCTCGGCTTCAACAGGAGCGGGTTCCGGTGCCCGAGCCTCAAGGCTGACTTCGGGTTCAACTTCTCGCTTGACATTGTCCTCGGCGGCGGGGATGTCGCGGGCCTCGACGATCACCTCTTCCCTGGCCTCAAGTGTGCTATCGGTGGGTGCGTCGCGAGCCTCCAAGGCCTCCTCGACAGGCTCACGGGCATCCAACTCTACGACGTCACGGGCGGCTAAGTCTTCCTCAGCAATCAACTCCCTCGCCTTGATGAGAAGGTCCTCTAGCCCCCGAGCGTCGAGCTCGTCGACGGCCTCACGAGTGGCTAATTCTTCCTCATCAGCCAGCTCCCTAGCCTCGACGAGAATCTCCTCCAGCTCTCTGGCATCGAGATCCTCTTCGAAGAATTCGCGACCAAGGAGTTCGGCGTCTTCGTCATTGAGAGCACGAGCGACCAATTCTCCTTCGTTAACCAACTCCCTTGCTTTGACGAGAAGGTCCTCCAACTCCCTGGCGTCCAACTCCTCTTCGAAGAACTCGCGTCCCAGGAGCTCGTCGTCTTCATCGTTGAGAGCACGAGCGATCAAGGTTTCGGCTTCGGCCTCCAGATCGCGAGAAATGAAGTCCTCCTCGTCAGCGAGTTCTCTTGACTCGTGGATCAGGGTGTCGAGGAATTCTCTTGCGTCGAGCTCCTCTGCTGGTTCGCGGGCTTCGAGTTCCTCCAGGTCACGGGCGCTCAGGTAATCCTCGACGTCAAGTTCAGGCTCCCTTGCGAACCATTCGCCCTGGCTATCGAACTCCAACTCCCGAGCTTCCAGCTCCTCGTCGTATTCCCTGGTGAAGTATTCGACGTCACCATCGAACTCGGGCTCCCGGGCATCGAGCTCCTCCTCGTATTCCCTCGCGGCAAGCTCCCCTTCGTCCGCGAGCTCTCGAGCTGCAACGAGGATCTCTTCTAGTGCCTCCCTCCTCTCAATTTCTTCCAGGGCCTCCTGGCGCAGCTTCGAAGCGGCCGCCTTCCTCGCTTTCTCCTTGGCCCTCCTATTCCTGATTCTGTTCTGGATGTTGGAGATCATGGCGCCGTCGTGCGGGAAGATACTCCGTTTCTGGAGGGGCTCCTGGTTGCGCCACGCGTGCTTGTAGCCATGGGAGTCGATAACAGGGCTACGCTTGTCCAGGACGTCACGGAAGCGTGCTGCGAGTTCGGAAATGAGCTCTTCCCTACGTTCGAGTTCGTCAGAGGAGGGGGTGGAATCCCGGGCATCGAGCTCCTCTCCGTCGTCGAAGGCTCCGAACCCGCGCGTGGAGTACTCGTAGGCGTCGAGGATGTCATAGGCTCGTTGCTCGAGGTCGTTTGGTCTGTTCAAGGCAGCCGGTTCATGAGCGCCAAGTTCACGAAGAAACAGGTGTAGGATAAAGATTTAAGAACTCACCTTGAGTGGGAGTGTGAACGCGCAACGCTGGTGGTTGCAGCGCTCAACGCGATCGTCGCGGTAAGGAGAAGGTGGGAGGGCTTGACAAGCATCGTGTGGTGTCCTCTTCGGGGTTTTGCGATAAAAGATGAGGGATAAAAGGGTAAAGGAGGGTGAGGACAGCCAAAGGACTGTAGGAGAGGTGGGGCTTGGAGGGTAGATGAGTGTGGTGGGTGGGGAAAGCCTAAAGAGCGGTGCGAACGGGAACCAACCACTTTTATGATTCCATCAGAGCCAGCGTTTATTGGGATTAGCTTCCGCACCCATCTGCATTCGTCATTTCATGATGCATCATTGTGCATCATCCAAGTCATGAAAGGTCTTCTGGTCCACCAAGGCTGTTCAGGAGGAGACCGCCGGCTGGAAGGCCCTGGTCGGACACTTCTGGTACGAGGAGGCTGGGGCGGAAGATGTAAATCATATCATCTCCATACCAACCACGCGCCATGCCCACGAAATGCGCTGCAAAAGTTCCAAGGATGGCGACAGTCTCTGAACGTATCGCCTTCGATGCATAATGGGTAGTGAACGACATGTGGATATGAGATTGCCGACTAACTCTGGAAGCGAACTAAGGCGGGCTATGGACCCACTGGCACAACAAGAAAGGTCAGCGAAGACGGTTAGAGCAGACATGAGATTGAGATACTTTTAGGACTATGATCGTGAAATAACATGATATTGCGTATGGAGGTTAGGCGTCGTGTATGGGATCGTAAGATTAGAACACCCCGCCCGGTATCCTACTTTTTACTGTTTAAGAAGTAGATTAGCGCCCAAGCAACACTACACGGCCCGAGACTACTCACATTCTGGTCGACATCCTGTTTGCATCTAGGCTCTGCGGGCAGGTGTAGGGAGAAGATGGGAAACGAAGATGAGGCCCACTGACAACGCCAGGAAGATGTAGTATACCATATAGCCACCAAGAAGGTTGCGGGCGATGGACAACGAGAAGAGAGACGAGGCGATAGCGGGAGCGAAGGCTCGCATACCCGAAGTAATCATCTGGGCTGCTCCATTCGCTGCTCCAAGCAACTGCTTGTTTGGAGCGTTTTGAACGACGAGTATACCCATGGACGCTAAAGATGAGGGGTAAAATCAGCGCCAGTGCGCCTCAGGGAATGGGGTGTGGGGAAACGCACCATAGCAAGGGGAGAACATGAACCCAGCAGAGAACTGTAGCATGATCATCGAAATGACGCGCCAATCAATCCCCCCAGCGCGCCTCGCGAACATGTTCGCCATCGGCAACGCACTATACGTGACAAAGAAGGAATACAACCCAACCTTGAACACCCTGTTCGGTCCGTAACGCCTGAGGACGGGGCCAAGGAACAAGGCGGATAAGATACCCGAGCTCATGCCCACCGTGGCCATAATGGTACCAATCTGGAACGGATCCATACCAAGGCCTCCATACTCGATGGGCGTCGAGTACACCAGAGGAATCAACGCAGACATGCCCATATCGACGAACGCGAAGAGCCCATAGTTGAGGATCGTGTAGAGGTATGTAGGAACGAGGAGCTCGGAAATGGGCGGGCGGGGTTCGTGCTTGAGGGTAGGAGGGGCAGTCTCCAAGGATGCTGCGGTACCATATGTAATTGGGTCAGTCTCCGCTAAGAGTGCGGTGGAGGACTCGTCGTTCGAGGGTCGGTTGAGCTTCTTGATCAGATGGCCCCAGGAATCCCTGAGAATGTTTCTGGGAAGGGTCTGGGTGATTGAGTGAGTCACTTTGAAAAAACCGGAACCGATCAGGGAAGCAGACCACATACCTCTTTGAGGGCGACGGCCGAGATAGCGAACGAGAGGAAAGCGATGAATGCAGCAGAAGCAGAGGGCAAGAAATATGGATGACTGCGGATGAACTCTGATTTTCCAAACAGTTCTGGCCACCGGTCAGCTGCATTGCTCAGAAGACCTCCGAGCATTGGGCTGGGAGGAAGGTTGAGTCGGAGGCGCGCTGAGCTGTCGAAAGTAAGGCTACGCACCCAATGGTTACACCTAGAGACCAGTTCAGAGGGGCTAGAGCGTACGCGTCTCCGATGTTGGTCTCGTCGGTGATCTGCACCAGCAATGAGTCCTGAATCCATGGCTACAAATTCATACCACTCACTTCTGCCATCACACTCTTCGAGACACCGATATTACCATTGAAGAAGCCTTGCGATGCTCGGAAATAGAACAGGGGCCAGTAGGTGGTAGAGAAACCAAACCCAAGCATAGAGAGGGACAAGCCCAGGGGACCCAGCAGCAATACAGGCCTACGGCCTAGGACGTCGGAGAGCCACCCCCATCCAAAGACAGTGATAGTCTCTGTGAAGAAGAACAAAGACTCCTGCGTTGTTCGTCAGAAGAAGGGAAGAAAAACAGAGACTGTGGCAGGGACGCACCACAATCCCTGCATAATACCCCGTCTTCGTCTCGTCCCCTCCAGTAATGCCCGTCTCCCTCACAAACTGATTGATGAACGGGTATATCACAGTCGCTGTGACGGGCTCAGCGAACTGAATGAGGAATACAATGGCCAACTGGAGCTTGGGGAGTGGCGTCCTCTCGACCTTGCGATTCTCCACGACGGTTGCGGCGTCGTTGACCTCGACCTCGGGCTCAGCGTCGCGTTGCTGGACGGTCATGGCGGGCTCCAGGGACGAGGAAGAGGTCCAGAGAACCTGGGGGTACGGAAGAAAGATGAACGTTCCTTCAAGAGCTCCTAAGCGTCGGCTTTTGACTCGTATCTTCTCGCTCCATATGGGCGCCCTGTGGATAACTTTGGCCAAATTTACGGCGATCGGAATCAAGGTCCGGGCGCTTGATGTGTCATCCAGCGCCAAATGAAGCAGGAATGGCCCCTGTTCCTGGAAGAAGCGCGGTCACGCCGACTCACCAGTGCCATACCGATCTTCGTAGGCGGCGTCGACAAGCTTCCTGCGCCATAAATGCGTTCATCTTGAAAGGTGAGGAACTTTCCAAAGTCAAAGCAGCCTCAAGCTCGTTCCAGGGGACCTCTCGGTTTACGGAAACCGCGGGGGCTAAGTGGTGCAATCGGGCTCACTGTTGAGGTCATTTTGTCAGGTTTCCTTGCTCGGCCGTCTTGTACGATAACATAAAAAAGAAGGCCAGATGTGTAGCGCTGAATGAATTGAAAGTTCGGGGAAATGATGAGATATAGCGACTACAACTCAGCTTACTCAAGGGCATCCCTGTTCGGAGGTCCAGAGATGGGTAGGAAGGCGCACAATCTTCGACCAGGGTATCATGGTTGGGTTTCTCGGGAAGCACAAGGAAGCGTCCAGTCCGTTCGACGTGGCTGGGTCAAATCCAGCAGCCGAGGACATGCCGAGTGAGAGGGTCAGGTCAGGGGTGCTTCGAGCGGAGGTACTTGAAGGCACTTGACCGTGTGTCGATGGGACTTGCCAAGTCAGATCGCTGTCAATGCGAGAGCTGAGGAAATTATACTTGTCAATCCGAGGTCCAACTCACTGTCGAGTGCCCGCAAACAGGCCTCCCCCAGTTCCCAGACCCACTAGGTTCCCCGACGCCGTAAGCCCTCTACTCTCCTCAGCGAATCGGGGTTCTCAAGGACGCTCCACCGACTCCGTGCCGTCCTGAGAGTGTAGGTCTTCTGATCGAAACGAATATTTGAACCTTGTTCCGACAACGTTCAAAAGCCGTACTGCGAGGCGATGGTAAGCCGGCGGTATCGCAAAACTGGCGCGAAGGAAGCTTGAACTGGAGAAAGTGCCATCGTCGCGGGGGATATTGGTCGAGGTGACCCCCGGTCCCCGCCGCTGGACGTCACCATGTAGATGGAGGAGAAGGAAGCGCGCGCCACGCCCCAGCCTGCAGGCGGAGTTTGCCGGTGTTAGGATCAAAAGCCCAGCGCCTATCCAAGCCCAAGCCTGCTTCGCCTCTCACTTCACTGAGCATACACTCACCACCCAGCCAAAACCAAGCCCCTCAACGAAAATACGATGGTCGGAGCGAACTATATGGGAGGAAAACGGTATTCCATTCGTTTAATGCACTAGATAGAGGATCGCCTTGACGGAAACTCCCCACACAGAAACCACGTCCGTATCAAGGGCAAAGATAGAGAAACGCGACTCCAAAAGAGTTTCTTCGGGAAGCAAAGGCTCCAGATGCTCTCGAAAGGGCTCTCGTCTAGGAGCGACTCCGTCGAAGGCCCAGGAAGCGGCATCGGAGGAGCCTCGTCGCGGGCAAGCGCCAGCATCGCCGACATTTCCCTGGCACACGCAAGACAGAAGAACCTTCCGGACGCCACGGGCAAGTCGAATGCAAGTAGAAGCGTGAGCTGGATCCCAGAGCCCGAGTACGTTCCTGGATCGGCGTTTGGTTCGGGCTCGTCCCCTGTTAGGGGGATGGCCCGCCTCAGAAAAGCGCATACACCCAGCTCGAGGTCGAAGACCAAGGCTGGCATCTTTCAGAAGTTGGATACGGCTGAGCGTGAGCCTCCTGTTTGTCGAATGAGTGTGACAAGACCGTCCTGAGTATGCTCCAGCGTTTTGTTTGAAGCAGTTGTTGGAGAGGATCAGAACGACACCAGATTTGGCGGGGTTATCGAGAAAAAGCGCAATCAATGGGTCGTCGACTTCTCAGAATATCCTCGTGCCTGCTAGATCGACTGGGAGAACGAGGGAAAGGGACGTTCGGTCCGAGGAGGTGAGCCAAGTCCCGTCGGTCGGCGTTCGGTAATTGACGAATGCCGCAGAGACAGACGCCTGAGGGTGACTTCAGCTTCGGTGTGGAAGAGGCAGACGAACAGTTCAAGGTGCCCGCTTGGCATGTTGACTCGGGCGACCCAGCCTACGACAACTCGGACAGCTACCCTGTTCATCCTTCCCCTGCGTTCTCTCCGTATCATGCTTCCGACCACCGGTTTATTGATGATGCTATGGATGGCGACTTCGATTCGCCTACCTTCAGCTCAATGGAGGTCCCCGACACCAGCATCATCTACGAGCAAGACGTGCGGTACTTCGACGGCCATCGTTCGGTCACCGCTGCTAGTTCAAGTTCTCGCCCCTTCCAACTGCTCAGTTCGCCGCCGACTTCTGTCGGTAAGCCTGCAAAGGGAATTACTGTGAAGTCAACCCGAGGACACAGCCGACACGCGACGCGGTCGAGGAGTTGGGATACGGCGGTGGAAACCCCAAGGGCCGGCTCGTCCCCAAGGAACCCAGAGGAACCCAAAGAAGGATCCAAGGATGGCTCCCTCTTCGACGAGAGAGGTCTACCCTCTGTGATCAGACTGCCAAAGCCAACCGACAAGGCTGTGAACGACAAAGGCTCGGTGTATGGGTCCCTCTTCACGTACTCTGATCCTTGGTCAGTCATTGGCGAGATTCTGAGTCAGGGTGGCTCTGGTGATGTCCCCGAACACAGGGGTCGAAGGGGACGACCTGACGGAGAGGTGAGGATGAGAAGTCGGAGCAGCGAGTGGACGACGTCGTTGATCGACGAGGAGGGCACAAAGACCAGCGAGGATGAGGAGGATTCCGTGTTCAACATGCTGGAAGGAGATAGGCCATTTGAAGAGCTTGAGTTTGAAGATGTCGAGGACGACCAAGGGCTGGGACCCGAACTGGACAAGTACGAGGAGTTGGAGGCGATGCTCGGTGTGGAGGAGTTGGCCTACGGTCTGGACAACACCAACGAGCAAAATGAAGACCCCTATCAGAAGTTTGAACCAGGCGTATTTCGGTACGCCATCCGAAACGAGTTTCAAGGCCCCGATTTTGGTAGCAGCGATGGGATGTTGGAAGACCAAGTGATCCGACGGTATTCCCCCTCGCCGACATTTGAACATGCTCTCGAGCACAATGAAAAGCGCCCCAAACAACATACCGATGTGGACGACACACACAACAGCCCTTGTCAATCCGTTGGTACACCACCGACCATGGACCTACAACGCTTCCATTGTTCCCCCCTTCCCGCGCAGTGCGGCGGGAAGATAATTGAATCCGGTCCAGGCGCGACGAAGACCGACGCGGAGGGGTCAGCCCAGGAGCTCAGCGCTCTGAATCTCTGGGCAGCACCAGAGCTGGAGGAGCGAAATGGCAAGTTCGTAGGGCCGTCGCTGTTTGACGATGACGAGGATGACGAAGACGTTTGAGCAACTCGGGGAGGAAGAGAAGCCGGGGAGAGCCGCGGTTGACTCACATGCCGCATCATGGGAACCGGCCGTGGGAAAGCCGGAGCTGTGCCATTGACGCTTTTGAAATGCTTTGACGAGCCACACTCTACCTTCAACCACCATCTCCACCATACCCAACATCCCCACCAACGTCGCTGGCACCGTTGAATCGATCCCCACGAGTCCCGACATCATAAACGCGAGGCTTAGATCCGCAAACGTCATGTTCTCCACCCCAGCACCTGCGCCTTCTGCTGGCTCGAAGGCCATTGCAACCAATGCCCTGCGTAACGCAGGGCTTATCGACAAAGACGCCACCATGCGGGATGCCTCGGACAAGCCAGGAGGCAGGAAGGGCTCGTCCAAGATTCGCTCGCACCGAAACCGACCAATCGACGCATTCAAAGATCAACGGCCAGGATCCAGCGGTTCACGAACGGTAATTATCACAACTCATTATTTTTCACTCATTTTGCCACAGGGAAGGCGCACACCGCTGCTCAGTCCATCATAAGCCGCGTCGTCTCTTCCCCGTACCTTTCTCCTAAGATGCAAAACGAACCCGCAACTTACGCAATGTCCCTCGAATCCCTTCTTTCTCTTGTCGCAGCTCACAGCCTCGAGAATGTCGGTCTCTGCTTCACATGCTGGACCATCTGATCCCCTCTCAATTCGTGGTGCTGCCAGGCCGACTATCGCCGGGAGGATGCGCAGAAACGCGGTCTCCTCGTCCAGCGCATCGGTTGTCGCCGGCGCACGGACTTCTACTGGGCGGGCTTCACGGCAGATCGAGCATTGGAGGGAGGTGGTAGGAAAGCGGTGGAATGCAGATATCCAGTTCTTGAACTTCGATGTGCGTAGTAATATCCTCTCTTTACGCCTGCTTTTAATCTCTTACTCGATGCCACTCTTAGTCATTAATCGACGACGAACTCGTGAAGAAATATAACCTTACGCCGCCTGGAGTTGGCGGAGGAAGTGCTCGTGAAGCGGCGGTCATCTTCAAACTCGCCAGCGAGCTCAAGCCACCGGTACGCCCTTTCAAATCAACCCAATAGGTCAGCCCTCACCCTCTGGATAGGTCAAGACTTTGTCGTTGGCGAACAACAAGCTCGTCGGCGACCATATTCAATACATGGCCAAGTACCTGCCCAAGCTGCAGAACCTGTCATTACAAAACAACAATCTCCGGCACTGGAAGGATTTGGACTTCATCTCTGCGCGCAAGGACAAACTCGTTCACCTTCGCGAACTTGTGCTCATCGGGAACCCTGTGAGGGACCTCGAGTACAAGAATAACAGGGTGGATCGTTATAAGCAGTGAGTTGAAGTATCGTCGTGTGCCCGGACATTCAACTGACCATTCAATAGTGAACTTACACGCCGATTCAGCTCGCTGGAGGTCCTCGACTCTGAGCCCGTCGCCCAGATATCCTTCGATGTGCCTCAATCATCGCCGGCGGTACCTGTGAAGAAGCCGGATGCAACAACCTTCCCATATCACATGAATCCATCCTTCTCCACGGGTGTTGACCACTCTTTCGTCCCCTCCTTCCTCACCCGGTATGTTATTTAGGTCGTACAGCCCTCTGAATGTTGCTAATTACCTTCGAATTGATATAGGTTCTTTGGGTTCTTCGATAAACAACGCGACCAACTCATCAACGCCTACGACCCTCAAGCGTCCTTCAGCTTCTCCGTCAACACGGCGATACCGACGCGTGCCAGGATCCAAGGCCTGTTGTATTCCAAGGACATGCCCAACCAACGAAGCTTGACGTGGGCAAAGTGGTTGGCCTGTCGCTCGCGCAATCTCAACCGTATGCATGGTGGTTTTGAGAAGACCGTGCAGTCTCTGCATCTCGGCGGAGAGGCTGTTGTGAAAGCGGTTTCCTCCCTCCCAGAAACGAGGCATGATATCTCTGGACCGGCGGAGAAGTTTATCTTGGACTCGTTCCCTGTTCCCCTCGGGAACAGTATGGGTCTTCTAGTCTCTCTCCATGGCCAATTCACGGAAGTGGAGGTTGACGGCGTCCGGTCGTTTGACAGAACTTTCGTATTGGCACCTGCTCCAGAAGGGTCAAGGTGTGTTCGGCTCTTCTCTGTTCCTTTTTCACCCCCAATTAACCAACCTTTTTAGGGCGAAGCTGAATGGGTGGGACGTCACGATACTCTCAGATCAGTGGACGATCCGTGCCTTCTCAAGTGAGGAGGCTTGGAAACCTGGTCAACTTCTTGTCCAAGCGCCCCCGAAACCGGAGCGGATGGCCACGCAGCCTACAACGGCTGCGCAAACCGCCCCTCAACCCGCCCAAACGCCAATGCCAAATCTCCCTCCTGAGCAGCAATCTGCCCTCGCCTTGATTCCCGAGCCTCAGCGTAACCTCGTCATCCAGTTGATGTCGAGAACGAATCTGAATGCCAACTTCGCTGTGGAGTGTCTTCAGAACAACGGGTGGGATCCTGACAGGGCCCTCGCCAATTTTGAGCAAGTCAAGGTTAGTTCGGTCCACCTTTTCTTTCTTGGCCGACGCTGATCCCTTTCACAGGCGACCTTGGGAAGGGATGCTTTCCTATAGCCCTTCTGCCCATCCTAGATCTAGGTACGGCACCCACGTCGGGGGCACGTTTACCGCTACCTGATCCCACTCGCCTCTTCTGGCTGCTTCCATGATTTCGGACTGTATCTTCATCTGCTTTCCCAGATGATTTCTGCACTTTCTGGTTTCACTTGCATCGGTTCTTATATCTATCCTTTTTATTCTAGGGTTTTCTCCCTTTTTTCAATATTTAGTCGCATCTTCCCTTGCCAATCGTATACGAACAACGCACCACCCCCATTCCCCCCATCCACACTCTCGTTTTGTCAAACTGCATAGCTCTACTCAGTACTCATATCACGTAGCATATACATATTTCACCACCCCTTTTCGCTCTCTACATCGCTTTGCTAGTCCCATGAATGTTATTTCCGCACAATATGGCCAAAGTGCCATCCATCTCCTCTCCTCTCATATGTGGGATGCCACGCAAAGGCGCCAAGCGCTCGGGGGCCAATGTTTGGTCACCGAAAAGGTAACCAAACAAGAGTGTGGATCTTCGACTTGAGCTATATTCTCCATCTCCGTGTTCTAACACCTGTAATGCTCTCAATCGTTCCCAAACGTCAGTGGGGACTTCGCATGTCAATAGCAATCCCAGCCTTAAGAAAAGCAACATTTCTGGTCTGGACTCGCCCTCGCTCGGCTTCGGAAACTCCGGTCATTCCTTGCCATTAAAAACACACGGGAGCCCGACCTCAACTCAGAGCGTATGTTCATGGGCGAGGTCGATAGGATGATTGGCAAACTCGAATCGCGGCCGAACGATCCTGTGGTAAGGCCGTAAGTTGGCTAGCATACTGCGTAGTCCACAACCACTATCCTGCTGGGGCGAGGCTCTGGAGAGGCTCAACCTCGTACGGAAGTGACTTGTCTGTTTTAATTGGGGGCCAAGCTCAGCCAAACCATTGGGGCCTCTCGAGGTATCACCACCCTCAGAGAATTATGTCTCTGTTCCCAACGCTGAGTGAATGCTACAGCAGTGGGATGGTTGTATTTTTCGCCTCCAAATCCAAAGCCTCTGCCACACCCCTTGAAGAGCAGCTACCCAAGTCCCCCTTGAACGTCTCCGTTGGGTGTGATACCCTTTTGTCGATTCGTCTACGCCGCTCGCATTCTGTGCCCAGAAATTTTCATATCCGTGGCGTTTCATCACTGGCAGAGTGACATTTCGTCGCAATGGATCTCGACGCTGCCGGTGATGGGGCAGAGCGCTGGGTCTCCGGGCTGGTTGAATGGAGGACCAAGCGTCGGGAGAACGTTTCGTGGAATCAAGGTCGACATGACGAGTCGGACCCTGCACTGATTGCTGATATCCCTTGGATATGGGTGAGCTCAAAGAGTTCAGTGGTAGAGCAGCCCGGAGCTGGGAAGGAGTGTGAGTGTATTCACCCCCCATGCCACAGTAGAAAGGAACCTCCGAGACGTTTCCAAAATTCGACTGGTATGAGAGTGAAATTCACAAATAATATGGACGACTCATGGTCGATGGTAGATTGGCGCCCAATGAAAAACCTCCGCAACAAGGTCTTCTGACATATTTCTCCGACTCCACAGGCCCGTTAAAATTTAAGTGATACTACGCCCTGGCGACGTCTTTTTGGCATGGAAGGTGGTGCTCACATAGGAATCCTCGAAGGAGTAGGGGAAGTTTGGATTCGCGAAGTCACGGTGTGATCTCGCAGCCAATGTTTGGACACCAGAAAGGTAGCCAAATAGAGACGCAATTCTTTGACTTGAAACCCCATTGATCTTCATCCCGTACACCCACCTCATGCTAAAACGCCCGTAATAATCTCAGTCTTTTCCAATACCCACTAGATGCAACGGGAATACCGGGCACGAGGCAGCGGTGAGGGCTTCCAGACTTAGCTCGAGTTGGACGGTGCGGCGTGCTCGCAGGGAGCCTCGAGGCGGCGCGTTCAGTGCGGCGCTTGCAATGGGGAGAACAGGAGGTAGATATGGATCCGGGGTACCGTGACCCTCTCCCCCATCCGTCCGCAAGGCCGAGATAGCTTAGAGCATCCCTGCACACCCAAGATAACCTGTGCAGAATCCCGAGAAGCGCACCGAGATGGTAAAGGAGGGGAGGGATGCCCAATTGGACTAGTAGTTTCATGGTCGCGAGTACTATTCTCAATGGTGAGAGTAATGTACGAAACCTTGAGTCTTGTGAGCATTCGGCCCAGATTGGAGCGGAACACGACATCTCGCTGTTCTGCGAGAGAACGGTGATTTCATCCCAGTCCCTGCTCTTCATCTTTCCTTTTCAGTGGATGCTAACATCATGATATTTCTGCAGTTTTGACTCCAATCCGCATACGGGAGACATGACACTACAAGCGGCGTGTCGCCGCCTGCCACTTTCACTCTGGTCAGCAAACGAGATGAGCGGCGATGACGGACCTCAACTAGCTTTGGACAATGCGTGCCGCGGCTGGGGCTGTTCCCGTCGCGTTCCCGGCGCCATGAGCCCACCGGAGCGGGGGCGAGCGAGTAGAACGCCCACGAACAATGCACTTTGGGGATGCTGTGGGCGCGCGCGCCTCGAGGCAGGAAATATCTCCCAGCGCTTACGGGAATCGAGGAAAAAGTCGATTGTCCCCGTATGGATTTGATGCGTGTGCCCTTCTCGGGACCCATTGGCGGCCAATTTCTTATTGGCCCTGAATGCAGTAATCTCAGCCAAGCCTCGTTGCAGGATCTTGATATTCTGCCCATCAGAAACATTTTCATACTTATGTCCCCCCGCCAGCTCCGAACTTCTTGCTCACCGTTCCCCCCCTTCCTCATCGTCATCGAGGATCTCTCCACCACTCCATCAGGCATCCGACTCCTCATCTCTTCCTTTTCATCTCGTGTTGTATTCAGACGTTCTCTTTCAACCTTCCTTCCTCTTAACAACTCATCCTCTCTGTGATTCTCGCTCCCTGTCTGTGCTGTAAAATCTCCTCAAGACACGTACCTCAACGAATTTGCATGGCTCGCGGCGAACAAATCCACGAAAACTTGGGCCTTCACTACGCGGCGGCGGCGGGCAACGACGACAGCGTGCGCTACGCGCTGCGGTCTGGGGCTGACGTCAATGCGCTCGACGCGGCAGGTAAGACGGCGCTCATGTGCGCGATTGCTGGAGACGAGTACGTGTTGCCCTTGCCTGTCATATACGTGTCGATACTGATTATTTCACGCGTCCGCCCCCTTCCTGGTGATAGCTGGCAGCATGTCGATCCCAACGACGCGTCGTTCATGACCCTTGAGCGGCTGGCGTGTATACGCGCGCTCATCAACCACCCCAAAATCTCTCTCCTGACCTTGAACGCCCCCCACAACTCTATGAACGGCGTCGTGCCCCTGGGGATGGCTGCCTGGCTCAACCTCCCGAAGGTGGTCAAATTGCTCCTGGAAGAGAGCGCCGACGCGATCTCCGTAGACGGCATGGACTGCCATGGCGCTACGGCATTGATGTGTGAGTTTATGGCCTTGAATGCGCACATTGGTAACCTTGCTGAGATCTATTTCCTTCCGCCAGACGCGGCTCGTGACGGGAACCTGGAAGTCGTACAGCTGCTGGTATGTACCTTCTTTACGTGATTCCCTACGGATTCACATTGAAGGGTTGCTTTGCATAGCTGTCGCATGGTGCCCGACCTGATTTTCGTGACAGCAATTATCGGACGTCGATCCAGTTCTCCCTTCCCCATCACCAAACCCTGTGGTTGTGCGAGGTCGCCCTACGCCGCCATCGTTGGCGTGAAATTGTGGTGTGTATCTCTCTCGGTGCTCCCCGGAAACGCCACTCACGGAGTGTCCATTCCAGTCCGCGGATCGCCCTCCCGTTTCACTATCCGAACAGGTTCTGGAGCTCGTGACACATTCTTTGCCTTCTTCCGACAACCTAGATCCACCGCCAGCATACATCTTCAACCGAGACGCCATCTCAAGATTTCAAGACACGCTCCTTTCCTCGATTCGCTCTGAAGATATCTGCTTCATTCACTCGCTGCTCTTCTCACCCGCAATCGCGCCCTCATCTCCGCCATCCTTGTATCCCATGTCTGTTCCCGTTCTGGTCAACCTTCCCGACAAGAAGGGCTGGGGTTTCATTCACCATGCCGTTTCGAACAACTTCCCCTCGGTCGACGTTCTCGATGCCCTTTACTGTGCCGGTGCAGACATGGCCCTCTTTACTGTCGACGAACAATGGACTCCGCTTCACATTCTTGCACAATCCAAATATCTCTCTTTTGACGATCAAGATCACACCGCCTCTCTTTACGAACTTGTTGTACATTTGATTCGCAACCTTCGCGCCCCACTATCGGCACGGGACAAGAACGACGAGACCTGCATTCATATCGCCGCGGAGCATGGCCACTCTATTGAACTCCTAGCATGCCTCCTGGACATGGACAAGGCGGGGGTTCGGCAACTCAAAAATTCGAGGGGGTATGTGTTCTCCCGTTCATTAAAACTGGCGTAATATGCTAATCTTGACACTTTAGCCTAACCGCAATACAAGTTGCCAAGCCCGAGTTCCTACCCGCGTTTGGGCCTGAGGCGGGCATCCTCCAGCTCATCTCGACCCCGCTTGAATCATCCTCTCCGTCTCCCAACGACTCATTCGCCTCGCTCTCTGAACTATCGGAACACCTCACACAAGACGACTCTTCCTCTATCGCGCCTCTCTCGGATTTCGATTTCGCCCTTTCGACCCAGCAGCTGCTCTCCGACCTTCGCGTCTCGTCTCCTTCTGGTCGCCACGTGAACGACCCTGCTGACCTACGAAGGCTTGAAAACCTCATGGCTGAATCTCGGCAACATCAAGAATCGTTGGTTCGATATTTCCGGGGCAGGGTCAAGGAGGTGGAGGACGAACTTGCGCAGCTCAAGTCGAGCACGTCGAAGGTCGCTTCCTTCAGGACGGCTGTCGCTCGGGCTGCCAGAGGAAAGTCTGGCGTGAGAGGGGTTCAGACCCTCCCTCCTCGACGTCACCATCGGGAATCAGAGGATTCCTCACACACCATGGTCTCATACGAGGCGGAGCCTAGCAGCAGATTTAGCCATGATCTCACCCCAATTGAGATTCCCCAGCAGCCCTTCGACACGCTCAAACCCTCGAAAAAAGGTCGCGCGTCTCTCGGAGCACTCTCTAGTCTATTCGACAGGCCGAGCATCACTGTATACAACGCCCAGGTCGAACATCATGAGGAAAAGAGTGCCAGAGATAGCCGTCTATTGAGCCCCATCTCGACTCCTGACTTCAAGTCGGAAAAGAGGAGGAGAAAGCAAGAGGAGAAAACGAAAGAGCACCCGTCACCCGACAAGAAGGGATTGAATGGCACCCGCTTGAAAGCTTGGTTCAAGCGCATCGTCACGTCGTCGCAACAAGATCTGAAGCAGGCGTTGTCTCCCATGTCCCCTGTTTCTCCTACCTCTACCACCCCCACTCCTCCTCTTACTCCGCTCACCCCTGCTCAACAGTATGCTCGAACAGTTGAACGTCCCCGCCCTCCAACCATATGCCTATCTACCCCAGACTCACTCCACAAGACTGACTCTTCAATCGACGGCGCATTGATTACTTCGGCTATCGTACTTGATGCTGCTCAACGGGACATCCAACGCATTCATTCGTGCCTCACTGCCGCTCAGGAATTCATCGACCTCGCTCACCATTCTATCACCAAGGTTGAACGCGCTACCAAGCGAGCACTCAAGAAACGACGAGCGATGATCGCGAAGCTACGCGAAAGTGAGCCAGGAGCTATCTGGCATGACGGAGACATTGTTACCTCCGCGAAATCCTCCGAAACCTACTCGCCTGGTCTGCTGGGGTATTCCACCGCCGTCTCTATCCGACCGAGCCTCGCATCCATCCGCTCTATCCAGTCGACCCACTCCTCTATTGCTTCCGCCGCCCCAACCATCACTGAGAACGATGACGAGGACACCCGTGTCATTCGGCGACTGCTCCTGCGCAAGATCGAGGCACAGATGTCTGGCGCTTGGGATGAGACGGAGAAGGTCGTGGCGTGGCTTCGCGTCGTCAAAGAGGCCGTTCGTGGCGTCAAGCGCCGCGCATATCTCCCCACCCTCTAGGCATTGCCCCTACATACGAAGACCCAGACCCCTGAACTATTCTCAATTGCTTTCTTGCTTTCACATCCTGGACACGAAACTATCACACCACCCTTCGCATTTTCTCCCAGCTCATGAACCTCCATTGACACTCGTTCAAAACCAAAACTTATCTGTATGTATGTATGTATCATTATTGTACTCAATTAGCGCCCTACGATGCCATAGATAGACTCCTGTTTTCGATCCTCAACGGACTTGTTATCTGTGTACATGCCTTTGCTTTGCCCCCGTTGTTCAGTAGTGTACCACTGTCGTTCGTTGTACCCACAGCTGTCTGGATGTACCTGAATCCTGTCAAAAACGTATCTCTGTAGATACGACTCACGTTCCTTACGTTTTCTTTCGACTTTTCTCCTCAATACCACCACCAAAGCACCCATAGACACGTTCCGATACGCATCTTCAACATTTGAATAGAACCAGAATAGAACCAAGCATGTATGGTACCAGGGGAATTAGAGGGTCAAACGAATTGTGAATCATGAAAGGAATGCCCGAGGTGTAAGCTGGCCCAGAATCGCGATAGGTATGGGTTAACACCGAGTTACGACAACCGTACTTGAAGTTTGCGAGCAAAAGCTTCCCGGCATTGATAATGGGTGACTTCACCACTAAAAATGAACGGAGGTTAGGGGCGTTAATATGTTGCCAGGTACAGAGAGTACGTACTGAGGCGAATGGACAGCGATGACACTATTTCCAATACGCTTATGGCACTGAGGGCATCTACAAGACACAATCATAGTGCGTCAGTTATCGCAAAGACCACTACGCCGGAACCTCGCTTACATCCTGGTATCTGTCACCTTGACTCTCCTCGCCTGGAGCGCCACAAGCTTCCTCGCGATCTGATCGTTCCTCGCCTTGCTCACATTCCTAACGACCCTCGTATCGAAAACAGGTGCCCGAATCGCATCGACCAAGAACTCCTTCAAGTCATGCGCCGTTACAAGCGGGGGCAAAAGCTTCAATGTCTCGACGGAGTCTAGCCTCGGGCTATGCCGGCTGATGAGGTCGAGTGCTGGATGAAGAAGGCTTGCTGCATCTACACCGGAAGATGTGGGTCGGAGGTATATCCTCAAGAGGGTGAGGAAGACGGATTTCGTCTCTGCGTTCGGCTGGTAAACCCGTTTACAATATCTGGAAGCGAAGGCAGGGATGGAAATGAGTTCAGCCATTCGGTACTGCAATGAATTCGGGACTCACTCTTCGGCTTTGCGATAGTCTTTGAGACGGTAGACATACAGCTCTAATGCTTGGTCGTGGCGACCAAGCCTTCCTAAGAGTATAGCACGAGCCTCAAAGAGGTCTAGAAGAGTCTATTTTAGCGTTCCAAAACATAGGAGACCGACATACCTGTGGAGGACAACGATCCATACAGTCTGTCTATCCCAAACCGATTATTGGAATCGATAAACGTCAGCAGTTTCCCGTACATCTCCTGACGCAGCCCTTCTCGGTATCAAATCAGCATTCACCCAGCCAAATAATTCATAAAAGCTTAATGTGATACCTACCTTCGTCATTTCGCTTCTTCCCGACCAACGTTTGGGACAAATACAGCCCAGCTAACCGATTGTGGAACTCAGGAGACTCCTCGTGTTTCTCTTCCAGGAGGTACTCGAGGTAACGGATGCACAGCCGAGGGTCGATCTTTTCCAGATAGTCGCAGACAGGTTGGGGTGGAAGTTCCGCATCTTCGGATATGAAGATCTACGTTCGAGACAGCGCCGTTAGACCTGCAGAAAGGAGAATTGCTGACGTGGTTTTTACCGACCTGGAAAGCCCTGTCTCTGTCCGTGTCGAATATCCACTTGGCAGACTCGAAGATCTGGGAAAGGTGTTCCGGACCCAGCTTCTGTAGATACCGTATTGACGGATCGAGCTTCTCCTCGACGTCATCTTCCTCCTTGCTAATCCTGTGGATTACGTTGTCAAGGACGAGCAAACCTGTGGCGGCCGGTGGAGACTTACACTCTTAGAAGTTCAAGCGCCTTCGCATGCATGCCTTTCCCATGATACAAGTCCTTCAGCTCTGAGAATTTCTGCGCAAAAACAGGCGTCAGTCCAAGCTTGACTGATCAACGACCGATGCGCACCTTCCTCGACCTCAGGTCCTCTTCCACTTCCGAGACCTCGCACCAATTGGCTACTCGGCACAACGAGCTCAAAAGAGTTGGCCGGATGATCAAATATGCCTTGTACAAAGCCGTATCGACGATCTGCGCAAACCTCAATAGCTGTTCTGGAGTCAGGCTTGAGAGCGGTGCGTCGGGCAGATCAAATAGTTCCTTGACAGAGGTCTTGGAGAGTGGTGGGTACGTCTGGTGCTGGTTGTGTGGGGTGATCTTCACAGAGTCTAGTGAGGAGCCAAGCTTTGGTCTACGGTCCGTCAGGAATCGCACAAGGGTTTCAACAGAGCGGTGGAGGTCATCTACAAGGCACTTGGTTAGCCATATACTGGGAATCGCTTAACGGAGCAATGTACCACGCAATGCCAAAGGAACCTTCCGCTTGCTCGCGATGGAGGCGGTATCGTCATCTTTATGGCCTTGCCCAGGCACGAGCATGCCCAGTGCCGACTTTTGGAAACGATCCTTCAATGAAGGGCCAGCCACCGAGTCCAAGATATCTGCAACAGACGACTTCACGCTCCCAGCAACGCCACCCTCCAAGCTCGACTTGTCCGTTTTCTCTTCCTCGCCATCTTTCCTCCCGCTTCCCGGTTGCGACCCAACCGACCGGCGATCGTCCTCAACCGGAGAAGGGGGATGTAAACTCGGCCCTCCATACAGCTGAATCCACTGGTCCTTGGGCACGCTGAGTCGCCCTGAAACGGCTTCTGGGTACAGAGCAACGACTTTGGCGGGATTAAAATCGAGGTCGATGAAGGTGTCAATGGCGTCGTCGAATTTGCCCTCCCTAAATTGGGATACTGCATTCAAGGCGCGGATGCGCGTCCGCCGTTGTGTCTATCAGACATGGTTAACTAGCCTCCAACTTCACCGAGAGAGCAACGCACCCTGTCTGCGAGCATACTGTCGTCCAGGCTATTCAGGAGGTCCAATGCGTCCGAATACTTTCCGTGAACAACCAGCTCGTCGATTTGGTCCGACCAAGGCTTCATGGTGAACTTCCATACCGAACTTCCTTCAGCCGCCGCAGTCGCCTTCTCCGTTGGAGTGGATATCAGGAAGAGCTGGGGCTTCGTTGAGGATGCGGTCAGCAGCCGGAGTGTGGAGTTGGGAATGGGGGGCAGCGCGGTGCCTACGGGAACGGTGGGGGATTGTTGAGCGGTGAACGGGAAGGGAACTGTTTGCGAAACACCGAGTGAAATCGACGAGCGGATCTGCAAGGTTGAAGTGGGGTATAGACTCGGCGCCGCACCAGCTGCAGTCGGAGTTGGGTCGTCTTGAGGTATTTCAACTGTCCCAGCGGGCAAAACGGAAAAGATATACGGCTTCAGAACCGCAACATCTTCTGGTGGTGCAGGCCATTCGATGGCAGCAGGACGCGCCGTCTTCGAATCTGGGCCAACAAAGAAACCTTGGGCTACGATGCTATTCAGCGGATGCTTGAAAATGCAGGCATGTTGTGCACTCACTATCCTTCATAATGAGGACCTCAGATTCGCCGGTGTGGACTGCGGCGGGTTTGGGTTTAGCTCCCAACCCCAAAGTCATGTAACCTGTGAGTCCAGACAGAGCCCCCATGGCCCCAACTCCCGCTGATGTCGTTGTGGGTAATGGCGTGATGATATCTACGGCAGTCATTGTAGACAGAGAGAATATGGCATATTCCGTGGGCGAATACGCAAAACAGGCGGTATCAGGGTTCAGGAAAGAGATAACACGAGCAGAGTGGGGAAGAGGAGCTTCCTTCGAACATGGTTTTAGTGTTGGGTAGAGGTTTTCACAAGACTGTGGACTTACCTTCGCTTCTTGAGCCTCCCCATCTTTCCACGTGTAAAGAACTGCCTTTCGTCTGCACCCAACGAGGAGATGAGTGACCAGTGTCGGAATGGGTTGTGCTTGCGATGGACTGGACGCATCTGCCGGCACTGTCTGCACTGAGGAGTTAACAGCAAAAGAATACGCTGCTTTAGATTGAGTCAAGGGAGTCGGAGGTGATAGTTGAGGTAGAGGTAGTATATTGACATTCATCTCTGCAGGCCAAGGTTCAGGTTCAGAAGCTGCGACGTGAACTAACCGTGCTCACCAGACAGCACGACCAGTGAGTTCACATCCTTTATGAAGCCTAGCTGCTCGATGGATCTCCTCGCCACTCCCTTGCGAACCTCTTCTAACTCAAATGACGTATGGC
Source organism: Coprinellus micaceus (assembly GCA_951394405.1). Taxonomy (NCBI): domain Eukaryota; kingdom Fungi; phylum Basidiomycota; class Agaricomycetes; order Agaricales; family Psathyrellaceae; genus Coprinellus; species Coprinellus micaceus. Next base: position 1,395,029 of record OX596339.1, on the reverse strand, counting down.
TTGACTGTCCGTCCCCTACATCATCTGCCAATAATATTAGGAACGGAGTGCAGACTCTGGCCGTCGTACATTCACCTTGCCGGTGCTTTAGGCTGTAAATGTGCAAACTTCCAACCGAACTCCCAAGGTACAAGCGGTCCGCTAGGCATCGCAAGTAGTTCAATTGACGTGACCATCGAAACAAGAACTATCGAACCTTGAACCAAAAGCGAGTCGATCTTCTCCTTGATCCCTGTCGCAACGACCTCTGGAGATTCGAAAGGAGCCATCTAAGGCTCTCACTAGAGCCTCTACTCCGCGCAGGATATGGGGAATAAGCTCGTCAACGCAGTAGTGGTTCAAGTCAGACCATGCGTTCAGCGCGCTAGGCGCGTTAGGTGTTTGGCTGCGTGTTTGGTGCACGCCCCGCGGCACGGTCGGGCCGCTTGTCATTGGCGCTTGAGTCAAGCAAGCGCTTGTCTTCTCCCGAGTCCCTCCTCCTGGTTCGTCCGATGTCCTAGGCTTGCACCGAGTACCGACTTACCGTGCATCCGGGGCGAATGATATATCTTCAGTCACGGGTAGCGGGTAACTGTCAAAGGTAAAGTACATAAGTACTGAATTCAATCTGATCTCTATATCACATCAGCTCAACTCTTCTTCTATAGATTGGGGTAGCGCATCCTCCGATGGTGAGACTGTCGGTGTTACCGTCGCAAGTATAGCGCCGGGCTAGTGAGTAAAATAGAATTCGAGAAGTCGATGGAATGAACTTGGAGGGATCATGATCACAGCCTGTAACCTCCTGTAACTCGGTGTCCTGCGCAGTCCTGGCCATCAGTTTCCGCAAAGCAGTGTACATAACTCCACGTTCGTCCTCGACGGAGGATCTCGAGCGCTATATCGGCCTAGCGACGCATTGGAGAGGAACCGAAGCCGGCGAAGGGGCTGTTGCTGCTCCCAGCTCCATTCAACGACCCTCCAATTTCTCTGCAAACAAGTCTTTAGCATCCTCGCGGGTACCTTCAGTCCGAGCGTTCCACGCTGTTGGTCGCATGATCGCCATCTGGCATCAAGGCAAAGGGCTTTTTCCCTTGATACCCTCGATGTCCTTGACAACACATGGCCGCACTGCCTCCGATTACCATCTATCGCGAGGCTCCGAGAACATATATAAACCCTCGCTCACCCCAATGTGATTCCATCGAGCTGGTCTCATCCCCCATCGTTCACCAAACAAGTTTCGTGCAGGTCACCCCTTGAACGCCCCTCAATCCAACCTTTGTACCCCCTTCCAAAACTAAATATTCATCATGGTCCACACCAAGTCCGCTATTGCTTTCACCGTCCTCGCTCTCGGCGCTGCCTCGACCCTTGCCCGCCCTTCCTACGAGGAGTAAGTGGTTTAAGTTTCTCTATCGGGAACTCTGAAACTGATGCGAACCCTCTAGTTACTCTGATGAGCTCGCTCTCCGCGAGTTCGAGGAGATGGTCGAGGCCCTCGCTGCCCGAGGCGTCGCCGACTACGACGAGTACGATGCCCGCGAGTTCGACTTCGACATGGAGGATGTCGATGCTCGTGACCTCGAGGACTACGACATCCGCGAGATCATCGAGGAGTTCGACGTCGATGCTCGCGAGCTCGACTTCGGTGACTTTGAGGAGCGCGAGTACTTCAACGGCGAGGAGGACGTCTTCGAGCGTGCTGCAACCACCACCAGTGCCTCCTCCTCCCACACCACTCCCAGCCCCACCACCACGACCATCATCACCAAGCCTACCGGTATCTTCGGCAAGGCCAAGAAGGAGAGGAAGACCGTAGTCATCACCGTCCACAAGACCCCCAAGAAGTGCAAGAAGCCCGGTCTCTTCACCAGGATTAAGAACTCCTTCAACAAGAAGGCCAAGAAGAGGAGCCAGCTCAGGAACCAGAAGTCCTCCACCACCTCCGCTGCCTCGTCGACCTCCGCCTCGTCGACCGCAAGCGCGACTGCCACCGCCAGCAGCACCTCCACTGCCAACTGGGCCCAGATCACCCCTCCCCCAAGGAAGGAGCGTGGCAAGGGTGTCACTTACTCCCAGAAGAAGACTGTCGGCAAGGACAAGGTCACCACCATCTCTCGCACTGTGACCGCTGCCCCGTCGCCCTGCCCCACGAAGGACGCCAAGAAGCACAAGCGTGACCTCGACGAGTTCGAGGCCCTCTTCGAGCGGGAGACCTCCTTCGATGAGCTCGATTAAAGTCGGACAATGCCTGCTACCGTAAGGTAGTGGGTCTTAGGATGCTTTCGGGTAACAAAAATGGGGGGCGATCACTGTTTCGCGAAATAATGATCGCGGTCTTCAAATGTTCGACGTCCGATTTTACTCCCCTTCTTCACCCTCCCCCTTTTCTTCTACCTCCCAATCTTTTTCTCCATGCCTATCCTCATCAATAACCACTCGCTCGTCGCCAATTTCGTTCCTTCCGCTCAATCTTCCTATATCTCGCGATCTTTGGTTCCTACGCTCTGCCCTGCTGCATCTGACGGGTTTTGCTATCCATTTATCACCGTCGTCACCGATAATTCATTTACCTTCTCCCTGCAATATAGGCTCGCCCCGCGTGACGACACTGAAAATGCACACCTCGTGCTTGGATCCGACTGGACTGCGGCTATGTCGACCATCGCCCCAGGCGCGTTTGTGTCCTTGTCCAATATCCGCATCCAGCTTCCTGTGCCCAATTTCGTGCCGCCGCCCCCTCCGCCCCCCCTCGCAGTGTCCCAAACCCAGTCACTACCAATCCAAGGGAACTCCGTCACCCCACGCCTGCCAACCTTATCCAACGTCCCCGATTCCACCCCCGTGCCGGGTCCGTCTACACCTTCCGCCCAATCCATGAACAGCACACCGCCCTTTTGCCCCGACGTCTCCCCTCTGTCGTTCCACTTCATCCGGGAACTCTTCCTCCCCCTGCCCGGCGTTGCACGCACGCTCCCTTATCTCTTCGCTACATCTATTGCTCAAATGCACACCATAATGAAACACCATGATCTTGTTGCCAATGATGAAATGTCACTCTGTGCCCGCCGCAAGGCGTTTTTGCGCCATGTTATCTCTGGTGTCTGTGCCTCTCGTGAACACAGAGGGTGCTGCTCTCTCTCACAGAGCTTCTCCTCCCCCCTTGACATGACGAAGACTGTCGTTGATTTCATTTTGTCGAATCACCTTGATCTCCCAAACCTTGAGTGGATTGTTGATGCCCTCGACCTACGCACCTCTGTCGTCGATCAAGATCCCCTGCAGCGTCGTCGCAACGCTTCATTCTTGCTGAAACGCCATATTCAGTACATCTCCTCTGGTCCTTCTGTTCCTGTCTTTGCCGAAGACATCATCCGCTCGTTCGAAAAGCTGAAGAGAGATGCGTTACGTTCCATTGCCACCGCCCATCGTATCCACTACTCCCACACATCTACAGTGGATGACCTCCGCCAATCAATCACTCGCCACTTTTCCGATGGCTCGTGTGCCTCCTGCAACGCACCTGGTTGTAAAGCTATCCTATCTCGCTATCAAGATGATGACACCATACCTTCTTCATCTGACATGAAGATATCTTTGCTTTCAAATGCGTTGAAATCAGCGACTCTAGCCACTCTGCGGAGATATCTCGCAGTCCACGCCATCACGTTCGACAAATCGGATGGCCTCGCATGCCTTCGTCGTAAACTAAAGCACTATATATCAAGCTTGAAAAAGGGGAAACGCTCAGAGTGCCGAAAGGAAGACAAAGACCGCGCCAGGAGAGAGGCATACACGGAGCTGACTCAGAATAGAGCCAACCTCAGAGGTACTTGGCCAAAGGTACTGGGACAGAAGTTTAAGGACAAGCTTGTGTCTCTCTTCCGTGAGGAGACATCTTCGAAATCTCTGGCTTCGTTTGCCTGCGCTTCCTGCTCTGCTCACCATCGGAATTCAACTCGTCGTGAACTTTCCCTTGTGCCGTCCGATCCCATCTTCACAGAGGTTCTCCAGCACCCTGATTTCGATTCATTGGCGCCTGAACATGGGTTTCCACATCCTCTGCCTTCCGATCTGCGCTCGAAGCTTTCTGGCGCGTTTCTTGACCCAGATGGTGTCGAACTCGATGGCCCGAATGTTCTCCTGTCCGTCTGTAAAGAGTGCTGCACCTACCTACGGAAAAACAGGGTTCCGCCGCTTTCCTTGGCCAATCGAAACTACCTTGGTCCCGTCCCCGATGTTCTCAAAGATCTCACTGTCGTTGAGGAAGCCATGATCGCCCTTTCACGCTCAAAGTGCTGGGTCGTCCAACTGAAAGAGGAGAACCAAGACCTTCACGTTCCAAATGCCCAGCGCGGGGTGAAAGGTCATATCATCATATACCCTCAACGGCCATCTGCTATTGCTCGCATGTTACCCCCTACGCTTGATGATGTCATGGCTTCAATTTGTGTTCTATTCGTTGGGTCAAGTCCTCCGTCTGAGGACTGGCTCCGTGATAAGGCTAAGCCTCTCCTTGTTCGAAAGAAACACGTTCAAAACGCGCTCGAGTGGCTCAAAGAGCATAATCCATTGTATGCTGATATTGAGATCAACACCTCTGTGCTCGATGATCTGGATGACGACCACCTCCCACCCTTCCCAATTCAGCACATCCTCCCAAGTCACGAAGTGGACGCTCGCACTTCACGCTATGACGCTTCCGACTCTGGCCAGTACCCCGAAACTGATATGCCCTTTCAGAATGTAGTGGTGACCGACGTTGACGCCAATGCACCGTCACACGAGCTTCGCGCTGCTGCTGTTCGTCACATCAAGGAGAACGGAGGTGGCTATGTTCAGGTTCCTCATGACCCCACACCTGTGAATGAATTTTTCAACCCGGAAATGCTACCCATGATCTACCCGACGCTTTTCCCCTATGGCATTGGTGGGCCGGAAGACAAGAAGCGGAAGTCCGCACTGTCATTCCAACGGCACATCAAGCATTTGTTCAACCTCTCCGACCGACGATTCCAGGAACACTACTCGTTTCTCTTCACCGCTTTTAACATCATCCAGCGGCGTGCTATCCTCCTCCATACCAGTCTCAAAGTCAAGAAGTCCAACTTTGATCGTGTCGCATCTGCATTTGCCACCGTATCGCCTGAGGTTCTCCACATCGTTTCGGAGCGTGTAGCTCGTGGGGACACTGCTACAGCTCAAAACGCGGATGAACAAAAGGTGTTAGACCTGATGAGAGAAGTCAAGCTTGTGACCTCAAATGTCCCGGCGTCTTCCTCTTCGAAAACTGTCATGCGAAATGAGATACGCGCGCTTATTGTCGAAAAAGGTTTACCCAGCTTCTATCTTACCATCAATCCCGCGGATGTGTATAGCCCGGTCGTGCGCTTCCTTGCTGGCCAGGAAATAGATGTCGACAACCTGTCTGAGGCGGACATGTCTAATTATTGGGATCAGTCCATCCTTGTTGCCAAAAATCCTGCTGTTGCCGCACGTTTCTTTAACATCTACATGAAAGCCTTCATATCGGCCATCCTCGGTTTTGATCCTCAGCAGAAAAATCTCGAAGGCGGTATCCTTGGCGTCGTGAATGCATACTATGGTTGCGTTGAGGCCCAAGGTAGGGGTACACTACACTGCCACATGCTTGTCTGGCTTGAGGGCGCTTTGAATCCTGATGAGATTAAGCGCCGGGTGCTTGAAGATGGTGATGAGGACTTTCGTGATCGCCTACTCGCCTTTCTTGATGATACCATCTCTACTAGTATCCCGGACGACCCTGATCCGAAGCTTGACGTTCCGTCATCAATTCACCATCCTGCCTCTGTCAGAGGGATTCGCCACAACACACCGCTGGATAAGTGCGAGTCAGCAATCCGTAAAGACCTCCGCAATTTGTCTACAAAATCGCAGCGCCATACCCACTCTCCCACATGCTGGAAATACTGGAAAGGCCCTCCGCACCCTAAGGAATGCCGCTTCGATCTGGATGAGGGGAATACGGTCGACGTCACTACATTTGACGAAGAGACAGGGGAAATCACTCTTCGTTGCCTTGATGGGTTGGTGAATAATTTCAACGAGACCATCCTGCGTGCTGTGCGATGCAATATGGATATTAAATTCATCGGGTCTGGCGCAGCTGCAAAGGCTATCACCTACTATGTGACGGACTACATTACCAAGTCGCAGCTCAAAGCGCACGTTGCTTTTGCGGCTTTGGAGCTGGCAGCTCAGAAACTCGGCGAGTATGACCCTGACGAAGATGATCTCACCGTTCGGGCAAAGCGTCTGCTCCAGCGATGCGCCTACACCATGGTCTCGCACCAGGAGCTCTCTGCGCAGCAAGTCGTATCTTATCTCATGGACTTCGAGGACCATTTTACAAGTCACCAATATCGGAACCTCTACTGGACGTCATTCGAAAAGGTTGTCAATGATGATGTCCCGATCGACCCTGGCGAGTGTGACGACATACCCACAGAGTCAGGGTGCACTTCAAATCCAACTGACCCTCTGGACCCACCACAGAGTTCTATCTTGCATGTTGTTGTTGATGACACCGAGGACATCGAGGATGGTGAAGACCCGAGCGCCGATTCACTGGAAATTGATGTCGAAAGCGATGAGGTGATGATCGGCGTCGATGCTTCTGGGAGTATAGTTCAGCGTTCATCACAGGTCGGTGATTACCTTCTTCGGGGCGACAGTCTGGATGACCTATGTATTTGGGACTTCGTCTCTCAGATAGACAAGGTCCCAATCTTGAAGAAGAAGAAGAAGGCCAGATCAACAGCCACAGATCCCGACTCTTCGGATAGCGAGGGTTTCTCATCCGATGATGAATTTCAGGGTGAGGTCGGGGACAGAGCTACAGAAGAAAGCAATAGCGTACCGTTGGGGGATGTCCTCTCGGACACTTGCAGAATAAGACCACATTTCTCTCTGCACTGTGATCATTCGGAATCTGCAACTCACCATCTCCAAGTCCGCCAGCCAAACCGACGTTGTGTTCCTGTCCCGATTGGCCCTGCAATCCCACGTCGTGACCACCAAGATGTAGCTGTGATCGAGCGCTACAGCCGCCTGATGATGATATTATTCAAGCCATGGCGCCAACCTTCAGACCTCAAACCAAATCCAGAGCAATCATGGAACGATGTATTCACAGAATTTCTGCAAACTTGTGAGCCTGCACACAGAGCTCGCATGAATAACATGCAGGTGTTGCATGAATGCAAGGATAGCCGAGATGATCACTTTGCCCGGCGACTGAAGTCCAAGGCTACCTTTCGAGGCACCAACAGCAGACAGAGTGGCCGCGAGCTTGTGGGCGATGATTTTGCGGATGAGGATGGGGATTCAGCGGCTATTTTGGAGCATCTCCAATCGATAGACACCATGCGATCGGGGCGTTCAAGTCAAAATACGCGTGACTGTGTCAACGAAGCGGACCGTAGTGGCATGTTCAGCGCATCCAGCTGTGAGGCCCAAGCGCCCAATGACCATGACAAAATGGACGTGGATTTTGACGGTGCCATGCAGGAGGTAAATGCCCATGATGATCTCTATCTTGAAGAGTCCTGGAAGCAAGTATACGACATTCGCCGTTCAAAGCGCAAGCAACTTTCATCAAAGGGGAAAACCAAAGCCAATTTAAAGCAACCACAGCCTTCAGCTTCAACGGCCCCCCTTGTGCCGATAATCTCGAGTGGACGTGAGCTCCGCTCTGCTACCAAGAAATCAAAGAAACCTCAGAAGGAGAAAGCGATCGAACCCTCGATCGTCCAGGGTTCTGCTATACCAGAAAGGAAAGAGGTGGACATCGAGGATCTTGTCAAGGAGTACACCCTAAACAAGGAACAGGCCCGTGCATTCCGAATCATCGCAGAGCAGAGTCGTGAACGGAACCCCAAGACCCCACTTCGCATGTTTTTGGGGGGACCAGGGGGGACGGGGAAGTCTCGTGTGATCAATGCCCTGAAGGAATTCTTTGAGCGCCGTGACCAGGGACGGCGATTCCGCCTCTCTTCCTTCACTGGGGTAGCTGCAAAGAATATCTCTGGGATGACTTTGCATGCTGCCCTCAGTCTAAGTCAGAGAACGAAAGCGGGGTGCTCAGGGAAGACCAAGCGCGATCTTATTGCAATGTGGGACGGAGTCGATTACCTCTTCATTGACGAGGTATCTATGATCGGATGCAAATTGTTGCTTCAGATTCACAACGCACTCGTTGACGCCAAGGGAAACACAGCACCTTTTGGGGGGATCAATATCATATTTGCTGGCGATTTCTCGCAGCTTCCTCCTGTTGGGCAGCGCCGCCTCTGTTCTTCCATTGATCAGAGGAAGGGTCGCAAAAATCAAGATGACATAGCTGGTCAGCTGTTGTGGTTATCGGTCGACACAGTTGTGGTACTCACCGAGGTCATGAGGCAGTCGGGTGCCGAGAACGAGCCATTTGTCGAATTATTGGGGCGGTTGAGGGATGGCTGCTGCTCGGATGCCGACTATCGGTTGCTCCTTAGCCGAACGACAAAGCACGTCAAACCCGATTGGGCTGAGTGGACAGACGCCCCAATCATTGTGTCCGATAACGCTTCGAAAGACGCCCTGAATGGGAAGGCAGCTATGGCGTTTGCACAGCGCACGGGACGAGCGCTTCATTGGTATTATGCCACTGACACAAGGAAAGGCTCACCAATTGACGATCCGAGCTTGAGAGACCACCTTCGCAGCCTTGACTCTGGCCGTACAAGCCACAGGCTAGGAAAGATCCCTTTGGTCATAGGAATGCCCGTGATGATTACACAAAATTACGATGTTGAGGGAGGAATAGTCAATGGGACTAAGGGGACTTTGAAGAGCCTCAGGTACCGAGTTGACGAGAACGGAGATCGTCACGCAGTATCTTGCGTTGTGGAGTCGGAGGATATCACTGCAGACTCCCTCCCTTCACTCGGAGCAAAGTGTGCTGCTGTGCTCGAAGATACAGTTGATCTACAATTTGTTCACCCCTTCTCAGCAAAGCGTTGCAGAATTAAACGTACCCAGCTCCCAATCGCACCTGCCTTCGCTATGACCGCACACAAAGCTCAAGGTCAAACTCTACCGAAAGTCATTGTCGACCTCGACTCATGCCATGGCACTGAATCCCCGTATGTCATGATTTCCCGTGTGACCTCTCTCTCGGGCCTTCTCATCCTACGCGATTTTCCCAAGGCCAAAATTACTTGTCGTCAGTCGGAGGAGGTTCGAAAGGAGACAAAACGTCTAGAGCGCCTCCGCATCAAGACGATTATTGCACGCGGACAAGAGGGATCGGAGGAGGTGGTGCAAGCAGAAGCAACCCTACAAGCGCTGAACCACAAGCGGCGAGGTGGCAGTGACCCTGCCCTAAACAGGTCACGCTCTTCCCCGGCTTCTTCGATTTCTCTTCCTCAACCACCACCATCGCCTGTCGACTACGGCGCGACCAGCAATCGACCACGCCGCTTCATCAAGCGGCCCTTGGACCCTGAGCAAGATGAAGATCCGACACCGCACAAAGCCAAAAGGCGCCGCGTAGGCGGCTAAGCTAACCCCATTAGCGACCCCGCTCCTTTGTCCCCAGCCGCCATTCTCGCCGCCCCAACTCTCTCTGCACCGAGACCCGCCCTCAAATTGATCTCACCTTCAGATTGTCAAGCGCTTTCATCGGCACCCGATGCACAGGATGCAAGGTACAGTCGCCGATGGATCTCTGCACCCTTGGCATTTCTGACTTAAAAGCAGAACCTGTCCTCTCGTTCATTCCCCATCCCACTCATCTCCACTCATTTACACTCCCCACTCCTCCGTAACCAACTTTCGCCTGTCGACCATTCATCTTCGATCATCACCACTCCTTAACCATGAACCCGAACGCCGAGACTGTCTACCAGGAACGCAACAGCGCCGGCATCTACAAGGACCTCGTCAAGCAAATTCGACGGGCTGACGAAGGCGCCTATCTCGCCACCAGTGAGGTCGGCGTTCATATTGTCCGTTCTAGCTCGGCCAAAAAAGGTTTTATTTCATACCACAATGCTACCACGCACGAGGAGCACTCCTGTCTCGTCGTCGGTGAGATAGGTACGGCCGCTGAGGGGACTCAGAACGGTGCCAAGGGTAATCACTACTCTGGAGGGGAGACGGTGCGTATTTTTGTCCGATAATTCATCCCTTCTCAATTTAATCCCCCCCAAAGGCTCTGACGGATACGCACGCGACCGTCAAGGATAGTTATGTCCTGCGTCGCCCTACCTTGGCCAAAGGTAAGATCAATACCGTCTACGAGAATCAACTCGCTGCGTGTCAAGACCTTCGTGACGCTGACGAGGCGGCGGAGGCAAAATCGGGCCAAGTAAGTCTCTACGTACTGTCCGCTCCTTTGGTCTTCGTTGATAGACCCATTTCGCAGCATGCTACGTTCACCAAGGATCTGCTGCGTGCCGTCCCAGACAGTGACGATTTCGAGAACCTCACCATTACTATTGGCCCCAAGTTCAAGGTACGCACTTGTTGACCTTGCCAATTGATCTCCTCTGACCATGGAGCTCTACGGCTAGCTACCGGACATGTGGCCCGAGGGAAAGTCTCGGCGCTACAAGCGCCGCTGCGTCGCCGACTCAGACGACGAAGACTCAGAGGATGACCAGGACGAGAACTCTGCGATGTCGAACGCCGGGGACGAAGCAGCCACAGTGGGTAAGTCGTCACGCTCATTCGTCATGACATCATTACATATCCGTTCCATGTAGACACCCTCAGTGTTGAGCTTGGCGCGCTCTACCCATGTGAGCTGCTCCCCGACCACCGTGGCCCATACTTCAAACAGCGACATGCTCAACTCCACCAAAACGACATTCGTGATGTCGATGGCAACCTCATCCCGCCCTGGCAGGTGTACGACAAACTTCGGGCAGGGACCCTTATCCTTGCGCAGGTTACAATTGTCTGCTGGATCATCAAGGACAAAGATGGGGGGAAAGGGTTCAAGAAGGTACATCAACCCCGGGACAATCCCTATCCAGTCATCATTTTAACCCGATGCAGGTTTACCAGATGAACGCGCACTCCATCCGCGTCATCGCCGAGTCCGGCGAAGATATGGAAGAGAGGCCTATTCCAACCCTCATCAAGAAGGAACCCGGGTCTTCCAGCAAGAGCGTCCACTCCACCCCTTCCCGCTCGTCGTCCTCTTCTCAAGCCCTCGCCAATTTCGAGTCGCCCACCAAGAAGAGGCGTCTCTAGTGAACTCGCACGCACCCTCATCGCCATATGCTCCCTATTCGTGGCCTACATCATTACACTCTCCTTAGTTTTCTGACCTGACCTTTTCTGTCACTCACTACTCTCTTCTAATGTCTCCTGTTCATATCTTCCGTAACGATTCCCTTGTCTCGACTCTCTCCCCCCAGCCACCGGTATGACTTCGCACAGTCTCATCCGCTCGCACAAGGCTTACAATTCTTGTGACTTATTTCATATACCCCGAGCTGTCGTACCATACCTAATATCACTATCTGTTTACTCTTCTTATTGACTAGTCGCTTGACCATCGGGGGGTTCACCGGTAGCAGGTTTTGCCGCTCGTCGGCCTTACTCGTGTGTTATTTTTAGCATAGTGGTTCACGTTGATTTTTAGTACGGGTCTCAATGATACTTGTGATTGAAGAAAATCCTGCCTCGTCCGTCTAGCATCTCCATCATTGTACGTATCTCCGGAGGCCGTATGTTTCGTCGCCTTGTGCCAACTCCAAGATCTTGGCAGTTCCACTATTCAGATTCCCTGCATTCCTCAGCCGAAAGAAGTGCTTGCTCGTAAGGACCACGACAAGTCGCCAATCCAGGTGGGGCCAGGCTTAGACCAGGCGCTAAAACCCGATCGAGACAGTGATCGACCGGCGCTTATTTGATTCAACTTCAAGACCAAGTGGGCGTTCAAAGGCATCGGACATAAACATAACGAATCTGTACATTAGAATCTATTTGGCCTTGGCATCCTTGTACTTTTAACGGATCCCAAAGCGCCATGCCTCCAGCATGGTTTAAACTGAGTTCACTCCTCTACTCCGAAGCAGTCCATAGCTTGCGTGGAAGGTATGTGCCGACGTACAAGCTCACGGCTACGGCTCCAAGAAGCACGTAGTAGACGAGCTTTCCTCCCAGCAAGCCTTTGTCGATAGAGAGTGAGTACAGAGAGTTGGTCGCTGCAGGACCAATGGCTCTCATAATGCTCACGGTCATCTGCGGAGTTAGGTTAGGTATAGATACAAGGTTGGCTATGGAAAAGGTGAAGCGTACGCACCTGGCACAGTCCGTTAGTAGCTCCTAACGATTCCCGGTTCGGTGCCGCTGCGGTAATGAAGATGAAAACCGCGCCTAAACGGAACCAGGAGTGAGAACCAGCAGGAAGCAATATGGCGAGGAATCCACCAACCATACGACAAGCTGATTCCGATCGACAGTATGACTTGCAGGTACACAAAAAACCACACTGTCGGTGTCAACCCCACCCTCTGAACAAGTATACTCATCAGCGGGAAGCAGAGGAACGTCGGGATCGCCAGGGAGACGCCACCCAAAAACACCCTCTTCGAGCCCCAACGATCATGTATCCTTGCGAAAAAGAACACCTGGAATACACCGTTCAGAACGCCAAACACCGACAGGACGTTACCGATCTGGGATGGGCGGAGGCCCAGGCCGCCAAGCGCAATGGGGGTGGAGAGGAAGAGCGGCTGCACGGCACGGAAGGCAATGTCGATGAGGGAAAGGAAGGCGTAGTTCGCCGCGGCAATGGCAACCCGGTCGGTCAGAGTGGCCCTGAGAGAGTGGTCCTTCATCGGCTTCACATCGTCCTCAGAGAGAGACTCCTTGGAATCCGCACCATCCATGCCCAGAAGCTTGCGGACTGGGATAGGGTCGGGGTGTGTCTCCTTGAGGAAGAAGAACGTTACCAACCATGCGACGACGGAGAACGTCGCGGGCACGGCACAAGCTAGGAAGTAGGGGTACTCTTTGTGGAACTCGCTCTCTCCAAACCATGAAGGAAATTGCTCATGTGGACGCGAAAGGGAACCACCGATGATGGGACCCAGCTGAGTATGTCACATGTGAGCTCAATTCGTAGCTGAGGGTTTAGAGAAACTCACTGTGCTCCCAGTGCACCACGCAATTGGGAAGTAGGCGAAGGCCTGCGTGTTTCTGTCAACGTCCAAACAGGTAGTAGGGACGGTCGGATGCTTACCCGAGAGATATTCGTCTCATCAGTCAATTCTGCCATCATACTATGAAAGGGGTTCAGAACCGCACATTATGGCGCAAGCGGGATTCCAGAATACTAACCTCTTGATTACCCCGATGTTTCCATCTATCAGGGATGTCAGTGGGAAATCGTATTGAACTAACACCTCACTTACTGAGCGCACCACTCAAGCTTCGGCTGGCGGAATTTTTAGGTGTGAGCCGATGCCAGTATTAGGAGCAGCGGTCAGCCAAACGCACCTCAACACAAGAGCCAAGAACGTGCGCGATAGGCCAAAACAGTACATGGACAACGAGATACCAAAGAGGCCCGTGAGGATCACGGGTTTGCGACCAATAGTGTCGGAAAGCCGACTCCAATGCAGGATAGTGCATGCCTGAGCCAAAAAGAAGATAGATTGCTGGGGAGCGACGGCTGTTAGCATCCCGAGAACCCTGAGGCCTACTCTATTGCCGCTCACCATCATCCCAACATAGTAGCCAACGGCCCCTTCATTTCCATTCGTTATCCCTAGATCTCGAATGAGCTGCAAGGAGTCCAGTTCTTAGCAGTAACGAAATCACTCCAATGTGCAATAGACGCACCTGGGGCATAAATGGGTAGATCACATTTGAGGTCAGCGGCTCTGCGAGCTGTAGAAACAACACAATAGAGAACTGGGCCCATGGAAGAGGGGTGATTTTCTTGGCCAGCAAGGGCGTCTCTTCATCATGAGTAGTCATAATCGTAAAGTCGTTATCGTGAAGGTCTCAGGAGAGGGTCGCAGCAATGCAGCCGGGTGTGAGTAGCGGTGAGGAAGGGGTCCTGGAGGATGTGAATCGTCTCCGCGAGCCTACACAAGAAGTAGTGTTAGCGGACGGCGGAACAAGAACGGGGAGAAGCTATCTCACCCAAACCAGCCACAGAGCCTTTTATACGTGATGACCACGAGAAGAGAGTTGGTTCAACCGGTTCCCCTTTCCTCAATGCCCGGGAATTTGATTCCCTCCTGCTATTACTAAGCCCTGTTTCTGTTAACCGAGACGATTCGAGTCAACTGTAATGGCCATCGTGACTACATTTTGGAACTGCTTGACGTATTGCGGCTTCATTTAGGCCCTATACAGGAATGTCGTGATATCAAGTCCGAGTTGGATGTCCACACTGATGAGGCGACATGGGGGAAAGTGCTTGCTGAGGCTTGCTGCCGCCTTCTCTTCTCCCCACAAGGGTCTATCGAATTTCTGATGTCCATTGCTATACGGCAAGAGGCAGTCGGCCGACGTCGAAGAAGGAATAGGCTTGAGAAGGACAAGGAAGAGGTCATTCAGGGGTTACACCGTTTAGAGTGCAGTTCGCGCGGATACCGACCCGGAAACCTTGCGGGTGTGGGGGTGGGCGATAAGCGCCGAGACCGGCTTCCAACGGTGGGTTTCAGGGGCCTAAAGTTCGACTGCGTGGAGCTAGACGGACGGGCCGGCCATTTCAATTCGAGTGAGGATAAGGAGCTACGAACAACGGGAGGGGAAGTTCTACCACACTACGAGCCCTTGGGCTTGAGGAACTTTGAGGAACTGCTTTAGCCGAAGTCGCGGCGGCAGTGGGCGCTGGATGAGGGGGCTTTCAGGGTCGCTATCCAGGCTGAACAGAGCATCTCATGGTGCGCGAAACCTTCCTGCGAAGTAATGGACGAAGGGAGGCGTATGCTCGATCACTACTGAGCGAGTGACAATCCTCCCGTCGACGATCGAGGGCAGTTGTCGGCACAAAGCATTGAGACGGCGGCATCGTCGCTTCGTATTGGCCTGGGAGTGAGGGGGGAGCCAAAGAGTCGCTCCCAGCGGGGTAGGTGCGAAGTACGAGGGCCGGTACGGGATCGGAGGAGAGTGCAGCACACTTACAGCCCTCAGTCAGGAGGCAGGGAGTGAGGGCAAAACCACGTACCGACTAGTCCTGGGCCAAGGTAATCATAATAGAGGTCTCCATAGATCAAGTCTACGCATCGTCTCCAAATGAGAGCAGCTTCTTATCTTGCTTCTTTTTCTTCTTACTAGGGGCCTTGGTTTGTGAAGCACCTTCATCCTGTGCCTCAGAATCACCCAGTAACGCCGCAGCCTTACGTTTAGCTTTCGAAGTATTTTCTGTCTTCGAGGATCTGGAGGAGAACGACAACCCCTGGCTCTTGGATTTCTGTCCTGCGGTATCTTTCTCCTTGGACGACTTCAAGTTGGCGCTTCCTTCTAGGTGGGCATCCAGGGCCTGGACATCGTGCTCGGGTAATGGGGGGAGACCTTTCGCTACAAGACACGTTCGAAAACACAAGGAACGTTTGGGAGTTAATTCCAGACCAAAGGGGACTTTACAGAACGCCCCACCTTTCCGTTTGATGTTCTCCACATCTCGTGCAGTTAGATGCTTTCCCTCCTTCAGAACGACAATCTGAGGCGCTTCATCGCCCCCGTCTTCATCTGCACTACCGGGGTCATTATCTGGGCGTCCTGGAATGGGTGGTCTCTCTCGTGGGCGTTTGGGTATAGGCGCTCGACCATTGCCCACGTACTCGAATTCTTCGTCTTCATCTTCTGATTCGTCCGGCCGCCCAGCCATTCGATTCTCCAGTTTCTGGAGAAAAGCGGGTCTGTGCGATTGATAGGATAGCTTAGAGGATAGCTGAGCTCTGGTCGGCTCCTTTGGAGGCATGGTGGTGGAGGTCGAAGTTACAGACTAGACTCGGACACGCGACGAACCTCGACAATCTAATCTCTCACGATAATGCTTCCCTCGAATCAGGCTAGGCCTGAGGAGCGCACGGACGCAGGGAGCGACGAAAAATCTAAAATTGCATACGGTAGAATTACATGTAGTACAAGAGCGTTACTGACGATGATATGTGCATAAAGAGACGATTATAAGAGAGTAGAAGCAATGCAGAAGACGATCTAACAAGTACGATGCAGGGAGACGTGTAATGTGATGAAATAGATAGAAAAAGACTAGACGATCTACGAGGCCTGAGCGAAAGCGATAGCGGTGGTATCGGAGTGAGAGAGAGAAATGACGACCTTCTTGATGCCCTTCTGGTCAGCGACCTGCTTGGCCTCACCATGGAGGTGGACAAGGGGGACACCCGACTCGTCGTTGAGGATCTCGATCTCCTTCATGGCAGCGGCGGCACCCTTCGACTTGGCTCCCAGGGACTTGAACACGGCCTCCTTGCCGACCCAACGAGCAGCGAAAGAGGAAGGAGGGGAGGGCTGCTTCTGGCAGTAGGCGATCTCTGCGTCGGTGAAGTTGCGGGCGACGAAGGTGGGGTTGTGCGAGGGTACAGAGGAGATGAGTTCTGAAAGAAGGGAGTCCCGTTAGTTAGGTTAACGATGAGAAGGACCGAGTATGCGTACCTTGATCCACACCAACACCGGCGGGGCTGTTGCTCCAGATGTCCGAAGCGATGACGGAGGAGAGGGTCTTCACGTTGGCCTTGTCCTGAGGAACGGCCCTACCAAGCTTCTTGAACGAGTACTCGCCGGTCTTGTTGTCGAACTCGGCACGAGCCATCGAGTTCAAGAGAACAGGTCGCTCCAAGTCGGGGGAGTAAGGAGGGTGGTCCTTGAGCTTGACGAGAGAGTTGTTGATCATCATCTCGCTGAGGGCCTTGTACGACTGGAGAGCACGGGTCTTGTTGCGAACCTTGTAGGCCTCGTAGTAGCTGGGCTCGAGAGCGCCGAGGAGGTAGCGAGGGTGGACGACCATGACGATACCACCAACCTGACCGAAACCGAACGAGGACATCACACCAGCGCGGATACCGTCGGTGTGAATCGACTTGGAGGGGAACATGAGGAACTTGCGATCCTGGAAGTGTGAGTCGATGTTGTCGCTGTTGCGGTTACCAGGAACGATACCAGTGATGACACTCTGGAGGAGGCCAGTCATCTGCCAAGCAGCGGAACCACCCTTGGCGTGACCAAGCAAGCTCTTCTGTGCCATGACAGGGACGGCGTTCCCAGGAGTCCTCGAGATAGTAGTGAAAATGTCGTTCCAGATCTTGGTCTCGTTCTCCTCGTTGGCCTTGGTACTGGTACCGTGGATGGAGAGCACTCCGACATCGTCAGCCCTGAGGCCCCAGACGGCGAGAGCACGACGCAAGGGAGCGATTTGGGGATCGTGGCCTTCGAGCATGCCGTACATGGCAAGAGCACTCTTCTCCTGGCGGGCGGCGTCGTCCTCGAGGGAGGCGAGGCGCTCGGCAACGTATTCCTCGCTGGCAGCGTCGCCCTGGGACTTGCGGAAGGCGATCTCCTCGTGCAACTGGGCGTGTTCATACTCGAGCCATTGGGAGATCTGCTTGCGGCGGAAGACGAGTTGGCGAGCTCGGTAGGCGACGTCGAGGATGGGGAGAGGGAATTTGGGGGCAACTTCGCGAGCAACGGTGAGGGCACCCTTTCCAGGAGCAGGGACAGAGCGGCCAGCCTTGTCGGTGGAGGTGGCCGTGAAGGCGAGTATACCACGGATGGGGGCACCGAGTTCGAGAGCAGTCTTGGCGCTCATGACAACGTGTACGCCACAACCCATGGATTCCATGAAGCCGGCACGAGAGGTAGTAGCAGGGCGTGACATCTCAGTGGGCTCACGACCCATGGCGAACTCAGTCTCGGCGTTGCTCGTGGCCTTCATATTAGCGAACTCGTAGGAGCCTTCCTCGGAGATATCGTCGAAGCCTCCAGCGAGCATGACCTTAGCCTTGCCCGAGAGGACGGTGTCGCAAGCAATCTCGAGCGACTGAAGGGCGGTCGCGCTACGATAAACGTTAGTGTGATCTCAAATTGAGATGTCAAAGAACGGCATACCAAGCGCCAACGGGAATCTTGACTGGTCCACTGGAGGACAGGAGCAAAAGGTTAATCCATCCAGCAGTCGTGTTGATGAACGTCTCCTGGAGAATGTCGTTCTGAACCTCGCGCTCGTCGCGACGATCCTTAAACATCTTCGCCATACTCGTGACACCACCCATACCAGAACCGATGGCGGTACCAACTTCAGAAGGATGCATATGCTTGTAGAGCTCGTAGGGGTCGGTGATACCAGAGGCGTTGAGGGCTTCGGCGGTGGAGACAAGGGCCCAGAGGGTAGCGCGATCGGTTTGAGCGACGATGTCGTCGGGGATGCCGTAGCGACCAGCGTGCCATCCGGTGGGGATCTGCCCAGCGACGGTACGGCTGAAGGTGAAGGCCTTGGGGACGAAGACGCAGGCACCCTTCTTGAGCTTGGCGAACCATTGGTCACCCTCGCCCGCCCAGATGTCGCACTTGTCGCCATGCTGAAGCTTGAACTTCTGCGCCTCGGATTCCGAGACCTCGATAGGCTCGAGGTCGTGGAGCAACTCGATCTCCTGGTTGAACACCTTCTTCTTAGGGTCATAGCCACGGAAGAGCTCGGGTTCTACATACTATGTTAAAATGGCAACGGTAGGAGTCAACGGAAAAGGCGTACCAATCAAACGGACACCAGCATGGGCCAAGATATCCTTCTCGTAACGACCCTTGACATCCTTGTCGTCGACGGGTTCGTCGGTCTTGGTGTCGACCCATCCGACATAGAGGGTTCCATCCTTGAGGCGACCGTTGAAGTGCTTGATGAAGCCCATGATCCAGGCCATTTCGATGCAGCCAGTAATGGTGAGCTCACCGCGAGCTTCCATCTCCCAACGGGTTCGGGCACTACCCCACGGGCCGACCTCACCATAACCGGTGATAACGACGACCTTCTCGAGGTCAATGAGACCACGCAGGGATGAGACATCGGAGAGGGAATCGAGGGTGGGGAGGTTGGGGAACTCGAAGCGGAAGTTGGCGCGAGGGAGGACATCGACAGTCTGGAGGAGACGCTCGGCCTCGACACCGTGCACGACCTTGTAGTCGGCAGAGTTGTCACGGGTAACGGCCTTCGCAATTTCGGCCCTCCTGTTGAGCTCGTTGCGGATGCGGCCGGTGATCTCAGCAAGGTCGGGGAGGCGGTCCATACCACCGTTCAAGTCGGCCCAGAGGGGCTCAACCTGGGTGATACTGAAGAGGAGAGGATGCATGAGACCGAGGATGTTGAAGGCCATCTCCTTGGCGGAGAAAGTGCGGACACCGTATTTCTCGAGGCCTTGGGCGACGATATTGGTAGGGCCCATCAACCCAGTGCCACGAGTCCATCTAGCAAATAGTGAATGTCAGTAGATAGAAGTGAAGGAAAGATTGTAACGACGCACCCGATCACCGCACCAGCAAGACACAAATATTCACCCCAGCTCTCCGAAGCCCATCGTTGGAAAAGAGTCTCGAGCGAAATCTTGGACTCGGAGTAGAGACCGTCGTTACCGAAGAGACCGTGGTTGGGCGAGAGAGGAAGGATAACTTGGGTGGGACGAGTGACGAAGTGGCGGCTCGCCTTCTTGTTCTTGACGGCGCCGAGAATGCGGAGGAGGTTCACCAACATCATGCGATGAGCGAGCTCAGAGCGGTCGTCCAGACCGTCGATCTCGCGGCCATTCTCTGGGATACCGGCGAAGGGGAGGATGTAGTCCAAATCCATCTGGAGGGTGGAGTAGATGTAGTCGACGAGAGCTTCGACGTCCTGCTTGGAAGCCTGGTTGAAGGGGACGACGGTAAGAGCAGAGCCACGGCTACCAACGGAGTGGTAGATGGATTGGTAGTATTCGACAGTCTTGCGGTTATAACTGGACGTGGTGATGACGACGTGGGCGCCACCGGCGAGGAGACCCTTGACGACTTCGATACCGATGGACCCGCGGCCAACACCGGTGAGGAGGGCGTTCTTGTCCTTGAAGCTGGTTCCGGAGGTGGCGATTTCGTGAAGGATATCGAGGTACACTCCAGTCAAGTTGCTACTGTACTCCCAGGCATTACCAACGCGCCTCTTGAGGTGAAGGAGAGGCATAGAGTTGGAGGAAAGGGAGGTGACGGGGGTGACACCCGTGACCTGAGGGCGAAGGAACTCAGAAGAGGAGCGACGGCTGCGAGGGGCGGAGGGAGGAAGGGCGGCTTCGGGGCCCTTGACGAGGGAGCGAACGACGTCCTCGTAGAGAGCCTTGATGCGGTTGCGCTGGTCGTCGTTGACTTCGGGGAGCGAGTTGACAATGGTCCATAGCTTGGAAACGTCGTCCTGAACCTTCTGGATGTTGACGGTCTCCGCGACGGCACCTCCACCAGCCATCTCCTCGACATAAGCCTCGAGTTTCCTGACGCGCTCGCGGACAACCTCGGTGTAGACGATGTCGCCCTTGGCGGTGACCTCCGTGTGAGGGGCGGTGGGGAAGGTAACTAAAACGAAAACGTTAGAGGATTCAACAGATAATGGAGTTGAGATACTTGCCATCCTTGTACACGGGCGGCTGGCCGAGGACTTCCTTGGTGTTCTTGATGAACTCGAGACCGAACTCCTTCGCCAACTTGTAGGTCGCACCCTTGTTAGGGTCGCAGTTGTCGATGTAGTACTCCATATATTGCAACATGTCGGGATCGGCACGGTTGAGAAGAGCGATGCAGCGGGCGGTAAGCTCACGATCGACAGTGGTGAGTCGGCCGTGGATCATGTCGTAGAAGATGAGGAGAGCGTCTTGACGAGCCCAGTTCCACGAGGAGTCGAAGTGACGAGCCTTGAGGGGATCGAAGCGGGGCTGGATGCCCTCGATGTAGGAGTCGCCGTGCTCACGAGTGATGCTGTCGAGCTTGGCCTGGAGGGTGGCGGCGTTAGCCTTCTCGGTGTCGAAGGCGAGCTCACCGGCACGAGAGTCGCGACCGAGGTAGCGCGTGTAGACCTCGATCTGCTGTTGGGCGAACTTGTACTGGTCGGCTTGGAACTGAAGGAACTCCTCGCTGTTGATCACGGCACCTCCGGCAGCGCCTCCACCTCCTCCACCCGACGACGCCGACGAAAGAGACACGCCAGCACGTTGAGCGTAGATGGGGACAACGGTGTCGAGCCACGCCTTGGCGTCGTTCTCGTTGCTGAGACGCTTAGGGGGCTCCATGGTCGTGGCGAGCAGGAGAACGCCATCGGCGCGAGAGGGACCAAGGCCCCACCTCTTGCCAAGGTACGATTTGATAGCGGATGCGTTGAACCCACCAGGCATCTTGCCACTGACGAGACGAGAGATCAAGCCAGTGCTGTACTTGCCGAGCGAACCAGTCGACCCCAAACCAGACGCCAACTCCTCGAGAGGAAGCTCCTCACCCTTCTCCGGCGCGGAGGTGAACTCCTGCTGAAGGTCACCGAGGATCTCGTTCTGAAGGGTAGACTTGCCGCCAACGAGGTCCTTGATGGACTTGCTGAGGGGGATCTCGCTGACCTGCTTCTTGAGCTTCTGAGCGACGATGACGATGAGGATCTCGCTGGAGGTGATGGGGGCATCGTCGACACTTGCAACGGGACCGGAGGCAGCGGGAGCAGCAACGGGGGCGGCGATCGGGGTGGCGGCGGCGGCAGGAGCGGAGGGAGAGGGAGAAGAAGACTCCTCGGCGGCGGGGGCTTCGAGTTCATCTTCGAATTGGTAGTAGATCTCCTTGCCGTTCTTAGAGTGGCAGAGGATGGCGCGAGTGTGAGCGAGAGAGCCGTCGGAGGTCTCGTACTTGGCCTTGAGGGTACGTGTAGCCATGCCCATGAGGGTGGGCGAGGGGCCGATCTCGATCAAGCGCTCGAAGTTGAAGTCGACGAAGAGCTTGTCCTGGGTTTCGATCCAACGCACAGGCGACGCGAACTGGTAGGCGAGGAGCTCGACGAGGATGATGTACGCGAGCTTCTGACGGTTGTCGGCGGCGCTCCAGTTCTCCTCATCCCACTTGCGCAGGACCTTCTCGAGGCGAGGCGAAGAAGTCTGGTCGTAGATAATTTGGGCGTATTCCTTGGAGACCTCGAAGGGGCGGGCGATCAAGTTGGGGATATACTTGCCGACGAGCATGTCGGGGTTGAGGTCCTCGGGGTTGATCTTCTTCGAGAGGTCTACAGATAACGGTTCGTAAACAGAATAGAGGATGGAAAACGGCAAACTTACAGGCACGGAAAGGCAAGACACCAGCCCAGAGGTAACGGGAGTGGAAAGGAACGTCGATACCGGGTAGAGGAATGGTGGCGAAGCCACGTTCGAGCTTGATATAGCCGTCCTGGGTCTTCTGCTGCTCGAGGGACTTCTTGTGGCACTCGTTGATGATGTCGGTGAGCATCTCCTTGACCTTCTCGACGGTGTAGGTCTCCGTCAACTATAACGATAGTGAGAAGGTATTCTCTTAAAATGAAACTTCTGAACACGAACCTTGGCAATGTCAATCTTCTGGACCTTCAAGAAGTTGAGGACGTTAGTCAAAGTCTGCAACGCAAGGAGCTCTCCAGCGCAAACATATTGTTGACCCTATAAAAAAGGTGATTAGATAGCGAACGCGCTGATGAGAAACCCCTACATACCTCGACGTTGAAGTTGACGATCTCCAGCAAGGACGAAGTAGTGCTCGAGATAGAGTCGACGACCTCGCGCAGAGCCTGGTCGGTAAAGGTAGGCGAGATCCTGCTCGGGTTGACAGCGCACATCGCGTAGTTGGATCGGTTAAGAGCATCACGCTCGACAGCACGCTGCATGGTGATACCACGATAGAACACAACGTCGACGAGGGCGGAAATATGGAGAACGTCGGCGATGGAAGCGAGTGCAGAGTACTCTCCAAGAGAGTGACCAGCGAACGCGCAGTCCTTCTGGACGAAGCCCTTGAAGCGCATATCCTCAAACGCCGCCTTCTCAGTGACGACGAGGGCGATCTGAGCGAACTGGGTGGCGAAGAGGAGGCCGTTGGGGTGGCTGAAGGTGTACTTGGCGGTGCGAATATCGATGTCGGCGAAGAGAGGGAGGGTCTTGACGCGGCCGTCCTTGTCCATGGCGTCGTAGGTCATGTCCATGTAGCGTTGGCGAATGGCTTGACCCTTGATACCACCGAAATGGATAGTCTTCTCCTTAGGATTGTCCTTGACGATCTCGAGGATAGAGAAGCCGTAAACGGCGAGTAAGTGAGCGTCGGCACCGTCCCAAACAGCACGGGCGGCGGGAGAGTTGTTGTACAGGTCCATACCCATACCCTGCTCCTGCGAACCCTGACCGGTGAAGACGTAGACGGTGCTGGGCTGAGCAACCTCGGCAGAGCCGGAGAGAACCTTCTCGCCCTCGGAGTTGACGGTCTCGACGTTGACGACGATGTTCCCGTCGCGCATGCCGACATGGCGAACCTTGACGGTGAGCTCGTCGCCAGGGATAACCATTCCGACGAAGCTGACGTCGTAGCTAAAATAGGAGAGATGTTAGTGTGAGTTGTGAATATGTGAAACAATGCATAACATACGCAATGACGCGCTCGGGATGTCCTTGAGCGACGACGGTCTCGACATGACGACGAGTAGCGGCGGAGGACCAGAGACCATGGGTAATAGTAGCGGGCAGGGAGGCGAAGTCAGAGAAGTAAGGATTGATGTGAATAGGGTTGAAGTCCCCAGAGATCTTGGAGTAAGGTTCGTTGGTGAGAGGAGCGTTGAAAGTAGTCGTGCCGTCGGCCTTCGTAAGGGTATAGCCCTCGTTCGCGAGGGGGGTCTTGAGGCCCTCGGGAGTACCGTGACGTTGCAAGTAAGAGAGAACGGGGTTGCCGATGCAGTTCTCGGCAGAGTACTCGACGGTTCCGACCTTGATGAGGGCCTTGAGTTGGTTGCGGATGAAGATGTCGCCGTCGACGTTGAGAGATTTGTAAGTGGCCTTATCCTTGAAGGAGACCTTGGAGCGGACGCGGAAGATGAGGGAGGTGCCGGGAGTGAGGGTGAAGGAGTCGTCGGCCCAGTCGTGCCATTCCTTAGACTCGAGGACGCCGATGGAAGCAACAGTGTCGAACGGAACGACGTAGTCGGGGGACTCAGAGATCTCGAAGGTGTTCTCAAAGTCCTCAAAGCGCCCACGGTAGAGGAAGGACGACACGACCTCGATGACGCGCTCGCCCTTGCGGTAGACGTAGCCCTTGACCTTGACGATCTTGCCCTCGTTGGCGTTGGTTACCGAAACGATCTGAGCTTCAGCCTTGCACACGTCGCCGACCATGAGAGGGCTGGCGCCGTCGACCATACGGAAGCCGTTGGAGAGGTGGACGAGGCGGAGGAGGTCTCCGTCGATAGCAGAGGGGAAGATCGACTTCATGATAGCCTAGAGATATACTCGTTAGCACGATGGTCAGGCATAGAACAGAGAAGAAGAAACACACTTTCCAGCCAGTAACGATAGCAAAGTCCATAGGGGCCTGCATCGCCTTAGTACGAGCCGAGGTATACGCCTCGCCCTGGTTCCCAACAACAGCGCAGAACTGCTCGACATCCTCCTCCTCGATGGTGACCTCAGGTCCGACAAAAGTCTCCCCAATATCGATCTTGGGCAAGACCTCGTTATCTCCGTACCAAAGCTTCCAATAGAACTCCTTGATGCGGATGTTGCGGTCCTCGGCGACCTCGTGGATGGGGTTGAAGCCCTGAGAAGGCTTGTAAACGAACTTGAGGGTGAGGGGCACGGAGACACCACTGCGCTCCTCGAAGATGGTGACGTTGATAGCCTTAGTGGACGCCTCGTAGTTGATCTCGACGGCCTTGAAGTTCTCGACATGAGCGCCGTATGAGCGGGCGGAGCCGTAGAAGGTGACGGAGGCAGGGACGGAGCTGGCATACTTGACGACGACCTTCTGGCCGCGACGGGGAGCGAGGAGACGTTGGAGGGCGTTGTCGACGTAGGCGGAGCCACGGACGATGGTCTTGGAGGTGACGAGGGCCCTCAACCAGTTAAGGTTGGGACCAGCAAGAGTCTCGAGCCACGCCTTGGTCTCGGGGAGGTCTTTGGAGAACTCGTAGGTGACCTGGGCAGCATCGGCCTTGCGAGTGACGCCGGCGAGGCCAGGGACGGGAGAAGGTGCGGGGGCGAGGTAGTCGATGACGGGAACAGAATCGACGTCGTTGTTGTACTTGCGTTCGAGGAGGCGCTGGATGAGGGTCTTGTTGACGTTGCCCAAGATGTCCTTGACGGGCTCGTCCTTCACGACCGAGTACTTCACAGCGACGGGCCCCTGAAGGATGCAGACGCGCTGCGGATCTTGATCAAAGACCGCATCGATATCTTCGGCAGCCCAGAGGGAGTCCTATCAACGAGAGATTTTCGTGATTAGCGCACATGGGTAGAAATCACATGAAAGACGACGTACCTTCTTGAACCATACTTCAAAGGAGGCGTCGAGGACGGGAATGAAAGGAACGGGCTTCTGCCCAGGACGCTGCGCGATGGCCAGGAAATACGCGGTATCCTCAGCCGCCAGCAACTGCTCCCTCCCAAGAGGATACTTCTCGAAGAACTGCTCGACGAACGGCAGGGGATCATCGAGGGAGGTATACGACTGAAGCAGGGAAGGCTTGATTCCTCCACCATCGACACCAGCGAACCGCTCCTCGACGCGACGAAGCCAGTCACCAGTCACGTTCCTCAACGAGATATCGACCCATCGCTGCTGATGCGCGACGTACATCAAACGCACCATCCTCAACACCGTCTCCTCGTAAGTCATATCCCCCAACTCCTTCGCAACACTACCATCCTTCTTCCATCCAAACCAGGGCTTAGCAAAGTCAGCGTTCAGCTTCGCGATCACATCATCCCTCCTCTCCTTCAACCACACAATACGCTTCTCCTTCGGCAGCTTGAAGACACCATCATCGAACTCCTTCCACAACTTGACGGCACGCGTCGCGACCTTGTGGATGGGCTCACCGAGCTCAGACCGGACAGTGAGGATACCACCAGTGGGCTTGGCGTAAGTGCCTTCCCACTGCGCATCATCGACACCAGCCGCGGCGACGATGAGGTCCTTGACGGAGGAGCTGGTATGTGCCTCCTTGGCGACCATGACGCGAGACGCGAAGAGGAAGCCATCGAAAGGCATGGGCTGAACACCGAACCTATTGACAGACCAATCACCGGTGAGGTATTCCCACACATCCTCAGCAGATCCGAAGCCGGAACCGCCGACGAGGATGATGTTGGAGTGTTCACGAATGGCGCGGTAGGTAGCAAGGACAGGCTGGTGGAAGTCCTCGAAGGAGTGGTGACCACCGGCGCGACCACCGGTCCACTGCATGATGATAGGGAAGTCGGGGTTGGCGGCGGCGATGTTGATAACCTGGCGAATACCGTCGACGGAGCCAGGCTTGAAGGAGACGTGCTTGATGCCAGCGGCCTTGAGGCCCTCGATGATCTCGACAGCCTTCTCGGTGGTAGGGATACCAGCAGCGACACAGAAACCCTCGACGGGGAGACCCTCCTTCCTCATCTCTTGCCAGAGAGGGAACTGGAAGGTGAATTGACGAGGGTTGATGTAGAGGGAGTTGAGGGTGATCCCGACACCGTCGGGAATCTTCTTCTGGATCTCGGCGATCTTGGAACGGAGGGCTGACGCGTTGTAGTGTCCACCACCAGCCAACTCGATGTGGTAGCCAGCATCGAGGACGGCACTGACGAAGCCAGCCTTGACAGTGGAGGGGGTCATACCGGCGACCATGATGGGGGGCTTGCCGAGGAGACGAGAGAAGGGGGTGTCGAGGAAGAGCTCGCCCTCGCTGGAAGAACAAAGTCAGTATCACTCGAGGACCCAGACAACAGCCGACACTCACATATTGCGCACAAGACCAGGCGACCACTTCTTGCTCCACCAATCCTCGTACTTGACGTTGGTCGAGCTGTAGAGCTCGACATCACCCTTGCCCCGGATTCCAGCGACGATAACACGAATACCCCGACCTTCAAAGCTCTGCGCAGTCCGAGGACCGATACCACTCGCGCCTCCAGGGCCGAAATCGATAGCATGGGTTGCGGTCTCGGGGAAGTCGGTGGCTTTCGCCCAATGGATGGGCTGTGTGAAAATCTGCTCGCAGAGCGACTTGGTGACAGAGGACGTCAATTGGCGGAGGTCGGAACCTATATGCGCCCGTTAATAAAACAGTCCCGGGTGAACAAAAGGATTTAGTACGCACCATCTTCAGTGTTATAAACCGGGATCTTCAAGTCCTCGGCCTTCCACAACTCTTCACCCGCCAAATCGTCCTCGAGCAACTCCTGCGTCAACCCGGCGAGATACTCGCTGTGGTAGGGAACGCCGACAACCAAGAAACGAATGGAGAAGACGGGCTTGCGCTGAGAGAAGGGAATCTTGCTTTGGTCGGTGCCGGACGTGGCCTTGACCTTGCGGAGGGATGTGACGAGACCGAAGAGGGCCTTGGGAGGGCCGGTGATGACGAAGGCCTTGGGGCCGTTGTGGAGGGACACGAAGATCTTGGAGTTGTCGGGGAGATGCTTGTTGGTCTTGACGATATGGGGCTCGAGCTCCTTCAAACTGAGGCCAGCAACGGACACCATGGGGCTGGGAGTACCCTCACCCCCCTCGACGGCATCCTGGACGATGGTAGGGTCGACCGCCGTTACTGGGAACGCTTGCTGACCACGGAGGCCAGAGTAGAAGAGCCACTTCAAGGCCTTACGCGAGTTCTCGGTGAACTCTTCGAAGGTCGAGGAGGCAGAGATGGCGACAGCCGAGACGATACCTTGGGAGTGGCCAGTAGCACCCCCGATGCGATCACGAAGCTGGCCGGGCGTCAAGCCGGACACGCGGCACACGATGAGGTATTGGGCGAGTTGGGTGAGACCGATGAGAGGGAATGAGATGGGTACTGAGGCGGTATATGCAACCGAGGGCCGGGGGCTCGCGCCTGACAGCCATGACACGACATTGAGGCCGTAGGTATAGAAGGGGCTATCGTTTTCCTCCTCGGCGAGAGGAACGAGGACGCTACTGGTAACTTCCTTGAGGTATGATTCGACAAAGGGCTTGTAGATATCGTAGAGGCCTTGGAGCTCATCGAGGTAGACCTCGTTGGTACCCTGACCACCGAACAACGCAAAGACTGATGCCTTGCCTGCAGAGGCGGCATTAAGAAGCACCGACTCCGGTTGGCGGGGGATCTCCTCGACGCCTTGGGATTGGAGGGTGCCCACGGCGGCGAAGTAGGCGGTGAGGACGAGTTTGCGCGTGTCGGTAACGTAAGATGCGGTCAAGGAATGGATATCGTGGGTTGCGAGGAAGGTGGATGAAAGGTGCTTGAGGACATTAGCGAGGACGGCGGTGCGGGCATTAACAGATTGGGGGTCTTTGGGGACGCTGGATGCGACGTGGGCGAGGAAGCGTGCAGTGAGCTCTACGGTTGCTTCTTCTGCGTTCTCCCCCTCGTCGTCGTCGACCGCGATGCCGGCGTCTAGGGTGGATGCGAACTCTTCTTTGAGGACCTCAGCAGCGATCCACTCGTCCGCCGATGTCGATACAGGGATTGAGACCTGGCGAGGTCGTCGTCAGTCATCGATATCGGATTGCATCGCGTGTAGACATACCTTGAGCTGGCCTTGTGCAATGATGAGAGGACGCGTAGCGATCTCGTTGGCACGGTCAGCGTGCCCGTTGGATGCAGTCATTGTTGCAGACGGCGAGCACGACTAGAGAACGGGGGAGACGACGAGGAACAGGGGAGGATTATAAAGGGACGAGGAAGAGATCCCTGACTTTTGCTACACTCGCCAGAAATTAAGTTTATTAGGACCCCAACCCCAAAGTTACGAAAAGCAATCGGGCACGTGCACGAACGGGCCCAGGCGCACCAAATCAGGAAGTCTCCGGCCCAAAGTCTACAGCCGCCGTGATCCAGCAATGGTTCCGCCGCATCCCCGCTCCCCCATTGGGGCCCCCGAGCCGCCTCCGACGACCCCAAACATATTAAATTGGCCGACCCCGAGCATGCCCCACGACACCTCAAGGCCTATCTGGAGCAGCGGAGAGCGCCACGAGTCGCAAAAAAAACGTGCAATGTCGTAGTAGTGTACATGGGCCGAAGCAAGGGTGTAAGGGTCTGTACTAGGGGAAGCATAACATGATAGGCGTCGTCAAATGCAAAAGATGTTCTGGGGAGAGCTCGGATGGATTGGGGTAACGTTTGATATGCTACAAATACAGGGCTATTGATCAACCTCAAAAGATGGACAAAGGACGAAACGAAAAACCAGATGTGTACACACTCAACCTCCATCGCGCACCTCGTCTTCGACATCACAGATTTCCTGGATGCCTTCTCGGAAGAACACGATGTTGTACTCGAGCAGCCCGCGTCGGCTCTCATACACACTTGTGGGGAGAACTGCCAGCAGCGCCAGGTGCCGGGTAATGAGATGATATGTCAGGGTGGTCCCTGGCGTAACGGGATGGAGTGTCGTCGCCGCGCTGGGGTAGAATAGTTCTTTCGGATGTTTCCGAGGAGGACCAGGGCTGATAGGGGCGTCGGAGGACTGTGAGCCGGCCGCCGAGCCGTGTAGGGATGGTGACCGCGAAGGTCCTGACGAGGCAGCAGGTGTAGGCGTCTGGGTCAGTGGTCTCTGTCGAGAGGACCCTGCGGTAATGGATCTAGGGTCCTTCAGCACTTGCACAAGATTACAGGGTGAAACGCACGCACTTGTACAGAGGGCCAAACGAGTTTAGCATTTGAAGATAGTCGCAGCAGAGGTTGTGCGTCGCCGAGTCCACCGGGGATGCATCGGTCGCAACGTACAACCGTGAGCGGATATCGAACAAGAAAGCTTTTGGCGATTGGGAGTTCTGCGGAGGATAAGAACGTATGGCAACAATATAGAGCATGTCACGCACCGTGCAAAAGACGTTCAGAAGACCCTCAAGAAAGGGCAATGATTCCACCAGCTTCTGCAGGACCTTCGAGAAGGACTCATGGAGCGAATGGTCGTATACGGAGGTGAGGTGGAAGTTGATGTTGAGGTGTTCGTAATCGGGGTCGATGTCAATAAGGCGGTCAAGGACGCGGTCGTTGATTTGCCTGTAGTTCTCTGCTCGCGCTATCAGGGGGAGCCGAGCAAACACAGGAAAGGTTCGTTCGCACCGATCTTATCCTCCTCCTGCAGCTTCTCTGCCTTATGCACAAAGACTTCAATCGGTATGTCGTTCTTGGCCTTGTTCGCAGCAAGGATGAATTCGACGAGTTTCGAGATGGGTTGGTTGTACAAGTCCTTGGGGGACGATCTAGCGTGAACGAAGGATCAAGGGACGGGCCAGACGAAGGACTCACTCTGATATCTATCACGAAGATGATAGAAGAAAAGTCAGACAGCGGTGCTCCTAGATTCTCCGCGGTCACATTCGCTGGTGTATCCCAGATCTCCAACGGAATGACTGTGCTAGAGCGTCGACGGTCAGTCAATGTCCCTGAACTCTGAATCCAGGATTGCTCACTCGACTTGGTGCTTCACGATACGCATCGTTGTCTCGAGATAGAATGTCTGTTTCGGGGGTAGTTGGTTGAATAGGACCTCTAGAATCGACGTCTTGCCCGCTCTGTGGCGCCGAGTCAGCGCGAGTAGTGTCGATAAGCAAGCCATAACGCACCTCCTGAGACCCAGCAGAAGAATCTTTGTGCGCTGCACAGGGCCGTCGGGCGCGTCGAGGCCATTTGGTGGGTGGTCTGCAGGCGACGGGGCTGCAGCCATGGGATTAGAGAGGTAGACGCTCACTGTCAAAGACGCGCAGATCGAAAAACACTACATAGGTTCAGAAAGGGAACAGTCACATGTGCCCCTATGAAGTCAACATTCCCACAGTTAGTGGCTTCGGACTGGTGACATCGCTGGGCCGACGCTGGGTTTGCGCGGGTACGAACGTGCGTCCTATTTCACTCAATATGTTTTGCCCTTCTGTCATTCACCTGTTGGGTTTCCAGTTCCTTCCGCACCCCCAACACGCCCTCGTCCCACCATGAAGTTCGGCACAAAGATTAGTGTCAGTATTCCCAGTTTCTGTGGCCTGAATCTTTAACGACGGCCAGTAGACCGACCTGTACAGTGAATGGAAGCCCTATTACCTCAACTACAACGCTCTTAAGCGGGAGCTCAAGGTAGGTCAGGACATATCCGCAGTGGGGCTCGTTAGTGACCAGGGACGCAGAACCGGACTACGACTCACAATTGGAACGACAAGGATGAGGAGGTTTTCAAGGATATGCTCACCCAGGAGCTCGATAAGATTCACGACTTTCAGAAAGACAAGGTGAGCCCTCTACGCCCCAGCGCAAATTTCCATCTCCCGTCTCCGGCTCTCGCCCGACCCCAAAACGCCCCTTGTCAGCCATTCCAGTGTCGCCCCCTTAACCGACCAACCATTTTACCGGGCCCCCAAAAATTCAGAGCACACAATTCGACGCCCTCTTTCGCGGCACACGACCACTATTGCGCCAGTGTCCGAGGAACACGCTTTACTGATCTGCACGCTCTCTAGACCTCAGAGCTCTCGAAGCGCATTCGCGAAGCCGAAAAGGACGTCAAAAAGCTTGTGGCGGAAGGTCTGGAAGCAGAACGCGAGCGGGATCAGCGTCCCCAGCCGGCCTCGCACTCTGACGTCGAAGAACAGCAGGCAGATCGTGATCCTTACGCTCACGACGGCGGCTCGGACGACGACCTCACTGACGATGAGGACGACAACGGATCGGACGCTTCCTACGACGCCCTCGAGGAAACTTTCCACCACCTTGAAGAGGAAGTAGCGACCCTCGTTGCGGACGTACATGATCTCGCGCTGTACACCAAGCTTAACATTACTGGGTTTATGAAGATCCTGAAGAAGCATGATGTAGGGCCGCTTTGTGGTATACTCGTGTGCGTCGAGCTGACCCTCTCCTATGTCTAGAAACAAACCAAGTATCAACTCAAATCCTCTTTCATTCAAGATTACTTGGAGAAGAAGCCATTCTACAAATACAACTGGGACGCCCTCATTGTCAAGCTCTCAAAACTGTACGATCTCGTTCGCACCAGAGGACACCCCGTCGAGGGTGATTCCAGCGCGGGTGGCAACCAAAGCGCCTTCGTTCGCCAGACGACCAAGTACTGGGTGAGTGGGCATCTAGACCAACTGACCCCCCCATCTCACGCTCGAGCCATCCATGGTTAGGTACATGCCGACAACCTGGTCCCATTGAAACTCGCCATTCTGCGGCATTTGCCCGTGCTAGGTACAGTTCTCCCGCGAATGTTACCCTTCTCTTCACACACCTGACCTGATGGTGGACAGTATTCAACCCGGATAAGGAGTTCGAACCGAGAGACGCTGCTATAACGTCCATCTACTTCGATAATGAGGACCTGGAGCTCTATCTCGGTCGCTTGGAGAAGACTGAAGGCGCCGAAGCCGTCCGTCTGCGGTGGTACGGAGATGTGGACAACAAGACGGTACTTGGCGCCGTTAATAGAGCGAATTGTGACGTACTGATGACATGTCTGCAGATATTCGTGGAAAGGAAGACGCATCGCGAAGATTGGACGGGCGAGAAGTCGGTCAAGGCCCGGTTCCCGTTGAAGGAGCACCAAATCAACGCCTTCCTTCGTGGAGAGTACACCGTCGATGCCGACTTCCAGGAGCTAGTCAAGAAAGGCAAGAAGTCTCAGCAAGAAGTCGATTCAATGATTCAGCTCGCGAACGAGGTTCAATATGCCGTCCTCACCAAGAACCTCGTCCCTGGTATGTTGCGCGCGTTCGTCGACTTCAATTGACTTTGGAGCTAAGCGCCACCTACACAGTCATGCGCTCGTTCTACAACAGAACTGCATTCCAGCTCCCTGGCGACGCACGTGTCCGAATCTCGCTGGACACAGAGCTCACCATGGTCCGAGAGGATAACTGGGACAACAAGGAACGCGCTGGAGATAACTGGCGCCGCACCGATATCGGTATTGACTTCCCATTCGACCAGCTCGTTCCGGAAGATAAAGAGATCTTCAAGTATGGTGTTCTTGAGGTTAAGCTCCAGACCCAGTTTGGACAGCAGCCGCCTCAGTGGGTGCAGGATTTGGTTCAGTCTCACCTCGTTGAAGCTGTTCCCAAGTTCAGGTGAGCTGCAACGTCTGGTTATCCGCAATTTTCCGCTCAACGCTGTCACAGTAAATTCATTCATGGATGTGCTACGCTTCTCCCCTCTCGCGTCGATCTTGTGCCTTTCTGGCTCCCTCAGAGTAAGTCTAGACTTCCACCCGCCTTTCTACCTGCTAACACCCTTATCTAGTGGACGTCAGTATCGTTAAAGAGGACACCGGTTACCTCAGCGTCATCGAGCGTCCCGCACCACTCTCGTCCAAGGGCTCCGCCTCTGGTCGCAGGGGTTCCTTCTCAGCCGGCTCGCGCAGGAACTCATTATCAGGCTCGGGCAGCCACACACCCGAGCCCGTTCCCAGCTACACGGAGCCGCTCTCGGAAGGCGAGGAGGACGAGTACGACGGCGTTCTCGCCCCCGCCAAGGACGAAGGCAGGCGCACGGGGCTGAGTGGTGATGAGGTCAACGCCGCCATCGCTTATCGTGAGCAGATGCTCAAGGAACGCCGGGCAGAGGAGGCTCAGTTCTCGCAGAGCTATACGGATAAGAACGGGAAGGCGAGGGAGATGAGCGAGGGGACCCTCTCCGGCGAGACCAGCGATACAGGCGAGAATGCGGCTTCTTCTGGTTCGCGGCCCCGCCGTCCGAAGTACGCCCGTGACAAGTCGACGATTGCCAGGAAGCTCAAAACGAGGAGCCTCGCCATCGACCCGTTGGCCCCGTCTTCGATGTTCGACGAGACGTTGAAGGATAAGCTGGACCAGGCGAAGGAGCAGCGAGGGAATGGCTCCCTCACCCTCGGTAATGCGAACGGGGAAGAGGGACAGCAGCGACCTGACATTGCTGAGGAGGAGGCTGCTTTGGCCGGCCCATCGAAAGCAACAGCGGACGATAGGATCTTGGATCGCAGTTGGCACGCTCCGGAAGGCAAGAAAATCGCGGTACCTGTGAGAGTTGAGCCCAAGGTGTACTTTGCTGCTGAACGTACTTTCTTGGTGAGCACCCTCGTTCGTTTTTGGCCTTCGTTGTGCATGTCGTCGGACTCTGTCGCGTTCATTTCAACGTGCGCATGCGTTGCTACCGCGGAGCCAGAGCGCTACCGTTGCACGGCCTGTCTACTTCGACAGGCGTACTTGGCAGCCCTTTGTTTCTCATTCCGCCTCCGACTCTTCATGGGTGTGTGATCGGTTGCTGACTATTTCTCCCCCTTATGTCCCCGCTCCTATTCGAACGGCCACTTCACGTCCACTCTTGACAACTGTCACTTGGTGACCTGCGTGCCTTGTCGGCCTGGGTTCATCTCCGCCTCCACGCTGTTTTCGTCTGAACTTTCGATTTGGCTTGGACCTCTTTTTCGTCCGTTTTCCACTCACAGAAATGGCTCAACAACGCTGTATTCATCGGGACGATCGCGACCACCCTGCTGAACTTTGTGCCCGCCACCGATACTCGCGGGCTTATCAGTGCGGCGTTCTTCACTCTGTGCTCGTTAATGGCGATCGCGTACAGTGCGGGTATCTTTCTGTATAGGAGCTATAGGTTGCGCGAGAGGAGTGCGGAAGGGCTCTATTACGACAAGTATGGTCCGACGGTGCTCTGTGCCGTGTTCTTCGTGGCTATGGCGGTCAACGTGGGATTGAGGTGGTCGGAGCTGTAGGGTCGATCTAGGGTGCCCTTCGATTGGTTTATGCGACTGGGACGTGGATTTTGTGCGAGAATCGGCTGGAGTTTGGTTTGAAATTGCGCGTTTGGTTTGTGGGCGCTTGTGTATGTGGATCGGTGGATGATGGCTCGGGATGTGCGATCGTATGGACTCTTTCTTCTTTCCTTCTCTTCTCTTCTGGCAATGGGGCGGTTTCTTGGGTCCGTGTTGTAGGTACAGCAGCTTCTGTGTCGACCAGTCCTATATGTATGCATCTCTGTACTACTTGGCTTATTCAACTCATGCATCTCCTTGATTTCCAACGTTTACCCGTCCGCAGCAGGAGAAGTCAGGTTTAGGTAGTAAGTACGGGACTTCGGCGGAGGTCTTCAGCATAGTAGATCTGACAGAGTGCGTAATTCTGCTGAACACCCACTCTATGTAACGTACGCGTTGTGAGGGTCTCGAGGCACTGTGTGAGAAGGGCGGGGCTTCTTTGATTGTCAGGACACAGCACAACCTTTGGGAAATCGGAGGCACAAGCGTGCGTACATGCTCGAGAAAACCAGCGACCGTCGCACCGATGCTGGCGTTTTGAACTTTTGTCCTCGCAACTATGTTGTAATTTGTCGGACGGATCTGTCATACACTGCTCGAGAACTTCTCGAATCCAACTCGACCCTGCATAGAGAAGGACTTCCTCTCCAATATCTCGTGTGGACACGTCGAAGATTTATACCACCCCCTTGTTGGCTCAATGGTCAGCGCCGTGTGCCAGAACACGATACAAAGACACAATATCTTCCGGTGCTCGTTCAACGGTGACGGAGAAGCAATATCGGTGAGCCACCACCCACGATGCGAAGTCCAATTGATCCTCGAATGATCCTCGAGAGTCATCTCGATATCATCGGAGGTGGTCGCACATGGCTCGTAAAGGCACAGAATATCCCAAAGGGAGCAATCTACGCAGACCTTCGCTTGCACTCGAGTAATTGATGGTGGTGGCCCAGCTGTGGCTACGCCGGCGCTAATGTCCGCGAATGGGGCTCTCTTCACGCTGGCCAGGTATAGAGTCGGGTCTGTCGGGGGTGATAGCAGATTGCATCGCCCGTACCCGTGCGGGCGCTTACAAAATGCTCTCGTCATCCAGGCGAAGGCTCGGTGGTGGGGCGTGTCACAAGTGGGGTGATGCGATTGTGTATGGGGCGGTAGACACGTTGAGAGTGTGTCGGCAGTAGTTCCTTACCAACTTCTTACCAAGGCATCGGCCAAGAATCCCAGCGACTGACGAACATGGCTAGAGGTGGGGTACATTGGGCCAGAATTTGGTCAGAAAGACAGCCCAGAGCGAGCTCGAGTTTTCTCAAGCCCTCGAGCCCGTCGCCCATGCGAATTCAGGCTTGGATGATCTTCGAGCTTCTTGGTCCCCAGTTATTTTAACTTTGGGTATTGGAGGCCTTTTCCGTCTAATGCCACCACTGCTTCTCCCTCCCCTTGAAGCTATGTTTTAGCTACTGCCGCTACGGAGTTTGGTCATGCCGCATTTTAGCAGGATGTAGGGGAGTGTTACAACAGGACTTTAGCGGCGGGGCCGCGGGCTCACCTGAACTATATCTGGTGCTGTCAAGGGGTGGTCTTCAGCTGATCATCTTATTATTAGCTTCGCTAATCTTAGCCCGGCATCGACGAGACCCGTCCTACCCAAGAGTATAGCACAGGTTAGGACGAATTGGGCATTGAGGCGACGCAGGGGTGTGAACAAATACGCCTCCGTTTACCCGAAAGTCTGCACTCAGTCGCTAGTGATCATCAAGACGAAGATTGCCACAAGCAGAGACCGCTATCAGGTACTTGGTTTGGTCACTTTGACTTTGGCCACAAATAACTTGTTGGGGCATCGGTCAGGTCGATACTAGTTGGGCTTACCGATTTTGAAAGCAGGAGGTCAACAACGGCCAGGAACTCAAACACATCTGAAAGATCAGTTAGCTGAAGCGTAGACGGATAAGAAACCTAATAACAAGAAACCGACCGTGTTTGTCCTCGCACGCACCCCGACCTGCGAACCCGAGCGCTAATCAGACTCAGATGTACATTTTTTGTCTTCCTACGAGATCGCAAGCAAACGCATCTAGGCCGTCTGGACGCTGATCATGGCTCTCAGCCAGATAATTGCAGAGCCACGCCGCGTGGAGGCTCGGGGCAACAAGTGTGACAGGTTCCAAGTACACCGTGTTTACTCGTCACCACAAACGTGTTAGAGGGAACTTTCCTCCCAAAGCAAGTGCTCGCCCAGG